>CM060912.1:89448992-90698992 GCA_030737875.1 Allium sativum | reverse complement strand
TTTATTTTCAATGTTATATTCGTATTATAAAGTGCAAATAAAAATGTAAATTTTATTTTCAAGTTCTATTTTCATTATAGTATGCAAATAATAAAAATAGCTTTATCATCAAGTTATATTCACATCATGAAATGTTAACAAAAATGTAAGTTTTGTTTTCAAGTCTCATTTGCATTATAATATGCAAATAATAGAATAAGTTTTAGTTTTCAGGTCATATTCACATTACAAAATATAAATAAAAAGGTAAGTTTTATTCTCAAGTGATATTTACATTATGAAATGTAAATAAATAAAATAAAGATAAAAAGTATGTTTCAAGTTCATTTGTGTCTTGAAAACACAAATAAAAATATAAATTTTAATGTAAATCTTTATTTCAATACTTTGTTCGCGTCAAGGGATGCAAACAAAATATAATTCTCTTTTTATTTAAACATTTTGTTTGCATTGAGAAATGCAAGAAGAATATAATTCTTTTTATTTTAAATGTAAATCTATATTTTGTCATTTTGTTCGCATCAAGGGAAGCAAACAAAATACAATCTTTTTATTCCTTCGTACATTTCTGTTTGAGAAATGCAAACAAAACACAAACTTTTTATCAACATTGAATTGATATTTCACATCAATTCAAATAAAAGGAAAATTTCTTTTTTTTTCTTTTCATTTTTTTTTCCCAATGACAAAAGTATGGATTTTTGTTTCATCTTTATTCAATGACAAAAATATAAATTTTTGTTTCATTTTTATTCAATGACAAAAATATGAATTTTTGTTTGTTAACTTTTAATGCAACAAAATTGAGAGTTTTTGTTTTCTTTTTATGCAGCCAAAAATGAGAACTTTGTTAGTTAACCTTTAAGGCGAACAAAAAGAAATATACTTTATTCGTTGTTCATAGTCTATTGTAAACAAAACAAATAAAAATAATATTCTATTTGTCGTTCAAATTTCATTGTAACATCAACAAATAAAATAAAGTTTTATTTGTCGTTCCATTTCTTTGTACATTTCAGAAGAATGAAAATGACATTAAAATAAAATAAATTAGAACGTCTAGATCTGAATAACATATGTTTTAAATCTAAATTTAGATTTAATTTTCCAACTGCACCTTAAACTCAATAACATATACAATTTAAAGACGGATTTAAGCATAACATGAACAATAAGCACACCACAAGCAACAATCGATAATTCATACACCCAAAACATTTCAGAACTAAATCATCATCATCATACAATTATTTTCATGTGGGAAAATAAATTAATAATTAAATAAATAATAGAATTTGAACTCTCACCCCAAATTTTGGCTGAAAATCAACTGTCTCAGAATCAGGTGTGGTCTGCGCCATCGCGAAGAGCTCGGAAAGCCGAGTCCAGCGCAATTTACGGTTTGTCAAACGGACCTCGTATGAGAGAGTTATGAATTTTTAAACATCGGATAATTTAAGTATTTAAATAATAAAATAATATTAAAAAATGAAATCGGGACCTTTCTTCCTCAACCCGACGCTACTTCGGCCGAACCCAAAACCGCCGTTCATCCTCCTGTGCGCACCACCCCACGGACCACTAACCGCCGATCAGACACCGCCACACGAACCACCATGCCAAGAGCCGCCTACGCCACCCACCGCCTGAAGCTCGGCCTCCCCAATCACCCGCAAATCACTGAAAACCGCAGCGACTTCTCGGCCAAAATTCGCGAAATCCGAGCACCAAAATCCGATCTTAGCCGTATAGATTGAAAGGTCTCTGAATTCTTTTCGATTTGGTAGGTCATACATAAATTTTCGACGAACGGATTGGGAGATATTAGCGTTTGAAGTTGGAGCAATTCTGGCCATCGATTTTCTGGGCGGCGGCCGCCATGAACAGTGTTAGGGTTAGGGTTTTCGGATTTTTATATTATTTTAATATTAAATTCCGAATTTCGTGAAATAAAGTGGATTTTTGAACTTTCTCGGATTTGGGCCTGCTTACTGTCGATCTTAACGTTTTGAGGCCTTCTGAACGCGATGGGCTATGTCCCAATGTCCAATTCTGATGTCTACACGTTTTATTTTCGGTTTTAATTGAAAATACAATATTAAATTAATTATTTAATTCCTACCATACATTTAAATGTGCCGGGGCCACATACGACCTCAGAAAATTCTAAAAAAAATATTTTTAGCTTTCTTATGACGATACGAATCCAACAAAATTATTTTCGTCGAATTCTGAGACTGTTCGAAAAATGGCTATTTTTAAGGCGTTCAAATTTAACTGTAAATAGTCAAAACACATTTTATTTCGCTACGCTCACAAATTAATTCGAAAAATTCTGAAAATTGAAACCTAGCAATAATTTGACATTCCGGTTCCAACAAAAGTGGTTTCGTCGAAAACGGAGGTCGTTTGAAAAATGACTATTTTTTTAAGGCCAATATATTTAATATTAAAAATACATTTTTAAACAAATAATTTTCGAAACTCAAAATATATAAGTGTTTACTGTTTTTCAATGCAGAAACGTCATTCTGAACTCAATGGAAGTGCTTTCGAGTCCAAATTCCTATATATGTGAAAAGTAGCCTTTCGGGCCCTATATATTCAACAGCGACCTTTCTAAAAATTGAATTGGCCATAACTTTTGATTTCCGTTATGAAATTTCGATTTTTCAGATTCGTTAGAAAGATATTTTTAAATAGATTCTAATATTTTTGGTTTCACTAAAATCCGTTAAATTTTGCATCCAGTACGGTCAGTCAAAGTTCAAGTTTGACTTTTCAAACTACTGCGTTATTTCTAACTCTTTTGTTAATTAAAATTAAATCATTCATTCTTCTTTCGATTTAAATCAAATTTGTGATCATTATTATTTAAATAAATTATTTTATATTGTCAAAACTCATTAAAATTTTCTAAAAATAAAATTTTAAATTGGTCCTGATTTTTGCGGGTTGTTACATGTCATCAATGGAAACCAGCACAAATTTATTCAAGACATCACGGAATACTCTGTTCATCAGATCGACAAAGTAAGCAGGAGCGTTACATAAGCTGAACAACATTACTAACCACTCATAGAATAAATCTGGACCTCTGAAAGCTGTCATAGGAAGACAATCTTCGGCAATGCGCAATTGATGGAAACATGTAGCTAGGTCCATTCTAGAAAACACTTGTACTTCATTCAAGTGATCTAATAAATCATCAATACGCGGAAATGGATACTTGTTCTTTAGTGTCTTCTTATTGAGGTCTTGGTAATCCACACATAATCGGAGAGTACCGTCTGACTTCGGAACAAACACTACTGCTGCACCCTAATTTGAAAAGCTAAGCCTGATCAGACTTTTCCACAAAAAGCTATTTAGTTTGATTGCTCGATTCTACTTTCTCTTTCAACGTCATTCTTAGAATAGAAAGCACAACTGGCCTTGCATTCAGGACTAAATCGATCCTGAAGTCAATTTCTCTTTGCGGAGGTAAGCTATTAACTTCTTCAAACACATCCGCATAATTTTTAACTATAGAATATTCTCAATAGAAGGAGGAGTAACTTCTAGAGAAGACCATAATTCTTTTCTATCAGTTTCTGAGCCATGGCATGGTATAATAATATTTCCAACCTTGGTTTTAACCTTAACAACTCTTTCGGCACAGTTAACTTCGGCCTCATGTTCCATTAGCCAATCCAGACTAAGAATAATATCATACTTAGAAAAAGTCATCACAATCAGATTAAAAAGATATCGGAAAAAGGAATAGGAGATGGGCATTTTAAAAAATAACCCGAGAACAAGAGAACCTCCTATTGGATTATGGACACTAATCAATTCTTTTAGATCCTTTGGTTTCAAATTTAACTTTTTAACTGTGTTGTTAGAAATGAAACTTCGTGACGCACCAGTGTCAAATAATACTGTAACAGGAATATTCTTAATAATAAGGGTACCTCCCAAAACATATGGTTTACTTGCTTCTTCAAAAGAAGCTGGTGCACTCGCTCCATCGTACATGTGAGCCACCTTGGACTTCTTCAGCAATGAACAATCCTTGATAAGATGCCCTGGCTTGTGACAATTAAAGCATTCCTTAGTACCGCAAGGATTTTGGCTGGGCCCTGATTCACTCCTCCTTGGCCTTTTTGGAGCTTTGCATTCATAATTATAGTGTCCAAGTTTCTGGCAGTTAAAGCGTTTGATCTTGGCCCTTTTATTCTCTTGAGGCTTGGCGGCTGCAGTGTTGCTCCCCTCTGGCTTCTTATCAGACCGCTTCCTCTTGTTATTAGCTTGATTTCTTTCACGGTCCTGCTGAGCATTTCTCTTGTCAATCTCCTCGTATCTATAAGCCATCTCAATTACTTTAGCAAATGGGAGCTCAATATGTGTCGTCACCCTGTTGTGATACTTCCTTGAATGACCAATTATGAACCTCTTGTTTTTCTGGAGTGGGTCCTGTATCAATTCAGGTGCATATCGGGAAAGCTCTTTGAATTTCCTCTCATACTATGTAATAGTTCTATCCCCTTGCTGGAGATTAGCAAATTGATCATGAAGGCGCTCGACTTCTTGCTGAGGAATGAACTTCTCATTAAAGAGCTATTTGAACTTCGCCTAAGGCATGTCAGCATCAATGTCACCAATCGTAGCTGTCTCCCACCAAATTAAAGCCTCATCCTTTAGCAGCCATGATGCCATGAATCGCTTCCGATGGTCCTCTAGTTCCAAGCCCGCAAAAATCTTCTCACATGTCTTATGCCAAGCCTGTGCCTCAGTCACTTTCTCACGGCCAGTGAATGGCACGCCTCCCAAATTCTTGAATTTCTTCGCCACTTTATCCAGATCGAAAGGTTTTGGGGGTGGTGGCACTACAGCCTCTGGATTAGGCTAGTCCTGAGCAGTGGGGATTTCGCCCCTTCTCTGGCCTCTACCTGCTCCACCTCTACCTCTAGCTCTAGCCCTCGTACTCATCCCAGTCAGTTCTATACCATCAAGGAAAGAGTCGGACCAACAGAAATGATAATTTTTACGGAATGGTAAAAGTAGAAGGACATACGAGAAAAATAATGATGCAATAACTGATTATGGTATGCTATTCTGTTGTGCTCATTCTAGGACATTAATAATCGTATCTCTAATGAGCTACTCGCCTTAGAATACTGTTGATTCTATATTGACGAATTGTTTTAAATATGTTATACTCCGGAGCTAAGATTAACCATTAGCTCTGATACCAGCTATGATAACCCCAAACTTCCGTGCCACGGAAGCAAGGACAATCATTGGAATATAACACATTTACCACAACAACAGATTACAGATAACAGCATAACACATGAAATAATAGGATAATATCATCATAGCAGCGGAATTAAAAATGTCATCAACATCAGAGTTGCACATACACAGGATACAACTTAGCACATAAAAGGTCTCAGCAAATAGAAAATAAGTCTAGAACATCATTAAGTACAACATAGATAAGATGATGTCTAAATGTACAAAATAGAAATAAAAGATAAAGATGGTCTTCTTCTTCTTTTGCCAAATGAGCACACCATGCTACGGTGCATATCCAAAATAAGCCTATTACCTGTTACTTGGCTACCCATGTAAAAATAAGGGCACCTGAGTTTGCAAGTGAAAAAAAACTATGAGCTAGTCATGGGATTGGTATGAGAAATCTTACTTAACTTATCTAACAATAAGGCTAATCGCAGGACCACGCCACTAACGCGGAACGGGTTTACTCCATTGGATTGCCAGTGCATAAAATAAATAAATCTTTTAAAACAATGCAATGCTTTTTCGAAAAATGAAACCATTATAAGACTCAAGTCCCATCACACAATGCAACGCAAACCGAAGGATAGAGTTTTACCTTATAATGATCAAACATGATTGATACGTATAAAACTTGACATTATTATTAGTGCCTAGGCATTTTAAAAACATTTTCAAAATAAATATATTAATCCTAGACAGCATAGCTACCATATACTATGTCGCCATACATAGGTTTACAATCAAATCTGTAATGTCGTATTGGAAATTGGGTTTCCATCATGAGTCAAGGCTAGGGATGGCATCCTTACCGATTAAGGTCACCTCTAGTAAGATGACGCAGGGTTCGGACGCTGGCGAACCCTTGGATCCTCCAAGGCCAGTCCTCAAATACTTAGTGGATTAGTTATGCCTGAACAATACGTTTCCCGGTCCTATTGGACCTATCACTTGGCCAGTAGCGACCAATATCCGAGGGTCGTCACAATCCATCATCCACATAAGTAAAAATGTCTGAGCTCCATACCATGACATCACTTCTATATAGAAAGAAACGCATGCACTCCTTAGGTCCCTTATCCCTTTTTGACTCCTACCTGGGTGAGAGGCTTGCGAAGTAATGTTATACACAAAGCTATGCCTAAATAAGCTTTGCTTTGATCATCAACCACAAGGCATTGCTTTTCAACAAAAGCCTTGATCATTTGCATCTTAGCATGCCACATTGACAATCCACGCCATGTAGTGGATGTTTATCAATATATAACCTCTGAGCTCGTACGTTTCAGAGAAGGGTGTTAAGCAAGAGAATAAATTCTCCGTCACCAAACAGATATGTATTTAATAGAAATCAATTATCACAGAATAAAATCCAATGTCAAACACACATCCATTTACAAGTCCGTTCTGGGTCTGAACGAAACCAAAGACACCTTGTTCCTCGTCCTGTATGTCCAATGCGGAAGAGAGGTTCTCGCATATCCGGACAATCAACAAGTACGTCCGGACAACTACCACTTTAACCCTTTCCAGGTAACAACTCCAATCAAGGGCATCAGTAGTCGTCCATTCGATGTGAAGATCACCGGTCTTCAACCACCGTCTTCAATATCTTCGACTTTTGAATCGTTGTATAATTATTTGAAATGAGATTGAACTTGGTCTTCTCAAATAATTCTCGAATATATATAATTCAAATCATTTCATATTGTTAATATTATTTTATAATGATTTATCACTATTTTTATTTACATAAAAATCGCCCATTTAATTCGAACGACGCTTCAGGTCGTTACGTGGCCCTGACGCTATTTTTATCCAAATTTGAATTACACATTTCTCAAAAAATTAACCATTGGATTTTAACAAATTTAATATCAATGGAAAAATCTTCCTAAAGCGAACCTAACGGTTCCAGTTTTGGGAAAATCCGACGGTCGGATCTTTCGGTATATTCGTTTAAATTTACGATTCCGAAACGCGAACTACCGCGCGCGATACGTTTAATTTTAATATTATATATATATACATATATATATATATATATATATATATCGTTCGATGATTTCACTAACATGTTAAAAGTGATGTTTTTAACAAACAAAACATATATTAACATATAAACATTTTCCTACTTTGCTGACATGTTAATGACAAGTTCCATTTTAATATGTCATTCTTCTTAATCTAAATGAACATGTTGAATGTAGCATTTTTTTTAGTTACAAATCCTATTTTAACAGGTAATCCTTATCAAAGCATGCACTAAAACGTCATTTTTAATCTCTAAACAATTTCTAATGCACATGTCACTTTTTTTATAATGAATCATTTTTAATGTAACTAATCAAATATTAAAAATGTCCTTTTTACTCTTTCAATAATTTCTAATGAACATGTCAACTTTTTATAATGAATCATTTTTAATGTAACTAATCAAACATTAAAAATGTCCTTTTTATTCTTTTAACAATTTCTAATGAACATGTCACTTTTTTACAATGAATCATTTTTAATGTTACTAATCAAACATTAAAATTGTCCTTTTTATTCTTTAAACAATTTCTAATGAACACGTCACTTTTTTTTTATAATGAATCATTTTTAATGTAACTAATCAAACATTAAAAATGTCCTTTTTATTCTTTAAACAATTTCTAATGAACATGTCACTTTTTTATAATGAATCATTTTTAATGTAACCAACCAAACATTAAAAATGTCCTTTTTATTCTTTTAACAAGTTCTAATGAACATGTCATTTTTTTTATAATGAATCTTTTTTAATGTAACTAATCAAACATTAAAAATGTCCTTTTTATTCTTTAAATAATTTCTATTGAACATGTCACTTTTTTATAATGAATCATTTTTTAATGTAACTAATCAAACATTGAAAATGTCCTTTTTATTCTTTAAACAATATCTAACAAACATGTCACTTTTTTTATAATGAATCATTTTTTATGTAACTAATCAAACATTAAAAATGTCCTTTTTATTCTTTGAACAGTTTCTAATGAACATGTCACTTTTTTACAAATGAATCAAAACATACATTAAAATTGTCATTTCTAATGTTTCAACAATTTTCCTAAACATGTTTCTTTTAATAACGAATCTAAATAAACATTAAAAATTATCATTTTTAATGTTTCAACAATTTTCCCTAAACATGTTTCTTTTTAATAATGAATCTAAATATACATTAAAAATTATCATTTTTAATGTTTCAACAATTTTCCCTAAACATGTTTCTTTTTAATAATGAATCTAAATATACATTAAAAATTATCATTTTTTATGTTTCAACAATTTTCCCTAAACATTTCTCTTTTTAATAATGAATCTAAATATACAATAAAAAATTATCATTTTTAATGTTTCAACAATTTTCCCTAAACGTATTTCTTTTTAATAATGAATCTAAATATACATTAAAAATTATCATTTTTAATGTTTCAACAAGTTTCCCTAAACATGTTTCTTTTTAATAATGAATCTAAATATACTTTAAAAATTATCATTTTTAATGATCAACAATTTTCCCTAAACATGTTTCTTTTTAATAATGAATCTAAATATACATTAAAAATTATCATTTTTAATATTTCAACAATTTTTCCTAAACATGTTAAATTTCCGATTCATATATATATACAATAAAAAGTAATTTTTTATTGTATAAACAATTATTTCCAATATGACAATTTCCATGACCTACATATACAAATAAGAGGAAATTTTAATTATATAAACAAATTATATGTTTCACATATACAATAAAAAGGAATTTTATTGTATAACAATCCTATTATTAACATGTAAAGATTATTTTTATTGTACAACAATTTTAACAAATTCCATGATTAACATGTACGATAAAAAGATTATTTTTATTGTATAACAAGTTCTAACAATTCCTATGTTTAACATGTACAATAAAAAGATTATTTTTATTGTATAATAAATTCTAACAATTCCTATGATTAACATGTACAATAAAAAGATTATTTTTATAACAAGTTCTAACAATTCCTATATTTAACATGTACAATAAAAAGATTATTTTTATTGTATAATAAATTCTAACAATTCCTATGATTAACATGTACAATAAAAAGATTATTTTTATAGTATAACAATTTAACAAATTCTATTATTAACATGTACAATAAAAAGATTATTTTTATTGTATAACAAATTTAACAAATTATATTCTATCCAACTCAATCCAACGGATCACCACAATCAAAATCAATCAATTCAAATCACGTACAACACACAACTAAATTTTAACAACATATATATATATATATATATATATATAAATTTATCAACGCAATAACAATTAATTTTAATTTTTAAATTAGAGAATTCACAGTGCTTTGGAATTCTACAAAAAAATTGGATTGCTCTAAATTTCCCTGGTAACTCCTAAAATATAGTAGACACTGCCACGATCCCAATGGTTACTATTTCATATGATTCCGACATCGTATGAACGAGTTATGGTTTTTAATCGTGTTAATAATATTTTAAATTTAAATAAATTAAATAATTAAATAGGAATTCACCTTCTTCTTCTATCTAAAACACAGGCTGCACCCTTTTCTATTTGTTCAAACTTAGGGTTCAAGTTTTTGCGAAATCCGTTGCACCGGAGGATGATCAGACGGCACCACGCTCACCAGCTTCGAGGCGCGCGCCAGGTGGACCCGTTAATGATCAGCTCGATCGCACCCATGAGGCAGGGCAGCGACGTGAACAGCGGGGGTTTGGGTGTCTGGATCTTGTCGGATACTCGACGATCGGAGGTGTTGTCCGTATGGATGTGAGAGCAAGAAGAGTAATCTAATATTGTCCAAAGGAGGGAGCGTTTTATTGAAAGGATAAGGAGATTTTAATGGATGAAATTCGAAGCTTTTCTGGCCATTAAACAGATGATGGCGGCGGCTATGTATTCTGAATTAGGGTTTGATTATCCTAGGTATTTAAAATATTATATTTATCAATTCTCTAATTCTCAAAAAAAAGCCCGTTAACTCATACTAATCAAAATCCGCCCCAGCGACTGTCGGCCCTAGTCAAATACCCCCATTACGGACATAATGGACTAGGTCTCGTCAGACCATTTGACCGTTTCGGCCTGTTCTTCTTTAAATTAAAATATAAAATATTTAATTATTAAATTTGATCGTATATTTTAATTTACTAGAGCCACATACTAACTCCAAAAATTCCCGAAAAATAAATCTAGCTATGTTTTGACGATACGATCCTAACAAATTTAATTTCGTCGAATTTGGAGACTGTTTGGAAAATGGTCTTTTTAACAGTGATCCAATTCAATAGAAATGACCAAATGCATTTTAATTTACTATGCTCATAAATATTAATTCCAAAAATTATGGAAATTTAAACCTAGGAATAATTTGACATTCTGAATCCAACAAAAATGGTTTCGTAAAAAACGGAGGTCATTTGCAAAATGGCTATTTTCAATAGCTTTATTATTATTTAAAAATGGAATTTTTAAATTTTGACCCATTTTCTGTCAAAATTTCTTAAAATAAATTTTTTATATTGGTTCTGATTTTCTGGCTTGTTACACTAGGTGTAAAACTTAAGATATTAAATTTTGAAAATGTACGATATAATATTTAGTATTTATATTTATGAAGTTTAATGTATTAAATAATATCATTTTAATCATTAGTTTCTTAGTGAAATATGGATTGAGAACCACGGTGTTTGTATAATTCATAATGTTTAAAAAAACTATGTAAGCACATAAATATATGACCATAAAAATGTGACGCTACATCGATATCCCAGATTCGCCACCTATGGTTCTAAACATCATATTATATAATTCATAATATTAATTTTTAGTTGTGAATCTGGGACATACCTTCACCAAATCCTATTGAATACACACTGGAAAAAAAAAGATAGGAGCCCTTTTAAATCCTATCCAATATTGAAGGTGCT
Source organism: Allium sativum (assembly GCA_030737875.1). Classification (NCBI taxonomy): domain Eukaryota; kingdom Viridiplantae; phylum Streptophyta; class Magnoliopsida; order Asparagales; family Amaryllidaceae; genus Allium; species Allium sativum. Next base: position 90,687,715 of record CM060912.1, on the reverse strand, counting down.
AGGTTCAAATTGTTAACCACCAGCTAACAAATAACTTTTGATATCTTTGATTTGGAACTTGAAATTGGAAAGGATGGTAGGGATAATTTCGACCAGTATGGAGAAGTGCGAAGGCTTTAAAAAGTAGTTTTAAGATAAGGGAATAATCATTTCATAGAGGAGAGGATATGAAGATAACATGGGATCAAGATCCCTTTTTCCTCTTACTAATTCTTTAACATTCAGAATACCAAAATCGAAGCCTGTTGCCATCTTATAATAATCAATTCCCTGATCTCAGCATGGCCGAAATGACTATACAAGCATGGGCGTTAAAACCACTTTTGGCCTATACCATATTTATGCATTTAAATCCAACTTAAACATGTTTGAAAAAAATATTTACAACCGTTTTAAACATATTTGTCAATATTTTTACCTTATCAAATAAAATTGTATAAATACTGACCATTTTATCACAGTTAAAAATTAATTAAAACATTTGGTCAAAGAAGTATTTAATATTTTGATGGTGTGATTCTTTAGGTGTAAACTTAGTCAACGATTATATCAAACTATTCAAATATCAATGCTCACACGTCACAGCAGGTAATGTGACACTTTGACCTAATTTATTATTTATTTGGTTTCAATATAAAAATTCAATTTTACCTTTTTAATATCTGATAGTGGTTGTTATTTACACCAATTCTCATTATCAAAACCATATCACTTTGGAATTATGGATTCTAGTAGTGGTCAAAATTCTAATATCATTCATATTTAAATCTATAGCCCAAACACAAAATCCTTGTCCAATAATAATAATTATCATTAACCATACTATTCTAGCTAAAAATTTGACTTAAGTTGATGTGATACAAAACTTATATGATTGAGGAGACAAATTTGGTTTTCAATAGTGTTCTACTTCCAGTACTCTCACTCTACCAACCATAGTCGTTAAATGGATGTCGCGGCATGATTTAGCTATAATTAAAACAAAGCATCAACACTAGAAATTAATATTATTCTCAGGTCAAGGGAACTGTGAAAAAATTTATTGCCTTTATCATTTCTATATGACCTTAGTTATATTAACCAATAAAAAATATCTTGTGAGTCATTTGTAGTTATCAAATAACTATTAGTACATAACCTTTATGGCCTCCAAAGTCATAAGTAATGCATTTAATAATATTTGGAGAGTGTTACATACACTAATCTTAATGGATGTATCAAAATCAATTCTCTATACATCTTGAATATAATTACTTAAATAGTAAATTTGTTACATTGTGATAAACTACTCATGATTGCAACACATTGTAACAACAATCACAAAATATACCTTTAATGAATTTTCTATTTAATACACTTTTAATTAAATTAACATAACACATAATATCAAGTATATAATATAAAGAAAGCATTTTTTATTTTGAATAAGATTGGTTATCGGGTTAGATATATGTGACAAAATATAAAATTGCCCATAGAGTAGATTCTTGACTCTACTAAGAGATAATACTGTATTTGAGTAATATTCTAGATTCCATTGTGTGTCGTCTTTCAAATAAATTTTTATACACATAGACCAATTGTTGGGGAATCTTGGTCTTTCCCGCTTCGTGAAGTTAAGATAGGCAATTTAAGATTAAAAGTAGCAATGGAAGCACAAGACTTTATAATTCTCCAATATGGAGATTCTTCCACTATACAAAAGAATAGTAGGATAACAAGAATATGATTACAAAAGTAACTCGCACTCGGTAGCTCACTTAAGCTTGAGGATAAACACTTCCCAAGCTATCTCTCTTTTCTCTCAAAGTGGCTCTCTCTAACTCTCAAGTTTTTCTCACTAAGTGGTTTCTCTCTTGATTCTTAGATGGACAGTAATGATGGCTCCTTCTCCTATTTATACTACTTAACCTCCATGATGAATGGTGGAGATTACTTGCATTCAAGGGTAGAGATTGATTTTCTAGAATTCTCCATACGCTCTAGGAATCTCTACACTCTTCCATTCCCTTATGCATCCTTCCATAAGGTTCCAGAAGGTTCCACACATGTCCAAAATATTCCAGAGGGTTCCACTTTCTTCCACAAGCTGTTAGAAGGTTCTACACTTCTCTAGAGATCTCCAGATCATTCTAGAAAATTCTAGATTTCTCTAGAAAGATCTAGAATTTTCTAAAAACTCTACAATTAAGGAGGGATCCCAACAAATCTCCCCCTCCCGAATTAATTGGGGGGTAGTTAAAAATCGGCATCTTGACGGCAATCTTCAAATTTCTTTATTGGTGTTACCTTGGTCATCATGTTAGACCAATTCTCATATGTGTGAACCTTGTAAAGATGTATTTGGTTTTCCTCAAGGACTCCTCAGATCCAATGATATCTTGTGTCAATGTGCTTTGTGAGGAATGAAATGTTGTATTCTTTGCCAAGTAAATTACACTTTGATTGTCAGACTTCAAGACATACTTTTCTTGATCCACTCCCAAATCATGCATCAAGTTCTTCGCCCGCAACATCTCCTTGAAAGCTTCAGTAGCTACGATATACTCTGAGTTTGTAGTGGATAATGAAAAACACTTTTGCAGCTTTGATTGCCATGAAATAGCTCTCCCTACAAAAGTGGTTATGTACCCCGATGGTAATTTTCTTGAATCAGTGTCACCAGCTAAGTCTGCATCTTTATATCCTTCTAACACAGGTTTTCCTTTTCCAAAGCATAAACATGTTTTGGAAATTCCACGTAGATATCGGAGGATCCATTTGACTGCAACCCAATGCTCATTCCCTGGGTTAGCCAAGAAGCGACTGACAACACCAACTGCATAAGCGATATCTGGTCTTGTGCATATCATTACGTACATAAGACTGCCTACTACTGATGAGTATGGTTTCTTCTTCATTTCCTCCATGTCCTTGTCTTTTTCACTTGTCGGACTCTGCTTCGAACTTAGCTTGAAGTGTCCAGCTAGTGGAGTGTTAGCTGGCCTTGATTTTGTGCATTTTGAACCTTTTCAACACTTTCTCGATATATCTCTCTTGGGATAGCCACAACAGTCTTTTTGATCTATCATGAGTTACTCTCATCACAAGGATTTGTTTAGCCAGTCCCAAATCTTTCATGGCAAAGCTCTTCCTTAGATCTTTCTTTAGTGCAGCTATCTGTATGTTATCTTGTCCAATGATTAGCATATCATCAACATAGAGCTGAAGTATGAGAAAGTCACCACTTACATACCTCTTTATGAAGACACATTGACTGCTTTCAATCTTTTTGAAATCATGTCCTGCCATGAATGCATCGAAATTCTTCTACCATTGCCTTGGTGCTTGCTTAAGTCCATATAGACTCTTTGTGAGGCGGCACGCTAGATCTTCTTTGCCTGGAACTTTGAATCCCTCAGGTTGTTCCATGTAGATCTCTTCCTCTAGGTCACCATGTAGAAATGTCGTCTTGACATCGAGTTGTTCAATCTCTAAATCTTACATGACTGCTAGGCCGTGGACAACTCGGATTGATGACATCTTTACCACGAGAGAGAATATCTCTTCAAAGTTAGTATCTTTTCTTGTCTGAACCCTTTGACGACCAACCGCGGTTTGTAGCGAGGCTTTAAGCAGTTATCTTCGGTCTTGATTCTATACAACCACTTATTCTTCAAAGCTCTTCTCCCTTTTGGTAGCTCCACTAGTTCATATGTGTTATTCTCATGCAAGGATGGCATTTCTACTTGCATGGCCATTCTCCACTCTTGTTTATGACAATCACTCATTGCTTCTTTATAGCTTTGAGGCTCCCCCTCATCAGTGAGCGCAACATACTCCTTTGTGTTGTATCAGTTGGATGGTCTTCTGTCCCTTGAGGATCGTCTTGGCTCTGGTGTGATTGGAGTGCTAGATTGAGGTTCCTTTTGAACTGTTTCAATATGAATTTCATTGTCTTCAGCATCACTACTTTCTTGTGTGTTATTATCTTCATGTCAAACCAGAGTAGGTTCAGTTTTCTTATAGCTTCTCAATCTTAGCCTCTCTGAATTATTGATATCTTCAATTGTTTGATCTTCGAAGAATACAATATCTCTACTGCGAATAACCTTCTTGTTAATTGGATCCCACCACCAATACCCAAATTTATCCTCAGGTAAACGAAGATAGATACATTCCTTTGTATTTGCATCAAGCTTAGCTCTCTCATCTTTGGGGATGTAAACGAATGCCCTGCACCCGAACACCTTAAGATGATTATATGAATCCTCTTACCCGTCCAAACTTCCTAAGGAATGGCCCCGTCCAAAGGAACTGATGGTGTGAGGTTGACAATGTCAGCCACGGCCATTATAGCTTCTCTCGAAAATGATTTGGGTAACTTAGCATGAGAGAGCACATAAGGAACTCTTTCCTCAATGGTTCGGTTCATTCTCTCAGCTAGCCCATTCAATTGTGGTGTCTTGGGTGGAGTCTTCTCTAGCCTAATGCCATATTTCTTGCAATATACTTCAAAAGCATCTCTATACTCACCCCATTATCGGGTCATACACACTTGATCTTCCGTCCAGTCTCACGCTCCACTAGAGCATGGAATTCTTTGAAGGCATCAAGCACTTGATCCTTTAATTTTAATAGGTGCAATCATACTTTCCTTGAATGATCATCAATGAAGGTGACAAAATGTAGAGCACCACCAATGGATCCCTCGGACATCGAACATACGTCAGTATGCATGAGATCTAGAATGTTCTTTCTCCTTGTGGGCGGAGAAGATTTTCGGAAAGCAATTTTTTGTTGTTTTCCAGCTAAACAACGAACACAAGGATGAAGTGGTTTACCTTTCACGTCAGGGAGGAGTTATTTCTAAGCGAGTATGTGAAGACCTTTCTTACTAATGTGCCTAAGTCGTTTATGCCAGGTGTCCATATCATCAGTAGAGATGTTTACTTCTCCTTTTCATAGCTTAGCTTGCAATACATACAATGATCCTACCTTCTTTCCTTGAGCCATTGTCAATCTTCCTTTGGTGAGCTTCCACTTCCCTTCACCAAAGTAATTCATCAGACCATCATCATCTAGCTTTCCAGCGGAGATAAGACTGAGGCATATGGTCGGGACATGCCTCACATCTTTCAAAACAAGCTTGCACCCGGTGCTTGTTGTCAGAGTGATGTCTCCTATTCCAACAATCTTGCTTCTATCTTGATTTCTCATTTGCACCGTGCCAAAGTCACCTCTTTAGTAGGATGAGAAGAAGTTTTCATGTGGAGTAACATGGAAGGAAACACCAGAATCAACAATCCAAGAACTCTCATCACAAGCAATGTTTAGAATGTTACTTTCACCAATGAGATATAGCAGATCTACCTTTAATACTATGGTTGTAGTACTCTTTTCTTCTTGCTTCTTCATTAGGCTTATTTGATCAGGCTTAACATTACCCGCCTTTTGGTCTCTTTTGAAGCTTTGACATTCTATTTTCTTGTGACCCATCCTTCCATAGTAATAACATGCAATCTTCAAGCGTGACTTGGATCTACCTCGAGATTGATGTGAATTTCGACTCTTACTACGTCCATGAGTTTCATTCCTACCCTGTTTCTCAACAACATTAGCTTCGGGATGGATAGACTCATCTCGTTCCATTCTCCTTGCTTCTTCACTAAGAAGGTTGTCACCGACGGTAACCGTAGTTAACTTTCCTTCCGGAGCTGAGTTACTAAGTGTAACGACAAGTGTGTCCCAACCTTCCGGTAAGGAACTAAGGAGTAAAAGGGCTTGTAACTCATCACCAATCTTCATATCAATTTTTGTTAGTTGATTTATGAGCCCCTTGAAGTTATTCAAGTGCTCAATCATACTACGACCATCCTTATACTCCAATTTCACCAACCGTAGAACTAAATTGGCCTTCCTGCGAGGCGTTTTCTTCTGAACCATAGACTCAAGCTTTGTCCATAATTCATAGGCATTTGTATAAGTAGAAACAACTCGAAGAGAGTTATGTCAATGTACTTATGGATCATAGCAATAGCCTTCCGGTTCAATAGTTCCCACTGACCATCGCTCTTTCCTTTCACCTTATCTTTGTAGATGATGGGCTCATGCAAATCCATACAATACAAGTGGTTCTCCATCATCAGCTTCCAATAGAAGTAGTTGTTGGCTGTGAGCTTGAACATGTCTCCATCATGAGCGACATTATCCTCCATCTTGAATTTACACGAGCTTGATTACAGCTACGGGCGAATCTCGCTTTGATACCACTATTGGGGAATCTCAGTCTTTCCCGCTTCGTGAAGTTAAGATAGGCACTTTAAGATTAAAAGTAGCAATGGTAGCACACGAGTTTTATAATTCTCCAATATGGAGATTCTTCCACTATACAAAAGAATAGTAGGATTACAAGGATATGATTACAAAAGTAACTCACATTCGGTGGCTCATTTAAGCTTGAAGATAAAGACTTCCCAAGCTATCTCTCTTTTCTCTCAAAGAGGCTCTCTCTAACTCTCAAGTTTTTCTCACTTTAAGAAGTGGCTTCTCTCTTGATTCTTAGATGGGTAGTAATGAGGGCTCCTTCTCCTATTTATACAACTCAACCTCCATGATGAATGGTGGAGACTACTTGCATTCAAGGGTGGAGATTGATTCTCTAGAATGCTCCATACTCTCTAGGAATCTCTACACTCTTCCATTCCCTTATGCATCCTTCCATACTCTTCCATATGGTTCCAGAAGGTTCCACACATGTCCAGAATATTTCAGGGGGTTCCACATTCTTGCACAAGCTTCTAGAAAGTTCTACACTTCTCTAGAGTTCCCCGGATCATTCTAGAAAATTATAGATTCTTATAGAAAGATATAGATTTTTTCTAAAAACTCTCCAATTAAGGAGGGATCCCAACACCCATATGCCGAATTCGACTTATTGAATAATGAAGGGCATGTTGTCAATTCTCTATAGAAATATAATGAATGTGATTAACTAGCATCCTAAAAGTTTTCAATGAGTTTTAAATGATCGAACTCCACAACTAGAAGTTCAAGGGTGTCATATTGGCATATGTGGCCAAGCATTGAAATATAATTAAATTATAAAAGCCATCGATAAGTTATAAAATATGTAGCTAAGTATATAATGTTGCAGAATAAAATAAAGCATACTATAAAATACACTTCATTAATTTTTATTAGTCCGGACTCCCTTCCCGCATCTGGTCCAATATTCCTTTCTATAATCTCAATAGCTCAACTTCTCCCCTTCACTTAAAGGGACATGTTTACAATAACCACGCCTGAGCCACAGAATAAAAGTATACAAGTTGCTCTATGACTCCGCAATAGGAGTTCAACTTCAATATGAAAATGTATTCTTAAACTTTGTTATCTTGCTATATAAATGTCTTCTTTCAGCATAAACTCTTGTGACCAACATAGTAAATATCAAAATAAAAAAAAAGTTATTTATGTGTTTTGAATATTGTAGAAATGGAAGAAAATGATTTGAGAATGATTTCTTTGAAAATTTAATCAGTATTGAACATTTAGAGCTAAATGAGATAATAAGAGGAAAATTAGAGAAGAAATTGTTATTGGATCTAGGTGAGAGAAATTCTCTATGTATATGTTACAGGGATGCGTATGAGTGGTTCTTTCCATTTAGAATAGAAAATAAGTGACTCAAGAACAAAGAGGAACAACAACAAAATGAAGGTACATAATAAAAAATAATAGATTCTCATTATTATTGTCAAACCTAACTCAGCTTGGATACTAGTTCTACCGCACTGAAATGACCACGAAAAAATGTTCTACTGTTATTATTGTCAAACCTAAAACCATATTCGTAATAACATATTGCTATTATTACCACTACTACCACCACTACTACAACTAGTATAAAATGCACGTAAATGCATTTAACATCCAGACATGTTTAGTAATAGAAAAATAAGTGGACGGATGTTTTTAGCAAGTGCAAAGGTTTCGATAGTCATGGTATTTTTATTTTAAGTTGTTATGTTGGTGGTATCAACAAAAGTTGATGCTAAAATCCCCTTGATTAATGGTCAGGAAGGGGACGATGATGAAAATTGCAAACCGTGTTAAATTTCATTGATGAATAAGATTATTATTTCTAATTTCAAGATGACACCGTGAAAAGCATGTTAATTGAAATTTCTTTATTAGCAGTAGATATAATATTATTATTAGATTTATTTTTTTATCATCATTTACCTCGAGATGCGAATGAATGTGTATTATGAAGTTCTCATTATTGGAGTTTAACATCTTAATTCTTATAAAATAATTTGCAGTTCGAGAGTTGGATTTTTTTATTTTTCTATACCTAATATAAAATAAGGTTATATTAGAGAAAAATGAATGTTGTCGGAATTAGAAAACTCTAGGAGTACTCTCTCCTCTCCTTAACTCCCTTACTCTTAATATTTTACTTCCAAACAAGTATATCATTTTACATTTATTTATTAGTTCTCTTCCATTATTTTATTACTCCATCATTTAACATTTTGGTATGGATATTCTAAAGTTTATTTAATTTTTCAGTTTTCTCATAATATTTTATGTTTAAGTCCACATGTTTACATCAATCACATAACTCAAAATTTAACTTATTCAAGTAAACTCAAACTAAACTAAAGAATGGCAAAACTATGTTCTTTTTCCTCCCAATAACCATGCTTTAAATTTTCTATAATCATTTACAAAATTTCCACTCAAATCTTTTCTAGTATTTTAAATTTAAGGCCATGTATTATAATCGATTACGTAATATTAAAACTGTTTAAATAGTTTAGCAAACTATTTATTCATTTGTTCGCCTAGTAAATCGCATCGATATTTACTATATTCGTATTATCAAAAATGGAAATAAATAAATATATAAATACATTAATCAAGTAACATAAATATGTAATAATCACAAGTTCAAACTCCAATTCATTTTCAAAAGTGATTTAATTATTTTCAAAACAATTCACAGTGTCATTTAACATTATTCATTTAAATCGGTATATTTAAATTAATTACATGAAATAGAATTTAATAAATAAATTTAATCAATAAATGGTTTCTAATTAATCTAGCTAATGCTAAATATGATGTATTAAAATGTATACCATGTTCGTTTCAACAAAGGGCGATAAAATTAGTATTCATACAAATACAAAATTAAACATGTCACCCAATATAAATAATATACATAAACAATAAATAGAAAATTTAACATATTTTTTATTTATCTCAATAAATTTAACATATATTGAAGAAGAAATATCAGCAACATAGTGTAGCTTAGCGGAAAGGCGTGTTCATGCTTAGTAAGAGGTTAGGATTTCAAGACCTACCTTGACCATTATGTTGGCATGTTAACCAATTTACAAAGAAAGAAGGAAATTTCAGCTTTAAATGCTTGAATTTTTACATTCATATAATTATTTACCTAACCCCCTCTATTCTTTCATAATATTTTATATTTAAATCCATATTTTTAAACTACTCATGAAATCTTAAATTCCAGTTATTTAAATAAATACTTGATCAATCTTTTTTATAGGTCTTGCATACGTCAATGATGATAACAAAATTAATTTGGAAATCAATCATGATTAGTTTATATCAAGAATTTGTCATGCATTATGCTAATAAAAAAAATCAAAAATCTTTTTTAACATTTAACTCCACGAACTTTTTTTTTTTTTTTTACCTTTTTAGTAAATATCTTCCAAAATTTTCTTGTAATCAGGGCCAGCCCAAGGGAATTGGATGCCCTAGTCAAATAAGTATTTTTGTCTTTTTGATGCCCTTGACCAAAAAAAAAAAAAAAAGAACTGCCTTTTTTTTAAGGAAGGGAACACTGATAATTAGATCACAATATTGTATCTATTAGCTGGAGAATATATTTTCCTCCTTCTCAGCAAAAGCAGCATTAATGAAACTAAGTAGTGACTTTAAAAGTAATTGATCATGAATGAAAGTACGCCACAGAGCAACAATGCATATGGTCAACAAAAGAAAAGTTTATTCTAACACAACTAATTAATTTTACATATGTTATGTGAAATCGATGATCAGGGGAATAAGCGTAGAAATGTCTAGGAAAAGTAGTATACTCAACCGACCATATCAAAAATAAATGTACATATCAAGCTATGTACAAATTTGGCTATTTATGTAACAAAAGCATCCCTCTGAGTCTGCATACACATTATGTAAATAAAAAAACAATTATGGAAATTCACACATCTAGAGTAAATGGTTATTCCAGGGATAAATACTATATATCCAGTTTAAGGAATTTGCTAGCAGGAAAGAGTTAAATTGATCTTACTTGGACTTTATATTTTATGCTTTGAACTGCTCCTGTATATTCTTGATTAGCATGTCACTAGCACCTATTGCCTTCTCTTCAAATTGAGTCCAGTTGACTAAAATAAAATTGTTGTCCAATCCTAAAAGATTATTGCTGCTCACTTGCTTGTTCGGGCCAGCTGAAATTCGAGATTGAAATTAGGGTTTGCAACTTGAAACAAAGCCGACTGCACCAGCGAAGCCGATTGCAGCGAATTAAAATTTGGAGACTAAGGCAATTTCGCTTTTCATTTGCAGCTGCGATGGTAGATGAGAAGAGCAGATCGAATTTTTTCTTTTTATGTTGCCCCTGCTTCATGCGTTGCCCCTGTCCTTCGGCTCCCTGGACTGTGTGATGGGCTGGGCCTGCTTGCTATATATATATATATATATATATATATATATATATATATATATATATATATATATATATATATATATCCATATTTAACATAATTTTAAATTTAATTTATTTTAAAATTTTCCATTAAATAATATATGTTAATTCATCTAATTAATAAATTATTAACGTATCTTAGTTTCGACATGCATGCTATATTCATATTAACAAATACAATAAATTATTCTTTTTTTGAATGTATATTACATAATAACAACAGTAATTTTAGTTCACATTTACAGTGTTTATATTTGAGTTATCATATATTGCTATCATTTTAATATTAAAATAATAAATACTATTTTTAATAATATTGTTGTGTATAACACATGAATTACACAAGGTTAAGATAGAATAGACCATTGATTTTCTGATCCAAAGTTGAACTAAGCAGTGCGATTAATCAGCAGCAATCTAGCAAAACAGACATATTAGGTGAGATTTAACAAGAGACGCAATAAGATGGTAAACGAGAGAGGAGGGAGGGGGAATCGAGTTTGAGGACCCCCCAACCCCAAGTAGGAAAAGCAATGAAAAAAAAGCAAAGCATGTTAGTGGGCCGTGGGTGCAGCACCCACGCACGAGGGAGAGTGCTGGAAGGGAGGGACAGCTGTCGGTTTCGGTGGGGGTCCACGAAAACAGCCCACACACAAATGAAAGGGGATGCACAGCACAGACGAGGCGCCAGGGTGGACTGTCAGTGCAAAGCGGGCGGGGCCCACCGGAAGGAAAGAATGGAATTTGCGACCGCGTTGCGTTTTCGTTTGGCTTTGGAAAAGAGAAGATGACGCCGACGTGGTAACGGACCTTATCCCTTCCTCAGCTGGAACGTTGACGATAAATGATAACCACATCCATTGGTGCTGTAGATGCATGGGTCGGCATGAGTTTAGTTTGCGTTGATTTTTCTTATAGGCGACGTTAGCTGAAACCGTGAAATATAGTTTACGTTTGATTGTAAAATTTTGGTTGTCTTATAACGGATCAGCTGAAAAAACACAGTGTCTTAGTTTAAAATCTGAAATCTTATATCCATGGCATTTGGCTTATTTTTTATTTTGAATGTTTAGTTTTCAACTTAAGGTGCGAAAATTTAAAAGGGACGGAAGGACGGGATATGGATAAATTTACTGTTTTCCTTCCATTCTTTCTTAAACTATAAAGAAAAAAAAAAAATCATTTTTTGTTTATGCGATCGTTTTTTACGATATGCGTACGTTGTTTGTACTTATACACTTATGAAAATCTAAAATAAAAAATGGAAACTAGACACATTCTAAGTTCGTAAGTGCGTATTTTTCAAATTGAACAAAGCTAGCAGTGAAGTTTAGGGTCCGTTTGTTTTTGAACGGGAAGGGGAATTTGAAAGAGTTATTTGAAGGGGAATTGTTACGAACGGGAAATGTGTTTTTTTTTACGAAAGGGTTAAATTAGAAGGAGTAAAATTATTATTTTATTAATTGTTTGTACGTGTTTTATTTGTATGTGTATGTATAAAAGGGTGAAAAAACGGGCGCGTCACCGCGTCGGACGCGAAAGCTAACTTTTGAGCTGTTCAGTCGAAAGGGCCAAATAGTGTTGATCCCACATCAACGCATCGGAAGCGTTCGACGCGTCCGACGCGGACGCTAACATTAACTGGTCAGTTGAAAAATCAAACGCTACCTTAGTGATTTGAGCGCCATTTAATTACTACTTGTTAAACCAAAAGCGTGATAGTGTAGATTTATCAACGAACAGAAGACAGAAGTTGTAGGCAGATGTAAATAAGTAGTAAAAAATAACAGTGCTTCGAAATGGGAAGCAATTCACGTTCCCAAGGCAATGGATGACGTTCTATATAATTTTATAACCAACTCGATAATTGCTGACCTATGTAACCCATCGGATTATAGGACGTGCCTTAAATTTGCTGCCTTTAATTTTGTTTAGTTGCCTGGTAATAAAATATTTGTTGTAATTGGGCCGTGTTCTGATGTTCGGAAAATTTGAAATTTGTCCGCATCCTTATTCGAATAAATAAACAAATATTCGATATTCAAAAAAGGATGCGGATGCGTATATAAAGACATGCGCATTCGAAATCATACGCTCGGTCCTTATCAACATTACAGCTTAAATTATGGGTGTGTTAGAGGATATTGGTAGCAGAGTATTATAACCGAAAATATTAACGGGATATTTGAGCTAGTGCAGAATGCGTTTGCGGGTTTAAGCGGACCTTTTATATTTTGTTTTATAATATAATTAATTAATGTTTAAAACATAACAAATCATTAATGCAGAATAACACGATAAACTAAACAGAACAGTCCACTACATAATAATGTTACATAAACTAATAAAGAAGAGAAACACAACACACTACTAACACTGATGGAAATTTCTCTGACTGCTTTGGGCATTGACGAAGATCCTGAACCAGAGGCAAAGGAGTGTACCATTTGACTAAAAAAATAATAAATGAAAATTTTGAATATATATATATATATATATATATATATTGGACAAAAGAACGTTTAAAATATAATGAAGAAGAAAATAACCTGAAATTTAGTTGGAATCAACTGGAAAAAAATTGAGAATGAAGATGAGAGAGTTGAAATCGGTGAGCAGGAAGGAATAGAGGGGGGGGGGGGGTGGGAGGTTATTGGCGGGGAGGAGGAGGAGCTCCAATGACTCAAATTTGAACCGTTGGGCAAACAGTCGAAATAGGACACTCGAACGGTACGTATGTGTATTTTAGTACGTTTAAAGATAGATTTTAGTTGTTTTGTTAAGTTTGAAGTTCATACTATATGCACCAAATACATATTAACTACTCAAAACTATTTATTATCATCATATTTATTTATCCTTAATGCTTTAGTAATAAATAGAATTGAATTATTATTTTATACTATATTAAAAAAATCATTTACGTTTCTCGATTTATCGATCGTGAGTGGATAGAATAAATATCTGATATCAGAACAGGATTCCCAATCCCTACTTCTCTTTAGTATCCTACAATGATAGCCTACCTAGAGAAATAGAAGAGTACACACAAGCAACCATAACATCCATAACAAATAATAACCTAGCTATCGCCGCCTAAAACGTTGAATAAGTTGATATCGAATGACTAACTATTTTTCCTTAGCTCAAGTTTGCCATTGTAGGCTTCTTATGTTTTAACTTCTTCCTACTCTCTTCTCTTAATTGTCTATTACAATGAAAAATGCTTGTTGTTTCGGCCCTTTCCCACTTACATTTAAAATTTTGGGATTTTTAAAATAGCTCTTTATAAAGTTTTCCTTTTTCCAAAACCTTTCTTTCACCAAACCATTCTTTTCAAAAATTCTCTTCAATGATTTAAAACACTTCTTCAAAATTTTCAAATTATGAAGACTAGAGCAGATAAGACCAACAACTCTCCTAATAATTATTCTACTTCTCCTATTTTTCCAAATATCAAATATTGACTAACTCTTAATTCATCATAAAAGGGGAGTTGTCAAAAGACATGCAATTAAATGCGCATAACAGAGGAAACATGTATATTTCTGTTGGCGTAACCTCTTTTTTAGGTTTCTCATATTGCCTCTACTACTACTTACCATTTACTGCACTTTTACTAAATTTAAGGATCATGCATTTCAATGCATTAGAACTACTTTTTTATAAGAAAATTGTTAATGTTATCATTCTACGATTCTTTTTTAAAAGCTTTTGTATTTTATTTGAAATAACAAGGAATTTTTATTTTATTTCTTTGTTGAAATATACAATATAAAATACAATGTTTTCCTATAGTTTGTACATCTCTTCCACTACATTACATTCCTCATTATTTCAACAAAACATTTTATTTATAATTTGATTGCAAATATTAATTTATATTACTATTCCTTTTATTCCAATGAATAAAAGTATGTCAAATCCCAACCTATTTACATAAAATTTATTGTCATTTCTATTAAATTAGTGCAATCAATTACAGTTAAATTTCATTATTATAAACATTTTTTCTGAATCATTTACTATATTCCAAATTCCTACAACTTATTTTGTTTGTCCAACAAAACATTTTTCCAAAGTAGAGTTATTAAAATTTCCAACCAATAATTTCCTTATTCGTTCCACTTATATTGTCAATCCAATAGAAGTATACTTTTCTTTATAAACCTATAATTTTTTTTTGGCAAAGCCAGCTGGTTACTAAATTAGTGCAATCAATTACAGTTAAATTTCATTATTCTAAACTTTTTTTTCTGAATCATTTACTATATTCCAAATTCCTACAACTTATTTTGTTTGTCCAACAAAACATTTTTCCAAAGTAGAGTTATTAAAATTTCCAACCAATAATTTCCTTATTCGTTCCACTTATATTGTCAATCCAATAGAAGTATACTTTTCTTTATAAACCAATAATTTTTTTGGCAAAGCCAGCTGATTTTTTATAGTGGTCCATTCCACTTTCATTATCACTAATAATGATTACATGAGAATACATGTGATAGGTATTTGGCCTATCAGCTACATATAGTTTTGAAGTAGACCGACCACTATATCCAACAGGTTTACAGAACATGAGTCATACTAAATTACACGAACTACAATCACAAAGCCAACCCACTGGCAATACCAACACACACACACACAAAAGGAGCAAATACAATTACAACATTGTTGAAGGGCTCACCAAACATGCAAAACATTCCATATTGAGCAGACCAAGCTTGGGAGGAGAAGAGAACAATCATCACAGCAAGAAGGCTGATCGACGTAGAAGCAACTACAAAGCCAGAGTACTACCATCCTAGAACATAACCAATAATCAGAAGCAACCAATAAACGATTAACAATTATACCACAGCTAAGACAAAACAGTCATACCAAACAAAACTTCTAGTTATACTCCAAACACCATCAAGACGAAGGAATCCATACTAGTCGAAGGCAAGTATTTGCTGAAGTAGAAGCAAATGTAGCTAGAGACGGCCGAAGTGAAGCAGCAGTGGGCTCAAGAGCAACTAGATGCCAACTACCAGAGGCTACTCAGAACAGGAGTACAACTTGATTAATTTCCACACCACTATAGCAAAGTACACACCATAACAGGTTTAGGGAGCTATACCAGGCTTCAAAAAAAAAAAAAAAAGGCGAAGAAAGAAGACCTAGAAAAACTCTGCAAACAAAACCCGTCTCAAACAAAAAAGAACCAACCCAAACCTTCCACGGAGCCAAAACCCAAGATTTCTTAATGGCTGAAAGCCCGACTGCTAACGATTTGCTGAAAGCAGTCACTAGTGTTGAACAACAGGAAAAAGAACGATCTTTAAACTAGGGGAAACAACTACGCCAAAGAGGCTCAGATCTGAAAGAAGGCACGAAGGGAGAGGCAGCGAGAATGGAGTTCACGATTAAGGGTAAAACAGTAGAGAAGTCAGCAGAAGAAGTGAAAAGAAATACGAAATGGGTGAGATCGATTTACGAGGGGGAAGAAGAGAGCAGAAAGGAGGCGACGGCTAAAAACTCAATGTCCCCATTAAAACGAAAACCTAGCTCCTTTTTTCAGCAGAATTTTTTTGAAACCTATAAATTTTCTTTTTCAAATCCAATTTACTTTTTAAATAACATATTCAAAATCCTTTTGCCAAAATTTAATATTTTTTATGGATTCCAAAAATATGAATTTTTCTTTTGAATTATACATTTTTTTTTATTTCTCCCATTTCAAAATCATATATGGGATTTGACTCAAAGTAATCTTATTACCTCCTTTTTCTCCCAAAAGCTACATTCTCAAATATTGCAAGTCCTTCTACCATACTAAAATTCAATTCTTTCCTAGACACATGCATTCATCCCATTACCCTTAGGAAATTCCTACAATTATGTCTTACTATAACATATGGGTACTAACTTTACCAATAACTGTGACTTATTGTACATTATAAACTGACATTTACACGGGGAATTATCATATTTGGGTTTCCCTAATCCAACTAGAAAATCATATACAAATCCTTCTCCTAAGACTTTCCATATGTTACCATTCCATAATTAGAATCAATAGGATCTTAGTATATTTTATATTTATACTTAAAAAATCTAGATACATTCATCCCTCATATTTAGAGGACATATTAACCTATTCTCTCATGTCAAGTGTGACAACCTGCACCTAGCGGGCATGAATTTTCTGAAAAGGGAAAATTCAAGTCAACCGAAACATGATTCATCTATTTGATATCCTGGAAATAGACTGAAAGATTTGTCACCACTTTAGTAAACAACACAGTGGAATAATTTGAATTATTATAATAAATAAGTACTCACCATAATATTGACATATCTAAATCAAGCATCCATAGCAACTCGAATTCTACCTTGATTACATGTCTTCTACCTAACCCGCGGGTTATTTTAAAGAGGGGTCAAAACAATTGTTTTGGTGACTAACAAATTATGCACTTTATACAAAACATTATCATGTATCGATTGTCTACCATTTATGTAATTTTAGGTTTTATTTAATCCATCAAACTCCTTCACTACGTACGTACTGCACCCATCTTCCTGCCAATAATTATAACCTTATATATATATATATATATATGTGTGTGTGTGTGTGTGTGTGTGTCTGTGTATGTGTGTGTGCGTGTTCCTTTGGCCCACCTTGGAACTAGATAATACCCTTAGTATCTCTCGCAGCAACCTCGTTAGGATATACCTTCTTGCCATATCACAATATCGTCATTGTATGCTACTAGTATAAGTAAGTTAGATTCATTGCATGTGTGCGCGCCTGTCATCCGTCCTAGTTCAGTGAGGACGTACTCTATTGGTTGTCTTTTTATTCACGCACTGGCTTTGCTAAACCATCTATTTATTGTTTGGAAGATATCTCTAGATACAAATTACTAGCATTGCCCTTAAGCAAGCAATCTAATAAATTCAAACGACGATGTATGTTCCTACCCCTATCCCCCTTTTGAATGTCCTGATATTGAAAGATCATCGAGTCTAAATAGGCTTAACCCATGACATTTCCAGCTAATCTATTTACACTGATGATGACCCAATAATCATGCCGCTAATATCCTTTTATGATTTTCAAGCTCATGCCTCTATTGTCGCATAATTACCTACTCATCCATCGATCATTTAGTTGCATTTGTCCAATCATGGCAATACCCCTTTGAAAAAACTTACATATCTATAACTTCGATAGAATGCACTTTCGCTCGACTATAGCAGAGGACTTTCTAGGGTATTCCTCTCTATATGGTTACATGAAATATCTAATTTCCTACTATAGTTTTAGATCAATAAACATTGGCATGCATGGGTTACCCAAATGTGGTCACTTGTTTCCTAGTATGAGGTTTGTCTACGAACCCACTCTGACATGCTTCCTAATATCTGCTTTAAGCCGCATATTTCTTGCTCGACAATAACCACTATACCATCATTAGGATTGGCATCCCAATATTCATCTTAATTCATTTATTTCCTACTATAACGGTAACAATTGTACTGCCATTAGGATGGGACTCCCAATTCTTAAATTACTAACAACTATCGACAACCCTTTGCTTATACTAAGATTTACCTAAAACCATCTTTAAAATGCATATACGAAGTTACAAATGTAAGCTCTTCTTTTATTAAACCATATGTCCAATTTTCATTCTTGTACATTTTATTTTTCCATTATTAACCAATTTCATCTTTCATCTTTGTCTTTATTGGTTAGTCATATGTTGCTATTTTCCTTTTTTCCCACTTTGCTTCTTTATATTCCACTATATTTTTCATTTATTCTATCTTCTTCTTATGCCTATATTCCTCACTTTTGTTATTATTATTATTCCAATTTCTAGTCCCATTAACTTTATCTGCTTATTATTTTCTTCAATTTCCCCATCTTTTGGAACCAACTATATTTAATAAGTTGAAATCTGGGTTTACATTTTAGCATATAGTTCAATTCCATTCTTTTCACAAAAGACGGATTTCTTGCGATATATGTAATTATAAGTTATTCTCCTATTTATTTATTACAACAGGAAATACAAAATAAAGTAGTTATTCTATTTTGTACTCCCCTTTTGTTTGTAAGGTATTTTGTTTCTTGTAATTACACACATTGGATTTACAAGGGCTTATATAAAAATATAAAAATTTACTCTTTTCCACCTTCTTTCCAAAAACTAAAATACCAGTTAAGTCCAATAAGTGAAATTCAGGTATTTCATGTTATAGTTTAAAAGAATATTATTTTGTTCTTGTTTCCTAAGCCAAGTCAAATAGTGCATTTTGTAATGTTTTCATTTCAAGGTTAAACAAATAAGTGTAAGAAACACTATTGATATTCTTGCATTCCTTTACTCTTATAAGCAATAAATTTATAACTATATTTCTACTAAATATCGTAATTTTCATTCATAGAGTTTGCATTGTAAATTGCAATACTCAAACAAGTAAAGTGAAATATGATTACAACAATATAATGTACTATCATAATAAAAAATATAACTTATCCACTTACCTCGTTCGCATTTAAATCTCCAAATTTAATCTAGATCTACTCATGTTGTCTTTATTCTCCCTTTTGTAGTTTAATATTTAGATTTACAAAAGATGTTCATGTGGAACTATTAGATTAGATTAAAATAAGAAGGTATGCAAATCTGGATTTAAATCCAGATTTGAAAGTTCACCTCTTTAGAATAGCTTCTTGATTTGAACCACCTTCCTAATTTTCTATAATTAACTCCTCTACTTTAAATCTGATAATCCTAAACCTAAATTTTATAATTTCATATGTTTCCGGTGAGAAAGAAAAATGACAGAGCTTCCGCGCTCATCTGAAAAGGAAGGAGTTCAGATTATAGCGCTAAGTGCTTACTTATAAAGGTTGAAATCAGCGCTAACCGCTGGATGGAAATCCATCTGATCTAGGCCACATGAGGGTAGACTTTGGGACATGGTTTCGATCGCATGAAGGAAAACATTGGCTCAAGGTGGTTGACCTCCACATTCGACTCTAAGGGAAGGCGGTCAACCCGTGGATCGCACATGCCTTCGTAACATGTTTTCCTTTCTGACTGTGTTTATATATTAGTTTCCTTAATTTCTCAATTAACCTGTTAATCGTTTATATTCCCCTATTATTTCTACTGTTATATATATTCATCATTATTTATTTTTAAAATTAAAATTTCAACATACATACAACTGATTAAGATTGTATAAATATACATATATAATTGCCAATTTTCAAAAAAATTATACATATATAATTCGACATTGAGATTTCAAACAACCATAACTTTCTCGCTTAAACTCCAATTTGACAACATTATGTATTAGTGTTCATAAAAAAAACATCACAAACACAATGATAAATTTCACGGCCAAATTTCAATATTTACAAAGTATCCATTTTTCGTTGTTTTCGAGTTTTATTAATAAAATTTATATTAATTAATTTTAGAAAAAACAGGAGGTGTGACAAAAATGAACACCAATGATGTCATGATCATTATCGAAATTATCTTCCAATGACCGAAATGAGTTCAATGCTTTTTCGAAATTCTTTACATAAATTCATACCCCTAAAAATTATCAAATAATAATACATATTCCTTCCTTCTGTGTTCAAACTTTGGAAATAATTTGTCAAACTCCAAATTATTTTTTTTAGATTTTCAATTTAAATTCATTTCTTTTTATAAACCATACTTAAGTCGTGCTTCTTTTTTTATCTGAAATCATTTCAAAAACTTATATCTTCGGTTACCAACAAAAAACACTAATAGAAACTAGAATTCAATTCAACTATTGAATGCCTAATGATAACAAATTCATAATTATTCGCATTTAACTTAGTCGAACCATAAATGCTCATAAACTAACTAAGCATAATTAATTAACTAATTATTTGATGATAATAAAATATAATCATTTCCTAGCAAACGTTGCATCATACATAACTATATAATTTATGTAAATTATACCTTTACATATAACTATATAATTTAGGTTAACTAATTTCATTTACCAAATTTTCGAAATACATGTGTTAATTTCTCTATTCAAGTGTTTAGGAATCCTTATTGGTATTATGGCATCCTATATATCGACTAGAAATCCAAAATTCAACTTAATTGACTAATTAACACAAAATATTTTTATATCTCACTAATAAATAAGTGATTATATACATACACACACACACACTTGGATTTATTCTAAGGTTACACTTGTTATTGCTAGGATGTATTGATGATAACAACAACATATATTGGTATAAAATATATTTTATAGTTATTTGCGGTTATATTTATAGTTATTACCAATAATATATATATATATATATATATATATATATATATAGCATATAGTACAATCTTTATGATAGGTATTGATATGCAAGATTGTACATTAACAAGATTTCCCATGACGATGATCATGACTGATGACAAATATCAAGACTCATGAATTATCAAGAGTTCAAGAATAAATGAGACATATGTAAGAGTCTTAGTAATACGTGTTAAAACTTGATTGCACTCATATGATCTCTTTTTAAATTATTTTCAGATGGTTTTCAAATAAAGATTTCAAATGGTTTTCAAATAGATTTCAAATTTGTTTTCAAATATTTTCCAAAAATAAAGTTTTTAAAGTATTTGTGAATTTGATTGTTTGTGGTGTAGTATCAGTTTTTGGTGTTGTTAGTTGAGATTTTCTTCTGATTGTTGGCGTTTGCTCATGTTGTACGAAATTATGCTATGTAATGGTCTTATGTAAGTTCCATCTCCTCTTCTTTGTGATTCACCGTTGGTGATTTCTTAGGATGGTATGTAAATGGTTTGTCTACCTGTGCTTGTTTCAGTCTGTCAGGGGGGGGGGGGTTTGGGCTCATGTTCTCATCAGTGACCTTGGCACACATGGAGACGTCTTATGCTCAATGTGCCGTTCTGGTTTTTCTGGTGATGTTTCTGCATTTTCTCTTCCTTCCAGGCTATTTTGCTAGCTCATTTTTCATGGCTAATGCCTATGTCACCTGTCTTATGTCACATTACTAGCCAGGCTAGATGGATTCTGAAGCTACAGTTGATGCCTACTCTTCGTGGCTCAAGATTTGTGTCACTGTAGCTACAGTGTTGCACATGGAATTTGTACTATCATTTTGGATATTGTAAATCTTATGTGTTATCGTTCTTTCCTGTATTTTTATAGGATATGTAATTTACTCCCTGCGTGGAGTATGAAATGACAGTAGTCTAGTAACTTAGCTAGCTCTTGAACTGTACTCTAGAATAGAATTAGTGGACGACCCACTATAAATGTCGTATGCGGTGGACGGTCCACCTTAAAAATCGAATTAGCTAACTTCTAACTACCGCCACCTGTACTATACTGTAATTTTATTATTAGTCATAATAAAAAAGTGTTATAGAACACTGTAAAAACCGGTCGGCTATGCCATATATATATATATTATAATCTTTTTAAATTTGATATTTTGAGTTTTAGATATATTTTAATTATAATTTATATTTAATATTTAATATTCATTTACTATTTTAGTTTTGATTATAATAAACATTTGTTTGAAGACTTAAGTTTTATAGTTTATGTTTTGAATTTCAAATTTATTTACAATTTTAGTTTTAATTATATATATATATATTTTGGCAAAGCCGACTGGTTTTCATAGTGCTCCATAACACTCTTTTATTCATAAGAAATTTAAGATACAGATGCTAAGCCACATACTTAACAACTAATGTCATCTCCTTCCACATAGAGACAAGAGACCAAGCAACTAGAATACATGATCAGATACATACTAGAACTGACTTACAAACTACATAATATTAAACATTACATACTCCATGCTGCAAATTACAAAGAGGCTGCAACAACTACATATTTAAATCAGTCATTATCCAATATGCTTCCTACCCCCATTACACTCTTCCTGCTCCGAGTGATGTAACCAGGATGATAAGTAGAGATTGGGGTGTTGATTGATGGTTCTTTGTTCTCCGGTCTGGGAGATGTTTCCTTGTAACCAGGCAGCGCAGCGATATGAGCATAAGGGTTCACACTAGTCGTTTTCTTTGGAGTATTGTGAATTTTCACTGATGCCACACTAGCACAAACTTCATTCTCTTTATTCGTGGAAACCTGTTCGGCTTAGTAGGTGATTTGTTGAGAAATCGAGGTTTAAATGATGGTGATTTTTTCATTTCAACTTGATTCCCATAGCTTTGCTCCTCAAAACTTGATGTGCTTCTTGTTGAAGTTCTTTTTCCTTACATGGAGTGTTCTGTTCAACATTTAGTTTATCAAGCATCTCGTCTTCATTCTCCTCACTGGCATTATCATTTTCATCTAACTCCTCTAGAACTGAGTTTACAGTTGAAAAGGGAATGAACATATTAGAAAGTAGTTCACCAATTCTTCAGATTTCTTCTTCTTCATTAACCCTCTCATTGTCTATATATTCACCCTCCTCCACACTTTAAGACAGAACATCAAAGCTATTTCCATTGGTCTTTCCATCATCATTTCTCTGCAAACTAGTCATTGTATTGACTTTATTTGCAAGCATGTCATTATTGCTGGTAGTCGCAGATTTGACGACATTACTTTTCTTTCCCACAACCTTTGTCCACACTAGTTTATTGAGTGGTTTTGTAGTGTTCTTGCTAGTTTGATATGTGTTATTCCCTCCACAAAGATTGCTTCCATCACTGTTAGATGTATTGGTCCTTATATGCACATTACTTTTTCCGGTATCAACCAACATGCAATTTTTAGATTAATGGCCAAAAGACTTACAAGCTTCGCAAATGTGTGGCTTCCAGACATATTCGACATAAACTAATTGTTCAGTTCCATCCGGTAACATAACAGGGAACTCCTGAGAAAGTTGACTATCTGGAGTTACCACCACAAGACATTTCGCAAACATTAGTCGGTCCAAAATTTCAGTAGCGACATCCATACAAACAAATCCACCAATATTAGTGGCAATCCAACTAATCCTAGTTTTCGACCAAGCATATAAAGGGATGTTAGTGATTTTGATCCAAATAGGCACGTTTCTTATACTCTTACTTCCCACATTACAATCCCATTGCTTAATTATATTTTTTTGTTACGATTTATAATTGGGTCAGCACATAAAATTCTCCTCCTATCTACTGTGTTCGAAAGTAGAAATAAGAAGGTATTACTAGTTGACTTGATCTTGATACCTCTCACTAGTTCTCCACAATCGCATTAGATGCTTTGTTACAACAGTGAAGGAAAGCGGGGCATCCAAGAAGAATTCCACGAGATAATTTTGCCAAACTTCCTTGCCTGCTTCATAGATTTCGTCGGTACGAAGAAGCGCTTTGCCCTTAAACCGAAGAGTGAATGGTGGTGGAGAGAAGACTCCAGCATTTCTTGGTTTATTTTTGAAAAGAGTAGTCCATTTGCATGTGTTCATTGACGGTGGCAAAGAGGTAGGGTCAGCAGTTCCAGTAGGAGGCGGAGGTACAAGCGAGGGCGGGGTTGGTCGGTGAGGAGAATCAGAAAGAGGAAAAGTTTTGAAATATTGATATAACTTGGAATTTTGAAATATCGAGTTATAAATTCAGATATGTTTATTTTGGAGCTATAAAATATTTTATTGGGATATATACGATAATATTAATTTATTAATATTAAATAAATTTTTTTTGAACATATTAATATTTTATTGGTTTTTAGACCTTAGAAAATAACCATTTTGCAAACGAGCTCCGTTTTCGGCAAAACAAATTTTATTAGATCCACATTGATTAGTTATTGCTAGATTCCAAATTTTGCATCAATTGGAGTTATTTTGTGACCGTGTGGGATTAAAATGTGAATCAATAAATAATTTGACTTTGAAATAACGTGCTATAAGCAAAGGACTCGGAATTCGACGAAACAAGTTTCGTTGGGTCCGTAATGTCAAATCACAGTTGCATATCATTTTCATCAGAATAGGATATTGTATGTGATCGTACAAAAAAGGAGGATATAGAATATAAATATCGAATATAAAAATAATATCCTACACCTATAAATAACCTACTATCTTACCTAAACCTAATATTTCCTTCCAACAGACAAATGATGAGCCGCCATTGTGTACCACCAATATAATGGAAACGCAATGTTTAAAAAATCCAAAGAATTCATAGAAAAATATATAAATCAATATATATATATATATATGGATTCATGTGTACTTTCTCTTCACAATCATATAAGATTTTCTGTGTTCGACGTCTGTTCTGGTGTATTGGTTTTCTGAACCGCGATCTAGGGTTCAATTTGTAGGAGTATGGAGGCGAGGATGTGTTAATCGAAGGATGGATTGGAGTTTAGGGGATTGAATAGTGTGTGTTGGTATTATCTTGAGGAGTGTTATGATGAAAACGATCGGTGTCTCGTGTTGTTCTGGCTTGAAATCGCGAGTGGGGAGGAGCGGTCGAGTTGTGCGTTACTGGTATAGTGAGGAGGAGGTTGCAAAGTGGAGGCGGACGATGGAGTTGGTCTGTTGTTTCGTGATTCGCGGAAGGAGTAAGTGGCATTTGAAGTTGAGTGCCCAAAATTTGTACGGGCAGTAAAGTAGTTGAGATTTTACAGATATACTTGTAGAGCTTGGAGCAGGAGGCTTCAAGATTATATAGCTATCGTTTATTTCCGCTTTATTATAAGTGTTGTACTCCGATAATGGTATTGTATACATATACTGGTTTAATTTCAAAGTTATATTATATAATATATTTTATCCGTTCACTGTGAGATTCATGTTTACTCCAATGTTGTATTTATGTTCTTCTTCTGCTTCTTCTATTCTAACTTTCTTTCTTTCTATT
Source organism: Allium sativum (assembly GCA_030737875.1). Classification (NCBI taxonomy): domain Eukaryota; kingdom Viridiplantae; phylum Streptophyta; class Magnoliopsida; order Asparagales; family Amaryllidaceae; genus Allium; species Allium sativum. The sequence goes on along the minus strand of CM060912.1, from coordinate 90,662,044 downwards.
TCCCACCATCTAACTTCTTTCTATTGATGATCTGGTAAATTTCTGATTCTTGGTTAGTCGATATTCGATAATCAGGATCAGGAAATGTCGATTCGTTATAGTGGTATCAGAGCCAAGTTAAGTGATCACCTTGGCTCTGTGGCGTGACTTAGTAGAGATGGGGTTAGTAATACCCTAGATTCAGTTGAGTGCATATATACAAGAGAACGTATTTGTAGATTGTATTAAAATGGTTTTATATTGGGGGGATTTATTGGTTAAGTGGTTTATGAATTATGGTCGATCAGTAGGATCCACTGTATCGATAGGGGTTTCTAAACACTCGAATACGACAAACCGACGTGGTACGTTTTGAAAAGAGGGTTAATGAAATAATTTTACCCAAATTATATTTTGATATAAAAGAATTTTTAATATTGGAATTATTATAGTATATTTGATGTGTTGGTTGTTATAATCGAATAAAAATATAATTGAGATGGTTATATATATATATATATATAACCAAATAAAATTCGTATAAATGTTATGAAATGAATTAAATATGAATTTAAATCAAAATTGAAATTGAACCATGGAAATCAGATGAATTTGGGTTAAATATATGGAAATTTTAAGATCTTGGGAGATTTTAAAGTTTTTCAGGCTTTGTGAAGGAAAACTGGAAGTAATTTCAAAATGAAAGTGTTTATGAACTGGGTTTTGAAAGTTATATAGTATCGAACTCACTTCGATCATTGGAAAATAACCCTGATGATGCAGGCCACATCATCAGAGTTCATTTTCGAGTTTCTAAGTGACGGATTACTACCAAAAATATTGAATATTGACTTTGAATTGTTTTGGCAAAGCATGTTGTTTTGAATTCCGAAAAAGGAATATTTGATTTTAGAAAAAGGTAAGCTGTTTAAAACTCCCAAGAAGATTGTTTTGAATTAAAAACAAATTAAAAAGTGATTTGCGAAAGCAAACTAAAGTTGAATTAAAGCCAGTTAAGTGGAAATTGAATTGAAATAGAACGATATCGAGTAACATTGGATTTGTATATAGTTGAACTCATGTGAGATTTTAAAATGGTTTACTTTTAAAATAAAAATTAGATTTTTGATCTTGAGATGAAGATAACATATTTAAGAAATAAATTAGTAAATGGGATTATGGATAAAACTTAACGTGGTTAAGTATATTGGATTGTGAGATAGGAATCTGAAATGGTATTGGATTGGTGAGTTAAGAGTTTGGAATCAAGGATGAAACTTGAGCTTGAACCGGAATTTGGCTTGGTTATAAGCGAATGATTTGGTTTGCAGATAAATTGATTGAAGTTCAATTGGAAATGCATTTGTATATGCTGACGTAGTAGCACATGGAAGAGATAGAGTTGAATGCCCGACAAAAAGGTAGAAGTTTATATTTTATATTGGGTATGAGATTTTTATGAGCCGAATTGGGAAGCCGCTTAGCTTTTCGATTTTCTTTTGGATTGGAGAAGGCCTAAAGAGGCAAGTTGTAGTTGTAACGACTGATCGTCCAAAGGAGACGCTGGCCAAAAAAATTCAAAAATTTAGGGTGTTGAAAATTTTCGTTAATAAGAATGAATTAACATTTCAATTGAAATAAATTGGTTCAGCCGAAATAGCAGTTAAGAAGTAAAATAAATGAGTTTTAACCTAGTTAATAGAGTTGGTAGCATTTTTTCAAGCTTAGTTATTTCGAAAACGAAATTCTTTTAAGAGGGAAGGAATGTAATGTCCCAGATTTTTAGCAATTAGATAATTAATTTATTTAATTATTTAATAGTGATTTGGAGATTTAGATGGTTTAATTAAATAATTTTGATTATTTAAGTAATACAAATGGTGGAATAATTAATTTAATTTCCGAAATAGTCGAAAATAAGTGAAATTACAATATTGTGTGAATTGGATGATTTAACTGGTTTAACTCAGTTTAGAATTGATTTATAATAACGAGTTGATCATTTGAACGAAGTTTGAACGTATTATATATAATATAATTATAAACGAGCTCATAACATTACGTTTTGAACTTCAATTGAGTGTACAGAATTCATTATAAGTCGATTTCTTTGAAACAAGAAATATTCGAATCTATTAAACTATATTTTTCTAATGAAAGTGAAAAATCGAGATTTCGTCTTATGGATTGTGAGTTATGTCTAAATAAAATTTTCTTATAGTCGTTATGGAATTGTTTATAAATTATAATGATTTTATTTATATTATAAAAGGGTTTTTATATAAATTGAATATCGATATAACTTGGAATTTTGAAATATCGAGTTATAAATTCAGATATGTTTATTTTGGAGCTATATGATATTCTATTGAGATATATACAATAATATTAATTTATTAATATTAAATTAAGTTGTTTTGAATACATTAATATTTTATTAGTTTATTTAATCCTTAGAAAGTAGCCATTTTGTAAACGACCTCCGTTTTCGACGAGACAAATTTTATTAGATCTGTAATGATTAATTGTTGCTAGATATCAAATTTCGCTTCAATTGGAGTCGTATAGTGACCATGTGGGATTAAAATGTGAACCGATAAATGATTTGAATTTAAAATAACACCGTGTGAGCAAATTGACTTGGAATTCGATGAAACAAGTTTCGTTGGGTCCGTAATGTCAAATCACAGATGCATGTCGATTTTCATCAAAATCGGATATTGTATGTGATCACACAGATTTTCATATGAAGGATATAGGCTGCAATTCAATAAAACAGAATATAAATATCGAATTTAAAAATAATATCCTACACCTATAAATAACCCACTATCTTACCTAAACCTAATATTTCCTTCCAGTTGTCAAATGATGAGCCTCCATTATTTATCACCAATACAATGGAAACACAATGTTTAAAATATCCAAAGATTTCACAGAGAAATATATAAATCAAAATAGATATATATTTCGATTCATGTGTACTTTCTCTTCACAACTGCATACGATTTTCTTTATTCGACATCTGTTCTGGTGTATTAGTTTTCTGAAAATGCGATCTAGGTTTCAATTTGTAGGAGTATGGAGGCGAGGATGTGTTAATCGAAGGACGGATCAGAGTTTGGGGGATTTAGTAGTGTGTGTTAGTATTGTCTTGAGGACTGTTATGATGAAAGAGATCGGTGTCTCGTGTTGTTCTGGCTTGAAATCGTGAGTGGGGAAGAGCGGTCGAGTTATGCATTACTGGTATTAACGAGGAGGAGGTTGTAGAGTGGAGGCGAACGATGGGGTCGGTTTGTTGTTTCGTGATTTGTGGAAGGAATAAGTGGCATTTGAAGTTGCGTGAATGGTGAGAGCTGAGATTTTAAAACTGTCTAGGGAAGAAGAAGTAATAGGCCGGTTAGAGGAAGTGATTAACGTTATATACAAGGTTAAGTAATGGATAGGCTAATTATATTTAATCAATGATATTTAAACTATTTAAAAAGTATAATAGCAATAATTTTAGCATACGCGATCAGAAATTGATGAAACGAGATCCATTAGGATCGCATAGACGAAGGCTATACAATGAAACTTGTTTGGAGCAATTCAAGGCTTGTCTCAATTTTTAGCAAAATAAAATGCTCGATCGGATTTATTGAACGTTTATTGTTATTTAACGATAAACGTCCAATGTGAGTAATCTCACTAACTCTGTTCAGTTTTATAATATTATAAACATTATTTAATGTTGATAAATAATAATCGAATGTTGTGTGATGGTTGTTTGTATGGATTGCTGATCAATTGGTTTAAATGACGTATATAGTTATATATATAAATCGTTGGTTGATTATTGATTCTATTTATCATTATAATTCATAGTGATATGAAATGAATGTTATTTATGTTGATTAACATCTGTGGATGCAGGGAAACGGGTTAGAGGGATCCAAATGGATTCCTCAGCATTTATGTTACTGTTTTCATATATTGTGATATATGATGTGATATATAATCTGTTATTGATTATGTGTGTTTGGATGATATTGATACTTTTTAATTAGTATTTTAAATACCAGAAGTAATATTGGAATATCTAACAAGAATTTTTGAAGTGAGTATTGAATTTAAGTATTTTATAAAATCAATGGATTTTACAAAAGAAAATATTTGGAAAACTTTAGAATTATAAAAGGGGAAATTGCGAGATATAAAAGAATTATGAGGAGATTGATTTAAAGTAGATTTTAAATAAAAATCTATTTTAACAGATAAATTGAGAAGGTTAATTTATAAGCAATATTTATAAATTAATTAAAATATTTATTACTGTATAAATGAAATATATATAAGTTTGAATTTATTTTGAGAGGAAAAAAATCGGTTCTAACACCAATATCTTTAATCAAATTAGAACTTAACATTTATAAAGGGAATTATAAACTAGATTTTAAGTAATTGAGATAAAATAGGATTTGTATGAACAATTTTATAAATAAAAGTATAAAAAGAATTTGGATTTGAGATATTATTTTTAAATGCGAAATCAAACTATTTGATTATATAGAAGAAATATTATTCACATTTGATGTGAATAATGGATTGAAGTGAATATATATTTGCGCATGAGAATATTTGAAAGGGGATCGAGCTTTGGAAATAAGAATTCAAATGGGAATTTGAATGGAAAATGGGAAATTTGAAATCGTTCTTAAGTGAAACGACGAATTTTATTCCGATATTTGGAATACAACTAAATTGAGATAAATCAAAAGGATTTATAAATGTAATTCGGCTATATCGAATTCTATAAATAATTTATTCATGACTTGGAGCGAAAATTTATATTTGGTTTCGAACCAATAATATATAATCGAATATGAATTTTATAGTAAGCTATAAACTTGTTAATTAACTAACAAGAAGTGAATTGTAAACAAGAGTTTTAAAATGAAGTGAAATATGAATGAAGATTTATAAAGGGACTCGATAAGCAAGATTTGAAACTACAATGTTATTTTTAAATGAAATCAAAAATAGATTGGAGATAACAAGTCCAGATTTCTATAAAAGGAATAATAGTCACTTTTAAAGTGAATAACGTTTTAAAAGCAACAACGTTGCAAATGGAAATGAGGATAAAGAAATGTAGCTGACCTGAATAGTGAGATATTTTCCAAGTTCGGAACAGAAGATTACTCCGAAGTTCGGAATATTAAATGATTGTGAGATTATTCCAAAGTTCGGGATATAAATCAAATAAGGTTAGTCCGAAGTTCGGAATATGAATCGAATAAAGTTCTTTCGAAAGAGAATTTACATTGGAGTTCGACTATATCAGATTTGGAAAAATATTATTTACTTTTCGTTTTAAATAAAGATTAAATTATTTAGTAGTTTATACTATATAATGATTACCTATTCAAATTAATAAATTAAAGTTATATTCAAGTTTATTATATTTAGAAAGCATGGATTATAATATTATTGTTAAAATCAATGATTTCTGTAAAAGAAGTGGATTCGTAAATTGAATCCGACAGTTACGTAAGCAATGCTTGTTAAAGGTTAATTTGTGAACTTTGTCTATTTCGAAGTTAATAATGTTCTTCAATCAAGGTTTGAGAAGTAATTATTCCCCAACTTGATTGACTTCATTTGTTAACTTAGGAATGGTTAAGGTTTGATAATGAGGGTTGGTTAAGTGAATTGCGCTAATGAGTGTTAATGGTTTGAGTTGACATAGCGATGTTTTATTTAACATCTGTTTTAATCCAATGAAGGAGTTTTTTAATCGCTTTCCATATAAAATCAGAAATGTTTTTTAATATAGAAAATAAGAAATGGGAATAAATATGGAAATTTTTTCCGATGTTAATAACGTATAGTTCCTAAATATAGAAATTGTGAATATATATATATATATATATGAGAATGTTTTCCGATGATTAAAATGAAATATTTTCTGGAATATAGAATATAAATAGTTTATAATAGATGGAAATATTTTCCGAGAATCTTGAGAGGCTAAATGGGTTTTAAGAAATATATGGAAAAAGGGAAGAATAAATAAATTAATGATAAATTAATTTAAAGGGCTTAATGTTGATTGATCGATAAAATTTCCATTTGGAAATAGGATCGTTGTTTTTATGGATGTTTTCCTTTGACAGTTAAATAACCGACTGTCAAAGTTTTTGAACAATTTTTCGTTGTCAATAAGGAGAGACCGGGATTGAATTTATTATCTGGAAACCACTCTATATTAGCATAAGCGTTGCGAATCAAATATGTTGGAGACAATTGAAGACAGAGTTTATGCAAGGGCCGTTCTGGCAATCGTAGGTAGAAATTGCCTAAGATGGATTGACGAAATGGTGCCTTCAGTTTGTCCAGTCCCAGGACAACTTGTATGGGCGAATGTCTGACAGATCATATACATTGATCTCTTCAAATGTATTATGTCTAGTGGTGGAGGAATTCGTTTCCCTTAGCTTTATACCCGTGATATTGTTGGGAAATCGATAAATGGTTTGGCAGTTTTGACGATGTGGCATACAAAGTGAATGAAGATGTGGCATGTCAAAAGATAAGCGTGGCCTCAAGCCTCACAACTAGAAATGGTATAAAATCGGGTAGGTTGCAAGGCTAAGTGGGTAGCTCTCAATTAAGGTGTATTGTCACCTGATCTAGAGAAAATCGATTTGCTTCTTTAATCTGTTTGGATGTTGTCCCTTTCGGAACGGTTGCTGATCCCAACCGTTGGTGATGATACATCGGTACACTCAAGCGAAATGAGTGACCGGTTATGTTTAGCCTGGGTTGCCATATGTTCTTGTTAAACTCAGTGTATTCCTCTTAAGAGATACACTGCCGGAAGATGGTCTCATACCTTGCCAGTTGAAATCCATTCTCCAATAAGCGCCCGTGGTTTTGATTGTATAATATGTACGTGGAGCGTGAGATGCAAACGTTCTGCTATATTATTATCTACTTGATTTAGACACTATGATAATATCAGAAAAGTCTTGTTTCAAACAATGTTTGGGTCATCGTAAGGTAAAAACCATCCGCGTTTATGTGTGAATCAGTCTTACGATCATCCTTTCTTTTGAAAAGGATTTTTAAAAGTTAAACCAAATGGTTGGAATTTACTCACACCAGTCCCATGGCTAACCCAGAATTTATTTTGTTTTGTTTTACCCTTAACACCTGGTGCCCAAAATTTGTACGGGCTGTCAAGTAGCTGAGATTCTGCAGATATACTTGGAGAGCTTGGAGTAGGAGACTTCAGGATTATATAGCTATTGTTTATTTCCGTTGTGTTGTAAGTGTTGTACTCTGATAATGGTATTGTATAAAGGTTTTATTTAATATTTATGTTATATAATATATTTTATTCGTTCTACTGTGAGATTCGTGTTTACTCTGATGTTGTATTTATGTTCTTTTTCTTCTTCTTATATTCCAGCTTTCTTTCTTTCTATTTCCCACCCTATAATTTCTTTCTATTAATGATCCACTAAATTTCTAGTGCTTGATTAGTCGATATCGTATTCCTGTCGATAATCAGGATCGGGAAATGTTGGTTCGTTACATGGTATTTTTGACATAATGCCCTTTAATTTTCAAAACTCAATTTTCAAAAGAAACGTTTATTCATCATATCCTTTCAATGGACATGATCGTTATTCCTATATAAATACAGTAGTTTTGCAACAAAATTTTAACCATATTTCCATATCCTTCTTCCATCTACTCATCCCCATTATTTCTCAATCAAATTACATTCAAACTCTTCCAAAATATCAAGTGAATCAAACTGATTTATATTAGTTTTCAATTCACTGCCATCCTCTCCATACTTTCTTAAGATCAGAGTGCAAATCAGGGTTATATGGATATTGTAATCTAGATCACAAGAGAAAGTTTATATTCCTTTGTAAAATTTCTCGAATATAATCTAAAGGGTGTGACTTGGTAGACCGTAAATCAATTTAGGTTTGGTTGTACATGTAAAGCAATTGGATGTTTCTTTTTGGCCCTAAAATACATGACTATTGTGCATAGAGATAGAAATTCTACATGGTGTCTCCTCATAGCCTTGAAGTCAAGGAGCGTAAAAAATTTTGAACAATAAAAATTTGTGTAGGCTTTGTGGTAGGAACAGATGTAAGGTAACTCTGAACCAGTATAAAATTCGGTGTGTCCTTTCCTTTACTTCTTTCTATTGCTTTTGATTATGTTCTATTTTCTATTATATCTGTGATAAATTTATGATTGTGCATCTATACAAGTATAATCAAAGTAATTCAAAAGATTCATATAAATGCCACAAACATTATTCATCCCTCATAGCATTAATTTTGACTTAAGATACACTTCTATTGCATCCATAATTTGTATCTGAGAATAGGATTTCAAAGTTTCATTATTTGATTTTTGAAAATAGTAGTAATGGCCACCAACACTGGTAATGACAACATAATCACTGGTTCATTTGTAGAGGGTCCATCCACTGCCAGACCACCACTTTTCAATGGCAGTAATTACACTTATTAGGCATATCAGATGAAAATTAATAGGATTATATACTTGGAATGTTACACAAACTGAGTACACCAAACTCAAGACCAAATCATGCACATTGTATTGCTATTCAAAAGGTAGTTACACAAAGTAAATGTTAAGCCATGAATATATTGTTTTGTTCATTAGATAGGAATGAATTAATAGCTTATTTGTTTGTAAGTCTGCATATGATATTTGAAAAACGTTGCAAGTCTCATGAAGGCGCTAGTAAAGTTGAATAAACCAAGATTTTCATGCTAATTAATCAGTTTCAATTATTTAAAATGAATCCAAATGAGTTAGTATCCGATATGTATAGTAGATTTCAAGATATTGTTCATTCACTTATTGCTCCTGGTATAAACTTTTCTGAGGAAGGTCAAGTTGGAAAAAGTTTAAATTCACTTACATCTGATTGGAATCAAAAGACGCTTATTATTGGTGTAACATCCCGTAAAATATACCTAAATATATAAATAATAATAATTAATGGAAATAAGCTATTAAATATAAATAGGTTGAAAAGTGAAATTTTGCAGCATTAAGAATTTGGCAATGAAAATCTTTTATTTGGATTCATGGCGAAATTCTGATACATTTTCATATATAATTTATTGAAAACGGTGCTCGTATAAAGAAATTATAGTTGAGAGAAATCAAATGGTAAACGTGTACATATATATGTGGTTAAATAAATAATATATATCTAAGGGATAAATAAAGTGAATAAAAATAATATTTCCTTATGTAGATTTGAATTCAAACGAAGAGATAAAGATAACAGGACAAGAATAATTTTTATATGGTAAGAAATAATCTAATTGATTAACGTATATATAATAAATATCTCCATCCCCCACATACATTTATTGGGCGATACATAGACCAAAAGGTTGACCTCCCCCCTAAGAAGGTGCGTCGACCGCCGATCGACCGCCCTTCTAGAGGGGAGGTCAACCGCTTGGCACCTGAAATGCCCAATAAGGCAGGTTTGGGTTAATTTATGAGAATGAACAGCTAGGATTAAATCTTAATAATCCTACGGTTCTTATTTACACAAACACCTATAAATAACCCTCTAGACTCCATACCTAAACCAAGCCACTCTCTATATTTATGCCGCCACTCTGCTGCCATTGATTCCAGAGTAATTTGAAAATAGGTTTTCTTCCTCTCTTACAAATCTGTTCTTCTTTCCCTAAACTCTTTTCTTATAGGCTTTGGATTAGAATATAGATCTGGAATCACATGATTTATGTATATGAGAATTATAATTATTTGATTCTTATGTATATTGATCTCTAGGGATTGGAGTTCGCATCAAATAAGCACAACAATGTCAGATATATGGCATTTCCAATCACTATGAGTGGAATTAGTGTTCACTTAGGCATATTCTACATTTGTAGATTATTATATGGATTAATATGCCTAAGGAGATTTGGTATAACGACAATATCAAACCCCCCAAATTTCTTGTTTTTATGTATTTCGCAAGAATTGTCAATTGATATTGGGTTTGTTGATTTGTTTTAGTAGCGTATAAAGGACATTTGGGTGATATACTTTTATTTTATTTGATTTGTCTTTTTTATCTAAATATTTTTTTGCAATGTAAAAAGCTTTAGATTTGATTAGTTTTATTATTTGAATAGGTTTAGGTTTCTATTCTAAATAGATAATCCGAACGTATTCAGATTTAAAGCAAATCAAATGTCAACGTTTTTATGTACAACATAAGAAGGGGTAAAATAGTTAAATGAATGTTTATATATATATACACACATATGTATGCATATATGCATATATATATATATATGTATGTATGTATGTATGTATGTATATATATATATATGGATATATGATGCTGAAATTTACATCATGTTCTTGATTCATTACTAGAATTATTCTTACAAGCCCAGCATCAAGTTTTAATTGTATGTCGTATTTTTCCCATTACTGCTATTTATAATTATGCAATTATACCATTATGCCATGAATGTAGCGGTCGGCGGATGTGGGAATTAACTTGTATGCCTTAAATGTAGGCTAAGTTAACAAATTTTACTTCATTAAAACGTTCTCTCGTTCATACAAAAACTAGCGTTATTTATACATACTAAGTATTCTAGTTATATAGCATAATTAACATAATTTGCGTAGTAAAGACGTAATAAATGCGATTAAGATCAGATTTGAATTTGGAATGTCCACATATATCGGCTGCTTGTGTGTGTGTTTAGAATGGCTTATATAAATATTAAATAATGACACATAAACATGAGGTTAGTTGTCATTTGTGGTAGAAGTATGCCCGGAACCAACTGGCAAATCCAGCAACCAAAAGTGGGTCCGACTAATGTGAGAGGTCTGGGTGCTGTAATGTCTCATATTTTTTATAGTCAAATATTTAATTTATTTTATTATTTTAATTATTATATTTTGAATATTAATGGATTTTAATATTGAATTCATTTATTAAAAACGAAGTTTGGATGTTAAATTCATATTTAATATAAATCAAGCTCTTAATGTCGCGGTAGTTCATAATATTGGGTTTTGAACTTCAGTTGAGTATACAGGATCCGATATAAGTCGGATTTCTGTGAAACAAGAAACTTTTGAATCTTGTTGATTATAATTTTCGTATGAAAGACAAAAATCGAAATTTCATGTTATAGATTGTTAGTTATGTCCAAATCAATTTTTAAAATAGTCGTTACGGAAATCATTAATAATCGATAACGTTTATTTAATAAATTTATAATGGTTTTTATATAATTTGGATAACGGATAACTCGAAATTGATGATATTGAGTTGTATAATTTTTATTTGAAGCTATAGATATATTTTATTGGATATTTACGATAATAATAATTTTTTATTATTTAATTTAATTATTTGGAATTTAATTAATATTTTTTAATATTATATAAGCCTTAAAACAACGATTTTGCAACCAGCCTCGGTTTTCGATGAAATTAGTTTCATTGGAACCGTAACAATAAATTATTGTATGATATCGTGGAAACGGATGTCATATGTGACAATGGTAGCCAAAAACGTCTTTGTTATTATTTAGTCGTTTATATTATTTTGGCCAATTTAAACAAGGGTAACTTTAGAGGGATAAACGACTGGTTAAATAAACTCCGATTTTAACGAAACAAATTTCATTGGATCCTTAAGGGAAAGGACTAGTAGAATTTAAAAGTTTCAAGTTGATTGGATTTATTTTGTGATCATAGGAAATTTAAACGCGTGATTTTTAAAGTGTTGATTAGAAAGGGATTCTTACAAACAACCTCGGAATTCGACGAAACCTATCCCATCGTGTCCGGAATATATTTTTATCCTTGGATTAGGAGTTTCATTCCGATAGGAGGTCATACATGAGTGTTTCAGCATGATACTTCACCATGAAGTTTATATAATAATATAATAATATTTTATCCCCACTATATATATCCGCCAATGCATGAACCCTAGAATTTTTTGAACCGTGGTCAACCCCTCTTCTGGCAGCCGCTTACACGATTCGACAGCTAAAATCTCATCTCATTCCCATCAATTTTTCTTTTCATCCACCGTTCTAATAAAAAATCTCTCAACTGCAAAATGATTCAGCTTGGCAAGACCTTTAACTAACCAGCCATGATCTGATTTAGACCACCATGGTGACCGAAAAGACTGTACAAAGCCACAGTAGTTCGTTGGCCCTTCTGAAAAAAGGACGGAGCCAAAAACGCCGATAATTGGAGCAAGGGGTCCTGTAGCTAAGGCGCGCATACCGTCATCGTTGATGAACTTCCGGTGCTAGGTTCTGGGCACAACGTTGATGAGATAACAGATGCTTGGGTTTGGATAACTGGGATCTTTTTTTTATGAATATGGAAGGAAACCAGACGGTATTGGTTATTCTCTACTGAAAATAATTAACGGTTAAACATATAATTAAGAATTATTAGTAATACAATTATTGAAATGGTGTAGGGACCAGTGTGCATATTGGGTTTCAACTGGAATGGAGAACAATAGTGCGACCGACTTTTACTTATAACATAATTGATTTTATTAAATATAATTAAGGAATTTATTTAATTTAATTAAGAGATTGCTAATTGATTTAATGTTGTTTTGAACCTAGAAAATACGATGAAATGGTCTGAACGGGTTAAAACTGTGTTGTCAAAGTGGCCTATGTGCGAGAACAAACAGGACAATGTGTTCAAGAAGAAGGAACGAACAAAGTATTCAACTGTTATTTTTAAGTGTAATTAGTCAGTTAATCTCTAATTAAAATATTAATTATTTTAATTGAAAACCGTCTAGTTATAATAGTATTACCTGGTGAATTTGCAGGAACGAAGCAGTGAGGTATTCTGGAAGAAGGAACGTGAAATGTTTTGGACTCGATAACATAATTTATATATTTAGTAAATTAATTGGTTTAGTTAAGAAAAGTTAATTATTTAAATTAAACTGTGTACTTTTAAATATTATAGTTCTCGCATATGTCAACAGAACTAAACCAAACCAGTTGCGCTGCGATCACATCATCGAACTCTACATTTTGGAACCAAATTGGATAGGTTTGAAAGCTGCTGGAATTTTATTGTTAAATTAAAAACGTGTTTAATTTAACGGAAACCGGACTGCTTTAGCGCAACGAAACCAATGTGAGTTAAAACTCACTCAGTTTTTCTCACTTATATTTTATATAAGTCGGGTTTTATAACTGTGTGCTATGATTGCTAATGATTGATTGTTTGTTAATTATATATTCATATATTGACTGAACCGACGAAATTAAATGTGGTTTAATTTCAGTGAAAACCAAATCGTTATTATAACGACTGGACCCAATGAAGGTACCTTACCTTGTTGGTCATGTTTATAAAACAAACGTGTTTATTTAATGAATTGTTCAAATTGTTTTGTTAATGTTAAATAAATTGGTTGATGTTAAATAATTGTTAGTTACTGTTATAGAAATAATCAGTTAAATTGAATTGAATGAGTTTATTTGAGACAACCTACTTGGATGCAGGGAAGAACAGTTTGGAGGGATCCAACCGGATCCCTCAAATATATTAGACGTTATTTATTTTCATATCATCATCATATGAAATGTTCTGATTGGATGATTGATTTGGTTGTTGATCGTTGACTAGAATATCAACGTTTGTTTTGTCCGAACCAATGGGCAACATTGGTTGAGTAATTGGCAGTATATGGCCTATAAATCAATCGGTTTCTAAATTATTTATTGTTTAAGTTTATAAGTAATTATTAAATGATTTTATAAAGCAAAATAGGATGTTAATCGAATTTATAAGCAAACGAGTAGAAATTAACATAACGATTAAGAGTTGGATAATTGTTTTCAAGAGACAGTTAAATAGAATTATTTAAATTAATTATATTATTAATTAATTTATAGGAAGGACTATAATTGGAATCGGATAACGAGACAACCGTGTTTTGAGTTGACTAAGTCAACCGTTTTAATTAAGAATAATTATTAAATTGGATGTTTGAATTAATATAATGAAATGGTTTAAAGAATAATTTTTTTATTTTTAATAAGATTTTAAAAAGGAAATTTACTATTTATTTTAGTTATTAAAAGAAGTTAACTACAGCTACAATAGTTAATGATTGAAGTAAACTAATATTTTAATAATAAATTGGGAGATTACTTTTTAATTGAAATACATTTAAAAAAGTAATCGAAGTTGAAATGAAATCTAATTTAATTTTGGAAGGAGTTTATGAACGGGTTTACATTAAAACCCAAGTTTTTGTAACAAAGTTATAAAAGGAATTTTAAGCGAATACGCTAGCTTAAATTAATTGTTGATTTAATATTTGAAGTAAGAAAGGAAATTGAGAGAAAAAGGGTTTATATTAAACCTGAGTTTTATAAACAAGGTTTATTAAAAAAGATGTGAAGTTACACTAATTTTAAATCAACGTTATTAAAAAATGGAATTGAGAGAAATGAATGGAATCGAAATGAGATTTTCAAAACGGAATGATAAAAAGAGATTTGTAATTGAATTTGGTAAAGGATAAATAATGGATTTGGTAATAATAATTCGAGTTTTAAAAATGAATTCTTTGAAAGATGATGAGGTTAAGAAGCGAGTTTTATTAAAGAATTACTTAATCAACATATTAAGTAATAATAAGTTATACATAAAAAGAGGTATTTCAAAACTAATATGGTTTTATAAACCATTTTTTAAATACAATAGTTAATGAGATTCGGTACGATATTAGAATAAATATCGGTTGTCGAATTACAACTCATACCTATCTTAAGATAAGAACGTTGTTGATTAAGGTCTGAGGCTGATATTAGTTGTGACGATAAATAGGTTAAGAATAATTTATTTATTTTCCATATGAGAAATAATAATGCAATGTTAATTGTAAGGTTTGAGAATATAAAATGAATTTCCAAAGCAACGGAAGTAAAAAGATTTAAGAATATATAGAATAAGATTTCCAAAGTAACAGAAATGGGAAGATGTGAGAATATATATATATATATATATATATATATATATATATAATGAATTTCCTTAGTAAAGGTAATAAAAAGAAATTGTGTGGAATTATAACGGTATTGTCAAGGTAAAAACAGATGAAAAGTGAAGTTTTGGAATGAATTTATTCTAAAAAGAATAAGGGATGGTTATTATTTTCCAGTAATAAAACAAAAGAGATTTGTAACATTACTTTATGAATGATAAGTTGAATTAATTTTCCCAATTTTAGATAATGAGAAATGGTATAAAAATAGTTTTGAAAATAATCGTATGTTAAATAAGAAGTGAAAAACTATATTCGCAATATCGAAATATTTAAGAGTTTTAAATTAACATTCATTAATTGTTTTTAATTAAAGAGGCCAGGTAATGCCGAGTACTAAATTAGTGAACTCATTTTATTTTATTTTGTTCATTTGATTGTTAAATAACCGACTATCAAATCTGACACATACGATTGCTGGTATGGAAAGACCGAGATCGAATTTATATTCGAAAACCATTCCGGACCAGCATATACGTGAAGATGCTGATTCAAGATAGAGAAATCGAAGACTGTGGATCTTCATAAGCGGAAGGTTTACTTGATAGATTTCTCTGATATGCAACTAAAGGGTTTTTATGGTAATTCAGTCGTGGTTGGAATCTACAAATTGCAAAGACTACTCGCTACTGATCCATAAGGTAGTTCAAGGATGCACTAGGAGGGTGCCTACGGTTCATCCTGTTCCTGAATGACTTGAATGGATGGATTTCTGAAAGAGTATTTCCAAAGGGATCACGTACGTTGATTTCTTCAAATGTTTTATAGTTAGTAGCGGAGAGGGGAACTTCTGTTAGCTTATCAACTTGAGTATTTTAGTGGATGTCAATTGGCGATATCCAGCGGATCTGACGATGTGGCATTCAAAGTGGATAGAGATGTGTTGTTCTGAAGGATAAACCAGATGTTCTAAATTAAACTAAAATAAATAAATTTGGCCTCAAGTCTCATCAACCGAGAAATGACATAAAATCGGGTAGGTCGCATGGCTATGTGGGTCTCACCCATTAAAAGGGTATATCATTACCTAATCTAGAGAAAGCAAATGCCTTCAGTTATCTCCTTTATTTATGTTTGTATGCTATTGGTTCGGTTGGCTAGCCCTGAACAGTGGTAATGATATATTCGGTACTCTCAAGCGAAGTAAGGGGCCGGTTATGTTTAGCCTAGGTTATAAGATGTTCTTGTTGAACCCCAATGTATTCATCTCCGGAGGTACATTTTCGGGAGGTGGTTACTCATACCTTGCCATTGAAATCCATTCTCTAATAAGCGCCCATGGTTTTGAGTGTATACTATGTATGTGGAGTGTGAGATGCAAGCGTTCTGGTAGATTGCTATTTACTTGATTTACATCACTATCATAATATCGTAATTGTATTGATTTCAAAAATGTTTTGGGTTATCGTAAGAAAAAACCTTTCGTATTTATGTGTGGATTTAGTCTTACGATTATCCTTTCTTTCGAAAAGATTTTAACTTTAAAATCAAGTTGGATGTTACCCATAAACTTAGGGATTTTTCTCACTCTGATTCACTAAACTGATCTGGCGTTTGTAATACTCGGGTTATACAGGTTATCAGATGCAGTGAAGAGACGAGCTGGAAGAGTTTAGAGGTATGATATCATATAGTTGTGTTCCGCGGTGTATTGTATATGAGGACAGATTATTATAACTGTCCAGATGTGTTGATGTACTTTGATGATCGTAAGTATTTTCATGCCCACAATAAAGATTTATTTATATATATACTTTGTTCCGCTGCGATATGAGAGTCTGTTTTATGTTGGTTCTTCTTCTTCTATTCTAACATTTATTTCTTTCTTATCTCACCCTCTAACTTCTGCTATTGGCATCTAGGTTTCCAATGCATTTTGAGTTGGACTTGGGTTGTTTGGTCAACTCAAAAGGTATCGGGAATTCGGGTCGTCACAGGTGCCATGGGCCACTCAAACTTAGTACACTATGACACGAGGTTAAGCCCACTTGTAGTAGAAGTCTGCCCGGAACCGCCCGTCATATCCAACATCTATAAGTAGGCGGTTTAATGTGAGAGGTATAGTGTGTGTGTGTGTGTATAAACCTACTGTGTGTGAAAATAGGAAAGTTTACTACGCCTTGGAAAGACCTTAAGTGGTTGATTATCTTTTTATCTAGTTTGGGTCTTAAGTGGCTAGGACTAGGATCCTTTCCGAAGATTTATTCCTTGAATATGTTCCAAAGTTATGGGACCTGCCTTTGCTAGATTCGAAGTAAGTCTATTGGTCCTCCTTCTCTGTAAGTGGTTAGTCATAGCGGTAATGGAGTATGGTAGTGCACATAGGATGCCCACTTCTTCTAGGAGCTTGTGAGGGCCAACCTAGGGACATATTTGGTTTACGTGATACGTAGCATACTATTTAATTCACAAAATTGTCTAAGGGAAGTCTTAAGCGGCACAGGTATTCTACCAATATTAGTTAAGTAGTAACATGTGACGTCCGCTGGAGGGGTCTTAAATGTCTATATGCGGGTCTACTTTAAAACTGGTATTAATCGGCGAGATACTACTTCTCATATTACTTGTAAGAATATAGACTTAAGAACGGTGACGTTTTAGGATGGGGTCTTAAGGGGATAGGGTACGCCTCAGGGTCATAAGAGATTATAGGAATCCACCTTTATTAAATAAGCATGGGCCTTAAGTGATCGAGAATGCCCACCTCGTTGGGTCTTTACCTTAAACGCATTAATGGAGGTCTTAAGCGATTGACTCGGATATCCACCCCATTTGTTAGATACTTATTGTTCATTTGAATGCTTGTATGTTTCGTAGACATACCTTGATATATATATGTATGTATGTATATGTATATAACCTGCTACATCTAGGTGATGATCTTTAAGTCAATATCATTTCCAGTCACATACAGTAGGTGGGGCAGACTCAATGGACGAAGCAATCATGGAGACTGAAGACGAAAATATATATATTATGCTATTATTGGTTATTATTGTTGTATTACTTATGGAAACTTTTAGTGATGAATTTATTGATGTACCTATGGAATAATAGCATCTTGACAATTTGCGTTTGAATTCTGTGGTTTTTATGAAATGGTATATCATATTTTGGTATTATGCTTTCTCGTTCCGCGTGTGAGATTTCCATAACGAAATGTCTATCTATATTTCTGTGCAAATGTATTTTCTTACAGGAACCAATGACCCATTTAGAGTGGTTCTAAGTTTCGACGGGCCTTTTCTGGGTCGAAATTTAGGCCCATTCGGGACGGGTTGTTACATTTGGTATCGGAGCATAGGTTACCCGATTATAGGGAAATTGTACGAATGAGAGACGTATTTGTACTTTATATACATATGATATATACTTACCCCAATAAGCATACACATATATACTAGGCAACTTTATCGTTTTCTTCCCTTTTCAGCTTAAATACTATCTCAGGAGTATCCACTGAAGGATTCTTCCTTTTCTTTTAGATAGTAGAATGACTGATAATCCTTCCGAATAGGGAAACCAGGCAAGGCCTCGGGATTTTCCAAAATAGTTCCAATAGTATCTTCGTACTATGGAACAGGTCCTTGTTGCTGATCCCGCCCCAGCGGTGTCTGCAGCTCCTGCCGCTGAGGTAGCCTTTGATTTTTCTTGATTCTGTAAGAGCTTTGCAAACCGTGGCGGGAAATCGTTCTTAGGAACATAGGGTTTTACTCGTGCCCAACATGGATAATGGACTGCGAAAGAATTTTTGAAGCTATTGAATGGCCAACAAAGTAAAAAGAAGAATTGCAGCCTGACATTTGAAGGAGGAAGCCCTTGAGTGGTGGAACTTAGTATCTAGAGAGAACAAGGGCCTAGTATTTACATGGAACGAATTCAAAGGCCGCTTTGAAGAAAAGCTTTTCCAAAATATGAGACGACGATCCAGTTGGAGAAATTTATTCATCTCAAGCAAGGAAGTTTAAGTCTTTAGGAGTATGTGGCCAAGTTCATCGAATTCAATAAGTTTGGTAAGTGTTTGTTCCAATGAACAAAGCTTTAAATTTTTTTAAGGGGTTGAACTCCCCATTGAATGAAACTTTATTAACTCAAGTAACATTCGGAGCAGCCTTCAAAACCTTAGTAGAGATGGCTATTCTATGCACATCAGAAGGCACTAAGGAGGATAAGAATGGGGAAAAGGGAGAAGGAAGTTCTAATAAGAATAAGAGAACAAATGGTGGAAGAATAAGAAGAAAATGGGCAAATTCAAAAAGGAAGCTAAGACTTGTATGAGGTGCAAACGCAAGGGCCATGAGGCCAAGGATTACATGAATTCTTTGGCGAAGAAAAAATTTAAAGTAAAGTGTTTCAACTGTCACGAGGAAGGACATATGTCTAAGGACCTCTTAATGCCTAAAGTAATCCGAAGTAGCCAGAATTAAGCATTGGAGGCAGCACCAATATAGAGTCGTTCCCTAAGAGACCAAGGAAAACCCTCACTTAAAGGTATAACTTCTGTTTTAGGAACTTCGGTATACACCTTTTTCGGTTCGGGAGCAACCCATTCTTTTATCTCTAAGAGGCTAGTTAATTTGTTGAATCTTCCCTTATCTATCTCTAGTAATCCGATAGAGGTGGCCAAACCGATAGGAAGAACTAAGTATCTTGAGTTGATGTGCAAAGACGTAGTATTGGATATCGATGATGTCAAATTCCTTTGCGAAGCATATGCATTGAATTTTATGGGGTATAACCTTGTCCTGGGCACGAATTGGCTATCATTTTATGGGGCCGTCCTAGATTGCGACAAGAGATGTAACGACCCAACTTTCGAACACATCGGAAGTCGTGTCATTATATAAGAAAAAGATATATAGAGATAGAACTGAAGAAAAACGTTAGAATCTCACAGCGGAATTTTAACAAAAGATAATACTACATAATATTTTACATCAGCAACATAGTACATTAGAGTATATTTTGCACGCCATTCCATAGTACAACTTTAATTATACATAACATCATAGATAACCAAACTTGCATACTTTAATCATACATAGATATAATAGGTAGACCAGCATGCAGAAAGTTTCAATCCAAATTTTTCAAGTTAATCATTACCTGATTCACTTGTCTACTCATAACAAGTGTTATGAGCACCCAAGAGTTTAGGGAAAACATAGAAAAATAAACTCTAGGTCAGTCAGGGGACTGGTATGAGTAAACGATTTTAAAACAAGTTAAGAAAATAAAACATGTCTCATAAGGCCATGCCGTAAGTACGGAACGGGTTTTTACCTTATGAGAATAAAACATTTTGTATATTTAAAACAGATATTATCATAGTGTCTAGGGATTTTCACAAATAATTTGGATCTGGAAGAATGCTTGCATCTCACATTCTCTTATATAGTATACAAATGAAACTGCTTGGCGCTTATGCATAATGGATTTCCGACTGTGAAAAGGTATGGAACCACCTTCCGATAGTGTATCTCTAGAGGGGAATACACTGGGTTCAACAAGAATGTCTTGCAACCTAGCCGCACATGACCGACCACTCATTTCTCTTGAGTGTATCGAATGTATATCACCAATGGTTGTGTATGACGATTGTTTATCGAATAGGACAGAATCGATAGAATAAGAAACAAACGGAATTTATCTAGATAGGTGATGCTACACCCTAATGTGAGCGACCCACATAGCCATGCTACCTGCCCATTGTTTGTCATTTCCTGGTTGTGAGGCCTAAGACTAGACTTACCTTTTCTGATCACTGTTTTATTTGCTTTGAATGCCACATCGTCAAAACTCGCCAACCACTAATTGACTTCCCCAACAATATATTATTGGTATAAAGAAAGAGAAATGAATTCCTCCACCACCATATAAATACGTTTGAATATATCAACGTACGTGATCAGTTAGAATCACTCTGTCAGACATTCGCCCATACAAGTTGCCCTGGAACTGGAAAAACCGAAGTACTATTCGATAAACCCATCTTAGGCAATTTCTACCTAGGATTTATATAATAGTCCTTGCATAACTCCGTCTTCTATTATCTACAATAATCTATGATTTGCGACGTAAAATCCGAATCGAAGTGGAATATAGATCCGGCCCCTTCGAAACGATCACGTTAATATCTTTTAGGGTCAAGTGGTAATTAAATAGAACATATTATATTCAAAAATAACTTCCAGTATTCACATTTATATAAGTTTGGTAATCATTTTTTTCCAATTTAAACGGTCATTGACCTAAATTTATATAAAACAAAACCCAAATGTTTATTAAAATAATTTTATTATTTATTTATAGTTAGCCACCTTACGATAGTTGCGGTACGATTCAATACGTTAATTCCAACAACTCCTCAGTAAATTGATTGAATAATTCCTCGTTAAAATATTATTTATATTGTTTGAAGAAATAATTTAATTCTAAACAACATTTATTTTTATAAATATACGAGTGTATATAATTTATTTTGACATTGGTTTGCTTTACTACAAATGTACACAAATAGTTTTTATTTAATATTTAAAGCAAAGGAATGGTTTTAAACTAACTCATTTATTTAAAAAACATGTTCTAAAACCCATCAGTTCACGTCCTTAAACCCCAAAGTCCACGTGCCTTATCCCTTTATTCCCCTTTTTGTGTTCACACGTGGCCCAAATTTTACACCCCTTGTTTCACCCTTAAAGCCCATGAACCTTATGATATTTAACTCCCTGTTCCACGTGGCCTTTCTTTGCATTCTGCCTGTATACCAAAATCCTTTATGCAATACTTTTTTTATAAGTGATTTATGCGTGGCCCAATTACAGAGAGCCACCCCCTAAGGCCCGCACAACCCTTGTTGCCACGAAAAAACAAACATGCCCACCTTTAGATTATATTGCCGAGACCTGCTATCACTTATCTCCTGATTTTCATCTACTCCCAGTAAGTCACATTCTACCGAAACTTGGTGCTAACATTTACTTCCCATTCTCTGATGTTTTGCACTTTAATATTTTCACCTTATTTCCCCTATGTTTGCCATGTGGCCTTCACTGGCCACGAAAAAAATAACCCAAACCAGTTTTATTTGTTCTAGCCGAAATCTGCTACACATGATTTCCATCATTTTGCTCCCTTCCTATTTACTTACTGATGCTCCTCCCTTGCCATGTTTACACTTGATTTTTCTTATCCCTGGACTGCTATGAATTATTATCCCTCCACCACCTCTTGCATTTCTTGCGACAAGCAAACTCTCTAATGTTTTGCCAACTCGAACCACAAGCCTTTTAGTATTTCAGTTGCACACCACTTCATTTCCTTAGTACCCAAAACCGAGCACCACTCAGTGTGCACATGTACATGGACATTCGCCCGTACACGGACCACCACACACGTGCGCCATCCGTACCGAACCCATTCTATCTTATTCAGCCCGATTCCGAACAACTTGATCGGAAAAAGACCGTTCGACTGATTTTTGCCGAAATCAAATGCTCCACTTGTACTCGACAAAAATGGCTCAATGCAGTCACTACCCATCATAGAACAACTCCGGGTTTCACATGTAAACTGTCGACGATGTAGCCGAATGCCTCGCTGATTAACACTCCACTTGCTCAATGCCGTAATGCCACCATTTTCCCATAAAACAGTCTCGAACCCCATGAAATAAAGAACTATAAATTTGTTCAACTAAAAAAAATTAGTTTTGATTTTTCCTCACTCACATAAACTATCATACCTTTCTTGGCCTAAAATCCGCGTCGATGATTATTCAGATCATCATGAGTTGCTGCGAATCATTTTCCCGGCCACTGTTATGCCTTACTAACCCAGTCACTAAAATTCCAATGTCCATTTTTTTAAACCTGACTTTATTTTGTTAACTAGTTTATAGTCCAACCAATCGAAATTTTAGTTGTGTTGAATGATTTGTTTCAGTTTTCCTTTTGCTGTACCTTCTACTGGCATATATGAATCATTTTCATAGTATAAAATTCCAACAGGCATACATGCCCTTTATTTTGGAGAGACTTATATGTATAATTTTCTAGTAACCTGAATAACTAAATCCTTATGAAAGCATTCCCTATTTAACAAATACTAAGGATAAATGCAAGCATTCCATGGGTGAAACAGAAGGCAAAGCAGTATATGGGTTTCACGACATGAACTTAGTTAATCAAGTCACCCGGTTCCAATTCATACAAGCATGCATGGTCTTAGTATGTGTTTTTCATCACATTCAGTAATAAACTACTTGTGTATACTCAACACAAACTCAGCATACGATTTCATCATAGAATCAAATTAAATTATGTGTCTACGCACTTGTACAAGCTTGGTATTCTCGGGCTTTGTTCTCTTCCTACTGGCTTTGATCTAACTAATTTACTTTGTGAGGAGAAAGTGCATAGGTATGCCTCTTTATATTGGTGAAGTTAAATTATAAAATAATATAACATTAAACGAAAAGTCTGCAAAAGGAAACCATGAGCAGAATGTCCTCTTCAGACTGGCAACATGATTGAAAAGGAAACCTATGTTTCTACAGCTGTTGAGATGAAAATTCCTTAATTTACCAACGCCAAAGTGTTGCGGAACATCAGGGAACATGCAAATGGTACTATTTGTACAAATAATACAAAGAATTGACTGCTCATGTATCATCTCATTAAATTCCCTGCACACCCAAATGTTTTTGTCACACAGTAACACTTGATCTTTGTTTTTGATGGATGAAAAGAAATGGTAAACTTATGCCAAGCTGTATGTTATGTTTTCGGCTGATATTTCAGATGTTCACGTGGGTTTTTAGGTTAAACAATATGTAAAAATTTACTTCTCTCTTCACGTTTCCAAAATGAACTGAAGTGCTCAGTATAATACTTCGGCCAATGTGTAAATTTATGCTTATCAAATCCTAGCCTAGCTCCTAGTGTATGCAGAACATATACAGAACATGTGCAAAAGATAGGATAAATGCCTACTTTATAGCCAAGTTTCACAACAAACAAAATCTCAACACATGTGAATATATAGCTTGACATATGTCAAAATTTACTTATCAATCCTAGGTCTTAGCTGATGCTAGTCTAGTTCCTTATGTGTGCAGTCTTTAATTTCTTACTTGTTACATTCTTTGCATTGATGAAACAAAGTAGGCGCAGATCGAAATAAAATGGCAACTTTATATCGTTAACACACACAGGTTAAATGAGTTTACACAAACATTTGCATACACAAGGAATTTTAATTTCAATTGTTTTTTTAAGTGTGAAATTTAATTTTATTCATTAGTTTGTTATTTACATCGACAAATTTGTATTAACGACGTTAGTTAAAACCGAGCCGTTATAATCTACCCCCTTATAAAAATTCGTCCACGAAATTTGAGATTAACGAGTAAATTCTGGTTATAATTAGAGTTATAGACTTATATACATAAATAACCAACATACATCAGCAAATTTTGTTATTCATCACAGTTATTTCTATAACTAAAAATATCTGCCATTGGGATTGGAAAACATTTTAATTTCTGTATTACTATTCCTCAACATCCATCAATTCCTGATCGTAAATCGGTAAGCAAATAATCTTCTAAGTGTCAACCTCGAAGACCGAAATCAACATCAGATCGATACCTAAAAAATCATTCAACTTAACTAATCTATATTTAGGTTCCAATTTCTTAACTCCATATTACCTCAAAAATATCTTTTTATATTTGGAAAATAAATTCCAAATCTTTAATTCATTTCAATCATGTTCAAACATATATATCTATCGCAAATTCTCTTTTTAAACTTGAATCCTATTCAGCCCATCAGATCAATTCACTTAACCACGTTAAGTTCCATCCACAGTCTCCCTTAACTAATTATTAAATTAGTCATCCCCATTTCAGGACTCACAAATCTGATTTTATTTCAAAAATCAATTTGTTCAATTATCATGGGTTCCTATCCAGTTAATACTTAAGTCTAGACTTGATTACTGGAAATCCAAATTTTAATTCAATTTATAATTCTAACGTTATTTTTTTTATCAATACGATTAGGTATTATTCTAATTTAATTCAACCCTATTCAATTTATCCTAAGGCTGACCCTAATTAATTAACTCCTTTTATTTAAAAGGATAAAGTACCTTCCAGAATTTCATCCATTTTCACATTCTCAGAGGTTGATGGCTTATCCATTAAGGCATAGACCTTTGGTTGTGTTCCCTTCTTCACAAGCAAACAATCTTTAATCAAATGTCCAGGCTGATGACACTTATAGCATAAAATTTGTTGGAAAATAGCATTACCTGGTTCCTATGGTTTCTGTTGAGGTTGCTCTGGCTTCTTGACATCCAAATTCTTACAAAACCTAGTAATGTGTCCTTTTTGATGGCAGTTTTGGCATTCTGTATCTTTAAATCGCTCCTTGTCCTTCTCCCCTATTTTTGCTCATCCATTGTTCTTCCAGTTCGGATTAAATTACCTTTTATGGGGATTTTCTCCACTGGATTCTCCTGTCTGTGCCTTTGCCACTGGCTTCTTTGCCTCTAGTTCCTCGTACTGAACCGCCATGTCCACTAGATCAACAAATGGAATCTTAAGATGCCCAATCTTTTTAACTTGCAAGCAATCCTTCAACCCAGCTGTAAACATTTCATTCTTCTTGAGCAGGGTGTTGATCAGTTCTGGCCCAAAGCAGGAGAGTGCATTAAACTTATTTTCATACTCAGTTATTGTCATGCTCCCTTGTTTCAGATCGATGAAATCTCGATACATTCTAGTTTTTCCTACGGCAGGAAGAAATTGTGCTTCGAACTCCTCTTTGAATTTTTCCCATGTAAAGTCGTCTTCAGGAACATTCGCAGTCTGTGCATCCCACCAGATTGTAGCAGCTCCTTGGAGTTGCCACGAAGCTAAAAGGCATTTCTGCTCATCGTTCAATTTTATCCCTTTAAAAATCCTCTCACAAGACCTCAGCTATGCTTGAACTTCAATAAAAGATTCAGTCCCTTTGAAAACTTTCCCTCCCAAAATGGTTACAGATTGTTGCAAAACTCGACCTCTGTTGAACTGGCGCAACTTCGTCCACTGTTTCTACTTGATCCTGAGTGGCAGTATTACCATTGGTAGTGGTAGTCCCACTAGGTCGCCCTCTTCGTCCATGATTACTCATTTTTAATCACCTGAATATAACAGGTTGATAATCAAAACTTGATTAGATAAAACTGACTCAAGTATATTACTCAAGTTGATCATCCTATATATTTTATATATCTTTATAAAAATACGCTCTCTCAACACTCTCCCAAAGCCTAGGTATTCAATAACCTAAGCTCAGATACCAACTGTAACGACCCAACTTTCTAACACATTAGAAGTCATGTCATTGTATAAGAATAAGAAAAAGATAGAAATAAAAATAAAGAAAAACATCAGATCTCACAGCGAAATTTTAACAAAAGATAATACTACATAATATTTTACATCAGCAACATAGTACATCAGCATATTTTATGCACGCCATTCCATAGTACAACTTTAATTATACATAACATCATAGAAAACCAAACTTGCAGACTTTAATTATACATATATATATAATAGGTAGACCAACACGCAGAAAGTTTCCATCCATCTTTTCCAAGTTAATCATTACTAGATTCACTTGTCTACTCATAACAAGTGTTATGAGTACCCAAGAGTTTAGGGAAAACATAGAAAAAATAAACTCCAGGTGTAACGACACGGGGGATTTGTGATCTTTGGTAATCGATATAAACTCAATGTCGACTATGCAAGCATCGGAAATACCAGATGGTTAATGAAAGAAGTTAGAGGGTGAGAATAGATAAGATAGAAAATTAGAATAGAAGAAGAAGAACATACAACAGAATCAGAGTAACACGAACCTCACAGCGGAACGGGTAAAATATATTACATAACATAACTTTGAAATACAAATCTATACTTGAATATACATATCATTATCAAAGTACAACACTTACACACAACGGAGATAACAATAGATATATAATCCAGAAGCCTCCTGCTCCAGCTTTCCAATTATATCTGTAAATCCCGACTACTTGACTGCCCGTATAAAACTGGGCACCCAAGACTTTAGGGAAAACAAAACAAAATAAACTCCGGGTCAGTCATGTGACTGGTGTGAGTAAACTCCAGCCATTTATTTAACTTTTAAAATTCTTTTAAAATAAAGGAAAATCGTAAGACTGATCCACACAGAAACACGGATGGTTTTACATTACGACTACTCAAAATATTCTTTATATTACAATAATGTCTAAATCAAGTAAATAACAATCTAGTAGAACGCTTTCATCTCACGTTCTACATATAAATTATACAATAAAAAACCGCAGATTCTTATTGGGTAACGGATTTCCAACTATGACAAGGTATGGAACCACCTTCCGATTAGTGTACTCTAGAAGCAATACACTGGAGTTCAACAAGAACATCTTGTAACTCGGCCACACATGACCGGCCATTCATTTCGCTTGAATGTTCTGAATATATTATCACCTTACAGTTAGTATACCAACATAACAGTTCCTTGAAGATACAGAACTGAAAAAAGTAACAAATATGAATATTCTCTAGATGGTGACAATATACCCTAATTGGGTGCGACCCACTTAGCCATGTTGCCTGCCCGATTTCTGTCATTTCCCAGTTGATGGGGCTTGAGGTCATAACGTATCTTTTAACAGATCACTCTTTCATTTAGTTTGAATGCCACGTCGTCATACCTGTCAAATCACAAATTGATTTCCCTAAAAATACCATGGGTATAAGCTAAGAGAAACGAATTGGTCCGCCACCAATGTAAATACGTTTGAAACGATTAACTTACGCGATCTACCAGATATACTCTATCAGACATTCGTCCATTCAAGTTGTCCTGAGATTGGACAACCTGAAGGCACTATTATGTAAATCCATCTTAGGCAATTTTTACCTAGGATTTACTCAACAACCCTTGCATAACTCCGTTTTCAATTATCTTCATCATATTTGATTCGCAACGCTAATGCCGTACAGAGTGGTTTTTAGTTAATATATCTGATCTCGGTCTCTCTGTATTGACAATGGAAATGGTTAAAATCTTTGATAGTCGGTGATTTAATTATCAAAGGAAAACATGTGTACAAACAACGGTCGTATTCCCAAATGGAAATCTTACCGATCAATCATCATCTCATTTCCCAATTTCCCATTTATCGTTTCCATACATTCATAAATTCATTATTTTCCAAAATTAGAAAATATACGTTATTAACTTTGGAAAACGTTTCCATTTCTGATTCACGCATCAATATCTTCCTACCTCTATCAGTCTCTAACTGTAAACTAGTAAGAGAACAACTTCCCAAGTATAAACCCCGAAGGCCGAAACCAACATCAGATCGATACCTAGAAAGCCATTCAACTCAACTAATTTCCAGTTAGTTTCTAATTTCAGTAATTCCATTTAAATTCCTAATTCAAACCCCAAATTCCTTTATAATATTTTATTTTGCAAAATATTTACTTTAATCTATTTTTTCACATAAAATGTGAATAACATGTCTATATATAATCAAACAGTTTGATTTCGTATTTTAAAAACAATATCCCAAATCCAATTTCTTCTCATACTTCTATTTATAGAATTTTCATATAAAAACTTGTTTTATACTTCTAACACTAAAATCTCATTTGATTCCCTATTAAAAATGCTAAGTTCCTCCATTAAAAACATCGGTGTTAAAACCGATTTTCACTCCTTTATATAAATTCAGATTTATATATCCAATTTATCCAATGATAAATATTTTATTTAATTTATAAACACCATTTATAAATTTATCTTCCCAATTTATCTACGTTAAAACAAATTTTTATTTAATATCTACTTTAAATCAATTTCCCATAATTCTTTTATATCTTGCTCATTTCCTTTTATAATTCTATTTATTTACCAAATAATTCTCTTTTGATAATTCTATTTATTTTCTAATAAATATTCCTTTTATAAAATCCTATTCATTTCCCAAATATTTTCTTTTATAATTCTATTTACTTTCCAAATATTTCTATTTATAAATTCATTTGATTTTATATAAATATATTTTGTTTTCAATATACACTTTGAAAATTCCCTTTTTACATTGCAGTATCTCTTATGGTATTTAAAATATCAATTAAACAGACCAGTGTTATCATAATCAATCACAGGTTTTATATCACATCATATATCACAATATATGAAAACAAACAATATTATAAATATTGAGGAATCCAGTTGGATCCGTCCAACCTGCTTCCCTGCATCCACAGATTTTAAACAATGTAAATAACATCGATTTCATTTCAATATGAAATATTCTGATAAACATGATCAATATTTGATTAACGATTTATGTATATATATATATATATATACGTTATCTATAATTTCAATCAATAAATCAACTCAACCAAATAATCAACACATAGCAATCAATCATCATATATCGATACTAGATTATATTTTAAAAAATATATAAACTGTACAGAGTTAGTGAGATTTACTCATATTGGACGTTTATCGTTAAATAACGAATAATGATCATTAAGTTGGATCTAGCAATTTGTTCGCTATAAATTGTAACGAGCTCTAATTCACTCTGAATCAGTTCCAATTTGTAGCCGCCGTTTATATGATCCCATCGGATCCAAATTTGCACAATTCCGATTATGTATGGAAGAGTTATAACATTTACAATTTTAAACGAGTATTTATATTATTTAAATTCAAATTAAACTAATTATCCTTTGCTTGGGCCTTACCATATTCTTAACGGCACATTCCCCTTTATACCCAGAATTTGTTTCTTCTCTTCCATTTCAAAAGCCGCGACCTGGTAGATATAACGACATTGCCGATCTTCCATTTCCCCTTCACTACCTCACTTCTTCAAGAAAACCACAACGAGCTACACCACCCTCTAAACCCAACAAATTGTCCTTGTTATCTCACCGTTAGCTTCATTTAATCCCAAAATTTACCACTGTTAAGGCACCCCACACCTTCTGCTCTTCAGCCTTCGAACCTGACTTTGGGAGAAGAAAGAAAACATGCATTACAACATTTTCTTCCCTTTATTCCATTTAAATGCAACCGATCATTACCATTATAATTAATTAAATTAATAACTTAACCATTAATTAACCTTGTTTATCGTTGATCACTTCAGCTAAGTCTGTTACACTTTCTTCCTCTCCTCTATACTTCAAACTCTAGAAACTAAACCCATCCATTTCCATGCTGTCACAACCTACGTTCTTGCCAAATCCCTCCACGAAACCAACCGAATTTGCTACCATTAAACTCCCCCTTGAAATCTCCTTCCCGCGAGATCCTTTCCTCACGAATTTCTCGACATAGGCGCGAACGAACCTATCTCGCATACTTCCAGACTGTTGCCAACACCATCGTCTCCCACACCGAAGCTCAATGCCCTCCTCCCCGTGACCCAACATCGCCTCTATACCTCACGTGATTGAACCCTAGTTCGTTGCAAATTTTTCTATGCACAAAAAGGAGATCGAACCAACTGAAATCAGTGTATAAATGTAGAGTAGGCTTTGGTGTATCCATATATGTTTACTTTAGATTTTAGAGAGGAGAAAATGATTTTACTTTGATTTTTTTTTTTTGAAGATCGGTTTTCCATGTTTTGGAAGAAGGAGACCAACGACGCAAAAATGCTTGACTACCAAATGAAAATCCTAGGGTTAGAGTATGCACTGTATTTATAGAATAGTTTAATTATTATTTTATTCAATTTTGTATTAATTTATAAGGTATCGCTTTTGGTATTCGTGGTTAAAAAATCCGTGTTATCACATATGATATCCAATTTCTACGAAAATGGAAATACAACTACATTTCGACATTACGCACCCAACGGAACTTGTTTCGTCGAATTCCGAAACCGTTTTGCTCACCCAACATATTTTTAAAGTCAAATTATCTATTGTTTTTCACATTAAAATCTCGTACGGCCACAAACTAACTCCAAAAATCACGAAAATTGAAATCTAGCAATAATTTAATATTCTGGATCTAATGAAATTAGTTTCGTCGAAAACGGAGTTCGTTTGCAAAAATAACTATTTTTAAAGCTCTAAATAAACCCATTTAAATATTAATATATTTAAAAATAATTAAATTAAATATTTATAAATAAATATTATCGTATATGTTTACATACAATATTACACAACTCCAAAATATGCATATCTGGATTTATAAATCGATATTTAAAAATCCATATTGAATCGATATTCAATTTATATTAAAATATCTTTTATAATATATAAATAAATCGTTATAAATTATAAACGAATTCCATAGCGACTTTTCGAAAATTTGATTTGGACACAACTCAAAATCTACACGACGAAATCTCGATTTTTCTCTTCCATTAGAAAAATATACTTCACCAGCTCCATACGTTTCTTGTTCCATAGAAATCCGACTTAAAACGGATTTCGTATATTCATTTAAAACTCGAATCGCCAAATTACGAACTGCCATGCCATTTTGAGCTCGATTATAATTATAATATAATTTATACGTTCTAATGCTGTTTATTAAATAGAATCATCATTATAATTCAATTCTAAACTGAATTAAATCTTATAAATAATCCAATTGTCCCAATATTGCGAATTCTACTATTTCCGACTATTTTGAAAATAAAATATATTATTTTATTATTTATATTAATTAAATATTCAATATTATTTAATTTTGGTTATTTTAAATTAACAAACCATTATTTAAATAATTAAATAAATTATTTGTAATACCGTAAAAATACAGGTCGTTACACCAGGTCAGTCAGGGGACTGGTATGAGTAAACGATTTTAAAACAAGTTAAGAAAATAAAACATATCTCATATGACCATGCCATAAGTACGAAACAGGTTTTTACCTTATGAGAATAAAACAATATGTATATTTAAAACAGATATTATCATAGTGTCTAGGATTTTTCACAAATAATTTAGGATCTAGAAGAATGCTTTCATCTCACATTCTTCTATACAGTATACAAACAAAACTGCTTGGCGCTTGTGGATAATGGATTTCCAACTATGATAATGCATGGAACCACCTTCCGATAGTGTATCTCTAGAGGGGAATACACTGGGTTTAATAAGAACGTCTTGCAAACCGGCCATACATGACCGACCACTCATTTCTCTTGAGTGTATCGATTGTATATCACCAATGGTTGTGTACGGCAACTATTTCCTGAATGGGACAAAATCGATAGAATAAGAAACAAAAGGAATTTCTCTGGATAGGTGATGCTACACCTTAATAGGCGACCCACATAGCCATGCTGCCTGCCCGATTTTTGTCATTTTCTGGCTGTGAGGCCTGAGGCTAGACTTACATTTTCTGGTCACTGTTTTGTCTACTTTGAATACCACATCGTCAAAACTCGCCAACCACTAATTGACGTCCCCAAAAATATATTATAGTATAAAGCAAGAGAAACAAATTCCTCCGCCACTATATAAATATGTTTGAAGAAATCAACGTATGTGATTAGTTAGAATTACTCTGTCACACATTTGTCCATACAAGTTGCCCTCGGACTAGACAAACGGAAGGCACTATTCGATAAACCCATCTTAAGCCATTTCTACCTAGGATTTATATAACAATCCTTACATAACTCCATCTTCTATTACCTTCAATAATCTGTGTTTTGCGACGTAAAAACTGAATCAAAGTGGAATATAGATCCGGCCTTTATGAAACGATCAGCGTTAATCTCTTTTAGGGTCAAGTGGTATTTATATAGAACAAATTATATTCTAAATAACTTCCAGTATTCACATTTATATAAGTTTGGTAATCATTTTTTTCAATTTAAATGGCCATTGGCCTAAATTTATTTAAAATAAAACCCAAATGTTTATTAAAATAATTTTATTATTTATTTACAGTTAGCCACCTTCCGATAGTTGCGGTATGATTCAATACCTCAATTCCATCAACTCCTCAGTAAATTGATTGAATAATTCTTCATTTAAATATTATTTAAATAAATAATTTAATTTTAAACAACATTTATTTTTATAAATATACAAGTATATATAATTTATTTTGACATTGGTCTGATTTACTATAAATGTACACAAATAGTTTTTACTTAATATTTAAAATATAGGAATGGTTTTAAACTAACTCATTTATTAAAAAAAAAGTTCTAAAACCCATCAGTTCACGTCCTTAAACCCCAAAGCCCACACGCCTTATCCTATTATTCCCCTTTTTGTGTTCACACGTAGCCCAATTTTTATACCCCTTGCTTCACCCTTAAAGCCCATGCACCTTATGATATTTAACTCCCTGTTCCACGTGGCCTTTCTTTGCGTTCTGCTTGTACACCAAAACCCTTTCCGCAATACTTTTTTTTATAAGTGATTTATGCGTGGTCCAATTACATAAACCCACCCCCTAAGGCCCGCACAACCCTTGTTGCCACGAAAAAACAAACATGCCCAGCTTTAGATTATATTGCCGAGACCTGCTATCACTTATCTCCTAATGTTCATCCACTCCGAGTAAGTTATATTCTACCGAAACCTGGTGCTAACATTTACTACCCATTCTCTGATGTTTTGCACTTTCATGTTTTCACCTTATTTCCCCTATGTTTGCCACGTGGCCTTCACTGGCCATGAAAAATAACCCAAACCAGTTTTATTTGTTCTAGCCGAAACCTGCTACACCATGATTTCCATAATTTTTCTCCCTTCCTATTTACTTACTGATGCTCCTCCCTTTCCATGTTTTCACTTGATTTTTCTTATCCCTGGACTGCCGCGAATTATAAACCCTCCACCACCTCTTGCATTTCTTGCGACAGGCAAACTCTCCAACGTTTTGCCAACACGAACCACAAGCCTTTCAGTATTTCAGTTGCACACCACTTCATTTCCTTAGTACCCAAAACCATGCACCACTCAGTGTGCACATGTACACGGACATCCGCCCGTACACGGGTATCTCCATTACACACGTGCGCCATCCGTACCGAACCCATTCTATCTTATTCAGCCCAACTCCGATCAGCTTGATCGGAAAAAGACCGTTCGACTGATTTTTGCCGAAATCAAATGCTCCACTTGTACTCGACAAAAATGGCTCAACGCAGTCACTACCCATCATAGAATAGCTCCGGGTTTCACATGTAAACTGTCGACGATGTAGTCGACCGCCTCGCTGATTAACACTCCACTTGCTCAACGCCGTAATGCCACCATTTTCCCATAAAACAGTCTCGAACCCCTCATGAGATAAAGAACTAGAAATTTGTTCAAATAAAAAAATTGGTTTTGATTTTTCCTCACTCACATAAACTATCATGCCTTTCTTGGCCCAAAATCCGCGTCGATGATTATTCAGATCATCATAAGTTGTCGCGAATCATTTTCCCGGTCATTGTTATGCCTTACTAACCCCGTCACTAAAATTCCAATGTCCATTTTTTTAAACCTGACTTTGTTTTGCTCACGAGTTTATAGTCCAACAAACCGAAATTTTAGTTGTGTTGAAAGATTTGTTTCAGTTTTCCTTTTGCTGTACCTTCTACTGGCATATATGAATCATTTTCATAGTATAAAATTCCAACAGGCATACATGCCCTTTATTTTGGAGAGACTTATATGTATAATTTTCTAGTAACCTGAATAACTAAATCCTTATGAAAGCATTCCCTATGTAACAAATACTTAGAATAAATGCAAGCATTCCATAGGTGAAACAGAAGGAAAAACAGTGTATGGGTTTCACAGCGTGAACGTAGTTAATCAAGTCACTCGGTTCAACTTCATACAAGCATGCATGGTATTAGTATGTGTTTTTCATCACATTCAGTCATAAACTACTCATGTATACTCAGCACAAACTCAGCATATGATTTCATCATAGAATCAAATTAAATTATGTGTTTACTCACTTGTACAAGCTAGGTATTTTCGGGCTTTGTTCTCTTCCTACTGGCTTTGATCTAACTAATTTACTTTGTGAGGGGAAAGTGCATGGGTATGCCACTTCATATTGGTGAAATTAAATTATAAAATAATATAATATTAAATGAAAAGTCTGCAAAAGGAAACCATGAGCAGAACGTCCTCTTCAGACTGGCAACATGATTGAAAGGGAAATCTATGTTTCTATAGCTGTTGAGATGAAAATTCCTTAATTTACCAACGCTGAAGTGTTGCGGAACATTAGGAAACATGCAAATGGTACTATTTGTACAAAAAATACAAAGAATAGATTGCTCATGTATTATGTCATTAAATTCCATGCACACCCAAATGTTTTTGTCACACAGTAATACTTGCTCTTTGTTTTTGATGGATGAAAAGGAATGGTAAACATATGCCAAGCTGTATGTTGCCATGAAAAAACAAACATGCCCTGCTTTGGATTATATTGTCGAGACCTTTTATCACTTATCTCCCGATGTTCATCCACTCCCAGTAAGTTATATTCTACCGAAAGTTTGTGCTAACATTTACTTCCCATTCTCTGATGTTTTGCACTTTCATGTTTTCACCTTATTTCCCTTATGTTTGCCACGTGGCCTTTACCTGCCATGCAAAGAATAACCCAAACCAGTTTTATTTGTTCTAACTGAAACTTGCTATATGATGATTTCCATCATTTTGCTCCCTTCCTATTTACTTACTGATGCTCCTCCCTTGCTATATTTACACTTTATTTTTCTTATCCCTAGACTGCCGTGAATTATAATCCCTCCACCACCTCTTGCACTTCTTGCGACATGCGAACTCTCCAACCTTTTGCCAACTCGAACCACAAGCCTTTCAGTATTTCTGTTGCGTACCACTTCATCTCTTTAGTACCCAAAACTGTGCACCACTCAGTGTGCACATGTAGACGGACATCCGCCCGTACATGGGAATCTCCACTACACATGTGCGCCATCCGTACCGAACCCATTCTATCCTATCCATCCCGGCTCCGATCAGCTTGATCGGAAAAGGACCGTTCAACTGATTTTTCCCGAAATCAAATGCTCCACTAGTTCTCGACAAAAATGGCTCAACGCAGTCACTACCCATCTAGAATAGCTCCGGGTTTCACACGTAAACTGTCGACGATGTAGCCGACCGCCTCGCTAAATAACACTCCACTTGCTCAACGTCGTAATGCAACCATTTTCCCATAAAACAGTCCCGAACCCCTCATGAGATAAAGAACTAGTAATTTGTTCAACTAAAAAAAATGGTTTTGATTTTTCCTTATTTACATAAACTATCATACCTTTCTTGGCCCAAAATCCGCATCGATGATTATTCAAATCATCATAAGTTGCCACGAATCATTTTCCCGGTCACTATTATTCCTTACTAACCCAGTCACTAAAATTCGAATGTCCATTTTTTTTAAACCTGACTTTATTTTGCTAACTAGTTTATAGTCTAGCAAATTGATATTTTAGTTGTGCCGAAAGTTTTGTTTCAGTTTTCCTTTTGTTGTACCTTCTACTGGCATATATAAATCATTTTCATAGTATAAAATTCCAACAGGCATACATGCCCTTTATTTTGGAGAGACTTATGTGTATAATTTTCTAGCGACCTAAATAACTTAATCCTTATGAAAGCATTCCCTATTTAACTAATACTTAGAACAAAACAAGCATTCCATGGGTGAAACAGAAGACAAAAAAGTGTATGGGTTTTACAGCATGAATTTTGTTAATCAAATCACTCGGTTCAACTTCATACAAGCATGCATGGTCTCATTATGTGTTTTTCATCACATTCAGTCATGAACTACTCGTGTATACTCAACACAAACTCAACATATGATTTCATCATAGAATCAAAATAAATTATGTGCTTACTCACTTGTACAAGCTTGGTATTCTCAGGCTTTGTTTTCTTCTAATTGGGTTTGATCTAACTGTTTTTCTTTGTGAGGACAAAGTGCATGGGTATGCCCCTTTATATAGGTGTAGTAAAATTATAAAATAATATAACATTAAATGAAAAGTCTGCAAAATGATCCATGAGCAAAACATCCTCTTTAGACTGGCAACATGATTGAAAAGAAAATCCAATGTTTCTATAGCTGTTGAGATGAAAATTCCTTAATTTACCAACTTCGAAGTGTTGTAGAACATCAGGGAACATGTAAATGGGCACTATTTGTACAAATAATACAAAGAATGGCTTATCTCATTAAACTCCCTGCACACCCAAATGTTTTGTCACACAGTGACACTTGCTCTCTATTTTTGATGGATGAAAAGAAATAGTAAACTTATGCCAAGCTGTATGTTATGTTTTCGGCTTATATTTCAGATGTTCACATAGGTTTTTAGTTTAAGCAATACGTAAAAAGTTACTATGTGTAACACCCCCCATTTTTAACTCAAGATAATAAAATAAGTATAACTTAATTAAATATTCTGAATTAAGTAAAATTGACTGCGCCATTTCGTCCGTCTCGGAATTCTGGTCAAGATAGACACCTGATTTACATAAAACGGACACCGTACGAAGAAGTTATGAGCATTAGAAGATTGTATACATATAAGGAGATTATATATATATATATATATATTAAAAAAAATATCCAAAAAATTGGAAAATCAGTTCAAAAATCAAAATTCACGAGCGGGAAAAGCTGGAGGGAAATTAGACCATTGGGAGTCGACCTAGGTGTCGACCCACCCATGGATCTAGAAAGTTCTTTTCTGACGTGGACGATTCTGATTTTTTTTTAAATTAAATCTAAGGGTCCGGGGTCCTCCGCTACAACTATAAATAAGACCTTAGACCTAACCCTAAACTTTATAATTTGACGGCTACGCTGGAGCTCTCCCATTACTCTCTTCCTCTCTATCCTCAAATTATATTCAGAAACTTAGATATATAAATTAGAAAATCTTAAATTAAGATCTAGAGGGAATAGATTGATGTTTTTTTTCAGACGTTCAGAATTACGTGAAAAGCAAGGTAACATTCCAGATGCAATATATTCAATTTTTCCTCCTCTTTCTTTTCCCTTTCTCTTTTAGTAAAAATAATAAATCCATGATTATTAGCTTCTGAATTCAATTAGGGAAATATCATGGAAGATTAGATCTGGACCAGATCCATGATTTGGAAATCTTATGAGGTGAGTGGATTTAAGCCATCTTATTTTAGAAAATGGTACATAATTGTTTCGTGTTCCCCTTTTAATTTATTGTGAAATTGCCAGATTAATTATAAATTTCTGTTGTAATGAGTTGAAATGTTAATATGAATATGTCACGAAATTCCTATGTTAAATTGGCTAAAGTATTGAATGTTTATCTGTTGGAGAAAATAAACTTATTAGGATATGAATAGCCAATTCAGGGATTGTAACTACATGATTTATTTGTGACATATTATTGAGTAATTGACATGTAACTTGCTAGATTTGAATAGTTACCCGATTAAATGCTTACATATCAAAAATCAGAATTAGATACGTGTTAAAAGGGACATGCGCCAAAATATAGGCACAACTTGATGACATGTAGATTGGATTACAGTAAACATATGATGAGGATAATATGCCAAAAATTTACATGGAAAAAGGGATAACTATTAAAATATGAACATGCCTAAATACACAATAATTTGAAACTGTAACGCCTTAGACACGAGGTTAGATTGCACTTGTTATAGAAGTCTACCGGGACCCACCTGGCATATCCAGCATTCACAAGTGGTAAATTTAATGTGAGAGGTCTAAGTGCATAACTAAAAATGGTGCTAAAGCACGAAGTTAATTCGACTGCGGTAGAAGTCTGCTCGGACCCACCTAGCAAATCCAACATCCACAAGTGTAGGCTTAATGTGAGAGGTCTATTGCTTATATATATATAATAAGATATGAATAAATGGTAGTCATGGTAATTAAATGTCTAACTCAGAAAATAAGAAAGGAAGGGATGTAATGAACTGAGTTAGTGTGATATTAAGAAAATTGATGTATTTCCCTAAATGACCTATTTCTGAGAACGTGATTGCAAGTAAGCCATAATAAATAAAGTAGGAAAAGTAAAGAAATTACTTGCTACCACGAATTTAGATGGGAATTAGTTATGAAAATAAATCACTGATTCCTTCTATCAAACTGATAAGGTGCATGAAGTGTTTTCCTTAATTAAAATAAGGAACAAATATTACAGTAAATGAAGAATAGTGGATTACAACAGTAAAAGAAAATGGTCTAAAAAGGGAATGATAATCACCAATTATAAATAAATAACATTAATGAAAATGTTGTATAATAGGTAGACTTGTCCTAGGGACAAGTGAAGATTATAACTTAGGTTAAAATAAACTAATAAGGAAATGGGATAACTGATAAGGGACACTTAATTGTAAATTAAGTAATCAGTAAATGGGGAAAGCCGAAAACTAGTTGAGAAAAGGGGAAAATATACGAAATATAAGAAGTTGTACTTAATTATAAATTAAGTAACCTGTAAACTTGGAAGTCTGAAACCCGTTGTAAGAATGGTTAGGCTTGTCCTAGGGACAAGAATAAATTATAACAATAAATGGGAAGAGAAACTTATTAATGGGTCTTAGTTAATAGAACTAAGTTAATAAGTAAACAATGACAAGTTATAATGACGGAGGAAATGGAATTATGATTAAATAAGAAGAATGAGGAAAATTTATGAAATGTAATAAGTTATATTTAATCATAAGTGGTAATGACATGTTGATTGGAAAACATGTGAACTAAGAGATACTTAATAACATATTAATTAGAGCATGTTATTGTGAAATCTAACAAGAATATAAAAGAAATTGTGGATTACAGACCTTGGGCTACAATATAGAGAATAACTTGTTGTGGGCTTATTAATAAACTTAAAGGGTTAAGTTATATGACTGAAATTAATAAGCAAGAAGTACTTGGTAACTGGATCAAGAATTCAATATGAATTGGAATAACCAAGTTATCTGGAAACCTGATGAGGCGAGGCAAGCGCGTAAAAGAATGTTTAGACCTAGGGTCTAACAACATATTAAATTGAGGCGCTTGGACCAGTCCGCACGTTTGAGGGTGAATAACCTAATGGGGTAGATCATCGTGGTGTTATAAGGCACGTAGGGAGCGTACATTCACCTGATTTTTTTGATGGCTCCGAAGGACTGGAAGGGGAAGCACTCGACTTCCTGAGATACGTAAGGTGCCCCTAATAGTCCTATGTGCGATGACAAATGTCCTAGGCTTTGCTCGCAGAGGTTGAGTTTGCCTGTAACTACTTGGTGGGTGGGCCTTGACTGCAGAAGTAGCTAAGCAGTCAGAATGCTGTGACGCGGTGACACCAGGGTGATTGGGCGGTTGCCTCAACGGGGAGGCGGAGGGTCATGACCAACAAGGATAGTAGATCGTCGAATACCCGTCATCGACAGTTAGTGGGATGCGAAAAGACTAGAACTAAACTCAAGATACTATTCACCCTTCACTATCGGGGTAAGGGTTGAGGGGAGACGCCAAATGGATGTTTAGATTGTTTGTTATTAGGAGCAGTCACTTAGCTCTTGTAGTCTTTACTAGTTAAGGGAGGGGCCGAGGTGGGGCCATAGCCACCGTGAAAACAGACCCTAGGTATATCTGTATATAAAGGCTCTTTAAAGACAGGCCTGTACAGATATGGAAAAGTTCCCGACCGAGTTCCGTGTTTCTTGTATCACCCTGCCATGGAACTCGGTGCACCTTAGAGGACGTGCAATTGAGGCATCGAGCTACAATTGAAGATACGTATGGTGGACAGTCTAGATACATGCGTGTCAGCTCTGGGTGGTGTATCGTAGGCTTGAAGACATTACTCCGGTATGAATTCAGATTCGAACAAAGGTGGTGGTATACCGTACGTTTCGTAGCACAGTAATAACAGATATATGCGAAACATAATATTGTTATCTGTACTTCACTGCGGCTTAGGATGAGGGACTGCATATATTTCGACAGTGTTACGGTGGAGACCGTGCGAGTGGGGTACCATGGGGTGTATCTCAATATTGGGGGTAGCTACATATATACTATATTAGGTTAATCAACTGGGAAGTAAATGGGTACGACGTGTGTGTAAGCCTTAAGTGCTGATAACTCAAGTGACCTAATAAATAAGATAACACGATTGAACATTATATGTAGGATTATCCAAAGTGTATGGTTTAAATCCAGTCACCAGAACTTGTGTTCGGATCCC
This sequence comes from Allium sativum, assembly GCA_030737875.1. NCBI lineage: Eukaryota > Viridiplantae > Streptophyta > Magnoliopsida > Asparagales > Amaryllidaceae > Allium > Allium sativum. Next base: position 90,620,573 of record CM060912.1, on the reverse strand, counting down.
CTCCTCATAACATACTCGCAGGTTAGATTTGTGGCAGAGACATGATAGCTTTGGATACTGGTTAGGCATTATTAATAATACAGTAAGGCTATGTTTTGATTATACTATATTTATCCATTCCGCTGTGAGATATTTTCTGAGCTCTGACATATTTTATGTCCCTGTCTTTTCTGCAGGATACCAGAGCAAACCAATCCGAGTTTCGATGGATTGAAATTTTGAAAAAAATTCGGTTTGTCAGAATTGGGGTTGTCACATCTGGTATCAGAGCTTAGGTTTAGGATTCCTATATAAATAGTGAGTGAATGTATTTGTATTTTTTTTAAATATAAATATTATATATATATATATAAATAAATATACTGTGACAACCCGCACCTCCGTTCACGCAAGATATTGTCCTCTACTTAGCCACCGTATAGGTATGGGGTTTTGTTCCTCAAAAGGCCTTGGCCTTAGTAAGAGATGGGCTCTACTATGTAAGTACCCACTTCACACAGGCTTCCATGATGTAGGACTTAGGGGTGTTACATTCTCCCCTCCTACAGAGCCCAACATCCCCGTTGGCTGACAAACACCTCACCTAGGTGCTGTGGTCCACACAGGAGCCACAATTCCGGCTGGGTATTGGCTCTGATACCACTGTAACAACCCGCACCTCCGTTCATGCAAGATATTATCCTCAACTTGGCCACCGTATAGGTGTGGGGTTTTGTTCCCCAAAAGGCCTCGCCGTTAGTAAGAGATGGGCTCTACTATGTAAGTACCCACTTCACACAGGCTTCCATGATGTAGGACTTAGGGGTGTTACATATACCTAGATCCATAGAGGAACCCACTAAATAGAAAGAGTATAACATGGTAAGAGATGGGATGTTTGTTTTGTACACTGAAGGAATGAATATGAGACCCTTAGGTAATTTGGGTGGAAAGTGTACAATGTACTTTGTATGGAAGGAATGTGAATCCCATATGATTAGTATTTTTGGTTAGTAGATTTGGCAGTAAAACCTTATAAATAGGAAAAGGTTGAAAAGAGGAAAATGGATTAGGAATATATATGCTTGAGAGAATTGACCTTAGGGGAGTGTCTAGGAAAGCCTAGAAAATTGGAAACCCGCCTTGAGTCTAACCCCATTGTTAACTTTTAAGAACTTGAAATTACAAAAAATTTGGGAAAATGATTTATGGTGTTTTAGTTTTAATCATAAAAGTTAAAGTTTTTAATATGTAAAGTATACATATTGAGTTTTAAAGTAAAATGGGGTATATTTTGTAAATAGTGATTTCTTGCAAACTTTATCTAAAGTAAAATTCTCTTAGTAAAAGGTGCATATTATAGAGCATGTATAGCTCGCCAGTTTTCTTGTTATATTTCATAACAAGAACTTTTATAAAAGGAAGATTTTAAATCTCTATTCATATGACAACCCTTTTTCATAAATTATTTTAAGATAATTTTGTGGGTGGACAAAATAAGTTGTAGAAAATAAGAATAGAGTGGATGTTGGCACCTTGTAGTAAGAGACTAAACCGACCTTATAGGTAAGAACAAGTCATAAACCCGATTGAGAACATAATTCTCCGTATCTATTCCAGTTTTTGTGATTTGGAAAAATAAAATGATGATTTACATTATTTTAAGATGATATGTTTTTATGGTTTGGAAAAAGAAAGTTTTCATGAGTAAAATAAAGTTTTGACATTTTTAATTTTTGAAAGAAAATTTAAATGAAAAAGAAAGGTCAAACCGTGTTTTAAAAGTATGTAGTAGGTAAGGATTAGTGCCTAGGGAAGACGGAAAAAGTTTTAAGGCTATGAAGCAGATAGCAAGAATTATCTTGGAATAATAGTGAGTTCCCGTAGAATGCGTAAGCATTGAAAACCCTAGGGTGTTGCTTAAAGTAATTGTTGGTACACAACTAGAGTTAGTAGTGACTACTAGATTGTAAAGGGCAAGTAAGTGTTTAGACCCTGTTACTAATTTTCAGATTAGGGGTAAAACGTGTTAAAACATTTCGGTTGGGATCGTTCCATTATATTGTTCTTGTTGGAAAGTTAGGGTAACACCTGAACTTATCGTGGATCCCATAATTTGGACTTTTCTGACTGAGGGGGGACATAGTCCCAAGATTCTTGGCCCTTAGTAGTAGCTGTGTAGGTGTCTGTTCTCCGGTTTTAGTTGGAAGACTAGAAGATTATTTAAATTTAAACTAAGATCAGATAATTGAATAAGCTAAGAAAAGAAAAATAGTACAACTAAAAAGGAAACAAAAAATTCAGTCAAGCAAAAAAAATGGAAAATCATGAGAAAAGATGGATAATGATAAAAATTTCCAAGATAAGATGAAAAAGAAAATCGGTTACAAAAGAAAATTTTCTTATGTGGGCTGTGCTTGGATAGGAAAATAGGAGAATCTTTATAATAGTTTCATAAAATCCAAGTACGGTGGGAAAAGGGTAAATAAAAGAAAAACGGAAGATGTGAAATTTTTCGTTTTCCACCTTTTTGTAACATAAGAAATCGAATTTAGAAAATTAGATTTTTATGAAATTCAAAAAATAAAGTTGGTTGGTAGGATTATGGATGCAACAATAGGATGAACTACGCTCTTACTTAGTAAGATTATGGGAAAAATTGGATGAAAAAGTATTTTGATTTTCAAAATAGTGCATTCATATAGAACTGTCAGTATATTTAGGATGTGAGCATCATATTTTAAAAGGATTTTTGAAAAGTTTGCATACACATAGGAGGCATCGATTAGGCATACATGCATTATTATGTTGTACTTCACTTTGCACAAGTGCACAATGTTTGCAAAAATTGGATGCACACATGTTGGATGCATATTATGCGCGGGGTTAGTTGATTTTACCTTTATCAAATTTCTGGGACGAAATTTCCTTAGGGTGGGAGAATGTAACATCCCGCATTTTTAACTCAAGATAATAAAATAAGGACAACTTAATTAAATATTCAGAATTAAGTAAAACGGACTGCGCCATTGCGTCCATCTCAAAATTCTGGTCAAGACAGACACCTAGTTTGTGCAACAACGGACACCGTATGAAGAAGTTATGAGCATCAGAAGTCTGTATACGTATAAGGGGCTTATATGTATATATATTAAATAAAAATATCCAAAAAATTGGAAAATTAGTTCAAAAATCAAAATTCACGAGCTGGAAAAGCTGGAGGGAAATTAGACCGTTGGGGGTCGACCTAGGTGTCGACCCACCAACAGGGGGTCGACCTAGGGATCGACCCACCCGTGGATCTGGAAATTTCTTTTTTGACGTGGATGATTCTGTTTTTTTTAAATTAAATATTAGGGTCCTGGTTCCTCCACTACACCTATAAATAAGACCTTAGACCTAACCCTAAACTTCATAATTTGGCGGCTGCTCTGGAGCTCTGCCATCACTCTCTTCCTCTCTCTCCTCAATTTATATTCAAAAATTTAGATTTATAAATTAGAAAATCATAAATTAAGATCTGGAGGGAAGAGATTTATGTTTTTTAGGTGTTTCGAATTACATGAAAAGCAAGGTAACGTTGCAGATCCAATCTATTCAATTTTTCCTCCTCTTTCTTTTCCCTTTCTCTTTTAGTAAAAATAGTAAATCCATGATTATTAGCTTCTGAATTCAATTAGGGAAAAATCATGGAAGATTAGATCTAGACCAGATCCAGGATTTGGAAAGCTTACGAGTTAAGTGGATTTAAGCCATATTATTTTAAAGAATGGTACATAATCATTTAGCATTCCCTTTTTTTATTAATTGTGAAATTGCCGGATTAATTATAAACTGCTGTTGTAATGAGTTGAAATGTTAATATGAATATGCCACGAAATTCCTATGTTAAATTGGCTAAAGTGTTGAATGTTTACCTGTTGGAGAAAATAAACTTGTTAGGATATAAATAGCCAATTCAGTGATTGTAACTACATGATTTACTTGTGACATATTATTGAGTAATTGACATGTAACTTGCTAGATTTGAATAGTTACCCAATTAAATGCTTACATGTCAAAAATCAGAATTAATTATATGTTAAAAGGGACATGTGCCAAAATATAGGCATAACTTGATGACATGTAAATTGGATTACAGTAAACATATGAAGAGGATAATGTGCCAAAAATTTATATGGAAAAAAGGATAACTATTAAAATATGAACATGCCTAAATACACAATAATTTGAAACGGAACGCCTTAGACATGAGGTTAGATTGCACTTGTGATAGGAGTCTGCCCGGACCCGCCTGGCATATCCAGCATTCACAAGTGGTAAATCTAATGTGAGAGGTAACTAAAAATGGTGCTAAAGCACGAGGTTAAGTCGACTTGTTGTAGAAGTTTGCCCGGACCCACCCAACAAATCTAGCGTCCACAAGTGTAGGCTTGATATAAGAGGTCTAGTGCTTATATATATATATACAAATATATGTATATAATAAGATATGAATAAATGGCATTGATGGTAATTAAATGTGTAACTCAGTAAATAAGAAAGGAAGGGATGTAATGAACTGAGTTAGTGTGATACGAAGGAAAAGTGATGTGTTTCCCTAAATGACCTATTTCTGAGAACGTGTTTGCAAGTAAGCCAAAGTAAATAAAGTAAGAAAAGTAAAGAAATTACTTGCTACCACAAATTTAGATGGGAATACGTTATGAAAATAAATCACTTATTCCTTCTATCAAACTGATAAGGTGCATGAAGTGTTTTCCTTAATTAAAATAAGGAACATATATTACAGTGAGTGAATAATACTGGAATACAACAGTAAAAGAAAATGGTTTAAAAGGGGAATGATAATCACCTATTATAAATAAATAATATTAATGAAAACGTTGTATAATAGGTAGATTTGTCCTAGGGACAAGTGAGGATTATAACTTAGGTTAAAATAAACTAATAAGGAAATGAGATAACTGATAAGGGACACTTGATTGTAAAGTAAGTAATCAGTAAATGGGGAAAGCCGAAAACCAATTGAGAAAAGGGGGAAAATATATGAAATATAGTAAGTTGTACTTAATTATAAATTAAGTCACCTGTAAGCTTGGAAGTCTGAAACCCATTGATAAGAATGGTTAGGCTCGTCCTAGGGACAAGAGAAAATTATAACAATAAATGGGTAGAGAAACTTATTAATAGTCCTTAGTTAATAGAACTAAGTTAATTAGTAAACAACGATAAGTTGTAAAGACGGAGGAAATGGAATTATGATTAAATAAGAAGAGCGAGGAAATCTTATGAAATGAAATTAGTTATATTTAATCATAAGAGGTAAGTGACATGTTGATTGGAAAACATGTGAACTAAGAAATACTTAATAACATATTAAGTAGAACATGTTATTGTGAAATCAAACAAGAATATAAAAGATATTATGGATTACAGACCTTGGGCCACATTCTAGAGAATAACATGTTGTGGGCTTATTAATAAACTTAATGGGTTAAGTTATATGACTGAAATTAATAAGCAAGAAGAACTTGGTAACATGATTAAGATTCAATATGAATTGGAATAACCAAGTTAATTGGAAACCAAATAAGGTGAGGCAAGCGAGTAAAAGAATGTTTAGACATAGGGTCTAACAACATATTAAATTGAGGCGCTTGGACCTGTCTGCACGTTTGAGGATGAATAACCCAACGGGGTAGATCATCGTAGTGTCATAAGGCACGAGGGGAGCGCACATTCACCTGATTGTTCTGACGGCTCCGAAGGACTAGAAGGGGAAGCACGCGTCTTCCTGAGATACGTAAGGTGCTCCTAGTAGTCCTTTGTGCGGTGACAGATGTCTTAGGCTGTGCTCGTAGAGGTTGGGTCTACGCGTAACTACCAGGTGGGTAGGCCTTGACTGTAGAAGTAGCTATGCAGTCAGAATGTTGTGACACGGTGACGCCAGGGTGATTCGACAGTTGCCTCAACGGGGAGGCAGAGGGTCACGACCAACAAGGATAGTAGATCGTCAGATACCCATCATCGGCAGCCAGTGGGATGCGAAAAGACTAGAGCTAAACCCAAGATTCATTCACCCTTCACTATCGGGGTAAGGGGTTGAGGGAAGACGCCAAATGGATGTTTAGATTATTTGTTATTAGGGTTAGTCGCTTAGCTCTTGTAGTCTTTACTAGTTGAGGGAGGGGACTAGGTGGGTCCATAGCCACCGTGAAAACAGGCCCAAGGTATATCTGTATATAGAGGCTCTTTAAAGACAGGCATGTACATATATAAATCTTCCGACTGAGTTCCATGTTTCTTGTATCGCCCTGCCATGGAACTTGGTGCACATAAGAGGATGGGCGATTGAGGTATCGAGCTACAATTGAAGATACGTATGGTGGATAGTCTAGATACATGCATGTCGGCTCTGGGTGATGTATCGTAGGCTTGAGGGCATTACTCCAGTATGAATTTGGATTCAAACAAAGGTGGCAGTCCGTACGTTAGCTTAGAATAGTAATAACAGATATACGCGAAACGTAATATTGTTATCCATACATCACTACGGCGTAGGATGAGGGACTGCGTATATTTCAATGGTGTTACGGTGGAGACCGTGTGAGTGGGTACCATGGGATGTACCTCAATATTGGGGATAACTACGTATGTACAATATTAGGTTAATCAACTGGGAAGTAAATGGGTATGACGTGTGTGTAAGCCGTCAGTGCTAATAACCCAAGTGACCTAATAAATAAGATAACATGATTGAACGGTATATGTAGGATTATCCAAAGTGTATAGTTTAAATCCAGTCACCAGAACTTGTGTTCTAACCCCCTCCTCATAACATACTAGCAGGTTAGATTTGTGGTTGAGACATGATAGCTTTGGATACTGGTTAGGCAGTATTAATAATATGGTAAGGCTATGTTTTGATTATACTATATTTTATCCATTCCATTGTGAGATATTTTTTGAGCTCTGACATATTTTATGTCTCCGTTATTTCTGCAGGATACTAGAGCAAACCAATCCGAGTTTCGATGGATTGGACTTTTGGAAAAAGTTCCGTCCGTCGGGATTGGGGTTGTCACACTTTGCTCTTCATGTTTCCAAAAAGAACTGAAGTGCTCAGTATAATACTTCGGCCAATGTGTAAATTTATGCTTATCAAATCCTAGCCTAGCTCCTAGTGTATGCAGACCATATACATTTTTATATTTGATTTTCCTTGTGATGGGTTGAAATCATAACATGTGCAAAAGATGGGGAAAAACGCCTACTTTATAGCCAAGTTTCACAGCAAACAAAATCTCAGCATATGTGAATATATAGCTTGACATATGTGCAAATTTACTTATCAATCCTAGGTCTTAGCCGTTGTTAGTCTAGTCCCTTATGTGTGCAGTCTTTAATTTCTTACTTATACATTCTTTGCATTGATGGAATAGAGTAGGCGCAGATAAAAATAAAATGGCCACTTCAAATCCTTCACACACAGGTTAAACGAGTTTACACAAACATTTGCATACACAAGGAATTTTAATTGTTTTTTTAAGTGTGAAATTTAATTATATTCATTAGTTTGTTATTCACGATCGACAAATTTGTATTAATGATGTTAGTTAAAGACGGGCTGTTACACGAGAGTTGTTCATCTTAAGAGCCGAGGAGGATGTAGTCTGGATATTCCTTGTAATGTTAGGAACATTGATAAAGCCTTATTATATTCCTTATCTCTTAGTTTAGAACAACCATTTTTGGTCCCTATAGTATATGAGTTCTTGGATGTCTTTGAGGAAGTCACGGGACTTCCACCCCTTAGAGAAATCTCTTTTCATATTGACCTAGAGGAGGACGCTAGACCAATATCTTTACCCTTGGAGCATACGGCGCCTAAAGAAAGAAGGGAATTGGATATGAAGATTTCAGAGTTACTACAGAAAGGCTTCATTTGGCGAAGTACCTCTAAATGGGGTGCACCTGTTGTGTCTGCCACCGAAGTAGACGGATCTCTAAGACTTTGTGTGGATTATAGGGAGCTTAATAAGTTAACCAAGAAGAATAAGTACCCCTTACCTAGAATTGATGATCTATTTCACCACTTAGGAGGAGCCCAAGTATTTTTCCAATTGGACCTTGCCACTGGATTTCACTAGTTGAGAATTGCGGAGGAAAGTAAGGATAAAACCGCGTTTAGGATGTAAGGCGGATTGTTCCAATGGGAAGTTATGCCCTTTGGACTGACGAATGCACCCGCCTTCTTTATTGACCTCTTGAATAGGGTGTTTAGGGGCTTTCTAAATTAGATTGTGGTAATCTTCATAGATGATATCCTTATATTTTTAAAAGAGCATAAAAGTCACTTAAGACAAGTTTAAGGGATACTAAGAAAGAACCAATTAAAAGCAAATTCTCGAAGTGCCATTTCTGGATGGAAAAAGTTAGATTTTAGGACATATTGTGTCAAGCAAAGGCTTGGCAGTAAACGCCACGAAAATCGATGCAATTAAGGAATGGGGTCTATCTCGAAATGCTATAGAAGTGAGGATCTTCCTTGGATTAGCAGGGTATTATCATAAATTAATTAAAGAGTTTGCAAAGATTTATACTCCTTTGACTCAACTGATAAAGAAAATTTTTGTATTTACTTGAAGTAATAAATGTGACGTAGTCTTCAAGAATCAAAGGAAGCATTAACTAGTGCACCGGTTCTTATTATACCCGATGGTTCAAAATTGTTACAGTTTATACTAACGCATGCGGAATCGAATTAGGAGCGGTTCTTATGCAAGAAGGAATGGTTGTTGCTTATGCTAATAGACAACTAAAGGACCCCCCAGAAGAGGTGCCCAGTTCACGACCTTGAGTTAGCCATAGTAGTGTTCGCCCTGAAAATGTGGACGCATTATCTTTTAGGGGAGAGATTTGACCTTTCTACTGACCATAAATCTCTAAAATATTTATTCTCTCAACGCGAACTGAATTTGAGATAGCAACAGTGGATGGAATATATTGCCTCTTCTGATTTCATGATCTAGCATACCCCAGGAAAAGGGAATGTTGTGGCAGATGTGTTAAGTAGAAAATATGCATCCTTGAATGCAATCTCAAAATGTAAACAGTTGGAGTTTCTCTCTAACGTTAACTTGCAACCCGCACCAGTGACTTCTAATGGTTTTCTTAGAGATATGATTGTTAAAACCACTCTAAAAGAGAAAATTCGGAGTACGTAAGACCTTGACGAAGAAATATGGAACTTGAAAGAGAAAGTGAGAAAGAAGGAGATATTTCTCTATTCAGTTTGATATTCATTGGGCGATGATGGAAGTTTACTTAGGGATGGACGACTTTACATCCCTAAAGATGAAGGATTGAGGAAAGAAATTATGGAGAGCGCCATAGGTCAAAGATGACATACACCCAGGTGGAGATAGAATGTATAAAGATAGGAAGAAGACTCTCCATTTGGAATGGATGAAAAGGGATGTTGTCTAGTTCATAGCTAAATGTTTAACATCCCAGAAAGTAAAAGCAAAGCAAGGAAATCCCAGAGGATTGCTATTACCTTTAGAGATTTCCATGTGGAAGTAGGAACATATTTCCATGGATTTTATTGTCCTACTATCTAAATAGAAAACAAAACGATCTTTTCAGAAACACGATGCTAGTAGTGGGCCTTTTCCACCCTAACAGAGACAGATGTACAGAAACAAAATGCTAGTAATGGGCCTTTACCACCCGAACAGAGACAGACGGTACAGAGACAAAAGCAGAAACAGAGTCAGAGACGGAAACGGAATATTCCCCACGGAAACAGAATGTTAGAATTAGGTGTACACTAGTAATGGGCCTTTACCACCCCAACAGACGGTACCACCCATAAATAGACAGGTGTTACCACCCCAACAGAAACAGACGGTACCCCAACAAAAACAGACAGAACTAAGTGTACCCTTAATTCTACCCCAAGCGATCGGCTCCCTAATACATAAATACGTTGTGCCGGCCCCACAGAAGGGTGTATCACTCCCTAAAGTGGCAACCTATAGACACAGACCTATTTACAGATGTCACGATGTCTTACATCCTCAGAGCAGACCGGATCCATGCACGCACATGACCCTGTTGGAATGCACGATCAACACCCCTCGTCATTATTAGAATGAACCACTTACAATTAGTTCAGTAAGCATGCCCTGGACCCCTACCTAGTGTTGGGTCATAATTTTGATACCAGAAAGAGTTACTGACTAATATGGGTCCCAAACAACATATGACACAAGTAATTGCCCCTCCTAACCTTGTGTCCCTAGACTAACAGATTTCAGATTAACTTACTTACAGATTTCAGATGTACAAAGTTCAGATTAACTAGATCTCAGATTAGACATATAAGTTAACAAGTCTTCAGACTAATAGATCAAATATACAGAATAACAAGTTTTCAGACTTAACGGATCAGATTACAGATTACCAGACTTATAGATTGTTTCACCTAACCTTATATTGGGCCTACAGACTTTCAAATGGGTTTATTAGATCCATCAGTCCAGTTGTTTTAACCCTAACTACCCAACACGTTTTAGGTATCACATTTATCTTAGATTTGCATTAATTAAATATTAATGCACAAACCTCTCACATTAGGTCGGTACCTTGTGGCCGCTGGATGTGCCGGGCGGTTCCGGGCAGACTTCTGCCACAAGCCAGACCTAACCCTGTGTCTAAGCATCTTTATGCCTACGAACTCTCACATTAGACTGATAGTTTGCAGTTGTTGGTTAAGCCGGTTGGGTCCGAGCAGGCTTCTACCGCAAACAGAGTCTAACCTCGTGTCTCGGCATTCTTATTTTTTTTAGCTGAACTATTCATTCACAGATTATGCCAATATCAGACTAATTACGCCAATTCAACAGATTAACTTCTTTACAAGTTATAACAGATTATCCACATTTCTATTAACATGTTTTGCTCAATTTTAGATCGAGCCTACAGATTTTCATACCCTAAATTACCGCATTTAATTTCAACAGATTTAGCAGATTAGGCAATTTAACCGATTTAATCTTCCCTTAAAATTCCATTGACATTCCTCGCTTAATCATAAAATTAAGCCTAATTTTACATGCTCAAATCATGGTCATAATTCACAATATAACATATGCCCCAAATTTCTAGTTAAATTTACATAGTACAGAATATTTTCCAAAAACCCCAAATCATGATATACAATATGAATTATGCCAAATTATAGCCTTTGATTTCAGCGTATGTAAATATCCAAAATCCCCATTTAGGCATATTCACAATTAATAGTTATCATATTTTTAGTATAGACCTTTTACGCCTAAATCATAAATCCTTTTTCTTTCAAGTCATAGATCGTCATGTAAAATATGCCCCCAAATCTAGATCTTAAATTTACAACATATTTTATGTCCTCAAAATCAGATCATGCATTATGTTCCCAAATTACAAGTCATATGTTGTCATACAATAATTCTCCTTCTTCCAAATCATAAACCGTCATATATAGTATTGCCTAGATCTAGATCTTAAATTACAACATACGCCCATTTCTTAAATCAGTCATGTCCAATTATGCATCATTCATTATTTTCCCCAAATTTAGCGTTTGTGCATCAATCTCTTAAGAGATTTGGCTAAGGCTCGTGGTAGCCAGGCTATAGAACAGAAGAAAGGAAGAGATACATAATAGTTACAATAATAAGATAGATCTACACAGAAAAACAGATCGGATAAACAGGAATAAGATAGATCTACACAGAAAAACAGATCGGATAAACAGGAATAAGATAGATCTACAAAGAAAAATGGATCTGATGCATAATCTCCAATTCAGATTTATAACCATGTCAAGATCATAATTAAATTTCATATCTGAAAATAACTGTACTCACAATTCGTGGTTTAAGAAAGAGAAGAACAGTTCTGGGATCTGATTTTCTGGAGTTGATTTAGCTTTCCATTGAAGTAGGCGTTGATTTGTTATCTTTATGTTAGTGCCATGAGTCCAATTATGTATGCAAGAAATCCTATCTGATAGATATCATTTCTACATGAGTGCTTAACCATTCATCCAAATGAAACATCCATGTGATAAGTCAATCATTTTGCATTCACAAAAAATTCAAAAATGCACACACATCCATATATAGTATGAGAGTGTTTTTGAGCCGATCTAGTGCTTAGTGTGTGTATATGCATCCGCGAGCAACCACTAGCAATCACTTGCATCCACTTGCAACCATCAAACATAACATGTCTCAAACACATGTTTACACTCATTAGTTTCTACCTAAGGGCCGAAGATTCGATCGATAGGATACAACCGAGTGATAGAAACAAGTACAAAAGTTCTGTTCCCATTAGACATCGGTTGAGAGAATAAATTCCTAAGTATCAACCCCGAAGACCGAAATCAACATCAGATTGACACTCAGAGAATTACTCCCATTAAACAATGTCAAAACTGGAAATCTATTTCATGCTTCGAGTAAAAACCCCTATCCATTTCAGAAATATTCAGACACTTACAGACTACTGGTACAGATAAGATTATCAAATGATTCTTAGGAAAATAAGCATGATAAAACCCCACCATATCCCACAAAAACCAGAATGTATGCATCACGGTCAGCTTAACGCTTAACACAGATACCTTCAAACCCCAACTTATCACAAATAGATGAGTCGTAACCCTCCTGGGGTTTGAGACTATAGCGGGATCAGAAACAAGACTAGTATTAAAGTGCAGAGTCTCAATTACAGAATCAAAATGCCAGAATCAAAAAGAGTTTTATCTCAACAATTGGATAAGGAAATTAATCCTTCTACAGAAATTTTCCTATCTCTACCCTATCTACCAGTTACGTGAGCGTTCGCCTGCCCTCCAGAAGTAGTTCGGCCCTCTACCCTTGCCCACGTTTCTTTGGGCAGTCCCTAGTGAAGTGTCCTATTTATCTACAGTTGAAGCAAGCGCCCTTCCTCTTTCTGCAATCCTTGTTCAGATGAGTCAAGCTTCCATAAGTAAAGCACTTTTTCTCCTTCTTATCTTCAGACTTTTCATCCTTCTTTTGTGTTTCCTTTTTAGGCCACGCTTTCTTGTTCGTGGTCCTTCGGGCTTTTCCTATTTCTTCACACTTTTGGCTTCCTCTTCATGCATTAACGCCATGTCAACCAATTTCTCGAAGGTAGACCCCATAGGAATGTGGGTCATAGCCAACCCATGTAGCGGCTCATTCAAACCTTTGACAAATCTAAGGGCCTTCTTCTCAGGTATGTTCACCAAGTCTAAGCCGAATCTCACCAACTGATTGAACTTGTTGACGTACTCCTTTACTGATAAATTCCCTTGCTTCAATGCTAAGAACCTCTCCATGTATAAATTCTCTTCCGCTCGCGAGAGGAATTTCATCTCAAACCTATGCCTGAAATCCCACCATGTCTCCACCGGACGCTCTCCATTCGTGACCTCCCACCAAAACGAGGCTTCGTCCTTCATTAACCAAGCAGTAATTGGACCTTCCTTCCATCTTCTATCTCGAAGATACCAAAAAAATCTCCGACCTCCTTAAGACAATTTCGAGCTTCAACAAACGTCTCTGATCCGTGAAAAGGTTTCCCTCCCATTGCCCGAAAGTCTTTGCATATCTTCGAAAAAGTATCAACACGGAGAGGGGGAGGAGGAGGAACGTCTGTTGGGCCTGCGGCGGGGACCCTAGCCTCCAGATACCTTCTAAACCAAGCTGGTATCGGTATGCCCTCGGGTATCTCGGGTAACCAAGACATGCTGAAAAGAAAATGTAGAGATTCAAAATGGAGAATTCGAAAGACAGATATATGGCTTTTGGGGATTATGTTTTTCAAAATAAACTCTACTTTTTTGAAAATACTTCCTTTTCAAAACCTTCTTTGAAAATAGTTTTCAAAAACTTTTTATCAAATCTGGCAACCTTCAGCTCTGATACCAAGTGTAACACCCCACTTCTGTTAAGGTCACTCACAAAGGGAATGCCTTAACTTCGGTGGAATGTTATAAGTAAACAGAACAGAAATTTACAAGACAGATATGTAAAGTAGTACTTGAAAAATTTATAACTTTATTACAGAAGGATCAGAAATAAGTTTGGTTACATCATAATACCAAAACCCAAGTACACAAATATTAGTCTTATACAAAATCCTTCAGAATGCATAATTTTAAAGCCATAATCCCCAACAGAGAATGCCATAAATAGGTAGAATCAAAGCCAAGTGATATTTCAAGCACTTCTAGCACTTCAAGCAGATGGAGTCTGAATCAAGCTCCTATGTTTCCACCCTGAGAATCTGGAGGGGGGGAACGGAAGAAAAGAGGCGAAACAAACTAGGTCAGACATATGTCTGGTGAGTCCAGTGACTTTCAGCATATAAACAGATAACAGTATCATGACATGGAAATAAAACTGGATAAGAGATAACCATAACAGGAGTAGCAGGTTAACAGAAGAGGCAGAATGATATAGGTTAAACTAAGCTTCTTACTTGTTTTTTCACTTCTCTGCACTAATACTAGTATAACAAAATTAGGTGTTGTCCTAATATCTAAACAGAAAACAGAATGATCTTTTCGGAAACATGATGCTAGTAATTGGCCTTTACCACCCTAGTAGAGACAGATGTACAGAAACAGAATGCTAGTAATGGGCCTTTACCACTCGAACAGAGACAGACGGTATAGAGACAGAAGCAGAAACGGAGTCAGAGACGGAAACGGAATATTCCCCACGGAAACAGAATGTTAGAATTAGGTGTACACTAGTAATAGGACTTTACCACCCCAACAGACGGTACCACATAGAAACAGACAGGTGTTACCACCCCAACAGAAACAGACGGTACCCCAACAAAAACATACCGAACTAAGTGTACCCTAAATTCTACCCCAAGCGATCAGTTCCCTAATACATAAATACTCTGTGCCGGCCCCACAGAAGGGTGTATCACTCCCTAAAGTGGCAACCTATAGACATAGACCAATTTACAGATGTCACGGCGTCTTACATCCTCAGAGCAGACCGGATCCATGCACGCACATGACCCGGTTGGAATGCACCATCAACACCCCTCGCCATTATCAGAATGAACCTCTTACAATTAGTTCAGTAAGTGTGCCCTGGACCCCTACCTAGTGTTGGGTCATAATTTTGATACCAGAAAGGGTTACTGACTAATATGGGTCCCAAACAACAGATGACACAAGTAATTGCCCCGCTTAACCTTGTGTCCCCAGACTAACAGATTTCAGATTAACTTACTTACAAATTTCAGATGTACAAAGTTCAGATTAACTAGTTCTCAGATCAGACATATAAGTTAACAAGTCTTCAGACTAACAGATCAGATATATAGATTAACAAGTTTTCAGACTTAACGGATCAGATTACAGATTACCAGACTTACAGATTGTTTCACCTAACCTTGTATTAGGCCTACAGACTTCCAAATGGGTTTATTAGATTAATCAGTCCAATGGTTTTAACCCTATCCACCGAACACGTTTTAGGTATCACATTTATCTTAGATTTGCATTAATTTGATATTAATGCACAAACCTCTCACATTAGGTCGGTAGCTTGTGGCCGCTGGATGTGCCGGGCGGTTCCGGGCGGACTTCTGCCACAAGCCAGACCTAACCTCGTGTCTAAGCATCTTTATGCCTATGACTTCTCACATTAGACTAACAGTTTGCGGTTGCTGGTTAAGCCGGTTGGGTCCGGGCAGGCTTCTACCGCTAACAGAGTCTAACCTCATGTCTCGGCATTCTTATTTTTTTTAGCTAAAGTATTCATTCATAGATTATGCCAATATCAGAATAATTACGCAAATTCAACAGATTAACTTCTTTACAAGTTACAACAGATTATCCACAGTTCTATTAACATGTTTTTGCTCAATTTTAGATCGAGCCTACAGATTTTCATACCCCAAATTACCGCATTTAGTTTCAATAGATTTAGCAGATTAGGCAATTTAACAGATTTAATCTTCCCTTAAAATTTCATTGACATTCCTCGCTTAATCATAAAATTAAGCCTAATTTTACATGCTTAAATCATGGTCATAATTCAAAATATAACATATGCCCCAAATTTCTAGTTAAATACACATAGTACAGAATATTCTTCAAAAACCCCAAATCATGATATACAATATGAATTACGCCAAATTATAGCCTTTGATTTCAGCGTATGTAAATATCCAAAATCCCCATTTAGGCGTATTCGCAATTAATAGTTATCCTATTTTTAATATAGACCTTTTACGCCTAAATCGTATATCCTTTTTCTTTCAAGTCATAGATCGTCATATAAAATATGCCCCCAAATCTAGATCTTAAATTTACAACATATATTATGTCCTCAAAATCAAATCATGCATTATGTTCCCAAATTACAAGTCATATGTTGTCAGACAATAATTCTCCTTCTTCCAAATCATAAACCGTCATATATAGTATTGCCTATATCTAAATCATAAATTACAACATACGCCCATTTCTTAAATCAGTCACAAATCAGTCATGTCCAATTATGCATCATTCGTTATTTTCCCTAAATTTAGCGTTCGTGCGTCAATCTCTTAAGAGATTTGGCTCAGGCTCGTGGTAGCCTGGCTATAGAACAGAAGGAAGGAAGAGATACAGAATAGTTACAACAATAAGATAGATCTACACAGAAAAACAGATCGGATAAACAGGAATAAGATAGATCTACATAGAAAAACAGATCTGATGCATAATCTACAATTCAGATTTATAACCATGTCAAGATCATAATTAAATTTCATATCTGAAAATAACTGTACTCACAATTCGTGGTTTAAGAAAGAGAAGAACAGTTCTGAGATCTGATTTTCTGGAGTTGATTTAGCTTTCCGTTGATGTAGGCGTTGATTTGTTATCTTTTAATCCTATTCAGATTGGAAGAAGAAGAAGCACTTGTTCTAGCTTAGGTTTCAACAGAGTAGCGACGCCATTGATTTATTTTAATATGAATTAGGGCAGAGTATAGGCGAAATGAAATTGTGTGGAGAGAAAGTGAGGTTTGGGGGTGTTTAAATAGCTTAGGAGCAACGAATCTGGTCAGAACGGGCGTCTAAATATAGAAAACTGAATCTGTCCTCGGATCTGGAAAAGGGGGAAGGTCAACCCCATGGTCGACCTACCTACCCAGGTCGACCCCCAAGTCGACCCCTTGGTCGACCTGGGTCCTGGGCGGGAATTTTCCCGCCCAGCCCGGGTGTGTGTTTTGAATTCGAATTTTGAAATTTTGACCGAGCTGTTTAAATTTTCTGAAAAAATCTGAAGGTCAAAACTTCTACATACGAAGTCCGATTTACACAAACTCGGACTCTATCTTAAGCAAAATTCCAAGACGAACGCAATGGCGTAACCCGTTTCCCTTAATTCTTCTTTTAAAAATTAATTTTACTTTGTTTTGTAACTTTATGTTCACATAAAATACGGGTAGTTACAGCCGACCCATGGACCCACTACAACTATAAATACATGGAAACACAACAAATTCAGGGACTTTTGGCACTTAGGTTATTCACGTATGCCATGGCCTGTGCTCCACAACAGATAATCACCATTTTCCTCAATAAAAATTAATGAATTTAGAGAGAATTTTTCATTGTATTCGCGTGATTGAGTGACTATACTTATTGTAATTGTAATATCTGATTTAATTGAGAATTATAAAGTGGACATAGACTCGTTAATGCCGAACCACTATAAATCTCGTGTGTCTAACGGCATTTTTCTGTTTTAAGATTATATTTCTTCATTGTTCTCTACAAAATCTAATCTATTGGGTGTTAGAGCCATTTTTTTGGTCTAACATTTTGGTGCTTCCACTGAGAAATGAAGATTCTCGACGTTTAAGGAATTTCCAGTCTTCTTATTGGATCATCATGTATGATGAGGAAATCCTGTGAATTCTACATTTTCTATTGACTTTGCAATCGTGGAGATCACCAGATATGAATCCATCTCCATGCCATCTAGCAGCAATCACTAAAGATCGGAAATAGTGTCCAGGGAAGCTTCTAGATCGGATCGAATATGTTTCTAGTTCGAATGAGCCTCGGGTAGCATGCAGATGAAGCCTTCGGATTGGATGCAGCTGAAGCCTTCGGATCGGATGCAAATGAAGTCTTCGGATTGGATGCAGATGAAGGCTTCAGATTGAATGAATTTCCGAGTCGAATAACGGACCGACCCTATGTAGCCACACATTGGGAACGCTGGATCTTGGCAGAGCAGCATCGGTTTGGGTCGAAGGACCAGGGACCCGACCCACCTGAAGCATTTCTTCACATCATCACACTCGAAGACATTCACATTGCATCGGCTTGGCTTGAACAAGCAGTATCTGACCCGTGACCTGAAGAACAATAGAAAACCGAAGTTTCGACCCGACCTAAAAAAAGTGTCAACCCCTACCAGTGCTTCACTCGGACCCCTAACGGCTCGCCTTTGGCTCGACATTCAACTTGTCGTATATTTTTGCC
Organism: Allium sativum; assembly: GCA_030737875.1. Taxonomy (NCBI): domain Eukaryota; kingdom Viridiplantae; phylum Streptophyta; class Magnoliopsida; order Asparagales; family Amaryllidaceae; genus Allium; species Allium sativum. Next base: position 90,602,018 of record CM060912.1, on the reverse strand, counting down.
GACGATAGTCGTCAAAACTTATCAATCAAGTTTAGACGGATAGTCCGAGAGCCATGACTCTCATTTACTGACGTTATTGAACATGGGGAGTTGCTGAGAGGATTCTGCATGCTAACTATGATAATATATGAGGGAAAGATTGTTTCTTGACAACCTACTTTTCCACGGCCCTGATGGTGTATAGACTTCACCAATGCAACTGATGCTGTTCCTGAACGAGTTGTGACCACCTGGTTTACATGACTCAAACCTGTTCAACCGGCGGAATCTCGAATGACATTGATATGGAGCTATCCGGGAACTATTCCGAAGATGACTTGGATAATCTTAGTGACAGTGATTCTCAGTGATAGAATACCAGAAAGCGACTAAGGGTCCTAACACCGCAAACTACTCTTCGCTCATGTGACATGATGAAAACCATATGCATTACGACTCGCTCCCAGAGGAACCTATCCAACACTTGCAGCGACTATATGCTATCAACCGCATCGATGACGGTTGATTTCAGTCGGATAAGGGTTAAATCAACATACTTTGGTGCCCAATTTCAGGTCCCAACTGAACCACCACATGCTATGATTGGACCTATGGATCCTTACCTAGATGATAGTGACTTGATTGCTCATCAGCCACCATGCTACCAGCCCTAGCAGGATTCGGAGCATACATCGCACCTTGGTGTCTATTGTTAAAATTCCCTATCGAAGATGTAGTGGGAATGGTCCGTGGTGACCAAATTACTGGAATAGCCTTCTATTTGGCTGAATGGAAGATGCTACACAACAAAGATGGCGTAGATCCCAAGAATGCTTCCCTTCCTGCAAAGGAGGTGTTGGCATAACAAGTAAAGGAAGCATCGCGGAAGGAGTCGCTCGGTTTCCTGTTCGAAGACATAGATCCCAGAGACGATGAAGACTCGGGATGTAAAAGGGCGACACTAAATGAAGCAAAGGTGGGTATTCCGATTGATAACTACAACCTAGTAAAGGTCTTGATAATCGGATCTCATTTGGACCCCTCCAGAAGAGGGAACTAACAAATTTTCTACGACAATCTGGACGTATTTGCATGGACCCATGCTAACATGTATGGGATTTCACAATCGATAATGAGTCATGCGCTAAACATTAACCCAAAAGTATGCTTCCGTCAAGCAAAAGAGACGTATGCTCGGCCTGGAGAGGTCAGTTGCTTTAAAAGAACAAGTCGAGAAGCTGAGAGGTAACGGTTCTATACGAGATGCCACATATCCCGACTGGATATCAAATCCCATAAAAAGGCTAACGGGAAATGGCATACATGCATCGATTTTTCAGATTTGAACAAAATTTGCCCAAAAAACAGCTTCCCGTTACCAAGAATTTATTAGCTAGTGGATCGGACGGCTAGACGCGAATTACTCTCTTTTATGGATGCATACTCGGGTTACAACCAGATTCATATGCATGTGCCTGATTTAGAACATACCAGTTTTATCAAAGACCTTGGACTATACTGTTACGTGGTAATGCCTTTCGAACTAAAGTACGCGGGAGCTATGTACCAGCGCCTGGTGAATCCTATGTTCCACAACCACATTGGAAATTCCATGGAAGTCTATGTAGATGATATGCCTGTGAAGTCGAAGCGTTCGACCGACCATGTTTCAGATTTGGCAGAGAATTAAAGATGTTCAAAGCTTGGTAGGGAAGGTGGCATTACTGAGTATATTTATTTACAGAGCTACCGACAAATGTGCCCATTTCTTAGATTTGATAAAACGAGGGAAACACAACTTCGAGTGGACCCCGTATTGTATTGAAGCCTTTCAGAACCTGTTGAGTCACTTAGGAAGGCCCTTAATATTGTCCAAGCCAATGGCTCATGAAGATTTGTTAATATACTTAGCAGTATCATTGTACGCAATCAGTTCGACACTCGTTCGTGAGGAGGATAGAATCCAGAGTCTAGTGTATTGTGTGAACAAGAAGTTAGCGGCGACAAAGCGGAACTACCCAAAGATTGAGAAAGTTCGCTTGCGACCCACTGATAGCTACAAGGAAACTCCACCATTACATCCAAGCTCATCCGACTGTGATATACACTGATCAACCACTATGACAGGTCCTGCAGCGACCTGAGGTATCTGGAAGATTTCTCAAATGGAACATCGTGCCAAGCCAGCTTGATCTCAACCTCCTGCAAACTAAGACAATACCGGGGTGAACATTAGCCAACTTCATTGCTGGAATTGAGTAATTGGAAGCTGTACACAGAAGGTGCTCGAAATGATCGATGTTCCGACACTAGAGTCGTGCTGATAACTCATGAAGGACGGTCGATTAGCTATGCCTTGCGACTGGATTTTCCCGCTACTCTCAAATTGTCATTTTCCAGGTTCAAAAAGAGCTTCAAGGAAAGGCACCGTGACTTGCAACTTACCTAGAAAGGGTCAAAGGGATATTGGACGACTTAAAGCATTACAACATATCTCATATTCTATACCAAATAAATCAGAAGGCGGACAAGCCGACCAAGTTAGCGAGTTCCGATAATTCAGGAAAGTTGGAGATGGTCTCAATCAAGACATTAGAAGCCCCGCGCATTGATCAGATGGAAATTGACCCAGTGTTGGGGATCCAACCCGAGAGAGAGAGAGAGACATAGACAACCCCATAAAGAACTTCCTGTAGCATGGAATGCTTCCAACAAGATAAAATGTAAGGCATACCATCGTTCGTAAAGCCCCTAGATACAGCATGCAAGGTGACATTACTTATTTCCCTTGATAAGTCATCCCGAGATAAACATCACCGAATCTCGTTGTTGAATTTACTGCCCTGAATGATTCGACAAAAGCACTTGCAGACTTCCTGATTGATGGAAGATTTACATGAATGGGACTTCTAGCGGTTTACGTTTCGATATTGGAATGTAAAGATTTACAGTTCCTCTACCGTCATTTACCATTCGTTGATTGACTCATGCCCCAGACACAGGGGCAACTCGAAAATTTCTAGCATGGATTGCTCAAGATTCCACCATTTAGTCCAAAGATGATGCAACATTACCTTGCATTATCGACTGCCTCAGTCTTCCCCGAAGATCAGCGAGTTAAAGGGTTGGAACACTTAGGCTTGGATGTTGATTGATTGTCCACACGTCAGCTCTTATTCCTACTGGGATAGAAGATAGATCCGAATGGACGAGGTATGTCTATCTTCATAAACCCCGCATCCACTTCTTGGCATGGAAAGTGCAAAGTTTCTATAACCATGGAGTCCTTACTCTCATGCCGATTTCTATTGGAGCACCAGCAAGATAAGATGCTGCGATTAGCGGTTTTGATCGATTACCTGATCCTCATTCCTTGCCCTTAACATAGGGGCAAGAAGGTGATTCGAAGAAGATGCGACCTCATCATTCGCTTACAGAGTCTACCAAACTTCTTTTGTCACTCCAAGACCTGGTCAAGGTCTATTCATTCTTGGCACAGCCGGCCCACGATAATTTGAAAAGTTATTCGTTATCAACTAAAGACTTTGGCAGTCATACCCTAGAAAAAACAGGACAAGGCAAAATGGAACTGCAAAGAACAAGCAATGACATTTTCGCTCAGAATGATATTCGTTCCTTTTTCATGGTTATTCTTTAACCATGACTCTTATATTTGCATGCTTTATGAGTTTATGATGTAATTTACTTAGAAGAATTTTGTGACGACCGCCCATAATCCCTGCACTAGACAAGAGGAATAATGCGCTGAAAAGTGTGCTAAGCAGCTATGGACGCTCGTCAAAGTAGGGAAACAACATCGGAACTTATCGTAGAACTCACAACGCAAGGATAAAATATAATAGAACATATACAACAAGTAATAGTAATGAAGCATCATATAGCAAACTTTTGAAACTTTCTCAACGTCCTAAAAGGTTGTCCAACTGATACCAAAGTTTGTACATAAGGCCTCACTACAACCATCATATAACACTCAAACAACAGAAACTGAAATACTAAATAGTAATAAAACTGATACGTCAGCCTCCTAGTCGCCTCCGCACGACAGCATCGTCCTCACTAATCACCTGTAACCTGCTACTTAGTCTGCCCATCCACAACCGGATGAACAGTCCAAGGTAGTAAGAGGAGACATAAAACCTTGAGTCAGACAACTACAAAACTTCAACAACAAAGTATATGAGAATAGGTAGATTGACAAACCAATATACCAAACACCAGCGAAGAACTCAACTCCCGTCTTCCCCATATCGGACAGTGGTAGCCTTTACGATACACAATTCAACCATTCATTCATGGATACCAGAACACCCACTCAATCATGGTAAAACACTCATAACATCCGGATTATATGTATCTCATGTAAACCATCCTAATCGAATTCAACATTCCTCCAGCACAAGCCCTAGAGGCTTAAACCAATATCAGACAGGAACCCAAGGAACATCTCCTTCGACTTTGGACAACCCTCATGGGATGGTACAAACAGAACAACCAATCATCCATGTCCGACTCGGGCTATCACTGCCAATCCTGTTTCGAAACCATCGTTAATCGTATGACGACCAACCTTGCCATATGTCAAGGGCTAATGGTAACCCCAGTTCTAGCATAAACTCCATACGCCTTTCAACGATATGTATGTATGTCCAACCTTGACAACAAGACCTTTCAACGATACCCAGGGTACTCAACCTACAACCGGTCTTTTGGGTGCCCCTATCGTACCCCTGCTTTGAGCCAGCTAGAACTTACGATAACGATAATCTCTCGGCCTTCGCATATCTAGTCATCCAACCCGACTATTTCTCATAGCTCAAGTAACCTACTTAAGCAACCATTATCCATCAAATCACGACCTTTGAGTTGTCATCACATTCATTGTTTTACACCGATCAACGAACACATTCAACACTTCGAACAATCCTACTTGAATTTACTTCGAAGTCACACCATCACCGAGCCAATTACACCACTGCGCCGTGGCTAGGGTTGGCGGGGGTTGCCCTCGAAAAATATTTTTTTCCAAACCTTTTTGTTCAAATCTGAGTCGTACCCAAAAATATAAATTTTCAGAAATTTGCCCTGTGCGACCAACCCATCACACTGCTCGACTGACCAGAGTGACCGACCCTTCAGACTGGTAGAACCAACCAGAGTGACCGTCCCACCACTTTACCACTTCCAGGCTTCACGACCGACCCGATAGAAGCGACTGACCCCTTTACTCAACCATAGGTTCGCTCGACCGAGCATTTTTTCCTCCAGGCTCGCTCGTTAGCTTGCCTTACACCCAGCTTGCTCGACCGACCGACTCCCTAGCTCACTCGGGCCTGCTTTCTGTCTTGTTTCCCAAGAAATCTCACCCTGGAGCGAATGACCCCCCTATGTGCGACCCAAAACCTGCACTTCATAATTTCTACTTCGATTTCCACCAAAACTTCGCCAAACGATAGATTCGACGAAATCAACTCATCCAATACAATCATAAGCATGTTATGAAACCACTAGCATCATGAAAATGTGAATTATCATCAAATTATGCAAATTTCACCAAAAACCATAACAAATGAACTTATGATCTAAATTGTGGATCTAACTTGCATAATCATATGAAATAGCATAGAAATTACCTATCTAAACTTTATAAATCAGATCATAGGGTGGCTAATATGAAAATGTACTTAATATGGCATAGATCTATGGAAAAACACTTGAATTTGACGAGAAACATGCACAAACACTCATATACTTCATTGCATTCGTGTGAGAGATGTAAATCACTCACTGATTTGCCAAAACAAGCTAAAATGGATGAAATAGGAATCTGGACAGCAAGCACCTCGCACCAAACACCTTGATCCAATGAACTCTTGCCTCAATTGATGTAGATCTAGCCTTAAATGGTGTAGATCTATGATTTCCCTCCTTGTATTTTGATTTTTAATGGTGGAAAAGTGTAATAGGAAGGAGGAGCATAAAGACCCAAATGAGAGAATGGAAAACTAAAACCATTTTCCATATCCCTTACCCCGTATTTATACCCTTCCATCAACCCACTTATGGGCCTTCCCAAAATCAGCCCATTAGACTCCCAAAACCTGGACAGCCAATTGAAAAACCTTAAAACAACGATTTCTCCCAAATCGCTGAGCCAAATCTTTAATGTAACCACTCTACGGAAAGGCAATCATCAATTCCTTTCCAATGGCACAGGTCTCACCCTTTGATTTGACCTGAGTCAAAAGTTATGCGCTGTACAAAACTGATAGGGGCAAAATGGTCACATACAAAATCGGAAAAATTATGGACGTGTCTCACATCCGCATAAGCAACACATCAAAAGAAGAGAATGATCCAACCCTTAGGGAATAAAATGAAAATATTTTACAATCTCCCGATACGTAAAATGCGGGCTGTTACATTGTCCCCCCTTTAAGAATTTAGCCCCCGAAATTCCAAGCTAATATAAGCAACCACAACAATTCTACATGCCTATCATCCCTGAGAAGCCAATTCTATCATCCAAACTAGCAACCATCAAGCCATGCATCCATAGCCTTAGCCTAGCACGTAGAATTCTATCAAATAGCAACAAGATACAAGATATACCAATGATACGATCAATGGGTCCTACCGACGTAGAGTTTTGGATGAGTCGCCTTCATACTCTCTTCCGTCTCCCATGTACAATCATCGCCATCTTCAGTCTATTGTACCTGACTAGCTTAACCGTCTTCCTCCTAAGCTGTTTCATGTCATTCCCTACAACACGAAGCGGCCTACGAGGTTTCTTAACTGAGGTCTCTATTTCCATGTCTTTGTACCGCTCTGGAGGTACCACCACATTCGAATCATGCACAAACTTCCGTAGAAATGACATATGGAACACATTATGCACACTCGTTATCTTCTTGGGTAACTCCAATCTATATGTGAGGTTTCCAATTCGGTCAACTATCGAAAATGGTCCAACGAACCTAGGAGTCAACTTTCATTTACTTCCAAATCGAACCACATGCTTTAATGGCGAAATTTTCAAGAAAACCATGTCGCCAACGTTGAATTCCAAGTCCATATGATGCTTATCGGTGTAACTCTTCTGATGATCTTAGCTACCTTCATTCGTTGTCGAAAGATCCCGATACAATCTGAGGTTTCCCTAATCATCTCTAGCCCAAGTACCAACTTATCTCCAGTTTCTGACCAACAAGCCAGAGAATTGCATGGCCTTCCATACAACACCTCGTATGGTGCCATCACAATGCTCAATTAGTGGCTATTGTTATATGCAAACTCAACTAGATATAGATGGTCCTCCCATGATCCCCCAAAATCCAACACACAAGCTCTTAGGAGATCTTCCAAAACTCGATTGACTCTCTCGGTCTAACCATCAATTTGGGGATGATAAGCCGTACTCAAACATAACTCGGTTCCCAAAGCTTCTTGCAAACTTTTCCAAAATCCACTCGTAAACAATGGATCTCGGTCACTCACTATACTCTTTGGGATACCATGGAATCAAACTATCCACTTCACATAAAGCTCAGCCAACTTTGACGCCATCCTAGTTTACTTAACATGAATGAATCTCGCACTTTTGGTCAAACGATCCACGATGACCCAAATACCTTCATTTCCTTCCCTGGTTCTAGGTAGTCCATCGATAAAATCCATCGATATCGGCTCCCACTTCCACATAGGAAATTCTGATGCTTGAAGCAGTCCACTCGGCTTCTTCTGTTCAGCTTTTACCAACTGACAGTTCATGCACTTGGAAATGGACTTTCTAATATCTCGCTTCATCCCTTCCCAGTAGTAGACTCATTTCATGTCCTGATAAATCTTTTTGCCACCGAGATGAATCGTTAATTTCGAATGATGACATTCTCTCAGAAACTCATCTATCGATCCATCAATATTAGGAACAACTAATCGTCCTTGCTTTCGAAGCCAACCTTCTCGATCGACCTCGAACTATTTATCTTCTGGTTCCAGCTTCTGGATAAACTCGACAAGCTTCACATCTTGATTTTGGATCTCGCAAATCCTTTCGATAAGAGTGGGTCTTATCGATAAGCTTGCTAACATTTCAGGTTCCAACTCGCACCTTGGCCTGAAATCAAACCTTGCCAAATACTCGAGGTTTTTCCATTTCGAAAACATCACTCCTAAACTAGCGTGTCTTCGAATCAACGCTTCTGCAACTGCGTTACCCTTACTAGGAGTATAAGCTATACCAAAATCATACGTCGCCAGAAACTCTAACCATCGTTGCTGCCGAAGATTTAAATCCTTTTAGAAGAAAATATACTTCAACGACTTGTGACCCATAAACAACTCGAATCGAACTCCCAACAGGTAATGTCTCCACATCTTCAGAGCAAACACAGTCACCGCCAGCTCTAAATCATAAGTTAGGTAATTCTTCTCATGCGACTTTAGCTGTCGACTCGTGTAGGCCACAACCTTATCCTTCTGCATCAGCATTGCTCCAAGTCCAGTACCACATGCGTCGGTGTATACCACCATCTCTTCATTTCCACTCGGAATGGTCAACACCGGTGCACTTGTCAATCTCTCCTTCAGGATTCCGAACGCTTGTTCACACTTTGCATCCCATATGAACACTTGGTTCTTCTTCGTCATTCATGTTAATGGTGCAGCTACCTTGGAGATTCCTTGATAAACCGTCGGTAATAATCAGACAAACCATGGAAACTTCAAACATCCGTCGCACTCTTAGGCTATCCCAATCCTGAATTGCTGCTACTTTAGCGGGGTCAACTGCTATCCCATTTCCAGAAATAACATGACCTAAGAACCTTTCTTCATTCTTCCAGAAGTGACACTTGGAAAACTTAGATCTCAGCTGATGCTTTCGCAAGATCACTAACACAACTCTCAAGTGCATCTTATTTCGGGAGTAAGCCAGAATATCATCCACGAACACAAGCATGAACTTGTTCAACTGATCTCCGAATACTCTATTCATAAGATCCATGAAATACGCTGGCGCGTTAGTCAACCCGAATGGCATCACCAACCACCCGAAGAAACCAGATGGTGTTCTAAAAGCAGTCATTGGCACACTATCCTTAACCACCCTCAATTGGTGAAATCCGTTGCCAAATCCATCTGAGAAAACGCTTTGGCCTCGTGAAGCCGATCGAACAAGTCATCAATCCTTGGCAACGGATACTTGTTCTTCTTGGTCACCTTATTCAGCTCACAATAGTCCACATACAATCTTAATGAGCCGTCTGCCTTAGTTGCAAACATGATTGGTGCGCACCACTCGAAAACACTCCTCCGAATGAATCCCTTTCCTAGAAGGTCTCAAACTTGCACCTCCAACTATTGCTGTTCCTTAGGCGCCATCCACCTAAGAGGCATAACGATTGGTCTAGCACCCTCGACCAAATCGAACCTAAACTCGATCTCACGATGCGGCAACAACCCTTTGACCTCATCAAAGACATCCTCATACTCATTAACGATCAACACTGATGACATGTCTTCTTATGGAATCCCAAGTGAATATAGATAACTCACGAAGACACCCTCTTCGCGCTTACATCTAATCAACACCTTTCGCCCTTCCACATCCCCGACCCTCACCTCTTGCTTCTTGCAATTCACCCTTGCCGCATACCTCTTGATCCAATACATGCCCAAGATGATCCCAAACCTAGAGAAGTTAAGAACAAAGCAATCACACACAAAAGAGCAACCATGACTCGACAACACTAGACCATGGCAAATCATGCACAAACTGGATGAACCCCCCAACTGGATTAGTCACAATCAATGGTCCCTCACAAACCTCGGGTTCCAAACCCAAGCGACACACAAGCTCATTGCAAATGAATGAATGTGATGCTCCAGTATCAAAAAGCACACGAACTGAAACTCCATTAATAGAAAGAGTACCTTGCACCACGACACCCTTTCACGTTTCCTCTATAGTAAGAGCTCTCGAAGAAGTTGGCATGACTTCCAAAGCATATGCCTTCACAACCTACTTGCCCATAGCTAATTCTGGACAGTCTTTCTTCTCATGCCCAGGCTTCCCATACTTTAAGCACGTCTTCTCGGCCTTGGTATTCTTCCACTCATTCGAATAATGACCCTTATGTTAGCAGTTAAAGCAAACCACCTCACTCTATGGCTTATTTTGGCCATTCTCCCCTTTCTGTTGTTGCTGCTTCCTCTTCTTATTATTACCACCCTGTTGTGGCTTCTGTTCTTCCTTAGGTGCAACAACAGACATCTTCTTAGGAAATAGACTTTCATGCCTCAAACCCTTCTCGACGATCTTCTCAAAGCTATCATCGAGGTGATCTTCAAGCTGATTCCCAAGATATTCATACAACTCCAAGACAAACTTCTCATTCTTTTGATAAGGAGTATCCACATACTTCTCGTTCTTTTGATAAGGAGTATCCACATATGAACGAGCATACTTCGACAAAGCCTCGAAGTCAGAAATGTAGTCAAGAACTGGCCGACCATTCTGCTTAAGCTCCACAAATCTCTTAAACAGAATAAACTTTTGTACGGTGGAAATAAACTTCACTTTAAACATGGCTTGGAATAACTCCCATGAAATATCCTCTTCAGGGGTCTCAAGTGTGACAGAGTTCCACCAGTCCATTGCTCTGCCCTCTTACTACCTTGATGCAAGCTTTCTCTTTGTTGCATCATCAATGCCCAAGTCCTTGAAAATCCTAACACAAGTATCCATCCACCTCTGGACTTCTTCAACTGGTTCAGTGCCCTTGACTTGTTTTCCTCCCAATGAAGAAAAGTCTTTGCATAGCTTTGCAAATTCTACAGCTCTAGGCACTGGAACTCCAACATCAACTGTAGCCGCCACTGGAGCGGGAACCCTATTCATGATCATTACCGCCATGGCCTCGAACATGGCTAGGTAGTCTGGTTCGCCACCATTTCCCCCTCCAGTATTAGCTTTCCTAGCAGTGTGTATTGATTCTCGTCTACTCATTCTAAATCTACAATTTAGAATAATTAGCCACTTCCAAGAAAAACTACTAAAGAGATAAAACCGTAACTACTATATATGCATATATATATATATAGTATGCATCCAACTGAAATCAACAAGTGCATCTCTCATATGCAATTACGTCTTCGAACTATGGCCAAAATCGTTGAACAGAGCTTCGATACCAAATGTGACGACCGCCCATAACCCCTGCACCAGACAAGAGGAATAATGCATTGAAAAGTGTGCCAGGCAGCAATGGACGATCATCAAAGTAGGTAAACAACATTAGAACCTGTCGTAGAACCACATCGTAAGGATAAAATATAATAGAACATATACAACAAGTAATAGTAACGAAGCATCATATAGCAAACTTTCGAAACTTTCTCAACGTCCCGAAAGGTTATCCAACTAATACCAAAGTTTGTACGTAAGGCCTCACTACAACCCTCATAGAACACTCAAACAGCGGAAACAGAAATACTAGATAGTAATAAAACTAGTACGTCAGCCTCCTGCTCACCTCCACACGGCAGCATCGTCCTCACTAATCACCTGTAACCTGCTACTTAGTGTGCCCATCCGCAACCGGATGAACAATCCAAGGTAATAAGAGGAGACATAAAACCTTGAGTCAGACAACAGTCTTAGTGAGCGATAAACCAACTACAAAACTTCAACAACAAAGTATATGAGAATATGTAGATTAACAAACCAATCTGCTAAACACAAGAGAAGAACTCAACTCCCGTCTTCCCCACATCAGAGAGTGATAGCCTTTATGATAAACAATTCAACCATTCGTCCATGGAAACCAGAATACCCACTCAATCATGGTAAAACACACATAACATCCAGATTATATGTATCTCATGTAAACCATCCTGATCGAATTCAACGTCCGTCCAGCACAAGCCCCAGAGGCCTAAACCAATATCAGACAAGCACCCAAGGAACATCTCCTTCGACTTTGGACAACCCACATGGGACGGTACAAACAGAACAACCAATTATCCATGACAGACTCTAGCTATTACCGCCAATCCTACTTCGTAACCATCGTTAATCGTATGACGGCCAATAATGGTAACCCCAGTTCTAGCATAAACTCCATACACCTTTAAACGATACGTATGCATGTCCAACCTTGACAACTTGGCCTTTCAACGATACCCAGGGTACTCGACCTACAACCGATCTTTTGGGTGCCCCCGTCGTACCACTGCTTTGAGCCTGCTAGAACTTACGACAACGATAATCTCTCGGCCTTCGCATCTCTGGTCATCTAACCTGACTATTTCTCATAGCTCAATCAACCTCCTTAAGCAACCATTATCCACCAACTTACGACCTTTGAGTTGTCATCACATTCGTTGTTTTACACCGATCAACGAACACATTCAACACTTTGAACCAATCTACTTGAATTTACTTCGAAGCTACACCATCACCGAGCCAATTACACCACTGCGCTGCGGCTACGGTTCGGGGGGGAGGGGGGGTTGCCCCCGAAAAATATTTTTTCCAGAGCTTTTTGTTCAAATCTGATTCATACCTAAAAATATAAATATTCAGAAATTTTCCCTGTGCAACCGACCCTTCACACTGGTAGAACCAACTAGAGCAACCGACCCTCCCAACTTGGAGCGTCCGACCTACCACTTTACCACTTCTAGGCTTCACGACCGACCCCTTTACTTCACCATAGGCTCGCTCGGCCGAACCCTTTTTCCTCCAGGCTCGCTCGATCGACCGACTCCCTGGCTCGCTCGAGCCTGCTTTCTTTCTTGTTTCCCAAGAAATCATACCCTGGAGCGAACGACCCCCCTACGTGTGACCCAAAACCTGCACTTCATAATTTCTACTCCGATTTCCACCAAAACTTCGTCAAACGATAGATTCGACAAAATCAACTCATCCAATACATCCAATACAATCATAATCATGGTATGAAACCACTAGCACCATGAAAATGACAATTATCATCAAATTATGCAATTTTCTCCAAAAACCATAATAAACGAACATATGATCTAAATTGTGGATCTAACTTGCATAATCATATGAAATAGCATAGAAATTACCTATCTAAACTTGTTAAATCAGATCATCGGGTGGTTAATATGAAAATGGACTTAATATGGCATAGATCTATGGGAAAGCCACTTGAATTTGATGAGAAACATGCACAAATACACATACACTTCATTGCATTCATGTAAGAGACATAAATCGCTCACCGATTTGCCAAAACAAGCTAAAATGGATGAAATATGAATCCAGATAGCAAGCACCTCGCACCAAACACCTTGATCCAATGAACTCTTGCCTCAATTGACGTAGATCTACCCTCAAATGGGGTAGATCTATGATTTCCCTCCTTGTATTTTGATTTTTAATGGTGGAAAAGTGTTATAGAAAGGAGGAGCATAAAGCACCAAATGAGAGAATGGAAAGCTAAAACCATTTCTTATATCCCTTACCCCCTATTTATACCCTTCCATCAACCCACTAATGGGCCTTCCCCAAATCAGCCCATTAGACTCCCAAAACCTAGATAACCAACTGAAAAAACCATAAAACAAAGATTTCTCCCAAATCGCTGAGCCAAATCTTTAATGTAACCACTCTACAGAAAGGCAATCATCAAGTCCTTTCTAATGGCATAGGTCTCACCCTCTAATTTGACCTGAGTCAAAAGTTATGCCCTATACAAAACTGACAGGGGTAAAGTGGTCATAAACAAAATCGGTAAAAATTCTGGATATGTCTCACATCACCATAAGCAACACATCAAAAGGCGAGAATGATCCAACCCTCAGGGAATAAAATAAAAATATTTTACGATCTTTCGATACGTAAAATGCGGGCTGTTACAAATTTATATGTTGATGGTGTAGGTACCCCGGATCTGGTGCCGATCAAACATTACACCATATATACAAATTTGGCACACGAGGATGCAGAGATTTGATAATGCATTTAGTTGTATCAAATTTGATACTGCTCATAGCCATATCGAATTTCCTCCTAGCGATCCGTATCTCCGCTCTTGTTTTGACATTTCAAAACTTTCGACCGGCTTCTTCCCTCTATTTAATTCTCATGGTGACAAAAAACCCAAATTAGGGTTTTGGTACTCGGCGCACCATCTTCCTTTGTCAATATACCATCCAGCGTTGTCCATCTTGCTTGTCAGCTCGCGCTGCCTTCAGGTGACCGGCGAACCTTTAGTCTACTGCTGTCCATCTTTCTGGTCGCCCTTGAAGGTAAGTAAGTTTAATTTGAATATGAATTGGGTTTAAACCGGGTTTAATTTGAATTTGAATTGGGTTTAATTTGAATTTCCATGCCTTGGTTCAAATATTTTAATGATAGATATGTGCATGTGCTTGTCTACCTCAAATTCATGCTGTTATTGTGTATTAGGTTTAAACTGGGTTTGAATTAGTTATTTTCATACAGTTTTGTAATGTTTCATATATTCTTTCTCGAATTCATGCTACTGTATTGATCGAACCTAAAAACTGCCATGTGGTAGGCTTACAATTAGGATTTCTGATTGACAAGAACAATTACTAAACTTGGTCTTCTTTGTCGTTGCTACAATGTATTACATGTGACATAAACTTGTTTGAAAGGCTTATGCCATGCACACACTGGACTTGCTGTGCCTTCTTTCTTTAACCTTTTTGCTGCATGCATGTGTATAACTATTTTATGTTGTGCACGTTTACTTGTGTAGTGCCATATACACTATTTTTCACTTGAGTTGTTAAGCTTGTGCTTGCTTGTTTGTGGTTTGTGCATGTGTCAACACTGTTAGCTATTTGATGGCTTGTCATATGCATGCTTGGCCATTGTCCTTGGTCTTGAATCACCTTTTGCCTGTTGTACTTGGCATTGCAGCACCATTTTCTGTTGTGCCGTGGCATTGTGGCATGTCGTGTCTACTGCTATGTACAACCCTGTATATGTGCATTATATTGCTTGATTTATTTGCAATGCTTCATTTATATGTGCATGCAATTTAATGCACCTTTGGTCTATTTGTATGCTGCTCTTGTTATGTCAATTTTTTGTGTTGTATATGTATATTCTGACTTATTATTGTTCTAATGCAAATTAGGTTGGAAGTATAGACGAGGATGTTACATGTCTATTCTGGTTAAGAATTTACTGGGTGATCCACTAGTGAAGCCTCACCAAGATGAAGGTATTTTAGCAACTTCGGTGACAACTCTTCTCTTTTCAACTTCGACGATCGACCACTTTGATTCGCAACTAGTCCACTTACCAAGCTGAAGGCTTTAAATCTCTGTTTTAGAATTACTGGGTGATTCACCAGGTGGATGCACTTTAACTCACGTCGCCGGTTCAGGTATTCTTGCTAACTTATGCATTTAACTAAGTGCCAGGACTAGCAAAGGAGATAATATCAAGTGCCAAATGATTTTTCCTAAGGTTTAGTGAAGCAACATATGACACATGATATTATCCCCTTTGCTAGTCCTGGCGCTCAGTTAAATGCATAAGTTAGCATGAATACCTGAACCCGGAGCGTGAGCTAAAATGCATCCACTTGGTTGATCACCCAGTAAATTTTTAACCAAAAAGTTAAACCTTCAGCTTGGTGAATGGGTTAGTTGCGAACCGAATTGGTCGATCGCCGAAGTTGAAAAGCGGAGAGTGATCGATGAAGTTGCTCAAATACAGAGTTTGTCTTCTTTATTGTAATGTAATTATGAAAAACATTATATATGAAACAGTATGTATCTTCTTTACTGTAATGTAATGAAACAGTATGTATCTTCTTTATTATAATGTAGTGAAACAACGTGTATCTTCTTTATTGTATTGTAATTATATATTTCATACAATTGTTTCGTTTACTGTTATTATTTGTCAAACAGAGTTTGTATGATATTTACTAGCCTTTTGTATATATTCGTATTTATAAATAATTTAGATACGGTTTATATTCATATCTAGCAATAATTTAAATACAACTTAAAGTAATATGTTATTTTCACTTACAAACAGTTTACAACCGTATCTATTTAAACTTTAGAATGGTTAAGAGTTGTATCTATTTAAACTTAGTTACGACCAAGAGTCATATCTTATTTTGCTTTTGATATGGCTTATGTGTGTATCTAATATTTAAACACACCATTTTTTGATACAATGCCTAAGTGCAATAGATACATCCAAAAACACAACCTAATTTGCATGTATGGTGTAGCGAGACTTCTAATGCCCGCATGTAGAATTATGGAGCACTACCGTAATGAGCCTGGCTGAACTGCTCGGTTAAAAAGCCACACCCTCTGGCAAGAGGAAAGTTGTATAGCTCAAGGTGGATCTGATATGACCATCACTCCTTAGCTCACGCGTGGCAGACCTCAAGATAGTAGTGCATTGATCTTTGCATTGCAAGTTCGGAATCCGAATCCAGATGGACGCAGTTCCACCATATATATGGCTCAATATTATGCTCGACGCCACCATATTACATGAATCCAAATAAAGGAGGCAACATGGCCCCTTGAGTTGCTTAATTTTCAATCATGCATTTTACTTTTACATGCTTCCTGAGTTATTGACATGAGTAACTCATGCAATATGAATGATGCAGGTACCCGAACTTTGGTGCCAATCAGTCCTCTCATAGATTGATCGGAGGAACGCAAAGCTTTGGCGAACGTGATTCAACTATTTTCCCGACTAACTCTGATCCTCAGATCTTGGATATGAGTCAAAACCTAGGATAAGTGTGATGTGCACGCCATGATCAAAGACCACTCGATCCCCAACTCTAAGCCAAACTGATTTTGGGAGAGTATAAAAGATGAACAAGTTCCGTAACTCTAACTCCCATGACTTGAGAGAGAGTGTAAAGGAAGATATTGCGACATCTACCCAAACTCCATCCCACGAGTCCACGAGACGAGAGAGACTTGATTATCGCAAATGGACACCTCTACCCATGAATCGGAGATTAAGAGGTAGCGCCTTGGCAAGTGTGACTCGACCACTTGTCCAACAAGCTCCATCCGCCAGAGTGAAGTGTTGAGTATGGATTAAAAACCACTTCGAGAACGACACTCGAGTTGGTAGAATCCCACTCTTTGAAATATAGAGTAGAAGGAAAGCCAGGGCGAATGACATAACCGTTCACCTGATCAACTCAAAATCTCCCGATTCGAGAGTGAGTATAAAGTTAGGTGTGATTGGTGCACCACAATTAAAGACCCCCTTAACCCCACTTTAACCTAGGCATACGACATGAGAGTATAAAGGCACTGAGATCAAGTGCTAGATGAAATGGGCACCTACCCTATTGAAGGATTGGAGAAGAGACTGAAAGCTGTGTCTGAACTCTAACCTGGGCATACGACAGGAAGTATAAAGGCGCTGAGACCAAGTTCTGGAGGAAATTGGCTCCTACCCCACTGAAGGATTGGGTGCAAGATTGAAAGCTGAGCCCGCACTCACCATAGAAGGATTGAGGGAAATATAACGCCGATCCTAATCAATCCCAAACAAACCCTGGCCAAGCACTTTATTTAAGATTGGTTGAGGGCATACACATACATATCACACCCCATGTTGTTTATTACTCAATTCAGTAAGCAAGAATTATTGTTTGTAGGGATGCCGGATTGAAACCCTTGTTTTATTTGTGATGTGATTTATTATTTATTACTTACATTAGTAATGTTTCAACTACAAATATATTTTATTGGAATATATGTCAAACTTGAAAACATATAACATTACTGGAATACTACTTAATTTACATAATGCATGTGTGTACAAGATAATAGGAGAAAGACGTGAAGCCGCACTCACATACACCAAAAAAGGGTCGCGTTCGAAGGGTAGACGCCGATGCCTGAAATTAAGCTTTCTGATCGACTTAAGGCAGCGACTGAAAGGAGGCATTAGGAGCAGGATGTTCAACAACATATCACGCGACCTGAGGCGACGACCGAGAAGAGGCCTTGGGAGTGATATCTCAACTGCAACGATGACTACCACCTTGCAAGTACACTGAACGGAAAATGCAATGACTCGAGCACTTGAATAACTCAATCACTTAAGCTTTGAAAGCAATGTCTCTTTTCCATGAATAGATGTCTACATTTGAAAGGGACGTGATACGATCGCTTGTCCTTTTGCCATTACCCTAGACTGGGGGCATAACTATTGAATGTCTTTACAAATTCCATGACTTATTTGTCTATATCTAACTTATTCTTTGACCCTGACAGGTTGCTTGAGGACCACGAAATAGATGCAAAGCGAACATCCATTTGCTGGTCCTAGCCAACTTCCCGATTGTGAGGCTTACATAAGACCGAACATGGATTGATTGTCCTATCTCACACACTTTTAGGATGTGATGCAAGTGCTTTGTCTATGGCCTTTACCTTGATGCAGAGGGGCAAGCAAGAGCACTTGAGGTGACTACGGTTTGACTTTTATCCACTGACTCCAATTCTCAGAACTTGGATAGGGGACTAGAGAGTAGTATGGGTTGAATACAAACAAATCATTTTACATCCAACTCTAACTCACGACGAATTGATGAGGGTGTATGAATTCAAAGAAGACATGGATTTGAATGTCTCCACTCGGCAAGACCCCCATGACTGGGGCCACGGGACGCAAGCTTCGAGCAGCATGGTTCGACTACCTGATTGCTCCTTGCTCATTTACTATCCCCAGAGTTTCATAGGATCCCAGACTATAGCCAAAAGAATGACTCCTCAAGATTAACCCCCATATATCTGGGCAGCGGATCATCATCCAGAATTAAAAGACAGAAGCCTGATTGACGGCTATTGTATATTCAGAAATAAAAAGCGTGAGGCCGGCTTACGCCCGCTTCAGAACTTCGTGCCAGGGGCACCAGCGCTAAATTAGATAATTGGTGACAACATCTCAAAGATGGAGGTCAGATTGCCAACATTATTCGATGCTTCATCAGAGGTGGCACAACTCACCCTTTCACACAGGACATTGGGGATTTCCACAATCACCCGGAATTCAAACTACCATCTCTGAAAATTTACAATGGCAAAATAGATCCTCATCTAATGCGCCGAATGTGATGTATGGAAGTGATATTGGCATCGAAAAACGCCAAGGCTAAGGGCTTCCCTCCATTCTTGACTTGCATTGTTGCTATACAATTTTCGTGGCATGCATCTGAATTAATCACCCGCTGGAACGTGTTGGTCACCCACTTCATTGAGCAGTTAAAGGTCCACATCTCTTGACCTAAGAACGCCATGTTACTCATTTCAATCAAACAAAGGTCCGATGAGACCCTGCATGCGTTCCTCAAAAGATTCAATGTCGTAGTGGCATTGGTAGATCGACCTAAACCGTCTGTGGTGTTAATGGCAGCAGTATCTGGTATTCTGGATAACCCGGACATCAAAGTCACTCTGCATCAAGACCTACCTGGTGGCCTTGGCGAGTTCACCTATGAAACATAAAGATTTCTATGGAAAAAGGATGCAGTTTTCGAGAAGGACATTCTCGATGTTAACATGGTCAAGGACGAAAGACTGTCTAATTCCGGAAAAGGCAATGATAGGGGCAAAGGAAAGGCTGCTGCTAAGGATGATTGCAATGCTCAGCCTCAGAGAAGGCCTTGATACGATAAACTGAACTCAATGCCACACCATTCGACATCCAAATAGATACAAAAGATGTTACCTATGCTCTTTTTTGGAAAGGCCTAATGTGGTAGTATCATTGAGGGATCAAACGAAGATGTCCATGATGCGTATTGTTGATGTGTATAGCATCCCGGCTAAAACATACTTCAAAATCTCTCTACCATGAGATTCACCCAGAGATCTTGATGAATTCCACCCTAGGGGCTGGTAGATTCTTATGACAAGAGGGTGATAACGTCGGGACGGATGATCTCGATATGTTTATGACAAAGGATGTGGGACCATTCAACCCTGAAAACGATAAGATCAAAGGAAGATCCTCGAATGAAAATGGCAGAAGCATGCAGTTTTTGGAAGGATCAATTTCACTAATCAGGTTTACAATCTTGCTAGCTAAGCTCAATGGAACCGAGCATGAGAAATAGACTCAACAAGACTATGATGGCTATTTTTGATTATGCTGAAGCATAAACAAAGAGGCTCGAGTAACTCCATGACAACATTCATTCGCTCACATTTTGACGAGCTTACTCAACTCCACAACTGATCCGATGAGAGTAACTAAGTTCGCTGGAGCCCGATGATGCAATCCTCACTTTTTGACTAAAGAGAAGGGATGACACCAAAGAGAATGTGATTCAACCATTCCGTATATAACTCCCACTCTTGCTGACTTGAGAAAGAGTATAGAATGACTTGGGTCGACTAAGATTGTTGAACCTACAGCTCTAACCCGATGCGACAATGGAAAGTATAACAGCTAAAAGACTGGGTATTCGATTGGCTTGGCCCAACCCCCACCGACGTTGGGGAATAAGCACCGACTTGGCTTGTCTTCCACTGACGCTAGGAGCACGAGGTTCAACTCATAGAGTGACTTTGAATATGACCCTGACTTGATGCGTGATTCAGAACATATACACTATATCTCCGAAATGTGACATGATTCGTCTTGACCGTTCAAGCAAGCCCACTAACGGGTCAAACATGACTTCAAAGACTTGATCCGCAACTACATCGAATGGAGAATGTGGATAACTCTTCTACTGCCTTACGATTTTGACGATCATACGAGAACTTGTTTACATGATTTCAACAATGCCCCTTATTGATTTGTATGTGATCATTAGATTATGAAACGATCCAAAGCGATTGTCGACTCCTTTAAATATGATTTGATACAACTACATATTTATGGTTCTTTATTAGTACGATCTGAGGTGATCATGGATTCTCGGCTTCTCATTACTACGATTCAATGCGATCATGGATTCTCAGATTACTATCCCGATGTCAGGATAGTCCAAGGCAAAGTACAAATGACAGATTCATATGCCAATTCTAAGGTCATCTCTCCAGATGTTAGCTTAGAGCCCAAATATTCTTATATTACCACATGACTTGGACGGCTACATCATTCATTGACATGTATGCAAAAGAAAGTCTAGCTCGACCGTGCGCTTGACTTGCATAGGAAGGTGACGTCGTTTGGCAGTGACCTGTGTGAAAAAGCATACTCGGGAGCCAACGATCCAGCACGACTTATGATGAAAGAATTTGACCTCTTGATTCGACGAGGTTTAAATGATTACATGATCATTTCAACTACTCCGACAATAGAATTTGGCCTGATGAGCTCCCATGGAAGCACTGCGACGTATGATAAGTTGTCTATACAATGAAGATAAAGAGTCAGAATATTAGAACCACTCAAGAGGACACAATAATTTGTTAAAGCCTTCTCAAGGACGGATGACGATCAAGAAAGATTCAACTTAACTTATTTAAAGAACGTTAGCCTGCTTTGTGACCCGACCACCCAAATCCAAGGACTTGAATACAATCGGGAATTGACTTATTATCGCTTGGGTGAAGTGACAAGATATTAGAAAACTTAGCATTCACGTTCTTGAAGGCACTTAGTCGGATCGAGATACAGCAACCCGATTCGCCCATGGCAATTTCTAGGCATGCATTAATCTTTGGTTCGCGGGTAGCGGCTCAGACAGATATACAGGAATCTGACACGACTTCAGCCATATGAACTGAAGGACTTCAGCAGTCAATCATCACACCGGGTTGGATCGCCCCCTACCCATCTGCCTGCAGCTATTTCTAAATGAAACATGACCCTAATTTTTAGGCATATATTGCTCCTATTTTACCGGTTCAAGGTATATGTGTCCTCACATGATCAAAGGAAATTGGCTCCACTAATTCCACTACTTATTTGAGGCCCAATGGATTCTTTCCATGTCACATCCGACCAGGTGCCCCTCTACAGCTATAAATACATGCAACAAATTCAGGGATTTTTAGCACATCAGTTATTCATGTCTTCCATGGCCCGTGCTCCACAACAGATAATCCCCATCTTCTTCAATAAGAATCAATGAATTCAGAGAGAATTATTCATTGTATTCAAGTTTAGTGACTAAAGTCATTGTAATTTTAATTTCAAAATGAACTGAGAACTATAAAGTGGACATAGGCTCGTTAACACCGAACCACTATAAATCTCATGTGTCTGACTGCCTTTCTCTATTTTAAGATTATATTTCCTCATTGTTCTATACAACATCTAATCAATTGGGTGTCAGTGATACTTTTTTGGTCTAATAATATCAAACTGCAAAACCCCTAAATCTCCTGCTTTTATGTATTTTGCAAGAATTTTCAATTGATATTGGGTTTGTTGATTTGTTTTAGTAGCGTATAAAGAACAATTGGGAGATATACTTTTATTTTATTTGATTTATATTTTTTTATCTAAATATTTGTTTGTAATGTAAAAAGGTTTAAATTTGATTAGTTTTGTTATTTGACTAGATTTCAGATTTTATTCTAAATAGATAATCCGAACGTATCCGGATTTGAAGCAAATCAAATGCCAACATTTTAATGTACTACATAAGAAGGGACAAATTAGATAAATAAAGGTTTATGTATATATATGTATATGTATATATTTACACACATGTGTGTGTATATGGATATACGATGTAGAAATTTACACCTTGTTCTTGATTCAATACTAGAATTATTCTTACAAACCCAGAATGCAAGTTTTAATCGTATGTTGTATTTTTCCTATTACGTCTATCTGTAACTATGCAATTATACCATTATGCCATGAATGTAGAGGTCGGATGTGCAAATTTACTTGTATGCCTTAAATGTATACTAAGTTGACAAATTTTACTTCGTTAAAACATTCTCTCGTTTGTACGAAAACTAGCATTATTTATACATACTAAATATTCCACTTATATAGCATAATTAACATAATTTGCGTAGTAATGACGTAATAAATGCAATTAAGATAAGATTTAAATTTGAAATGTCCCTATATATTGGTTTCTTGTGTGTGTGTGTATAGAATGACTTATATAAATATTAAATAATGACACATAAACACGAGGTTAGTCGTCATTTGTGGCAGAAGTCTGCTCGGAACCGACCGACAAATCCAGCAATCACAGGTGGGTCCAACTAATGCGAGAGATCTGGATGCCATGGGCCATGCAAATTTAGTAATTTATTACATGAGGTTATTCCCACTTGTAGTATAAGTTTGCCTGGAACTGCCCGGCATATCCAGCATCAACATGTAGACGGTTTAACATGCGAGGTCTATTATATATATAAACCTATTGTGCATGAAAATAGACAGGTTTACTACGCCTTGGGAAGGTCTTAAGTGGTTGATTCTCTTCTTATCTAGTTTGGGTCTTAAGCGGTTAGAATTAGGATACTTTCCGAAGTTTATTCCTTGAATAGGTTTCATAGTCATGGGACCCACCTTTACTAGATTCGAAGTAAGTCTATAGGTCCTCCTTCTCTAAAAGTGGTTAGGCATAGCGATAACAGAGTAGGATAGTTCACGGGGGATGTGCACTTCGTCAAAGAGCTTGTGAGAGCCAACCTAGGGGTGGATTTGGTTTACATGGTATGTAGCATGCTATTTGATTCACCAAACCGTTTAAGGGAAGTCTTTAGCAACATAGGTGTTCTACCATAATATCAGTTATGTAGTAACATATGACGTCCGCTGGAGGGATCTTAAATGTCTATATGTGGGCCTACCTTAAAACCAGTATTAAGCGGCGAGATACTACTTCTCATACTACTTCTGGAAATATAGACTTAAGAATGGGGTCTTAAGGGGCTAGGGTCCGCCTCAGGGTCATAAGAGATTATAGGAATCCACCTTTGTTAAATAAGTATGGTCCTTAAGTGATCGAGAATGCCCACCTCGTTGGGTCTTTACCCTAAATGCACTAATGGAGGTCTTAAGCGATTGACTCGGATATCCACCTCATTGGTTAGTTACTTATTATTCATTGAATTCTTGTGTGTTTCATAGACATACCTTGATATATATATAACCTGCTAAATCTAGGGTATGGACTTTAAGTCAATACTATTTTCAGTCACATAGGACTCTATGCTCTGACCCCTCTCCTTAACATAACCAACAGGTCAATAGGTGGGGAAGATTTAATAGACGAAGCAATCATGGAGACCGAAGACGAAAATGGAGATATTATGTTATTATTGATTATCATTGCTGTATTGCTTATGGAAACTTTTGATGATGAATTTATTGATGTACCAATGGAATAATTGTACCATGACAATCTGGATTTGATCTATGTTGTTTTTATGAAATGGTATATCATATTTTGGTATTATACTTTCTCGTTCCACTGTGTGAGATCTCTATAACGCAATGTCTATCTATATTTCTACGCAGATGCAATTCCTTACATAAACCAACAACCCGTTTAGTGTGGCTCTAAGTTTGGATGGGCCTTTTCTGGTTCGAAATTTAGGCCTATTCTGGGCGGGTTGTTACAATTAGAGAGGCTGATGATATTAGTACTCTAAAAATATAAGAATTAATCGATAATTTAATGGCCTTTAAAGCTCAAATGCAGTGTAGAAGAGAAAGCAAGGAAGTCAAGAAGAAGTCAATCACTTTCAATGCCATGATGGATATATTAGACAAAGAAAATGATGATGAGGGGATTGTGCCAATGACTTTAAACTTTCATAAAATCCTGACATATACAAAGTTGAATAATTTCACAAGGTACGATAACAAAGACAAGGAAGCGGAAACGATGGTCAAACGAATGTTAGGTTTAGCAACAAACTAGAGCATATGAAATGGTTATATCCATATCTAGATAAACAAAATGTATCTCTTAACAACAATGCACCTAGAAAAAGAAAGAGAGCATATAAAATAATACTAGATTATGCGAATTCTGAAACATCATCAAGAGAAATAGACTTTAAAATGGCAAATATGTGTTTCATGGAAATATGTATGTCAAAAAAGAATCAAATAGGTTTTCAAAAAGGGACACATTTATGTTAATTTTTTTAATTTCATATGGTTTCATTGGTTGTTTTGATTGATTGTTTGAATTGGATGATTTTATGATAAATAAATTTTTGAATTTTAAATTTCAAAAATAATAATATAATGTTATTTTAAAGCCTAAAATTTTGATTTTAAAATATGTATATATACAAATTAGTTCCTTTATATTCTTGGAATAATAAAATAAACTTGTGTGCAATCAATTAGGTAGATAAATAAATAATAGTTACAATGTTGTGTCCCCTTGAATCAATAGGTATGTCAACATACCTAGTATGACTATGTCGACGTACTAGCAGAATCCAATAAATTTAAGTTTGAATTCAAATTTCAAACTTTTCCACCATTTTTTCACTAACTCGTATGTCATTAATAAATACCTGTTAACTAAATGATTTTGTCTATTCAATCTCTATATAAGCACATTTTTTCTATCAGTTCACTTCATTTCGAATTTCAAAACTTATCTTTATAAACTTTTATGCCTTCAAAACTATCATCGATGTATTCATCATGATCAACTCCTAAAGCTATAAGGCTGTCCAAGACAACTAAAGCCTTCCTTTTTCATGATCAGGAGGTTGTTCGGACTTAGATCTCTTATTTGAACTATAACAAAGTTCATCCTGGAAGATTTTCAGTTTTTTTCGATTTTCCTTCTTATGAAATCGATTCTCTTTTTGACACTTATGGTGCTTTTAGCTTATTTGATTCTTCTCAAAATGATTTTGTTTGTTATTCAAATCTTGTTAAAAAAATTACGGAAATTTTCAAGGAAAATTTTACGAAGGGAGTGAAGGTGAAATTTGGAGTAGTGTCACACAAACACAAATCTTTTTGAATTGTGAACATCGATGTGCTTTTCTTAATTGTCGGTTTACTAATTTTGATCTCTCTTTGTTTCAAATCAATGAACACGATAGAAAAATCGTTCTCTATATATTTTTGAAAATGGTGAACACCAAGATTTTATCAATAGCTATTTTCATCCAAAAGAGAGAATAGTAAATCCTATTTTACAACAAATTATCAAACTAGATCGAGAAGTTATGACAACCCAACATCTGGAGTGTATAAAGCACTTTTTGCTGTTTTTGGCTAGTATAGTATAAATTAAGTACAAGTAATTCTGGATGAATTTCATCCCAAACATCTTTTAAATTATGTGAACTTTCTTTTTCATGGCTTTTATCTAACAATTTTTTACTTATATTAGCGTCAATTTCAAAGGAGAAGATGTTTCTAAAAAAAAAACTTTTCGCTCTAGCCAATATCACTCATATGCAAATTCCTTTAATCTTCGTGCTTTATGAAACTCTTACCCAAAAAGAGCCAAGATTAGCGTTCGAGGAAGAAGTAGAAATGGAAAAAGAAGAAGAAGATGATATCGAAATAGAAGTGGAGGAAGAGGAAAAGGAAGAGGAGGGCACTTCTTTGGAAAGGGTTGAGTTTCCACCAAATCCAAACAAGAAAACTCTCCTTATAAACCAAAGAAAATCATTGAGATCAAAAGATGCTTATAAAATCCATAATAAGGAAATATGACAAAATTTCAAGCAAAATGGATAAATTCTTTGGGAAGATTACCCATAAATTTGGCTTTTCATCGTCACCGTCTTCATCTACCAGCTTTTAGAGTTCTTGCACAATGTAGAAGTAGTTTATAAGTTATTTCTAGGTGTTATTTCTAGTTTATAAGCATTTTATCTTTAGTTTTCTATGTATAATGTAACCCCTATCAAGTATTAATGAAACCATCTATTTAAAATGTCTTTTATTATCAATGTAGTATCTGGAAATCAACAAAACCATTCATATCAAGTCATAAATTGAAAATGAATCAAAAAATGAAAATTAACAATGAGTACGTGACATACTCACTGTGACACCCCCACGTCCATTAATGTCACTCTTTATCAGAATGCATTAAGTTTCATGAAGCGTTATAGGTAAACAGAAATAGAATATAGCACGACAAATATAAAATAGCAGCGGAGATTTAAAACACTATTTAACAGAAAAACATCGTAGCCTCAAAACCAGTTACAACATCAGGCTAAAATACCGAAACCAAATACATGAAGCCAAAACATTTGTCTTGCGCTAAAAGCCATCAGAGTACAGAAATGTAAAATCATAATCCCTAGTAATAGCGATAATAAAATAGACAAGTAGTCAAAACATTACATCAAAATAGATCAAAATCCAAGAAAAAACATAAGAGAGAATCCTAATCAAGCCTGAGCGTTCCCACCCTACAAACCGAGGGAGGGGGAGAGAGAGAGAAAAGGAAACAAAACGGGTCAGACATAAAGTCTGGCAAGTACAGTGACATTTAGCATATAAAGAAGTTAAAGCATCATGATAGGCATATAAACTGGATGAGATATAACAATATCATATAACAGGTATGAACAAACTAAATAGAATAAATAGAATAAACAGGGTGAACTATGCTTCTCAGTCACTTTCTCTGCACCAATACTAGTATATCAGATTTATGACAAGATTAGGTGTCCCCTAATTACTTAACAAAAACAGAATGATCGCAATAGAAACATAATGGTAGGATTAGGTATACTCTAGTAACGGGTTTTACCCAAACAGAAATAACTGGCACCTCAACAGAATAACGGGTGTTACCCAAAACAGAAATAATAGATACCTCAACAGAAACATATAAGACTAGATGTACCCTAATTACTACCCCCGAGCAATCGGCTCCCTAACTTGCAAATATCCTGTGTCGGCCCAACAGGGTGTATTACTTCCTAAAGTGGCAACCTACAGATGGACGCAAACCTATTTACTGGTGCCATAATGGCTTATTCCCCCCTACAGGTCGGACTCATGCACGCACATGACTCCGTTGGAACGTGCATGTACACACCCCTTTTTAGATGGACCTATTACAATCAATTCAGTATGTGTGCCCTGACCCCTACCTAGTACGGGGTCCTTGTTTATTACCACAGTGGGTTACTGAATGATATGGATCCTACACAACAAATGACACAAGTCAAACCCCAAAACTTGTGTCCCCCAATTAACAAGGATTCTTAACAAGTTAAGCCTACAGATTTATAGGTTTTCCTAACCCCCACAGATTAACAGGTTAAGTTTCACAGGTTTACTGGTTTATTTAACCCTCAATAGATTAAACAGGTTTAGATAACCCCCACCAGATTAAATAGGTTTCATAGGTTACCTACAGTTGCATTAACATGTTTTTCTTAACCTTTAAGTTAAGCCTACAGATTTATATTCCCCTAAATTCCATTCATAATTCACACTATAATATATGCCCCAAATTTTTGTCATATTTCACAGTATGGGTTATACCTCCGAATTCCAATCATGATTCATAGTACAAGATATGCCCCCAAATTATCATTCTCAATCATTCCCAGTTCTTCCCAATTTCGTACGTACGCATATTTCGGCGATATTGGCCTAGGCTATAAAAATAAAAAGGGAATAAGAGAAAAGAACAGAAATAGGCATATAATAGCAGAGATAAGCATATAATAACAGAGATAGGCTTATGATAATAGAAATAGGCATATCAGAAATAGGCATATCAGAAATAAGCATGTAAGAACTGAACAACAGATCATGTGTACAGAAGAATACATGTAATAGCAAAAATGTTTAGGTATGAATCAGATTCCTAATAGGCATAGGTTCAGATCGATATTTATAAACATGTCGGTGTTACTGTTAAATTTTTATATCTAACAGTAATATGAACTCATAGAGATTGGATTTACTGAACAGAGAATAATATGCTGATGTTGCAGAAGAGATTCTTGTATATGTATAGGCTGGTGTTGAAGAAGATAGTCTGATTCAATCCAAGCAGAGGCAACATTTCATTGTCTCTATTGTTTTAGGTGTTGAAAAAAATTAGAAATGTGATCCTATATATAGCCTATCCTCATTGAAACCAGTTAACAATTTCATCTAGATTTAGAAATATGCACCCAGCCAGATCCAGTGTGGGTCAACCCACTCCAACCTAGGTCGACCCATGGGTCGACCCACCTACCCTTGGGTCGACCCAATCAGGTCATGTGTCGACCCCCAATGGGTCAATTTCCCTCCTTGGTTTCCCGCTTCGCTATTTGATTTATTTTGAAAATTCTAGTTTGTTTTATTTACATATACTCTACTTATATGTATACAAACTTCTAATCTTTATATCTTTCTCACCCGATGTCCGTTTTACGAAACTCAGAGTCTATATTAACTAGAATTATGAGTCGAACGCAATGGTATAGTCTGTTTTACTTAATTCTCAATATTTAATTAAGTACCCTTTAGTTTATTTCTATAAAGTCCTTTAAAATTACGGGGTGTTACATTCTCCCATACTTATAGGATTTCATCCCCAAAACCTCCAAGTTAAGAAGAATGTTTATCCTAGCATCCATTGACCATGTACTCATCCATCAATCACAGGCATCCACTGTCCTTAAGAGTTTTCTAATGCTTGTATGAATATATGCAAAGGTGTGTGTATATGACCTTATGCTAATGCGAAAGTCAGGCGGTTTACTGATTCAGTCGACCTCGTTATTACAGTATATGTCCATGCTATTAATCCAAAATGTAAGCATGTAGTCCTAGTATATCATGTAAACTCTATATGTGTGCACAATCATCCATCTAAACGCAACATCTTTATGATGATACATCCATTTCCACCCATTAAACAGAAAAATGCACACACATCCATATGATGTATGAGAGTGTTTTGAGCCGATCTAGTGCTAAGTGTGTGTATATGCATCTTGAGCAACCACTAGAAAACACTTGCATCCACTTGCATCCATCAAACATAACATGTCTCAAACACATGTTTACATCCATTGGTTCCCTACCTAAAGGTCGAAGATTTGATTCGATAGGATAAACTCAAATGATAAAAGAAAGTACGAATAAAAGCTTGGAAAAAGAAGTTGAGAACATACCCTTGAAAAGAAAAGTGTAAGAAGCATGAATCTTGTCCTCAATCTCCTAAGTTGCATCCTCACTGTCTTCTCCCCATTCTACTTTCATCAACTTGACCTCTATGTTGCGTAGCATCTTAACCTATGATCCAAGTATACGGGTAGGAACTCAACTAAGTGTTGCCTTGTAACACCCCGTGTATTCTATAACAGTGAAATTCACAAATTAAAGTATAATTAATTTCAAATCAAAGAATTAAGGGAAACGGGATACGCCATTGTGTTCGTCTCGGAAAAATACGCGAAACAGAGTCCGAGTTTTCGAAAATCGGAGTCCGTATGACCAAGATATGGCCCCCGGAAGTTTCAGAATTCAGTTTAAAATTCAAACAGACGAAAGCAGCTCAGAAAAACAAGTTTAAAATTCAAAATCGGGCCCAATTGGTCAGGGCGGGAAAATTCCCGCCTAAGGCACCCAGGTCGACGTGGCAGTCGACCTGGGCTAGAGGTCGACAGGGCTGTCGACACCCGTGTCGACTGCCAAGTCGACACGGTGTCGACTGGGTTGTCGACCTGGCCCCAGAGCCAGGTCGAACCCAGCCCACCCTGGCTGGCCTGGTCTGTGTTTGGTCGATTTTCTGAGCCTTGCCTTGTCACTAGGGCTAGGTGTCAGCTCCTGGTTGGTCTCTCCTTCAAACGAACGGCTATTATTGAATCAAGCTCCATCGACGGTCTAAAACAGCTCACAAACATTATAAAAAGGACCTAAGACCTAGCCTAAATCATACTATCTCATTTTAGCCTCAGGACGCCGCCATTAAACCTAGAGCTCTGAATTAAAAATACAAAGAATAAAACTATAGAAGATAGAGGACGATTCTTGAAGGCTACAACTAGAAGCTACAACAACTACGACGCCTTAGACAACGAATTTGGGACTATTTGATTTGGGATTTTTATTTGGGTTATTTGCTTCATATTGTAAGTTCTATGTTACTTTTTAGGCAAAAACGCTAAAAACAATATGGACATGCCATGAATTGAAACCAGATTTAGGAACTATTGTTAATCCATTGTTTATATTGTTTATCTTTGAATTATAATTTGGGGATATTGTTATGGCAACGTTGCAAGTTAAACTTGTCATGATTTTGATGTTGTTATGAATCACTTGGGCTTAATTGTTTGGCAAGTTGGACTAATACATGTCCATGGAATCGCTATGTTTATTGAAATCTTTATGTTGATTAAACCATGCCTATGGTACTAATTAAACCATGGCTATGACTATTGATGGAATTATGCCTGTGATGTTAATATACCCATCATGATTAATGAAAAATTGGATATTGCTAGGTTATGATGAAAAGTTGGAATTATTATGTTAGAATGTTAAAAACGCTAAATTGGAATCATTATGTCTATAACGTTAGTTGAGAATCATTATGTTAAAAATACTAAATTGGAATCATTATGTCTATTATGTTAGTTGAGAATCATTATGTTAAAAATGCTAAATTGGAACCATTATGTTTATAATGTTAGTTGAGAATCATTATGTTTAAAATACTAAATTGGAATCATTATGTCTATAATGTTAGTTGAGAATCATTATGTTAAAAATGCTAAGTTGGAACCATTATGTTTATAATGTTAGATGAGAATCATTATGATAAATTGAAATCATTATGTCTATGAGAATTATTATGTTAAAAATGCTAAATTGGAATCCACTATGCCTATTAGGATTACTATGCCTTTAATGTTTCATGTTTATAATAAAATTATTATTATGCCCGCAATGATTATTATGCCTATGATGTAAAGTTGAAATCATCATGTTAAATTAAGTTGGGATCATTACTATGCCAAGTTATCATCATACTAGTATTGCAACCATGTGATATGTTATAGCCTGTTTATTTTGCAAGTGATGTTAGAATTGTCGCACATGCCTATCACATGTTTGGTGTTATTCCCCTTTATCTCTTGAATTGTTTATGCTTGTGAACGAAGTGCGTTTATATACGTTGGGGATACGATTGGGTAGAATAGGCAAAACTTGAATTAATTATAAGCATAAACTGTGAAATTTGGCATAAGTAGAACATGAAATATGGCACGAAAACTTGACTTGAACATGCCATAACTTGACTTTAAACATGCCTTAGTTGGGCACGAAGTTGACATATGAACATGATGTGGAAATAGAAAAATCCGATAAGAACATGGGCATGACTTTAGAAAACAAGAAGGTGGCCAACTCGAGGTTGGGTTGAGTTTGTAGTGTAAATCTGCCCTGAACCGCCCGACAAATCCAGTTGCTACAAACAATAGGATCCAATGTGGGTAGTTGGTCACATTGCGCTTGAAACCCGAGGTTGGGTTGAGTTCGTAGCGTAAACCTGCCCGGAACTGCCCGGTAAATCCAGTGGCTACGAACAACAGGATCCAATGTGAGTGGTTCGGTGCATTAACGAATCAATTAATGCCAATTAGGGTTAAGTCATGAACATGAAAAGACAACTTAACCAACTTGAACACGGTTTGTAGGGCTAAGTCATGAACTTGAAAACGACAACACTTAGCCAACTTGACATGACACATAGGCGGGTTAAGTCGCGAACTGAAATGACATACTTAACCATCTTGACATGACTAGACTAGAAAAGGATTAAGTCACGAATTACATGACTTAATCTGTTAGGTGGGTTAGGTCACGAATTACATGACCTAATCTATTAGGCGAAACCCTAGACACGACCCCTTTCAGCAGTAACCCTCTAGAAGTATCAAGGTACCCTGGGGCTAGGCCGGGTGGGGCATGATTACTGGGCTGATTGTAAGAGGTGAACGACGGCAGAAGGGTACGCCAGTGTAGGTTCGGCGGACTACGATCGTGCACGTATCCGAGGCAGACACTGGGTATCCGTAGATTTATCTGTGCATCTTGAATCGTGTCAGGGGTTGACACCCTAGGGCTGATACACCCGAAGGTGGACCCAGCACAGGTGACTACATTCGTGATTAGCCGTATGACACAGACACTTGACGAGCTAGAACTTATAGGGAGCCGATCGACTAGATAATCGCTCCGTAGGACCCCGTACTTGGATCAGACCCCGTTTCAGGGTCATTTCATGATATTGGGCCGTGGGATTTATTTTGTGATTAACTTGTGACATGGGCTTAGTATACTAGTGAAGTCGATGCAACGGATTTCGAACATGTGATGCTTTACTTGACTTGTCTTGACTTATCCTGATCACCTTAGTCTATCTTGTTCACCTTGACACCATTCTTAAGTTTAGTTCCAGTTCATACAGGACAGGTTGTTTTAACCGTTTCTACACTGAAAGTCACTAGAACTTACTCAGTCTTTATGACTGACCCTTTTCCTTTCGCCTCTTTTTCTTTCGTTTCCCCCCCAGGTTCTCAGGGAGGGAATACCGCAGCTTGATCAGTTTTCACATCCAGCTTGAAGAGAAAGAATGTATTGCTTGGATCTTTTCCGTTTTGGACTATGGCTTTGGACAACAATTAGGGGACTTTTGCAGTTTATTTATGTTTTCTTCATGCTTCTTTAAATAATGTAATCAAGACAGTTATGATTTTGGGAAGTATTATGGCATGGTTTGTGTAACACGTATTTTGAAGAAATAAAAGTTGTTGTTTTCCGCTGTTCAATAATATGTGTTATTATATCTGTCTTGTATATCTGTGACTTATACTTATAAACCTCCACCAAAATTAGGGCATTCCCTTTGAGAGTGACCCTAACGGAGGTGGGGTGTTTCATGCCTCCCTTTCTACCTCTACTTCCTCAAGCACGCTCGGCTCAACAACCTTTGATGTATCGTGTAAACATTTCCACAAATGAGAAACGTGGAAAACATCAAGAACACCCGCCAACCTCTCTGGTAGTCTCACCCTATAGGCCATTTGACCTATCCTTTTCATTATGGAAAATGGCCCTACAAACCATGGTATCAATTTCCCTATAGATCCAAAGCGAACCACATTCCTTAGAGGTGATACTTTGATAAAAACCAGGTCTCCCACCATAAACTCGATATCATTCCTTCTCCTATTCGCGTAGGAATTCTTCCTGTTCTGAGCTATCTTCATGCATCTTTTCTGAGGTTTCTCTAATCATCTCAGGTTCAAGTAGAAGCCTATATGTAGACTCCCACTAGCAAGTCGGTGATATGCAAGGTCGTCCGTACAATGCCTCGAAGGGTTCCATATCTATACTGGCCTGATAACTGTTGTTGTAGGCAAACTCAACCAACGAAAGATGCTCCTCCCAACTCTCTTCGAAGTCTAGGATACACAGCCTCAAAATATCCTCAAGAATGTTATTCGCCCTCTCAGTTTGCCCATCGGTCTGAGGGTGATATGTGGTGTTCAAACATAACTGTGTACCTAATGCCTCTTACATGCTCTTCCAGAACTCACTAGTGAATATGGGGTCACGATCACTCACTGTTAGATCCAAAATTGGGCCTAACACCCGAGTTGTTATAATTTGGGGGAGATTAATATCAGAATAAATGCAAGGAAAAACAGAAAAGACGCAGGGTTTATAGTGGTTCGGCGTTAAAGAGCCTACGTCCACTTTATATCAATGATTATACTTAAGATTCGAGTACAACCAATGATTTATCTCTCCACCTCACTTTTACAATATTGATTCACTCGGTAAATTCAAGATAACTCTGAGTAAAAATAATGGAGATATGATTATGGTGGAATCAGAGCTCTGAATTGCCAAAAAGATCCCCAAAAATGCTAAGTCTAGGGCTATTTATAGATGATATTTGAAGACGGATCATGGTCATACGTGTCACAAATCCCGATGATCTTGGACAGGTTCGTAGCCTGATGGAGAAATAGTCAATATGATAGTTGTGGACAGGTGTCACGAGATCCTGCATTTTTGGATCGTGGTAGACTTAGTCGTAGTCTTCATTTTTCAACTTCAGGGATCAGATCGTGGGGCTCGTGAGAGGATGGATCGGATCGCCCATGATGATCGCGAACGGGGGGAGAGTAGCAGCAGCGTCACGATCCGGTGAAGGCTTGGTGACCGCGATCGGAGTTTGATGACGTCTACAAGTAAAATTCAATAGTGAACATATGTGTGAATCTTGGTGGCTTGGTCCAAAAGCTAGCCAACATTTTTCCCCTTCGAAGTATGTTTTATCGAGAACGGAACATGCTTCGAAATTAACGAGCTATCTTTTCACGAAACGATGTGGATCAGTGGCTGTGACTGTCTGAGATGTCGTACTGCTTCAGAAAGTTGTGCTCTTTGACGGATATAAATATCGGATTGAATCATCAACCACTTCTCTATTCATCCAGCGACTTTCATTTCTTGAACTCCTGAAGATATTATTATCAAGTTGCCAAGTAAGTTTTAAAACTTTTTGTCATAGGTAGCATTAATAACTTTTGTATTCCTGCAAGTATGCAAATCTGCCTTTCTGATCCATCGGTCACATTTATGGTTGGAACGCCATTTCTCACTACCATTTGTTGTGGATCATTTGACGCGTTCGTGTAGAGCAGTTTGATATGTCATGGATCGTCACCCTGGATGGCCCATTCGTGAAACATGGTGGGATCCCTCGGCGCTCGCGGCACATCAGGCCTCACGAGCCACATAGGACAAAAAGGGGAAGATTAAAAGCCTCTTCTCATATTATATAAGCCGACCCTTTTCTTCCCATCCGCTCCTCTTCTTCTTCTCATTACTGGCACTCTTTCCTCTTCAATTTCTAACCCTAATTTGCTTGCCATCGAATTCAAGCGCTCTCGGGGCCAATTAATCAAATTAAAAAGGTAATAATAAGGATAATTTCGTGTCTATCTCTTTCCTTCTTATTGAATATCGATTCGAGTTCGATTTCCATGGGTAATGGTGGAGTTAGTGGCGTTGAAGCCTGAGAGTGGCGGTGGTACTGAGTTCGTTCATGGAAGGAGAGGGGGAGCGAGAAGGGAAGAGGTGCAGGTCGGGTTGGTTCGTAGGCGAAGCTTTGGCTCAAGTCACTTCGTGGTGATGGAGAAATGATGGGAGAAGGAGGATTAATTCTTTAAAGAATTTTGAAGATTTTTGTAATGGAAATATAGACAGAAAGGAATCGTAGAATTTTTACTTCTTCTGAGCTGAGTGCTGATTCTCTTTTCTCTGTGATTATCAATGCAATCTTGAAGAAGAATGGATGATCTATGGTTCAAGTCTGGCATGGCAATTCATTTGCTCCAGTCACTATATTCTGATGACAATTCTGTTGGCAATTCTGTTTGGCAATCTATTTAGCTGCTATGATACATTTTGATATTTAGTTGAGTAAGGAGAGTAGTTTACAAACTGTAATTAGGAGTTTGTTTCTTTTTGTTTTGTTAGCATTGAGGTTTTTTTATTTTGCATGTATAAATCTTATCTTATTTTTCTCAATGCTAACTGTATTAGATGAATGTTGATTGTAATTTTGCTGTTGTGAATAAAATTCATTTGCTTTTCAAAAAAAAGAAATGATGGGAGAAGGGATGAAGATAAAGTGTTAATTTGACTAGCTGATCGGGTCGTGGATACGGAGGAGCATCGGTTCGTGGAGACATGAAGTAAACTGGATCGTGAGGGGGGGGGGGGTTATCACGATCCGTTCAGGTAAAGCATGAAGGGTCACGAATTCCAGCTTCCGCGATCTGAAGCTTCTCCACGTTCCGATCTGCTTCACGAACCGACGATGCATAACGATCCAAACCCTGTCCCACGAGCCAATTCAATGAACGATCTGATGCACATGTTGGCCAAATAATGCGATTTAATTCTGATATTCCAATGGACAGTTAGGTTAGAGCCTTCGAGATGAACTTTTTGGACTGAACAACTTAACTTGATGGCATATCACGACCAATATCCTGTTCATTTAACTAACTTCATGCTTTTCTTATATGTACGCATAAGCACACACTTGCACTTACACACATGGGGAACGGGTAACTTGTGTTCTGATTTTTACTCGCCAACACAGCTATGTCGGATAAACAAGCGACTGAGACACCAAATGAAAGTACCGAATCAGAGACATCAGTACATCACGGCCCTGATATGCTTCCCTCAGATTCAGATGAGGAAAAATCCGACCATGATTACGAGACGGATACCGATATAGAGTCAACGACTTCTGAGAGCACATCCCTTGAAGATGAGGATGATTGAGATCCTGATGAAATTCCGAGTGTTAAGTAAATAGAGAAGCTCACCAATTCTTTACCCTCCAAGTTAGACGATATAAAACTTAAGTAGATATGTTTAAGACATGGAATTCCCTGGGACGATGTGAAAACTCCAGAAAGCGAAGACAGACCTCATTCTACCCCAGAGGGGTACACGACTGTTAGTCGACTCATGTGCTGGGTAGTAGCTATTCCTCCTTTTCCTCCACTTGTTTTCGATCTCTTAAGACAGTTACACATTGCCCCCATGCAACTCCATCTGAATGCCTATGCGGCTCTGTATACTCTGTATATTGCTTATATGGAGATTCTACAGACCGATCTTACCCTTAAAGATCTGAAATTCTATTACCATTTCAAGCATCGTTCCGCAGGGGCTCCCAATTTTTCTTTCTTCAAATTAGTTGCCAACAGAAAAGTCGTGATGGATGGTTATAGTAATATAGGGGATATCAAATCTGACTAGTTTTATATAAAGCATCAAGCTGGATGTGCGAGGAAGTGGCTACAAGCAAGTATGTTTTCAACTTTCCCGCGTTAACTTCGAATGCATAATTTCAGCGCTAATGAATCATTTTGTTCCATACAGATCACAACTTTGAGAGAATGGAAGGATCGATATATGAAGACAGAATGTCCAGCCTTCTCAAGAGTAAATCAGATTTCTTAAGGATTAAGAAATGTATCACTGACGAGAACCTTCACAAACACCGTCTTTTAGATATAAGATTCAGACTCGGAGCGGGCGGCAAACCATACAAGTATATACCTCCGACTGAGGGAGAAGGAACTTCTCAAGCTGTAAAGACAGCTAACCTCCGCAAGAGTCCTTCGCTGATGATTAACCAGGATGACGAGGATTTAAACGTATACAAAGGAGACAAGGGGAAAGCTAACGAATCAAAGGAGGTCCCGACCTCTGAGGGGCAGTATCCCTTAAGAACTTCATCACTGGTTGAGTCTGTCTGTAACAACCTACATCCGTTAAGGTCACTCACAAAGGGAATGCCTTAACTTCGGTGGAGAGTTATAGGTAAAAGATACAGATAAATTACAAGACAGACAAAATTAAAACAGCGGAAAATAGAACTTTACTTTATTGATCAAATAGTTTGTACAACAATTATTTTCCAATACCAGAATATTTGTCTTACAAAATAAAGAAGCATAAAATAACATTTATATTACCCAATGTAGCATGAGCCAGCCATAGCAATGGAAAAGAGAATCCAAGCAAAACTTTGACTAATCTTCAGCTTGGAAAGAAAACTGGGCTAAGTAGTAATATTCCCTCCCTGCGAACCTGGGTGGTGGGGGGGGGGGAACGAAAGACAAGAAAGCGAAAGAAAACAGAGTCAGACATAAAGTCTGGTAAGTTCAGTAACTTTCAGCATGTGAACAGGTAAAAAGCAGCAAGGCATGAATTGACTGAATACAAGACTACACCATGATGACGGGAATCATAAGGTTAGCACAAGATATGATAAGGTAAGATAAACTGGATGCACTTTTATACTTTCTCTGCTTCGCTACTATCTTGTTATTCCAATTTCTATATCCCTGCACCACCTAACTAGCAATCTGTATAAACTGATAAGAACAGATACGTGATCCCAATCCCCGCAATTGTGGTTATTTCAGGTGTACATCTATTATTTGTTACCTAGGTCTAACCTAGGGTTTTCGCTACCAGGGGCTACTGGGGTTTATGCTACTTATTGAACGTTTCTCAGATTTTAGGTTTTACGCGACCTAGGTCCAACTAGGGATTATGCTACCTATCGAACGACACCCCTAATCCAGGACACACTACCCAGAGTGGTATATGTTCCTAGACTTCCCCACGTTTGTGTCGTGGATCGTTATCGCGGTCTAGATGCACATGTCCTCTATATGTGCGACCCGAGTCTCGTGGCAGGACAAATCAAGAAACACGGAACTCGGTCGGGAGCTTTCAGATATCTGCCGATGCAGATGCTAAGGTCTGTTTTTCCAGTGGCTATGGTCCCACTTGACCCCTCCCTCAACTAATGAAAGGCACACCTTGAAAAATGAGAACTATACGCAGGCCCTCTATGCCCCACTAACCTATGGCGATCCGCACACATAACTAGATAGCAAGTATATGGTCTTTTGGAGTTCTCCGCCTTTCCGCTTCACGTATCTCGATTGACTCAAGATGGCAGGTAGACGACGAGTTGCTATCACAGGGCTAATGGTCTCGCCGAATCACGCTGGTCCATCCTACTCTTTAGGTTGCCTTATATTGCAACCAAGGCATACCCTTGGTTCTTTTAACGCAGACCTTAACCTCTATGAGCCCAGGCAGATCATCTGCAACCTCACATAGGGATACCAAGAGTACCCTCACGTCCCCTTGAAGCCGCGGCCTCGTAACCCAGTTTGTTGGAGCCTTCTTTAAGATAAAATGGACTTTCTCTCCTTCTCGTGTTCTACTAAGGTTCACTACTTAGTTCCCTTAACTAAGGTTTACAACTTAGTTCATGAATCGTCGTTTTCTTAACTAAGGTTTACAACTCAGTCTTCTTAACTAAGGTTTACTACTTAGTTCTTTTTCTCGTCAAGTTGGATTGGTTAAGTGTCATTAGTCAATTCAAGTTAACTTAACCCATTCATTTGTCATGTTAAACTAGTTAAGTGTTATCAGAAGTTCATGTTGACTTAACCCTCCCACAAATCAAGTTATATTGGTTAAGTATTTCTTATTACTTAACCCCACCCCTTCATCTTGTATTGGTTAAGTATTCCCTTAGTTAACTTAACCCTAACATCTGTTTAGTTCACATGTTCTAATGGTTAAGTATTGTCCCTTCATGTTTTAGCTTAACCTTGTTCATTTGTCACACTATGATGGCTAAGTGTTCTAAGTTCACTTAACTCCACCTTCTAGTCTAGTTAACATGTTAAATTGGCTAAGTGTTTTTTACTTAACCCCACCTTCTAGTCTAGTTAACATGTTATAACGGTTATTTAACCCATACAGGCCTTGTCTTGTTAACACGTTAAGTTGGTTAAGTGTTCCTATGGACTTAACCCTCCCATTTTGGCTTAACCGTTTCTTAGCTTTAAATTATTCTTTAAAGCACCAACCACTCACATTTGACAGATATCGTTGCGGTAACTGGATGTGTTGGTCGGTTCCGGGCAGATTTGCACCGCAACTCAGTCTAACCTTGGGTCCTTTTGGGCTCAATGCTCTAACCACCCACATTAGATAGGTATTGTTACGGTTGCTGGATTTGCCGGGCGGTTCCGGGCAGTCTTATACTGTAACTCAATCTAACCTCGGGTTAGGCATATTCGTATTTTCTATAATGTACACATTTCTCATTTAGGACAAATTCTTCATGTAAATTATTCCTAATTTACTTATGCCATAATTACTCTTCTATTGTACATTATCAACAATTATTATTATGGCCCACTTTCCCTCTAAATCATGTTTATAAGATTTTACCAAATTTAGTGCCACTAACCATGATTATGCTAAACGTGACAATTACATGTAATTTCAAGTTATTAATCAGAATAGGCTATAACCCACCTTCCCAAACTCGCCATAGTAGTCATGCCCAAAATCACTATGCCATATATTTGGCGTTCCAAATAAGTAGTTAAGCCTAATCTAGACTTAATGTTCCTATTTACATTTTTGACCCAATCTAGATTAAATATCCAATTTTTCAATTCCTGTTAGAACTAGATTTAATATTCTAGTTTACAATTTATGCCAAAACTAGATTCACATGCCAACTACATGTTTCGCGGCCAATTAACAATTTACCGTTTACGCCCTATGCATGCAAATTACTCACTATTATAGCCAATTCAGATCATGCCAACATATTTATTATGCCAAATTATATAAATTTCATGTTATACCAAACTTCCAAGTTTTCAATCACATTTATGTTAGTTTCATGTTCTGCCCAAATCATATTCCCATCGTTTGCGTAATCGTGATTCAGTCTAGGTTATAGGTCAATCTAGATTCGTAGATAAAAGGGAATAAACAAGAATACCATGAAAAGATAGGCATAAGATGATAATCCCAAATTCACGAATTACAGATCTAATAAATATACTGAATAAATTGACTAAAACATCGCAGGCATAGATCTGATAACATTATGAACATGAAAAGGTTTGAATAATAATCTAGGTTCAAGAACATGGATAATTCTAACTTAATAGAAATATTCCCAAAAATCAAGATCCAAGGATAATTAAGAATAGGTCTGAATAGAAAATCAAGCTTAGATCCAATTTCATAGTCATAATCCTAGGCAATAATCTCATAGGCATGAATCATAGGTGATTAGCCATAAGGGTCCTTGTCATAGTCATAGGCAATAGTCTTATGTTGACAATCACAGGGATAGGCATAATCTTATGTTCACAGTCATAGGCATAGTCTTATGTTCACAGTCGTAGTCTTAGGCCATTAACAATAGTTTCAACGTCATAGTCATAGGCTCAGTCTCATCGGTAATTAATCACAATAGTTCTTAATTAGATCCAAAGGCATTTACAAGCACAGATTCAAATGAGAGGATCAGGCGTATTCTTATACCCATTTAATTTCAAGCCACAAATAGATCTAGATGTTAAAACCTAAAAAGTAACTGACTTACGTTGATCGGTTTTAGAAAAGGATAATAAGATAATGTTGAGGTGATTTGCTATGATTCGCGCGACGTTGCTCGAAGCTGTTGAATTAGCCTTTGCTTCCCTTCTTGAAGCTTTATTTGAATCTCCAATATGTAATTCCTAGCCGTAGTCTTCAAGAATAGTCTCCGCGTTTTATTTTATTTTAAATTAATTTAAAAGAAGCCATGTCCATCAAGAATTTGTGCAACATAAGGTTAGGGAAGAATGGTGTAAAGAGAATGAGGCTAGGAGGCTGTTTATATAGGATTAGGTGGACGAATCTAGACAAAAAATGAGATCAGATACATCAGAATGAACCTAGGCTCGAAACTGGGCTCTGGCACCAGGTCGACCCCCAGGTTGACAATATGGTCGACGTGGTCCCCGGGAGGTCGACACTATGGTCGACCCCCAGGTCGACTTGGTCCTGGCCGGGAAATTTCCCGCCCAGCCTGTTCTGGGTTTTGAATTTGAATTTGAATTCGAATTTCGAGTTGTTTTTCTGTTTTGAAAATTCTTTAAACTTCGGAGGGTCATATCTCCCTCATACGGACTCCGTCGAAAAACCGGACTCGCTTCCAAGCAGAATTTCGAGACGAACGCAATGGCGCAACCCATTTCCGTTGATTCTTGTTTTAACAATTAATTCTTCCTTGATTTATGGTTTTAGCATGTTATAAAAATACGGGGTGTTACATTCTCCCCCTCTTAAAAGGATTTCGTCCCTGAAATCTTCAAGTTAGGAAGAATGTATCCTACCATCCAATCACCCATCTACTCAACTATTCAATCGCAGGCATTCATTGTCCTTAAAAAAAGATTTCTAATGCTTTCATGTTCATATGCATAGTGTGTGTATATGTCTTTATCTAATGCAAAATCAGGCGGTCTACTGATTTAGTTGACCTCCTTAATGCGAATTATGTCAGCGCCATGCGTCCAATCATGTATGCGAGCATCCCTAGTTATGTAAATACTACATGTGTGCATAGCCATTCATCTATATGCAACATCCATATGATAACATATCAAGTTTAATCTGTTAAGCAAATATATATATGCGAATGCAATATGAAAGTGACTGAGTCGTTCTAGCGCCTATGGTGCGTATAAGCATCCACGAGCAACCATTTGCAACCATTTGCAACCATCAATCATAACATGTTTCAAATACATGTTTACATCCATTGGCTTCTACTTAAGGATCGATGATACGCCCTAGAGGATATACCTTAAAAGCTAGAAAGTATGCAAAAAATTCCTAGAAAAAAGAGATCAAGGATGTACCCTTAAGAAAAAGGGTATGATGCGTGTGTCTAGTCTTCAGTCTTCTAAGTCGCATCTTCTTGAGCTTCACTATTTTGTACCTTATCTAATTAATCTTCACGATTGCGAAGCTTCTTGACCTTCATTTCCAAAACTGTCATTGATCGGATAACTGGTTTTGCATTATCAACAGGATATATGCGGAAGTCTATCCCGCGTTTTAGGGGTAAACTCCTAACCTTATCAAGAACATCTGCGTACTCATGGACTACCCTAACGGATTGAAAATCGTTGATAAATCCATTAAGCGATTCTAGCTAGCTAAGCCTAACTGATTCTTTACACGGAATCTCGAGGGTATTTCCATGGCAAGTCAAAAGTCTAACTACCCTCCTTTCAGAATTAATAGCCAACCTACCCATGCCTAGAATCAACTCATAGCCCATGGAACCAAAAACATAAGCATTACGCTTAAACTCAACACTTAGTGTAGTTATTCTCAAATCCTTACAAACCAAAGGTAAACGGGCCGAACCACCAATTGGATTTGAGACACTAATGGGATCTTCTACTATACAAGTACTAAGGTGCAGAGACTCAATTATGGAAGTAGATATGAAAAATGCGAAGTGCTAAGATCAAAAGAGTACTAACTGGTTGATCAAAACGAAAAGCTAAACTTTTCCAACAGAGACTTTTACTATCTCTCTCTCAGGTATTCTGGTGGTGGAAGCATGCACTCTCCCTTATGAAAATCCTATCGCTCGTCCTTGCCCTTGTCCTTAATTATATGCCCCATTATACCATGGAAAAGATACTTCCTCTCGTCTTAGGTTTTATAACTCCTTGTTTCTTCGTGAGTCGAGTTTATATCCATGAATTTCTCGTCCTTGCATTGAGCTCCCTAGCCAAACTCCCTTATCCTCATCTTTACCATCCCTGTGTAATCATATTGACAAGTTTCTCAAAAGCTGCCTACATCGCACAAAAAACCCTTCAAAGCTTGAAAGAAGACTAGCTGCAGGTAAAACTTACTATGGCTATATATGGGAGTCGGGCACTACTTTGCCCTTCGATAGGTATTGTAGTCTTATCAAGCCTACGGAACCGTGCCGCGATGAGGTTACCTCCCAGAAAGCCAGGAGCCCCGAAGA
Organism: Allium sativum; assembly: GCA_030737875.1. Lineage (NCBI taxonomy): Eukaryota > Viridiplantae > Streptophyta > Magnoliopsida > Asparagales > Amaryllidaceae > Allium > Allium sativum. The sequence goes on along the minus strand of CM060912.1, from coordinate 90,557,625 downwards.
CTCAAGAAAGAAGAGGACAAGAATTCAAATAGAGGATCAGAAGATAGTGCGTATGGATTTTGGGGAATATGCCTTTAACACAAAACTTTTCTTTTGAAAAATGCTTCTTTAAAAACCATTTTGAATTTTTTTTTTAAATCTTTTATCTGATCCGGTAACCTCCAGCTCTGATACCACGTGTAACACCCCACATCCAATAAGGTCACTCACAAAGGGAATGCCTTAATGTTGGTAGAGAGTTATAGGTAAAAGATACAGATAAATTACAAGACAGACAAAATTAAAATAGCGGAAAATAGAACTTTACTTTATTGATCAAAAAGATTGTACAACAATTATTTTCCAATACCAGAATATCTGTCTTACAAAATAAAGAAGCATAAAATAACATTTATATTCCGCAATGTAGCGTGAGCCAGCCATAGCAATGGAAAAGAGAATCCAAGTAAAACTTTGACTAATCTTCAGCTTGGAAAGAAAACTGGGCTAAGTAGTAATATTCCCTCCCTACGAACCTGGGAGGGGGGGGAGGGGGGAACGCGGAAGACAAGAAAGCGAAAGAAAACAGAGTCAGACATAAAGTTTGGTAAGTTCAGTAACTTTCAACATGTGAACAGGTAAAAAGCAGCAAGGCATGAATTAAATGAATACAAGACTACACCATGATGACGGGAATCATAAGGTTAGCACAAGATATGATAAGGTAAGATAAACTGGATGCACTTCTATACTTTCTCTGCTTCGCCACTACCTTGTTATTCTAATTTCTATATCCCTGCACCACCTAACTAGCAATTTGTATAAACTGATAAGAACAGATACGTGATCCCAATCCCTGCAATTGTGGTTGTTTCAGGTGTACATCTATTATTTGTTACCTAGGTCTAACCTAGGGTTTTCGCTACCTAAGGCTACTGGGGTTTATGCTACCTATTGAACGTTTCTCGGATTTTAGGTTTTATGCGACCTAGGTCCAACTAGGGATTATGCTACCTATCGAACGACGCCCCTAATCTAGGACACACTACCTAGAGTGGTATATGTTCCTAGACTTTCCCCACGTATGTGTCGTGGATCGTTATCGCGGTCTAGATGCACATGTCCTCTATATTTGCGACCTGAGTCTCGTGGCAGGACAAATCAAGAAACACGGAACTCGGTCGGGAGCTTTCAGATATCTGCCGATGCAGATGCTAAGGTCTGTTTTTCCAGTGGCTATGGTCCCACTTGACCCCTCCCTCAACTAATTAAAGGCACACCTTAAAAAATGAGAAATATACGCCGGCCCTCTATGCCCCACTAACCTATGGCCATCCGCACCAAAAACTAGATAGCAAGTATTTGGTCTTTTGGAGTTCTCCGCCTTTCCGCTTCACGTATCTTGATTGACTCAAGATGGTAGGTAGACGACGAGTTGCTATCACAGGGCTACTGGTCTCGCCGAATCACGCTGGTCCATCCTAGTCTTTAGGTTGCCTTATATTGCAACCAAGGCATACCCTTGGTTCTTCTAACGCAGACCTTAACCTCTATGAGACGAGGCGGATCATATGCAGCCTCACAGAGGGATACCAAGAGTACCCTCACGTCCCCTCGAAGTCGCGTGCTTCATAACCCAGTTTGTTGGAGCCTTCTTTAAGATCAGATGGACGTTCACTCCTTCTCGTGTTCTACTAAGGTTTACTACTTAGTTCCCTTAACTAAGGTTTACTATTTAGTTCCTGAATCGTCATTTTCTTAACTAAGGTTTACAACTCAGTCTTCTTAACTAAGGTTTACTACTTAGTTATTTTTCTCGTCAAGTTGGATTGGTTAAGTGTCATTAGTCAATTCAAGTTAACTTAACCCATTCATTTGTCATGTTAAACTGGTTAAGTTTTATCAGAAGTTCATGTTTACCGAACCCTCCCACAAATCAAGTTATATTGGTTAAGTATTTCTTATTACTTAACCCCACCCTTCATCTTGTATTGTTCAAGTATTCCCTTAGTTAACTTAACCCTGACATCTGTTTAATTCACATGTTCTAATGGTTAAGTATTGTCCCTTCATGTTTTTACTTAACCTTGTTCATTTGTCACAATATGATGGCTAAGTGTTCTAAGTTCACTTAACTCCACCTTCTAGTCTAGTTAACATGTTAAATTGGCTAAGCGTATTTAACTTAACCCCACCTTCTAGTCTAGTTAACATGTTATAATGGTTATTTAACCCTTACAGGCCTTGTCTGGTTAACACGTTAAGTTGGTTAAGTGTTCCTTTGGACTTAACCCTCCCGTTCTAGCTTAACCGTTTCTTAGCTTTAAATTATTCTTTAAAGCCCCAACCACTTACATTAGACAGATATCGTTGCGGTTACTGGATGTGTCGGTCGGTTCCGGGCAGATTTACACCGCAACTCAGTCTAACCTCGGGTCCTTTTGGGCTCAATGCTCTAACCACCCACATTAGATATGTATTGTTACGGTTGCTGGATTTGTCGGGCGGTTCCGGGCAGTCTTATACCGTAACTCAATCTAACCTCGGGTTAGGCATATTCGTATTTTCTACAATGTACACATTTCTCATTTAGGACAAATTCTTCACGTAAATTATTCCTAATTTACTTATGCCATAATTACTCTTCTATGGTACATTATCCACAATTATTATTATGGCCCACTTTCCCTCTAAATCATGTTTATAAGATTTTACCAAATTTAGTGTAACTAACCATGATTATGCTAAACGTGGCAATTACATGTAATTTCAAGTTATTAATCAGAATAGGCTATAACCCACCTTCCCAAACTCGCCATAATAGTCATGCCCAAAATCACTATGCCATATGTTTGGTGTTCCAAATAAGTAGTTAAGCCTAATCTAGACTTAATGTTCCTATTTACATTTTTGACCCAATCTAGATTAAATATCCAATTTTTCAATTCCTGTTAGAACTAGATTTAATATTCTAGTTTACAATTTATGCCAAAACTAGATTCACATGCCAACTACATGTTTCGCGGCCAATTAACAATTTACCGTTTACGCCCTATGCATGCAAATTACTCACTATTATAGCCAATTCAGATCATGCCAACATATTTATTATGCCAAATTATATAAATTTCATGTTATACCACACTTCCAAGTTTTCAATCACATTCATGTTAGTTTCTTGTTTTGCCCAAATCGTATTCCCATCGTTTGCCTAATCGTGATTCAGTCTAGATTATAGGTCAATCTAGATTCATAGATAAAAGGGAATAAACAAGAATACCATGAAAAGATAGGCATAAGAATAGGCATAAGATGATAATCTTAAATTCACGAATTACAGATCTAATAAATATACTGAATAAATTGACTAAAACATCGCAGGCATAGATCTGATAACATTATGAACACGAAAAGGTTTGAATAATAATCTAGGTTCAAGAACATGGATAAACCTAACTTAATAGAAAAATTCCCAAAAGTCAAGATCCAAGGATAATTAAGAATAGGTCTGAATAGAAAATCAAGCTTAGATCCAATTTCATAGTCATAATCCTAGGCAATAATCTCATAGTCATGAATCATAGGTGATTAGCCACAAGGGTCCTTGTCATAGTCATAGGCAATAGTCTTCTGTTCACAGTCATAGGCATAGGCATAGTCTTATGTTCACAGTCATAGGCATAGGCATAGTCTTATGTTCACAATCATAGTCTTAGGCCATTAACAATAGTTTTAACGTCATAGTCATAGGCTCAGTCTCATCGGTAATTAATCACAATAGTTCTTAATTAGATCCAAAGGCATTTACAAGCACAGATTCAAATGAGACGATCAGGCATATTCTTATACCCATTTAATTACATGCCACAAATAGATCTAGACGTTCAAATCTAAAAAGCAACTGACTTACATTGATCGGTTTTAGAAAAGGATAATAAGATAATGTTGAGGTGATTTGCTATGATTTGCGTGACGTTGCTCGAAGCCGCTGAATTAGCCTTTGCTTCCCTTCTTGAAGCTTTATTTGAATCTCCAATATGCAATTCCTAGCCGTAGTCTTCAAGAATAGTCTTCGCGTTTTATTTTATTTTAATTTAATTTAAAAGAAGCCATGTCCATCAAGAATCTGTACAGCATAAGGTTAGGGAAGAATGGTGTAAAGAGAATGAGGCTAGGAGGCTATTTTTATAGGATTAGGTGGACGAATCTAGACAGAAAATGAGACCAGATACATCAGAATGAACCCAGGCTCAAAACTGGGCTCTGGCACTAGATCGACCCCCAGGTCGACACTATGGTCGACCTGGTCCCTGGGAGGTCGACATTATGGTCGAATCCTAGGTCGACCTGGTCCTGGGCAGGAAATTTCCCGCACAGCATGTTCTGGGTTTTGAATTCGAATTTGAATTCGAATTTCGAGCTGTTTTTCTGTTCTGAAAATTCCTTAAACTTCGGAGGGTCATATCTCCCACATACCAACTCCGTTTCTCGAAAACTCGGACTCGTTTACAAGCAGAATTTCGAGACGAACGCAAAGGCGCAACCCGTTTCCCTTGATTCTTGTTTTAACAATTAATTTTGCCTTGATTTATGGTTTTAACATGTTATAAAAATACGGGGTGTTACACTGTCGCTCAGGATGAGTTAACGGAGGAACATATACTCGGGGAATTGAATAAGATTCCTTTAGCAGACGATATCTATACTCAGGAAGACTTCGGAGGGGAACCAATTTTTCCCATCTTTGAAGAGACGAATGTCCCAGTTGGAGAAAAAGGAGTCATCCAAACGAGCCTAACTCTGGGCCCTGGTCCGTTAAAAGGGGATTTCACGGGATGCACAAATCACATGCACCATTTACCATAACACTTTTATACCACTGTCATTCGTAGTTTTAACATGCACATGTTTCTTTTACAGGGAAAATATCTTGCAAACGGTCTTATTCTTATCGTTCCCTTCGTGAGGGAACACCAAGCCTCCTTCCAGATCCCGAGCATGTTCGTAGTGATAGTCGGAGAAGAGATAGTCGTCGGCCCTGTGATTCTCATCAATCTTATTCTACACGATCTCGATCTCCATCGAAGCAAGGTTCTGAAAAGCCTCACAGTCATCCATCGCTACCGGCTGGGGGAAAGCAACTTCCTAGAGATTTGACCCCTCCGAAGAGTACGCCTTCTCATGTCCAGTCTTCTAAAAAACACCACGAGCCGGAGGGCAAAAACAGAGATAAGGGCAAGATCATGGAGAAGAGAAAGACATCTCATGTTTCCTCTAGTGAGCACGACTTAGATACCACCGCTGCACAGAATATTGTTCCTAATTCCGAGATTCAAGCCAGGCTGGAGCGCTTGCGAAAGCAATTTCCTGATATTTTCTTTGAGAGGATGATTTTCGTCCCGGATCTTGAACCGGTTCCCGAGGATTGGGACACAGAGGTGATAGGGTACGTATGCCATGTGGCTAAACAATATGGGGTAACGAAGAGGCATGCTGTTCATCTTTCATATGCCATCCGTCGCCTAGAGACGGACACAGCCAGGTCCCGAGTGAAAATTGAGAATGATGCCAGGGCTAGGAGCAAAATGGAAAAAGAACTAGAGGATGCACAGGCCCAACTGGATTTAGCTCGGTGAGATGCAGAGAATTACATGTCTGAGCTGGAAAGTGCTAGGGAGCGTTTTCGCAGTGAGCTTGACTCAAACAGCCAGGAACGGGTGGCTCTGAGGAAGGAGGTGGAAGATCTTAGGGCAATTAATGCTGAACTGAAGACAATGCAGGAACGCTTTGCTGCTAAGAAAGCTGCCTGGGAGAAAGAGAGGGCGAGCTTAAAAGACGACCTAGCTCTTTCCAAAAAGGAAAAAGAGGTTTTAAATGATCAACTTGCCCAAGCTGAGGAGCATGCAGCTCTCGCTGAAAGTAACGCCAATAATGCTCTTGAATCGACCACTGCTACTGCTGATAAGCTCGCTGAAAAAGAGAAAGATATAGCTGGTTTTGAGGAACTGTTGTTCGAATTCTTTGGTCAAGTCAACAAGACTCGAGACATCTCTTGAATTCTGGACTATCATGTTACTCTGGCCAATGTATGGGATGCAATTGTCGAAGGCGAGAAGCTACGATTGATGGTCGACGAGATTGACGAAAACCAGCTGAGGCAGACCTTTCTCAGAGGTGAAGAACCTGAGGCTTTGGAGAAAGGTAGACGCCTAATCCATGAAGAGATCGAGAGGGAGAATATTAAGCTTAAGGGCAAGGATAAGGTTGATGAAGGCTCGAGCTTGGTGGTGGAGCCCAAAACCTCTGAAGTTGAGGAATACAACCCTGATGATCCGTTGATTCCCTTGGCTCCAACCCCTTCAGTTGTCGGAACCACCACTACAAATCTGGGAGATGAGTCGGCTGAAGGTATCTCCATATTCTCTCCACAGTTCATCAAAGCAATCGTAACTTGTCGTCGTCTCACGGGACAGACAACTGACATGGCCACATCTTCTCCTGATTCACTAACATTTGCTTCTCATGGTGTAGGTACCAAATTGGCCGAGAAAGATGCAGAGGAGTAGGTAGTGGCAGAGAAAGTTGATGTCCCCCCGGGTACTGGTGTTGAAGTTTCTGAGATTCCAAAGCAAACCGAGGGTACAACAAGTGAGAGAGTCACGGTAGCACCCGTGGAATCCGGCACCAGCGCTCCTACAGACGCTGAGGTTATTGCGGCTTTGGAAGACATAGATGGTGGTCACGGAGATGAGGAAGAGGAAGTTGTCATCATAGATGAGGCCAAGGATGATGATAGTGAAACCTTGGCTGACATGCAGGCTAGGAAAGAAAAGTAGTTGGTTCTTAAGAAGGGGGGACAGGACCCTGTGTTTGTGCCCCATATTTCCGAAATCGACCCCAAGACTGGGTTGGTTATAAGATTCTCTTCCAAATCAATAACTTCACAACTTGCCTCCCAACCTTCTAGTCCTCCCCCGGAGCCTCTTGTTGATAAGAGGAAGAGGAAGAAAAGTGACCGCTCTGATGTTGACAAAGAGGGTTTGGAGAAACAGAAGAAGGAAAAGAAATCAAAATCGTCTCCCAAGCGTAAATAGAATGCACTTATTAGCTCATCTTTTAGCTTTTAGGATTTTTTTTTGGCCAAAAAATGTAGTTGTGAGAGTGGCCCTCACTTTTGTTTAGCTTCTCGTTCTTGTAAATCTACTTTCAGTAAATGAAAATCTATTTATTTTGCGCCATTGCGTTCCTGCAAGTTCATCATGTTTTCAGAGTTTAAATAATCATAACCGAAACAATCATAATTAAATACTGAAGTCATGAGTAATAATCATTAATCATAACCGAAACAATCATAACTAAATACTGAAGTCATGAGTAATAATCATTGAGAATTTCGTGAGCTAAGTAAATGTGTAGTGATGTACGTATATGCCCCCAATCAATTGTCATTATAGTGCCTGGCCAGGTCTTATTGGCGATTGATTAGGATTACGTTTGTACTTCCCCCCCCCCCACCCCACATCCGAAAACGAGGGGTTCGGACCCCCCTTTTCATTCTTGTCCCTACTCGTGTGGTGGGATGGGAGCCCTTGAGTGGCATATGTCACTGTGCCTTTATATTCTCCCAATCCTTCAGCAGGGTAAGATTTCTCTTGGCGCTAAGTCTCTAGCACCTTTATACTCTCCCGATCCTTCAGCGGGTTAGAATCCGAGCTCGGTTCTTGGTCTGCTCACCGATCCTTTAGCGGGGCAGAAGTTCTGGGGACGCTAAGTCTCTAGCGCCTTTCGACTCTCCCGTTCCTTCAGCGGGTTAGAGTGTTATCAAGGCGTTTTATCATGGTGCACCTTCACGCCTTGGGGATGTTATCTTCACGTCCTTTATACTCTCTCCCTAATCTCGAGAGTTAGAGTGCAAGCAGTAGTGTGATTTACCTCGCTGCACCTTTTAGAGCTTTAGTTACCGTTAGCCTTCTGATCTGATAGATGTCATTTTGAATCAGCTGTTTTGAGATTACTAGATAATTTAAAACAAACTTCAAAATGGTAATGATATATTAATCAAAATAAAAGAGCAGATAAAAAACGATGCAATAAAGGTAAATGACACATGATATTTTTATAGTGGTTCGGTCGAATCATGACCTACGTCCACTTTATAATCTTTTGTTCAAGTAACCATACTGTTTTAGGCAAGTCGATCCTTTTTACATGGTCCTTAAAAACAAAAGAATAAAACTGACAATTTCACGTCAGATAAGGCTGCAAATGCTGGGCATTCCACACTCTGGGGATTTCATCTCCATCCACGGTTGCAAGCTTGAAAGTTCCTTTATCAAGCCTTCGTAAAATGGAGTACGGTCCTTCCCAATTTGGGCCCATATGTACTGGGGGTGGAAAGACGCGCTTCAGAACCAAGTCTCCGGGTTCAAATGTTCGAGCTCGGACTCTTTTGTTGTAATACCGAGCTATTTGTTGTTTATGTCTCAGGGCACGTAATTCGGCTTCGTCCCTTTTTTCTTCAACCATGTCCAGGGATTCAAGGAGTAGCTCATTGTTGGTCATCGGCTCGTAATAAGTGGTTCGATGAGATGGTACTTCCAACTCGACCGGAATGACCGCTTCAGCTCCAAAAGCAAGGGAAAACGGGGTGTGACCCGTCGCTGACTTGTACGTTGTCTTATAGGCCCATAGTGCCAGGGGTAAATCATCAACCCACATGGCTTTGTCCTTCTTCAATCTTTTCTTTAGAATGGATTTGATCACCTTGTTTGCCGCTTCAACTTGTCCGTTCGATTGCGGATGTGCCACAGAGGTGTATCTTTTCTCGATGTGACACTTCTGACAGAAATCTCAAAACTCGGTACTGTCGAATTGGGTCCCATTATCGGTTACGATGACTTTTGGAATCCCAAACCGACATATAATGTTCTTAACGACAAAAGTGATCATTCGCTTGGTTGTGATCGTGGTCAAAGGCTCTGCTTCTACCCATTTAGTGAAATAATCCACGGCCACAATAGCAAACTTTGATCCGCACTTTGCTATGGGAAGGCTCCCAATAATGTCAATTCCCCACATAGCAAAAGGCCACGGGCTTGTCATTGTCTTCAACTGGCTAGGTGGCTCCCTAGGAATCTTGGAAAATTTCTGACAAGCATCACAACGTCGTGCATACTTGGCTGTATCCTTGTTTATGGTAGGCCAGAAATAGCCATATCGCAATATCTTCTTTGCCAGCGTTTGCCCTCTAGTGTGATCGCCACATTCGCCATCATGAACCTCTTTCAGCACATGCTTGATGTCATCATGGGCCATACACCGGAGGAGGGGCATCGAGAAACCTTGTATGTATAGGACATTGCCTTGCAACACATATCGGGAAGCTTTTCATAAAACTGCACGCCTCTCACTTTTCTTCATTGGAAGCGTTCCATTTATCAAAAACTTCTTTAGAGGAGTCATCCATGGCTCTCTTTCAGGCTCAATCTCTAGTACTAGATCAACTTCCATCTGATCTATGCTTGGAGACTGTAGTACTTCAATTGGGACCAACTCCGTATCCTGAGGATTATCTGAACTAGCCATTTTTGCTGACTTGTCTGCCTTTTGATTCTCCGTTCGGGGAATATGAGATATGCTGTGGTGGTCAAAACCATCCAGCAATTTCTTCACTTTTTCCTAGTACGATATCAGCGTTGGACTCTTGGCCTGAAACTTTTCAGTGACCTGGTTTACGACTATCTTAGAATCGCAAAAGATGTCTAGCTTTGTAATATCCAATTCCTTTGCAAGTTCCAGCCCGACAATTAGGGCTTCGTACTCGGAGTTGTTATTAGTGGCGTGGAACTCCAGTCTAAGAGCGTAATAAATTAACTATTTCTCTCGAGTTTCGAGAACTACTCCCGCACCAGATCGTCTATCATTTTTAGATCCATCTATGTATAGTTTCCAGGAATTAGGGTCAAGGAGTAGCTTTGGTGGATCGTCCCCCTCAGTTACTACATCATCTTCTGGGATAGTGAACTCTGCTATGAAGTCTGCAAGCACTTGCCCCCTTATCGACCTTCGGGGCTGGAAATTCAAATCGATCTGACTTAGCTCAATGTTCCACTTGAGTAGTCTTCCTGATGCTTCTGGCCTTTACAGAATCTGTTTAAGCGGGTGATCGGTGTACACAGTAATGGGTTGAGCTTGGAAGTAGTGGCGAAGTTTTCTAGATGCAATTAGTAAGCTATACGCCAGTTTTTCTATTTTTGGATAATTCCGTTCTGCGGCCGCCAATTTCTTACTCACATAGTACACCGGTCTTTGTTCCTTATCCTCTTCTCTTACCAAAGCTGAACTGATTGCGTGAGATGACACTGCCAGGTACACAAATAAATCCTCTTGATCAACAGGCTTAGATAATATCAGGGGTCTTTCAAATGGTTCAATAGATTTTGGAATGCTTCTATACAATCGGGAGTCCATTTAAAGTTGTGCTTGCCTCGCTTTATCAGCTCGAAAAATGGGATGCATTTATCTGTAGCTTTGGAGATTAACCTACTCAGCGCCGCCACCTTTCCAGCGAGGCTCTGGACATCCTCAATTTGATTTGGTTCTTGGATATTTCGAATTGCTATAATTTGATCTGGATTGATTTCGATTCCACGCAAGCTGACGATGAATCCTAGGAATTTTCCAGATGCTACCCCAAATGAACATTTCAAAGGATTCAGTTTCATCCCATATTTTCGGAGAATCTCAAACATCTCTGCTAAATCGTTAGTATGATCTGACGATTGACTGGACTTTACCAACATGTCGTCAACGTATACCTCCATCGTTTTCCCAATTTGGTTGTAGAACATTCTATTCACCAATCGCTGATATGTAGCACCGGAATTCTTCATACCGAAAGGCATCACCACATAGCAGTACAATCCCGAATCCATAATGAAAGTGGTATGCTCTTGGTCTGGGACATGCATGGGGATTTGATTGTACCCCAAGTATGCATCCATAAAAGAAAGAAGTTCATGTCCCGCAGTTGAATCTACCAACTGATCGATTCGAGGTAACGGAAAGCTGTCTTTTGGGCAGGCTTTGTTTAGATCTAAAAAGTCGATGCATGTACGCTACTTTCCATTGGTCTTTTTTTTTTTTTTTACCAAAACCGGGTTTGAAATCCAGTCAGGGTATGTTGAATCTTTAATAAATCCATTACTCCTCACCTTTTTGATTTCTTCCTTCAAGGCGACAGACCTCTCTGGGCCAAGCACACGCCTTTTCTGCTTGACAGGAGGATGTTTCGGGTTGATGCTTAACGAATGACTCATAATCGAGGGAGATATCCCACACATGTTCGCATGGGTCCAGGCAAATACATCCAAGTTAGCTTTCAGGAAATTTGTTAATTCTTTGGCTCGAACAGGATCCAACTGGGATCCAATCTTCAGGACCTTCTCTGGGTCACTATCATCGATTGGTACATCCACAGTCACTTCATTAGGAGTCGCCATTCTGCCCCTAGGCTCTTCATCCTCTCTGGGACCTATGTCCTTGGGCAACTCTCTGGGCGACCCTCCCGGAGGTATTTTCTTCGATTCCTCCCTCGGAGGGGAAGAAACACCTTTTGTTTCTACATCTTTTCCTTTGCGGAGCAATTTTAACTCTACAATGCAGCATGCTCGTGCAAAAACTTGATCTCCTCTGACTATGCCTATGCCGGCATCCGTCGGGAACTTCAACAACAGGCACCAGGGTGCAATGCAGGCCCTGAATTTGGCTAGGGCTGGCCGGCCCAAGAAGGCATTGTACGGCGACTCAATGTCCAGGACTACAAAGGGGAGAATTCTCACTCTCTGGCGTTCTCCTTCCCCAAGGGTTACTGATAATTCCACGTATCCCATTGGAGCGGTCGAGGCCCCATTAAATCCACGTATCCAACCCTCGCATGGTTTCAAATCATTCGGCTCGAGTTTCATTTGGTCGAATGTTTTCTTGAACAGAATGTTGACCGCACTCCCGTTATCTACTAAACCTTTATGAACTATAGCTGGACCGATGGTGACGGTGATCACTAATGGGCCTTCAGTTGGGGAGTGAACCCCAATACTCTCTCGCTCGCGAAATATGACGTCATCAGACATCGTCTTTTGTTGCTTAACCGGAGCGTTATCCTCGGGTTTGCTACATTCTCCTACTTCAAAATGCTGTTTAGCTGCATTCACGTATTGATCCATAGCTCTGAAACTGTGCCCTGCCAGGTGAAGCCCACCAACTATGGTATTGATAACAATATTTTTTCCTTTTTGCTGAGCCGTCGGCTTAGCAGCAGGTTGGCTTTGGTTCGGGGCTTGTACGGGTTGCCCCATATCCCTAGGAGTCACCTTATATTCATCAAGCTTCCCTTCTCGGAGCAGTTTTTCAATCACATCTCTCAAATGACGACATTCGTTTGTGCAATGACCATGGACCTGATGAAAAAGATAGAATTTCCCAGTTTCACGCTCTTTTTCTGTAGAATCTCTCGGAGGAGGCCTTTTTTATTGGAGGACATTATATGTATCCAGAAAGATCTTTTCCAACGTATCATTTAATGGTGTGAAGCTCTCAAATGGTCTGGGTCGGGATCTTCTCTGAGAGTCATTTCCTCGATTTCTTTTCCGATTATTGTTATTACTATTCCCCGATTGGCGACCGCTACCTTGGTTCTTGTTCCCGACATTAATTTCAAATTTTCCCGAGCTATCTCACATTTGCTTAGTGGCCACATTAGTTGGGATATCCTCCTTATCAGCTGCCTTCCTCTTTCGGTTGGCGTAAATTTCCTCACGACGCATGCGGATGTTGGCCTTTTCGTAGAATATCTCTCTGGTTAATGGTGGTTTACCGGCCAGGTATCTTCCAAACTCAGTATCCTTATCCACTCCGTCAATTAGAGCCATCAAAATAGTTTGTTCATGGGGATCTCTAACCTCTGTGACCGCTAAATTGAAACGATCTAAATAGGACCTCAAGGATTCGTCCGGACGTTGTTTAATGAGGGACAACTCGATGACATTCTTAGATCTCTGGGTATGTAATCAGAACTGATTTACAAACTGTTCACTTAATTCCCTGAAACTAGAGATCGATCGCGCTGGCAACCGAGTGAACCACATTAGCGCCGTGTCCTCCAGGTATATCGGGAACGCCTTACACTTCACAGGATCGGAGGCGGCAGCCGCGTTCATGTACCATGAATATCTCATCAGGTGCTGAACTGGATCAGCCTTTCCCACATAACGGTTCATGGATGGCATGTTAAATTTTCTCGGGAATCGGACCTCTAAAATATCATATGTAAAAGGCGAATGACTATGGCCTATACCGCAATCTTTGGTTCTTTGTCCGCGACTTTCAACCATCACTTGTCTGATCATGGCTTCGACATCCGCATGGGTCAGAGTGGATTCGGGATCAGCATTTCTTGCTCGGCGAGCTCCTCCAGCATTTCTTTGATGTGTTGCTGCAAGGTCTAGGTCCTGGACAGAACACCCTTGCCCCCTATTGCTGCGATCAGTCGCACTACGAGCAGGGGGAACATGTCGATTCTGAGCAGGATCAATAACACCTCCATTCCTAGGCGGCAGTATGGGCTCATTTAAGTTACGGTTATTGGTTTTCTGATTAAGCACTTCTGTATTCTCAGCCCTTTCCAATGGAGGCCATCGTCAGTTTCTCCGAGGTTCTTCAGATGAGGATGTATGTTCCGGGGATAAAGGGTAAGCTGGAGGTGGCGAAACATGCCTTTGAATATCATCAATTCGTCTGCCTAAGGCAGTAATATTCTAACGCAACAACGAGCTCTACTGCCTTTGGGTGGCCAATTCATCAGTTTTCCTGTCCAATGCTTCAAGTATTCGAGTCAGATGTCCTTCGGTAACTGGAGCAGAAGGGTCGAACTGGTCGTCTTCATCTTCTCTTATACGCAAGGAACTTGAACCGGGTTGAGCGGAAGTACCAGCATGAGCAGAATGAGCCATAATTTCCTTCCCAGGTCGGGTAGTAGTCTGATCGTCAGTTCGGATCGTGGTCCTCCTAGGTTGGTGGCTCATGGTACCCCCTTGACAAAGGGTCGTGGTGATAGGTGCAGGAAGGATCGCGGCTTGGTCTTGGTAACCCCTTCAACTGTTTGGTTCGTTGCTCCATCACAGGGTCGGATCGCCCGAACATTACCACGATCCGAGAGCTCTTCCTCGACCTGTTCGTACACGCTTTCTTCAATTGTTTCGTTCGCAGCTTCATTCGCTTGCGAAGTTCGTACTTCCTTAGACTTCTTTCCAACCATGATATCTGAGTTTTGCTGAAATCTTCAAAAATCGAAACAGTGGAGTTTTGGACTGTTTTCTTCGGACTTGACTATCCAAACAATAGAACTACAATCCAATATGTTGAGACTTCGTTCTCAGTGAAAGCACCAAAATGTTAGATCCAAAATTGGGCCTAACACCCGAGTTGTTATAATTTGGGGGAGATTAATATCAGAATAAATGCAAGGAAAAACAGAAAAGATGCAGGGTTTATAGTGGTTCGACGTTAAAGAGCCTACGTCCACTTTATATCAATGATTATACTTAAGATTGATTTATCTCTCAACCTCACTTTTACAATATTGATTCACTCAGTAAATTCAAGATAACTCTAAGTAAAAATAATGGAGATACGATTATGGTGGAATCAGAGCTCTGAATTGCCAAAAAGTTCCCCAAAAAGGCCAAGTTTAGGGCTATTTATAGATGATATTTGCAGATATATCGTGGTCATACGTGTCACATATCCTGATGATCTCAGATGGGTTCGTAGCCTGATGGAGAAATAGTCAATATGATAGTTGTGGACAGGTGTTGCGAGATCCTGCATTTTTGGATCGTGGTAGACTTAGTCGTAGTCTTCATTTCTCAACTTCAGGGATCGGATCGTGAGGCTCGTGAGAGGATGGATCGGATCGCCCATGATGATCGCAAACGGGGGGAGAGTAGCAGCAGCGTCACGATCCGGTGAAGGCTTGGTGACCACGATCGGAGTTTGATGACATATACAAGTAAAATTCAATAGTGAACATATGTGTGAATCTTGGTGGCTTGGTCCAAAAGCTAGCCAACACTCACTATGCTAGAAGGTACTCCACGTAGAAGGATTATCTCACAAAGATAAACTGATGACAACCATGATTTCATTCTCTTACTCTTAACAGGAATGAAATGAGCGCTCTTAGTAAGCCTGTCAACTATAACCCAAATACTGGTGTTGCATTTCCTCGATCTAGGCAAACCATCTATGAAATCCATTGATACGCACTCCCACTTCCACTGTGGGACCACCAAAGGATGTAGCAAACTGTCGGGCTTCCTTTGTTCAGCTTTAACTTGCTGGCAAACTAAGCATCGAGAGAAACACTCCGCTATATCTTTCTTCATCCAGCCCAAAAGAAAACCCTCTTCATATCTCTATACATCTTATCATCGACCGGATGGATATTCAGCTTAGAATGATGGGCTTCCTCAAGGACTGTCTTCAACAGACTTCCAACTCGGGGAACACAAAGTCTTACATCCCTTCGTAGCCACCCTCTATCATCAGCGGAATATCTACCGAGGTGACTAGAAGTCTCCCCCTATTGAGCCTATCCAAGATGTATGCTATTTACAGGTCCTCTCGCTGGAAGATCCTATCTGATCCATAAGAGTAGGTCGCACCTCTAAGGATGCAAACAAACCAGGTGTAAGATCCGTAGATGGCCTAAAATCGAAAGTCGATATGTACTCCAAACTCCTCCCCTCTACGAATAAAGGACTCAAAGTCATCCTCTGCCTACTCAACGTGTCCGGCACCACATTACCCTTTGTAGGGGTATATGCAATCTCAAAATCATAGGATGCTAGGAACTCCATCCATCTCTGCTTTCTCAAATTGAGATCCCTCCGCGAGATCATATACTTGAGAGATTTATGATCTGTGTACAACTCGAACCTCTCTCCAAGTAGATAATGTAGCCAAATCTTAAGCGCAAACACTATAGCAGCTAATTCCAAATCATGGGTAGGGTAGTTCCTCTCATGAACTCTCAACTGTCTACCACTGTGTCATACTACCATTCCCTCTTGCATCAAGACGGCACCATGCCCTGTACAACATGCATCAGTGTATACTGTGAACACTTTGTTCCCATTAGGCAAAGTCAAAACTAGGGCTGTTGTCAGAGCCCTCTTTAATCGCTGAAAAGAATTCTCATAGTCAATGCTCAAAGAAAAGGTCAGATTCTTCTTCGTCTGTATGGTGAGTGGGGATGATATCTTTGCAAAGTCCTTGATAAACTTCCTATAATAGCCCACTAAATCGAGAAAACTCCTCACCTCCGTTGCATTATATGGAACCTTCCAGTCTTAAACTGCAACTACTTTCGCGGGATCCACCGCAATCCCTTCCTTGGAGACCACATGCCTTAGAGATCTCACTTCCTCTCTCCAAAAGTGACATTTGGATAATTTCGCTTTAAGCTGGTGTGTTCGGAGAGTCTCAAAACCTACCCTAGATGTAAGGCAAGCTCTTCCTCGCTCTTCAAGAAAATCAAAATGTCATCCATAAAAACCACAACGAATTATTCAAAACCTCCTAGAACACTCTAGTCATCAGATCCACAAAATAAGTGGGTGCATTCGTCAACCCAAAAGGCATGATTAGCCACTCAAAGAAACCATCTGGAGTTCTAAAAGCGGTCTAGTCTATACTGTGCTCAGCCACCCTCAATTGATGAAATCACGTGGCCAAGTCTAACTAAGAGAAAACAGATGCACCAACAAGCAGGTCAAACAGATCATCAATCCTCGGAAGTGGGTGCCTATTTTTCTTGGTGAGCTTATTCAAATCCCTATAATCTACACATAGATGAAGTGAAAAATCCGCCTTAGTAGAAAAGACGACTGGAGCACCCCATTCAGATATACTTTGCATAATAAACCCCTTCTCAAGTAGCTCCCCAACTTGTTTGCTAAGCTCCCTCCTTTCCCTAGGATCCATTGGTGCACAGAAAAATGCGACTAGCTTCGCATCATCACCAAGTGTATCTGAAAATCAATCTCATGCCTCAGAGCTATGCCCCTAATCTCCTAAAAAATATCCGGATACTCACAGACTACAGGTACAGAATGCAAATCTTCGACAAAAGCATTAAGTGATTCTAGGAAACTAAGCATGACAGACCCCTTTGGGTCACAGGAAATCTCGAGAGTCCTTCCTTCGTAAGTCAAAAGTCTAACTACTCTCATCTTACAGTCTAGAATGGCACCGTACATGGCTAGCCAATCCATCCCTAGAATCATACCATATCCTATAAAACCAAGTACATACGCATCGCACTCAAACTCGACGCCTAGCACAAATATCCTCAATCCCCGACATATCATATACAGATGAGTCATACTCCCAATGGGATTTGAGACAATAATGGGATCAGAAACAATACTAGTATTGAGGTGCAGAGACTCAACCACATGATCAGATATAAAAGAGTGAGAAGTGCTGGAATGAAAAAGAGTCATAACTGGATGATTGGAAAGAGAAATCAAACCTTCAACAGAAAATTTCCCACCTCTATCCGGTACACTAGCCTCGAGAGCATGCACCTGCCCTCCAGAAGATCCTGCCCTTTGGCCCTATCCTTGCTTCTTCGGGCCCTTAGTATAGTGTCCAACCTCAACACAGTTGAGGTAAGCATTCTTCTTTTTTCTGCAGTCTTTGACCAAATGACCCAAGATCCAAGCGAACCACATTCCTCAAAGGTGATACTTTGATTAAAACCATGTCTCCCACCTCAAACTCAATATCATTCCTCCTATCTATGTAGGACTTCTTCCTATCCTGAGTTGTCTTCATGTGTCTGCGGGTAAGATCAATCATTTCTGAAGTTTCTCTAATCATCTAAGGTCCAAGTAGAAGCCTATTTGTAGACTCCCACCAACAAGTCGGTGATCTATAAGGTCGTTCGTACAATGCCTTGAAGGGTGTCGTACCTTTACTAGCCTGATAAATGTTGTTGTAGGCAAAATCAACGGAAGATGATCTTCCCAAGTCCCTTCGAAGTCTAGGATACACATCCTCAAAAGATCCTTTAGAACTCTATTTACCCCCTCAGTCTGCCCATCTGCCTGAGGGTGATACGCGACGCTCAAACATAACTGTGTACCTAATGCCTTTTGCAGGCTTTTCCAGAACTCACTAGTAAAGATGGGGTCACGACCACTCACAATACTAGAAGGTACTCCATGTAGACTGACTATCTCACGAAGATAAACTGATGCCAACAACAAGAATGAAATGATCGGTCTTAGTAAGCCTATCAACTATGACCCAAATACGGGTGTTGCCCCTCCTTGATCAAGGCAAACCATCGATGAAATCCATAGAGACGCTCTCTCACTTCCATTATGGGACCTCCACAGGATGAAGCAAACCGCCAGGCTTCCTTTGCTCAGCTTTAACTTGCTGGCAAACTAAACATCGAGAGACAAAATCCGCTACCTCTTTCTTCATTCTAGCCCAAAAGAAAACCCTCTTCATAGCTCTATACATCTTATCACCGCTTGGATGAACAGTCATCCTAGAATGATGGGCTACCTCAAAAAATATCTTCAGCAAACTGCCTAATCAGGGAACACAAAGCCTTCCATCCCGTCGCAACCACCCCTTATCATCCGTGGAATATCTAATGAGGTGACTAAAAATCTCCCCTCTACTGAGCCTATCCAAGATGTTTGCTATCTGTGGGTCCTCTCCCTGCAAAGATCCTAACTGATACATAAGAGTAGGTCGCACCTTTAATGATGGCAACAAACCAGGTGTAAGATCCGTAGATGGCCTAAAATCGAAAGTCAATATGTACTCCAAGCTCCGCCTCTCTACGAATAGAGGACTCAATGTCATCCTCTGCCCACTCAACGCATCAAGCACCACATTACCCTTGCCAGGGGTATAAGCAATCTCAAAATCATAGGATGCTACGAACTCCATCCATCTCTATTGTCTCAAATTGATATCCCTTTTCGAGAACAGATACTTGGGATATTTATGATCCGTGTACAACTCGACCTATCTCCTAGTAGATAATGTCACCAAGTTTTAAGCGTTAATACTATAGCAGCCAATTCCAAATCATGGGTAGGGTAATTTTTCTCATGAACTCTCACCTGTTTACTACCATAACACACTACCCTTCCCTCTTACATCAAGACGACACCAAGTCATGTACCACATGCATTAGTATACACTGTGAACACCTTATTCCCATCATGAAAAATTAAGACTGGGGCTGTCGTCAGAGCCCTCTTTAACTGCTGAAAAGCATCCTCACAGTCAATGCTCCAAGAAAAGGTCAGATTCTTCTTCATTAGTCTGGTGAGTGGGGCTGATATCTTTGAGAAGTCCTTAATAAACTTCCTATAATAGCCTGCTGAATCGAGAAAAATCCTTGCCTCCGTTGCATTCTTTGGAACCTTCCGATCTTATCTGCGACTACTTTCGCGGGATCCACCGCTATCCCATCCTTGGACACCACATTCCCTAGATTCTTACTTCTTCTCTCTAAAAGTGACATTTGGAGAATTTTGCCTTAAGATGGTGTGCTCGGAGAGTACTCAAAACCTCCCCTAAATGTAGGGCATGCTCTTCTTCGCTCTTCAAGAAGATCAGAATGTCATCCACAAAGACCACAACGAACTTATTCAGAAACTCCCGGAACACCCTACTCATCAGATCCACAAAATACATGAGTGCATTCGTCAAGCCAAAAGGATTAACTAGCCACTCAAAGAAACCATCCGGAGTTTTGAAAGCAGTCTTGTCTATACTGTCCTCGACCATCCTCAACTGATGAAACCCCGTGGCCAAGTCTAACTGAGAGAAAACGGATACTACAACAAGCTGGTCAACAGGTCATCAATCCTTGGAAGTGGATGCCTATTCTTTTTAGTGAGATTATTCAACTCCCTATAATCCACACATAAGCGAAGCGAGCCATCTGCCTTAAGTTGCAAAGACGATTGGATCACCCCATTCTGATATGCTTCGCCTAATAAACCCCTTCTCAAGTAGCTCCCCTACTTGCTTGCTAAGCTCCCTCCTTTCCCTAGGAGCCATGTGGCGCACATGCAAGGCGACTGGCTTCGTATTATCCACCAAATATATTCGAAAATCAATCTCGCGCCTCAGAGGTAAGCCCCTAACCACCTCAAAAGCATCAATATACTCAGAAACTATATGCATAGATCGTAAATCACCAACAGAAGCATTAAGTGATTCTAGGAAACTAAGCATAACAGACCCCTTTGGGTCATAGGAAATCTTGGGAGTCCTCCCTCGGCAAGTCAAAAGTCTAATGACCCTCCTCTCACAGTCCAGAATGGCACCATACATGGCTAGCCAATCCATTCCTAGAATCAGACCATAGCCTGTAAAACCGAGTACATATACGTCGCACTCAAACTCGACGCCCAACACAGATATCCTCAAATCTCGGAAAATCATAGACAGATGAGTCATGCCCCCAATGGGGTTTGAGACATTAACGGGATCAAAAACAATACTAGTACTAAAGTGCAGAGACTCAACCACAGAATCAGATATAAAAATGTGAGAAGCGCTAGAATCGAAAAGAGTCCTAATAGGATGATCGGAAAGAGATATCAAACCTTCAATAGAAACTTTCCTACCTCTGTCCGGTACACTGGCCTTGAGAGCATGCACGTTCCCTCTAGAAGATCCTGTCCTTTGGCCATGTCCTTGCTTCTTCGGGCACTCCCTAGAATAGTGTCCGACCTCACCACATTGGAAGCATGCATTCTTCCTTTTTTCTGTGATCTTTTACCAAATGACCCTAGCATCCACAACCATGACATTTATTCTTGCATTGATCTTTGTCATTCTTTTCGCCCATCTTTTGTTGTTCTTTCTTAGGCCACACTTTCTTGTTTTGTGTCTCATCAGTCCTAGCCATTTTTTTCACATCTTTTCCATCTTCATGCATCAATGCCATATCAACCCGTCTCTCAAAAGTAGCCCCCATCGAAATGTGAGATAAAGCCAATGCTTGAAGGGGATGATTCATTCCTCTTGCAAACCTTAAAGCTTTGTTTTTTGGGGTATTCACTAGCTCCAGACCAAACCTCGCCAACTGGTTGAACCTTTTGACATACTCTTTAACAGGCATGCTACCTTCCTTAAGTGCCGGAAACCTCTCCATCTGCATACTCTCTTCTGCCTGATAAAGAAACTTCGTCTTGAATCTCCATTGGAAATCACCCAAGTATCAACTGGACGCCCTTCTTGCATCACTTCCCACCAGAACGAAGCCTCGTCCTTAAGCAGCCATGCAACCAACTGTATGTTTCAACGGTCATCAACCACAAAAAGCCCAGACAAGTTTTCTGTATCTTTTAGCCAATTCTGTGCTTTCACAAAGTTCTTAGTTCCATGGAAGGCTTTCCTCCCATATCATAGAAGTCTTTGCATATCTTAGAGAAATTATCTGTTCGCGAAGGAGGAGGAGGAACAACGACTGCAGCTGGAGGACGGGTGTCTCCTTGGCCTCCGGCAGGCGCCGTAGCCTCAAGATATCTACGGAACCAAGCCGGTAAATGAACGCCCTCGAGTAGATTTGGTTCCCCAGACATGCTAAAAAGAAAAGGAAAAGGGATTCAAAAAGAGAACTGAAAGTTAGTTTCTATGGTTTTTGGGAATATGTTTTTCAAAAACAAACTTTCCTTTGAAAATACTTTTTTTTTTAAAAAAAATGAAAACAATTTCCATCCCTTTTATCCGATCTTGTAAATTTTAGCGCTGATACCAAATGTAACACTCCATGTCCGTTAATGTCACTCTTTATCATAATACATTATGTTTCATGAAGCGTTGTAGGTAAACAACAAAAGAATATCACAAGACGGATATAAAATAGCAGCGGAAATTTAAAACTTCATTATTTAATAGAAAAATACTGTATCCTCATAGCCAATAACAACATCAAGCTAAAATACTAAAACAAAAACATCTATCTTGCGCTTAAAACCATTAGAGTATAGAAACGCGTAAAATCATAATCTCCAGTAATAGCCATAAAAAAGCAAACTAGTATTCAAGGTGATACATCAAAGCAGATCCAGAAGAGAGAATCCTAATCAAGCCTGAGCGTTCCCACTTGAGAACCTCAGGGGGGGAATGAAACAAAACGGGTCAGACAAAAAGTCTGGCGAGTCCAGTGACTTTTAGCATATAAAGAAGTAAAAACGTCATGACAAACAAATAAACTGGATGAGAGATAACTGTATCATATAACAGGTATGAACAGACTGAACAGAATAAGCAGAATAAATAGGGTAAACTATGCTTCAAAGTTACTTTCTCTGGACCAATACAAGTATATCAGATTATGACAAGATTAGGTATCCATGATTACTTAACAGACACATAATGGTGGGATTAGGTGTACTCTAGTAAAGGGTTTTACCCGAACAGAAATAATAGGTACCTAACCAGAAACAGATAGGACTAGATGTACCCTAGTTACTACCCCTAAACGATCGACTCCCTAACTTGTAAATATCATGTCTCGGCCACACAGTAGGCTGTAGTACTTCCTAAAGTGGCAACCCACAGAAGGACATAGACCTATTTATTGGTGCTACAACAACTTATTTTCCCCTACAGACCGGACTCATGCACGCACATGACTCCATTGGAACGCACCCGTACACACCGCCTTTTCAGATGAACCTCTTACAATCAGTTCAGTATGCGTGCCCAGACAACTACCTAGTGTGGGTTCCCCATTTAATGCCAGAGTGGGTTACTGACTGATATGGGTCCCACACAGCATATGTCACAAGTCAAACCCTTAAATTTGTGTCCTCTAATTAACTAGGATTTTTTATAGGTTAAGCCTATAGATTTACAGGTTCGCCTAACCCCCACAGATTAACAGGTTAGGTTTCACAGGCTAACAGGTTTATTTAACCCCCAACAGATTAAACAGGTTTACATGACCCCAATAGATTAAATAGTTTTCACAGGTAACCTACAGTTGCATTAACATGTTCTGTTTAACTTATAAGTAAAGCCTATAGATTATATTCCCCAAATTCCAACCATAATTCACAGGATAACATATACCCTAAATTTTTGTCATATTTCACCGTATAGGTTATACCCTAAACTCTAGTCATGATTCATAGTACACGATATACCCCTAAATTATCATTCCCAATTCTTTCTAATTTCGTACTTACACATATTTCAGCGATATTGGCCTAAGCTCGAAGGTAGCCTAGGCTATTAAAATAAAAAGGGAATGAGAGAGAAGTACAAAAATAGGCATATAATAACAGAAATAGGCATATAATAACAGAGATAGGCATATGATAACAGAAATAGGAATATCAGAAATAAGCATAGATCAGGTGTATAGAAGAATACATGTAATAGCAGAACTGTTTAGGTATGAATCAGATTCTAAACAGGCATAGGTTCAAATACAGATTTATAAACTTGTCAGGGTTACTGTTAAATTTTTATATCTAAAAGCAACATGAACTCACAAATATTGGATCTAAAGAACAGAGAATGATATGCTAATGTTGTAGAAGAGATTCTTGTGTATGTATAGGCTGGTGTTGAAGAAGATAGTCTGATTCAATCCAAACAGAGGCAGCATTTCATTGTCTCCATTGTTTTAGGTTTAGAAAAGCAATACAAATGATGTCCTATATATAGCCTATCCTCAATGAACCCAGTTAACAATTTCGTCCAGATTCAGAAATATACACCCGGCCAGATCCAATATGGGTCGACCAACTCCCATCTGGGTGGACCCACCTTGCCTTGGTTCGACCCAACCAGGTCATGGGTTGACCACCAATGGGTCAATTTCCCTTGTTGGTTTCCCACTTTGCTGTTTGATTTATTTTGAAAATTCTGGTTTGTTTAGTTTATATATACTCTACTTATATGTATACAAACTTCTAACCTTTATATCTTTCTCATATGATGTCCGCTTTGCATAAAATTAGAGTCTATCTTAACCAAAATTCCAAGACGAACACAATGATACAATCGGTTTTACTTAATTCCCAATATTTAATTAAGTACCCTTTAGTTTGTTGCTATAAAGTCCTTTAAAATTACGGGGTGTTACACTCACTATCGCCATGTCAACATACAACGTACACATTTTGAATTTTGAAATTTCAATAACTAATTCATGTCCTCCCAATTCAAACAATTTAAAACTCCTATAAATTCTCATTTCATCCAGAATGTTGAATCAAAACTTCATTACCTTCTTCTTCATTCGTCTCTTAACCAAAAACAAAAGATAATGGATAATCCAATTCGTAGTTCAGCCGAAAAAGTAGAAACGACTCTCGAATCTTTTAAAAACCTTCTCTCATTAATTCTACGAAATTAAATGCATCTAGAATTAAGCTAAATGCAGATGATCGAGGAGGAAGAGAAGCATTTGGATGATCCTCGATGGATGGTACTTATAACACCCCGCAATTTTAATAACGAAATTATCAAAATAAATATATTAATAATATTCGTTTGAAATTCGAAAACAAAGGCATGTTATAAAATGAGTAATAAATAAAAAGTTCCTATTGTGCAAACTAAATGCGCAATGGTATATACTGAATTAAATAAAAAAAACAGAAGTAATAAAGGAAATTAATAAATGGTACGCACATTGATTGTATAAACAATGTGCGTTTGAATTTGAAAGTAATTAATATAAATATTAATATAACAACATTTATTTTAATTGACGACGCATGTCATAAGTTACATTAAAATAAAATTAATGGGAGTAACGTCAAAATTTGAAATAGACAACCAATTCTAGAATGTTGACACATATGTGAACAACGAACAAGAACTTCGTCATCCTAAATGGACATTGACTGGTTTTCAACTTGAAAAGAAAGTACCAAATATCAAAATGAAAGTTGGTAAATAATAAGAAGATATTGGTTGAAAATGGAAAATGTCAACCAATGAAGAAGTTGATAATGTTTTTGGATGGTATAGGAGGTCTATCTTTTTTGATTCACCATATTGGAAAGCAAATTTGATTCGATACAATATTGATGTTATGCACACAAAGAAGAATGTCACAAACCATCTCATCAGCATTATTATGGACCTTAAAGATACGACGAAAGATGGCATTAGTGCACATAAGGATTTGAAAAATATGGGTATAAAACAAAGGTTGTGGGTGATGGAAGTTCCTGAAAAAAATAAAATAACCAAACCGAAGGCAACTTTCATTTTGGGAAAAGAAGTAAAGATAAAGTTATGCACCATTTTGAAAAATATAAAAGTCCCTAACAGATACTCTTCTAACTTCCACAATAATGTGATCCTAAATCCTCTTGAACTAAGAAATATGAAATCGCATGATTACCATGTCATAATGCAACATTTGCTTTTGGTATTGCTTCAACATTCTTATCCACAACACAAGGATCAATGAAATGTCATTCATTGTGTTAGTCTATTCTTTAACATTTTATGTTCAAAGGTGATCAATAAGGAACATCTTTTAAAAGCAATGGCTAGCTTAGTAGAAGTAATGTGTGTTTTGAAAAGCATTTTCCACATACATTTTTTGATATCAATATCCACCTTATGGTTCATTTAGCCGATGAAGTATTGATTTGTGGCCTTGTATGATATAGATGGATGTATCC
Organism: Allium sativum; assembly: GCA_030737875.1. NCBI lineage: Eukaryota > Viridiplantae > Streptophyta > Magnoliopsida > Asparagales > Amaryllidaceae > Allium > Allium sativum. The sequence continues at coordinate 90,531,883 of CM060912.1, read as the reverse complement.
TTTTGAACGGAAAATTTCTAATTTTAGTTATGTACATCATTATTTGATATAAATGGCTATAGTCTATAATATATAATTGATCACATTTATTGGTTGATTAAAACATATAAAGGATATATGCGCAACAAAAGATTCATTGAAGGATGTATTATAGAAGGATATATCGTACAAGAAGATAGTCTTTACTGTATGAAATACAGGCCAAACGAAGGTGATGACAATCTTAAACATACCCCCGAAGCATTTTTAGACAAGGACGATGAGTTTGCTGGTGAGATACCGTTAGATAATGGTAAAGACATAACGTTAACCCAAGTGCAGTTTGAACAAGTGCGTAAATAGGTCATAAATAAGTATGATGTTTTGGATGAATGAAAGAAGTAAGTTCGTGAACTTTTCCCGAATTTACATTTTTTTTAGTTCAATTTATATTTACGTTTTGACATGCGTTTTCTGTAGGAGGTATAACTTCTATGTGAAAAGAACTAGATTTCAACTTCGAGGCAGTGTTACAACTGTGGAAGTCATTCAAAGTTTTAATCTATGGTTGTGTACTATGGTATTACACCGTCTTAAGTATTTTGCATGTTTATAAGTGGGAAATATACCTTCGTGACCATGATTTTGTACTTATTTTGTAAAGACCATCGATGTTGATCCAACTCTATGGCAACTAGCGCTAGGGTCAAAGTTCATGATGCATAGTTATATGAAGTACCAAGTGAATGGGTTTTCATTACGAAGATTGTATGATAACACAAAACAGTGTGTATGCATGAGAGAAATTAAAAAAATTAGAGTGAGCAGTAAGAATAAAAATTATAAGGAAGCAGAATCAACATATTACGGAGTCATTCAGCAGATATTTGAGTTGGATCTCACTGACCTCAAACAATTTTTTTTATTGCGATTGGGTAAAGGTCGAGGATATGGTCAATGTTGCTAAATAGATCCTATTTCAAACTTAATCACCATTAATTTAGGGGAATTGAAGAACAAAAATAACATGAATGATGAGCCATTTATTCTGGTCTCAGAAGCGAGTCAAGTGTTCATTCTACATGAAAGATTTAAAAAATAACGGATAGTATGTGGTTTTGCATATACCGAAACGGTTGACTATAAATGTGGATAACATTGAATTCCCTACCATCTATCAATCAGCTTTTAAAGACAATTAGAAGTCTTACCAAATCCATATGTTAATTTATTAGTATTAGTACATCATATGATTGTGTGTCTGTATATTTTTAATTACACGTTTGGGGTACTGAATTATTTTTAATTGCACGACTGTATGTATGTATGTATATTTTTAATTGCACGATTGTGTATTTGCATTATCATTACATATTAATTACACAACTATGTATTTGCATTTAGTCCCCTGATATTGTTTATAGACAGCCTATGGGACATTTATAGGCAGCTTATGAGACTGCAGGAATTCAAATACTTATTGCATAATGTTGCCAATATTCAGTCCCCCGATATTCAGTGTCATGACATTAATTTTATGTTGGTTGATCCTTAGTTGATCTTATAGGTGAGCCTGTGGGGTGAGGATCATCATGTTTTTGCTTGTAATTCAAGTTTGCCTTCAACATTTGGGGACAATCTTTCTTTAATTTTCCTCCCCATCGCTCTTATGGTTTGAGCAATAAACCGTTAATCTTCGAGCAATAAGATTACTTGTATCACATATAGCCTAATCAATTTGTTGTATTTCAGTTTCCTTTTAGTATTCTCGGTTAAACTTTCTTCATGCCTGCCCTCTCAATGTTGAACTTGACTGTGAATATACATGGGTGTTGATATGTGTGTATGCATGTACGTCCTTGTATGTGTATATGTAGATTTCAGCATACATACAGACTTAATATATATGCTGCCTTGGATTCCTATGCCCTGAATTTGGTTGTTTATTCACCCTACCCTTGCTACCATTTTTAAAATCTGGAACACACTGCTGTCTTTTTTGAACCTGAAATATATTAACAATTGGGTTCTGCTGGAGATATGCATCGATATATTTTCCTTTTTCATGCATATATGATTGCAGGGAAAGTACTAAAGTCACGTTGATGGTTTTAGATGAATCAGGTTGTCATCATCATCTAAAATAGTAGGGTTAGTAGTATCAGTTGAAGACTTGCCCATGGATGTAGACAGTGATGTGAAGTAGTCTTTGGCTTAGTGGTGAAGTTACGCACAAATGTTTGGACATGTTGCATATGATATTAAATAATCAAATTAGGCCCCATGAACTATTAAGTTGTGCTGAGTTTTTATTGAGGCATGTCAAGTCTTGTTATTATATATTAGGCATGATGTTGTGGTATTCGATATGTGTATGTTATTTGTTGTGGTACTGGATATATATGTGATGTTTATCGTTTGTATGTCTATGATTATATAAATTGATAATATTACTTGTTCTGATGTCTCGGAATGATTATATATGTGGTATAATAACTACTATTTGTATGTCTGTGATTATATAATTTGATTGTATATGTATAATTATAGTATTTAATTGACCAATTAGGTCATGGTTAATTGATATATTAGGTACGGTTAGTATCTAATGGACCAAATACCAATACCTTGTTTGTCAACAGTTACAACTTTGATCCATATTTGACTGATCATTTACATTAGGTACGGATAATAACTGTATCTAGAGGACCAAATAGCAGCACTTTATTGGTCAATTAGTTACGGATTTGACCCGTATCAAATTAACTCATTAGATACATCCATGAGTCGTATATAATGAATCCATTAGATACTTCCACATACCGAATTCAATGTCATCTGTTAGATACGGTTAGGAGTCGTGTCTAATTGTTATTGACACCATATTTAGCTATGGCTCGAAACCGTATCTAACTACCTTACACGCTAGTTTTAACCATAGATAAATATCAATTATGTTGTACTGATTAAAATTGGGATTGATGCAACCAAGCGAAACACTTAAGTTTTACACTTATTTTCCAATAAACAGATATTGTTAGACACACGTGACAACTCCCTAATTTGGAAGACAGTTCAACATGGCATCGCCTATTGAATTTCATTCCAAATTTAGCAAAATTCATAGAAAATTTAGGCTGCACGTCTCATGTACGGCTCAATCCGGCAAAACTCAAAATCACAATGCAAGGCCCATCTCATTAAAAGGAAAAAAAGGTCTAAAAGTGGCTACCCATACATAGGGAAAAAATCACCAAAAATGCACCAACGACCAAAACCACAACTCTACATTTACTACATACTTCTTTTTTTGGCAATCTTAGCATTTAGATGCAAATAAAAACGAATAGGCATTCAAACAAATCAAATCTTGCTTCTTTGTAACTGAGCATGAGCTCAAAAAAGAGGAATAGACACAATAGTAGAGATAACAAAAAGGGAATAAACATGTTAAATAAATATAATTTATCTACCATAAGATGTCATGTCGTGTATGAATTTAATTTCAAATAAATATCCAATACAACAATACAATTATCCCGCATGCCTAACAATCATATAAGTATACAGTCATGTCAAACATCAATAATAAAATATGCATTGCAAATAAAAACTATAAAAACAACATCCACACTTATCCTAGCATGCATGATACTAAACTAGATAATAGGACACATCAAATATTCAGTTCAATCCATATATGTCTCAACAACTTGGTTGCTGTTTTAAAAATAGAGAACAGTAATCTAGCATCTCTCGTCAATAAATCGAGTATGACTCCAGGTTATCATACTATTCCAAATTTACATGGCAACCTAACGATGTAAAGCGTCGACAACTATTTCTATATCTATTTGGAAATCTCAAATAGTTGTATTAAAAAAATTTAATCCATCCCATCCAACTATTTCTAGTTGACATTGCATTCGTTACAAAACAAATACGCAACCAACCCCTTCTCACGAGGCCCGAAACAACAACACCTCTTCCATGCTGAACCAGCCATCTCGATCATGTCCATACTACCTCACATCAAGTTATGAAATCATAACAAGTGTTAAACACAAGCAACGTTCACTAAATAAATATTGCTTTTAAACAGGTACATCTCCAACTCGACACTCAAACAACTACATTTCCTATATGTAGCTATAGGAAACTTCATACTCATAGGATGCCAAGAATTCCAACAGTTATCGCTAGCAAAGGTTGAGATACTTCTCGAGGAAGAGGAATCTCGGTAATGTGACATCACCAATGCACTAATCCCTTTGCTAATAAATAGTGCCTCCAACTCACCAAAGTGTACTCTATCGTCTTCTATTCTGAATCAAGAGTCGAATGCTCCTAGCGTAGTTTTGCTTATCGACTAAGACACAACAACCTTCCATTCGAAAACAAACATCACTTAAACTACCCACACAACCAAACGAGTATTATTGGCCTCTCATTCCTTCTCAAAACGAGAAAGTAACACACTCATGGGTTAATCTTAACTTCTAAACCATCCAAAATCCCGTAGGACTCATAATGACTTCCTACTCGAGACGACGTGATCCAAGCACTCCACTTTACTCAATGAAAAGTGAAACTCCAACATATGGTGTTTTCTCAATACCTAAAATTCCCTCTCTTGACTTGTGCTTAATTTCCATCCATAGGAAAATGAAAAAAAATTGAGTAGCATAAATGCAACTCTTCTAAGTGATATATTGGAACACGATCCAAGAAATCAACAAAACATGTCGACCCATTGGTTAATTTGAGCGGTATAACTGACCAATCAAAATCAAGGTTGTGTGCAATACGTTGTAATCAACATACACCCTCCAACTACCCATAATCGGTAAAATCCCCTTGGGGTTCCCAACCTAAAGAACGTACATAAGTAGATCGATACAGAACTTGACTCAAACATGGTGGCAATCTGGTTACCTCATCGAATTCGTCCGGGTACTCTCAAGCTACAAGCTCAGGTAACGACTCAATACAAGAGATATGTCTCATCCCAATATCATTCAATCATAATCGACTATCTACAAACGATCTAAGTCTCAACCCACTATCGCTAAATCGAAGAAGACTCGCTACTGAAGAGCTTGACCTAGCCCACACAAATAACCTCTTACTGCCAACGATATTCCATATCCTCCTTGTAATTGAACTGCTAGACTAAATATCATGTCCCGTTAAGCTCAACAATCAATTTAGCAAACATATAACCATGATTTGATGAAATTTAAGTTTTGACGAACCATGTATACTGCGAAGTACTAACTATGTCATAACACCATCCAACCTTGAGGCCCAAAATTAATTACTATGGATACTGTAGTCACCCATAGTATTTAGCTCAGGCGACCAAACGTGGGATATTACACACATATATATAATCTAAGTTAGCCCTCCACACAGTATGCCACAATCAAGAAAGGAAAATCAATTCATGAGCCCCAATCCTGTCCCATCCATTGAATTGCATTATCAAATGGAACGATAAAACCTCGACATCAAGCTAAAACACGTATGAAAACGCCATTAATGGAAAGATATATCGAGTGATGAAGTCGTTCACTTCTCTTTCATCGAGGGAGCACTCAATGAAACGAAAAAAACAATAAATACATATGTCTCCATAATTTGTCCAGACAAAGTAGGATAAACTTCTATATTGGGAGCAAGTTAGAGCAATCATAAGCTTCCTCGATCGACTCCTCCAACTATCATTCCCTTGGAAAAAATTATCACCCTCCGAGTCGATCACTCAACCTAGCACCAAACTCCAAACTTAAGAGTAACAAAAGAGAGGATAACCCTACTTCGACAACATGCTGAATCTAGTAACACTCTCTAATATAGACGTATCGCCTAAATTGACGAACTCCTCATCGACTTCCAAGAAGTCGATGCAAACCTCCTCGAAGTAAATCTTGAATTGGTCTCGAGCGAATCGATTTCAATAACTCGAAACGATAAAGAACCTCAACCAATCCAGGCTCCAACTTGTAGTCCTTTAAGAGTAAACTCCTAATTTATTAAACATTTAATTTCAAGTCATCAAAGAAAACCCTTGCGAGAACCCAAATAGGCCACGCGCCATAACATTCTATTCCACTCCATTCCATTCCAAGGAATGAAATGCCACGCGAATAAATGAGCATCCACACAATGTGTTATAGCCGACTCGCTGCACCTGAGTGCCAAAACTAGTAAGAGATATAAAGGACATTCCATAAAATGGATCGTACCATTACTGGAAAAAAACTTTAAGTCAAGACTAGTAGTTCTTGATTCTACTCAACTCTCAACTCCAGAGATGGAGTAATTAGAAGTATTTCTCATTTACCAGATCGTCTAAGATAAGGTTAGAACGATCAATAGCTAATAGAAAAAACTATTACATTGGCCCTCGTGTGCAAAAAAGCCTATACTATATGTACACTACTAATATTTAGATTCAAAAACAAAAATATATACAAAAATACACTCTCTTGTACATATTAACTCTCGCATTTAGTACTTCTTAGGCCAAACAGTGAAACCTAAGCTCTGATACGAAATGTGATAACCTCCTATACACCAGCTATACTTATAACCAAAAATTTGCATTGTGTAAGCACCTGATCGATGTAAAGCATTCGTCAAGAGAAAGAAATAGTAGAAAAGAAGAGAAAAGAGAAAGAAAAGAAGAAAATAAAAGAGAAGAGAACATAAACACAATCATAGAATTTATCATATATCTACAACGCATCTGATAATACATAATAGTAACAATCACATATAAAAACAGGCGAGACATAACTATTTAAACCAAGAAATCATAGTACATATGCTCATATAGCTATACAGAACAGTAATAGAGTTTATACAGTTGATAAATAAACTCAAGCCGGTAAAATGTCTCTAATAAGAATACATAAAACTGTCAAGGCTCCACAGCGCTATGCAGCTGAATAAACAAAAGTAATACAAGTATATAGGCAAACAGATACAGAATAATTACAAGACAGATACAAATAAGGCAGAAACGGAAATTTTAAACTTTTATTTCAAGTATAAGTCATGATAACATGGTCCACAATTTCGTAAGTCATAAAAACCATTTCAACAAAATAACTTTTGTCTTGCACCATCAGAGTACATAAGTAAATAAAAAGCATCATTCCCCTAACAAAAAGAGTTAAGCCATAGTAGAGACAAGAACTTGAGCCATACTCCAGAAGTAGCTCCTAGCAAGATGATATCTGATTCCTGATTAAGTCTGAGTGTTTCCTCCTTGAGAACCTAGGGAGGGGGAAACGGAAGAAACAAGGAGAAACAACAGGGTCAGACATAAAGTCTGGCGAGTCTAGTTACTTTTAGCTAGTAGATAAATAAAAGCAAAATGATAGGCATATAAAGTGGATGAGAGAGATCACTACATAAATGGCAGGTGTGACAAGGTAAGCAAGTTAAGATGTATGTGCCTCACTAATGATTACTCTGCACTGTTACTAGTATAACTGAAACGAGATGATCCCTTCCACTATAAGTTGGTAGGCTTAGGTCATACGTCCAAGTACACCCTAACCACTACCCTAATCGATCGGCTCCTTATCCTGCAGATATCTTGCGCTGGCCCCACAGTAGGAGGTATCACTTCCTAAAGTAGCAACCCATGATGTGCACAACCATATCTATTGGTGTCACGGTCGTCTTAGCCTCTCTGCCCGATCCATGCACGCACATGTCCCCGGTCGGTTTGCGCCGCCTACACCATCCGTCTCATTTGGATCTCTTACAATCAATCAGTAAGCGTGACCCCTCTCCGCCTAGTACAGAGTTCTTTACTTGATACCAACTCCAGGTTACTGACTGAAATGGGTCCCACACAATATGATACAAGCTCCCCCTTGTCTTGTATCCCCCACTAGGTTTTCCACTAACTATGTATACCTTTAGGTATCTTTAATTACATAGCCCTATACTAGTTATGCCTACCCTAAAGGGTGTCTTTAATTACACAACTTCATTACATTATCTATCGGTTATGTATACCACTAGGTGTCTTTAATTACATAACCCTATTACATTATCTACTGGTTATGTATACCACTAGGTGTCTTTAATTACATAACCTTATTGAGTTAAGTTCGTGGGCCTATATATACATATTACCCACCCCCTCTAATTTACTTAACCCACCACTAGCCATCCAATTTTACTTAACCCTAACTTAAGTCCATAGTCATATTAAATTAGATTAAGTAGTCCATTTTATTACCATGTCCAATTATGTTATAATGGGCTAGATCTCCCACATTAGGCCTACAACGTGTGGATGTTGGATATGCCGGTCGGGTCCGGGCAGTCTTATTCTATAGTTGGGCCTGACCTCCTATCTTAGTCCGATTCGTATTTGCGTACTTAGACCTCCCACATTAGGTTCAACATTAGTGGTTGTTGGATATGCCGGTCGGGTCTGGGCAGACTTCCACCACTAATGTAACCTAACCTCGTGTCATAAGTACAAGTTACAATTCCTAATTGTAAATTATTAAACATTTCAAATTAATCCAAATCTACCTATGTCATTATAGGTAACTATTTCTATGTTTTCCCCATTTGAATTACATTTCCCATTTCATATAAACATTACATAATTCATGCCAATTATAATCCCTTTTTCCCCGTTTCCTCCTTAATGTATTCGTACGTATTTTGGCGGCATCTAGGCTATAAAATAGCTTAGCTATAACAATAAAAAGAGAATATGACAGGGTTGATAGTTTCAACATGTCTTGGCATAAACATGAACATAAACTGGCATAAAAACAAAGTGAATGGACATGTAATTAACATCATAATAAAGTGGACATCAAACTGGTAACTTATAGCAATCATTATGATGTTCAAGCAAACATAATGAGATCTAGATTAAACATTGGGTGTCCAATTACTTAGATCTAGCATAGTTAGGGTGACATAATAATATGTTTAGAACTAAAGGTGCATTCACATGTCAAGTTTACAACATATCTCAATGTATCACAATATGACCGGTGAATGGTGATTAACATAAAGATCTAGATCCAAGTAATGTCACAATTGTCCAAATTAATGGATGTACATCCACCATAACATGGTTACAAGCCAAGATCCACATAAGCATCATAATCGAATCACCACAAATTTATTAGATTTAGGAAAATAGATCTGTCGTGACATATTATAGGATTTCATATTAACACAGAATCCTACTTTACAACCTATCCAATTCATAGTCTTTCAAAGTATACTTTTATTTATCTAAACCTAAAATTAATATAGAAACTCACAGCGTTAGGTTTAGAGAATTTAGGAAGAACGGATCTAGAACTTCTAAATTGGATTTGTAGAATATGTTGTAGATAACGGTTCAGTTCGCACTCCAGCAGCATATGGCCTCCATGACTCCCAACGAATAGAATATGAGAAATAGGACATGTATATATAGCTGCGAGACCCCCTGAAATCGAGTGCCATGTCAGCCATAGGGGTGTCGACACCCCTTTGGGTGGGTCGACCCCTAGGTCGACACCTATTCAGGGGCGTTGAACCCTAGGTTGGCACCCCTCTAGGGGGTCGACCCCCTAGAGCGGGAATTTCCGCTTAGAGGAATTTTTCGAATTTGAATCCTCTGGATAGTATTCTGACTCATCTCTGACTCACCTCTGACTCATGCGTATATATAAAATATTTCTGTGCTTATACAAACTTAAAACCCATATAACTTCTTCATACGTTGTCCGTTTAATGCAAACCAAATGTCTATCTTGACCAGAATTTCGATACGGATGCAATGGTGCAGTCCGTTTCCTCTAATTCTGAACATTTAATTAATTATTATTTAATTTATTCTCTTTAACGCTGTTTAAAAAAATTCAGGGTGTCACATTCTCCCCTACTCAAAGGATTTCATCCCCGAAATCTCTATGTTGAGAAGAATGCATATCCTACTATCCATCATCCATCTACTCATCCACCAATCACGGTAATCCATTATCCTTGAAGATTTCTAATGCTTATATGAATATATGTAAAGGTGTGTGTATATGTCCCAACACTAATGCGAAGATCAGGCGGTCTACTGATTCAGTTGACCTCCTTAATGCAATGTATGTTAGTGCCATCAATCCAATATGTATGCAAATAAATCTATTTTATCATATAAGTTTTATATGTGTGTACACCCATTCGTCTAAATGCGACATCCATATGCCAGTTCATCCATTTTCATCCATAAAAGAAAAGAAAATGCACACACATCCATATGCAATATGAAAGTGATTGAGCTGATCTTAGTGCCTAATGTGTGTGTATATGCGCACACAGGCAACCACTAGAAAACACTTGCATCCATCAAAAATAACAAGTTTCAAACACATGTTTACATCCATAGGATTCCTATCTAAAGGTTGAAAATACGATGGATAAGATATATTCTATTGATAGAAACAAGTACTGATAAAACTTAGGAAAGGAGTTAAGAATATACCCTCGAGAAGAAAAGGGTACGAAGCACGAATCTTGTCTTCGGTCTCCCAAGTCACATCTTCTGGGTTATCTCCCTATTGAACCTTTAGCAACTTGATTTCCTTACTGTGCAGCTTCTTAACTTCTGACCCAAGAATACGGGTAGGGACTCGTCTGACTGTCGCTTCCCGTTCCACTTCGACTTCTTCCAACAGGCTCGGCTCAACAACTTCCGCGATGTAAAGTAGGAACTTCTGCGGATGAGAGACTTGGTAAACGTTATGAACACCGGATAGATTTTCTGGGAGCTTTACTTTGTAGGCCATTTGGCCAATACTCTCGGTTATGGGAAACGGTCCCACAAACCTAGGTGCCAACTTCCCTACTGATCCAAAGCGAACCACATTCCTCAGAGGTGATACTTTGATAAAAACTAAGTCTTCCACTTCGAATTCGATGTTAGTCCTTCTCTTCACTGCATAGGATTTCTGCCTTTCTTGAGCTATCTTCATCCGTCGTCGAATAAGGTCAATATTTTCGGGCGTTTCTCTAACCATATCTGGTCCAAGTAGTAATCTTTTTGTAGATTCCCACCAACAAGTTGGCGATCTACAGGGTCGCCCGTACAATTCTTCGAAGGGTGCCATACCGATGCTAGCCTGATAGTTGTTATTATAGACAAACTCTACTAATGGAATATGTTTTTCCCAAGTCCCTCTGAAGTCTAGGATACATAACCTTAAAAAATCTTCTAGGATCCTATTCACCCTCTCCGTCTGCCCATCGGTCTGAGGATGATAAGAAGTGCTTAAACACAACTGTGTACCTAATTCTTCTTGCAAGCTCCTCCTAAATTCGCTTGTAAAGATGGGGTCACGACTGCTTACGATGCTCGAAGGTACTCTGTGAAGACGAACTATCTCTCGGACATAAGTTGCTGCCAACCATGATGCCGTCCTCTTACACTTGACTGGAATAAAGTGAGCGCTCTTAGTGAGTCTATCCACTATCACCCAAATACTGGTATTACCTTTCTTTGAGCTAGGAAAACCATCTATGAAATCCATAGAGACGCTCTCCCATTTCCACTACAGAACCTCCAACAGATGAAGTAATCCACCGGGCTTCTTTTGCTCAGCTTTGACTTGCTGGCGAACTAAACATTGAGAAACAAATTCGGCCACATCCTTCTTCATCCTAGCCCAAAAGAAAACCCTCTTCATATCCCTGTACATCTTGTCACCGCCTGGATGAATGGTCATCTTAGAATGGTGGGCTTCTTCTAGGACTACCTTTATCAAGCTTCTATTTCGAGGAACACAAAGCCTTCCATCTCGTCGCAACCACCCCTTTTCATCTATGGCAAACCTACTGTGGTGACTAGAAGTCTCCCCTCTTCTTAACTTATCCATGATGTCTAGAATCTGTGGGTCACCTTGTTGTGAAGTTCCTATCTGATCCACAAGAGTCGGTCGTATCTCCAAAGATGCAAATAAATCAGGCAAAACCTCAATGGAGGGTCTAAAATCAAAAGCTGATATGAACTCCAACTTCTTTCTTTCCACAAACAGAGGACTCAGGGATACCCTCTGCCTACTTAGTGTGTCTTCCACCACATTACCCTTGCCAGGGGTATAAGCAATCTTAAAATCATACGAAGCTAAGAACTCCATCCACCGTTGTTGCCATAAGTGTAGATCCTTCTGTGAGAATAGATACTTGAGAGATTTATGATCGGTGTATAACCCAAACTTTTCTCCAAGTAAATAATGACGCCACGTCTTTAATGCGAATAATATGGCAGCTAGCTCTAAATCATGGGTGGGGTAGTTCTTCTCATGAACCCTCAACTGTCTACACCCAAAACATATTACTTTCCCTTCTTGCATCAGAACCGCACCAAGCCCTATACCGCACGCATCAGTGTAAACAATAAACCCTTTACTCCCATCGGGGAAGGTCAAGACCGTGGCTGTTGTCCGAGCCCTTTTTAGTCGTTGGAAAGCAACGTCACAGTCTATGTCCCATGAAAATGTCAAATTCTTCTTTGTCAGCCTGGTGAGAGGGGCTGATATTCTTTGCGAAGTCCATAATGAACTTCCTATGATAACCTGCCAGCCCAAGAAAGATTTTCACCTCGGTTGTATTTTTAGGAATATGCCAATCTTGTACTACAACTACCTTCGCGGGATCCACAGTTATCCCTTCTTTGGAGACTACATGCCCTAAGAATCTCACCTCCTTTCTCCAGAAATGGAATTTGGAGAACCTTGCTTTTAGTTGATGGTTACGGAGAGTTTTCAAAACTTCTCCCAAATGTTGGGCATGCTCTTCTTCACACTTGGAGAAGATCAAAATATCATCAACGTAGACTATGATGAATTTGTTAAGGAACTCCTGAAACACCCTACTCATCAAATCAACAAAATAGGCAGGTGAATTTGTCAACCCAAAAGGCATAACTAGCCATTCAAAGAAACCGTCCGGAGTCCTGAAAGCAGTCTTATCTATGTTATCCTCAGCCACCCTCAACTGATGGAACCCCGAAGCCAAGTCCAACTGAAAAAATACAGAGGCACCAACAAGCTAATCAAATAAATCATCAGTCCTTGGAAGCGGGTGCCTGTTCTTCTTGGTGAGCTTATTTAATTCTCTATAGTCAACACACAGACGAAGTGAACCATCCGCTTTAGTTGCAAATACTACTGGAGCACCCCCATTCCGATATGCTTCGTCTGATAAACCCTTTCTCAAGTAGCTCCCCTACTTGCTTATCAGCTCCCTCCTCTTCCATGGAGCCATGTGGCGTACTGGTAATGCAACCGGCTTTGCATTGTGAAGTCAATTTCCCTCCTTGGAGGTAAACCCCGTACCTCATCAAAAACATCTGAATAATCTCGAACCACTAGAACATATTACAAATCATCTATGGATACATCTAGAGACTCTAGGAAGCTTAGCTTAACAGACCCTTGAGGGTCACAAGAAACTTCGAGGGTCGTCCCATGACAAGTCGGGAGTCTAACAACCCTCGTCTCATAATCCAGAATGGCCCCATATGTGGTAAGCCAATCCATTCCTAGAATCAACCCATAGCCCATAAACCCGAGCACATACGCGTCGCATTCAAATTCGACGCCTAACACAGATATTTTCAAACCCCCAAAAATCATCGGTAAACGAGCCGAACCACCAATGAGGTTTGAAACAACTACGGTATCTACTACCATACTAGTAATTAAGTGCAGAGATTCAACCACAGAACTAGATATAAACGAGTGTGAAGCACCAGAATCAAAAAGTGTTCTAACTGGATGGGTCGAAAGAGAAACTAAACTTTCTACGGAAAATTTTCTACCTCTTTCAGGAGCACTGATCGCAAGAGCATGCACCTGCCTTCCAAGAGTCCCTGCTCTTTGCCCTTGTCCTGTGATCCCTGTTTCTTCGGGCACTCTTTGGAGAAGTGTCCGACCTCTCCGTAATTAAAGCAATTGGTCTTCCTTCTCTTACAATCTTTGATCAGGTGGTCCTCCTTTCCACAATTGTGACATTTTCTCTTATCCTTGCCTTTATCATCTTCCCACCCTTTCTTTGGCTGTTGCTGCCCTTTCTTAGGCCACACCTTCTTATTCGGCGATGTCCCCTCAGTTTTTGTTTCCTTTTTTTCTCCCTTGTCCTCCTCATGCATTAGGGCCATATCAACAAGCTTTTCAAAGGTGGCCCGCCCCCATTGGAAGATGGGACATAGCTAAACCATGCAGAGGCTCATTCAGCCCCTTAGCAAACCGCAAAGCCCTTTTGTGCGGTGTGTCTACCACTCTAGCCCGAACCTTGCTGGCTAGTTGAACTTGTTCACATACTCTTTCACCATCAAATTTACTTGTTTGAGTGTTAAGAACCTCTCCATCTGTATGCTTCTCTCCGCTTGGGAAAGAAATTTCATTTTGGACCTCTGTCTAAAGTCTTCCCAAGTTTCTACCGGACGTCCAGCTTGGCTGATTTCCCACCAAAATGGGGCTTCGTCCTTTAACAGCCAAGCACAAAATTGAATTTTCCTTCGGTCCTCCACTTCAATGATTACGAATAAGTCCTCTGTATCCTTAAGCCAATTTCGAGCTTCTACGAATGTCTCGTTCCCATGGAATGACAAAGTTGTCAACTTTTGGAGGTGAAGGAGGAGGAATGAGTGGTGCAACTAGGGGAGGAACGTATGTTTGGACTTCGGCCGGCGCCGTGGCCTTCAAATACCTCCAGAACCGTCCGGGTATTGTGATGCCCTTTGGGAGATCATGGATGTTTTGTTCCCCAGACATGCTGAAAAAGGGAAAAGGAAGAAATTTAGATAAAGGACTGGAGGATACTACATATTGCTTTTCGGAGAATGTTTCCAAAATAGACTTTTCTTTTCGAAAATACCTTTCTTTTAAAACTTTTTGAAAATAATTTTCAAAAACTTTTATCTAATCTGGTAACCTTTAGCTCCGATACCAAGTGAGACACCCCACGTCTGTTAATGTCACTCACTAAGGGAATGCATTAAGTTTCATGAAGCGCTATAGGTAAACAAATACAGAATAATTACAAGACAGATATTAATAAGGCAGCAGCAGAAAATTTAAACTTTTATTTCAAGCATAAGTCATGACACCGTGGTCCATAATTTCATAAGTCACAAAAACTATTTCAACAAAATAACTTCTGTCTTGCACCATCAGAGTACATAAGTAAATAAAAAGCATCATTCCCCCAATAAAAAGAGTTAAGCCATAGTAGAGATAAGAACTTGAGCCATACTTCAGAAGTAGCTCCTAGCAAGATGATATCTGATTTCTGATTAAGTCTGAGTGTTTCTTCCCTGAGAACCTAGGGAGGGGGGAAACGGAAGAAAGAAGGAGAAACAACAGGGTCAGACATAAAGTCTGGCGAGTCTAGTTACTTTTAGCCAGTAGATAAATAAAAGCAAAATGATAGGCATATAAAGTGGATGCGAGAGATCACTACATAAATGGCAGGTGTGACAAGGTAAGCAAGTTAAGGTGTATGTGCCTCACTAATGATTACTCTGCACTGTTACTAGTATAACTGAAACGAGATGATCCCTTCCACTATAAGTTGGTAGGCTTAGGTCATACGTCCAAGTATACCCTAACCACTACCCTAATCGATCGGCTCCTTATCCTGTAGATATCTTGTGCTGGCCCCACAGTAGGAGGTATCACTTCCTAAAGTAGCAACCCATGATGTGCACAACCATATCTATTGGTGTCACGGTCGTCTTAGCCCCTCTGCCCGATCCATGCACGCACATGTCCCCGGTCGGTTTGCGCCGCCTACACCATCCGTCTCATTTGGATCTCTTACAATCAATCAGTAAGCGTGACCCCTCTCCGCCTAGTACAGAGTTCTTTACTTGATACCAACTCCAGGTTACTGATTGAAATGGGTCCCACACAATATGATACAAGCTCTCCCCCTTGTCTTATAACCCCCACTAGGTTTCCCACTGATTTGTATACCCTTAAGTGTCTTTAATTACATAGCCATATACTAGTTATGCGTACCCTAAAGGGTGTCTTTAATTACATAACTTCATTACATTACCTATTGGTTATGTATACCACTAGGTGTCTTTAATTACATAACCTTATTGAGTTAAGTTCGTGGGCCTATATATACATATTACCCACCCCGACTAATTTACTTAACCCACCACTACACATCCAATTTTACTTAACCCTAACTTAAGTCCATAGTCATATTAAATTAAGTTAAGTAGTCCATTTCATTATCATGTCCAATTATGGTTGTAATGGGCTAGACCTCTCACATTAGGCCTACAACGTGTGGATGCTGGATATCCCGGTCGGGTCCGGGAAGTCTTATTCCACAGTTGGGCCTAACCTCGTGTCTTAGCCCGATTCGTATTTGCGTACTTTGACCTCCCATATTAGGTTCAACATTAGTAGTTGCTGGATATGCCGGTCGGGTCTGGGCAGACTTCCACCACTAATGTAACCTAACCTCGTGTCATAAGTATAATTTACAATTCCTAATTGTAAATTACTAAACATTCCAAATTAATCCAAATCTACCTATGTCATTATAGGTAACTATTTCTATGTTTTCCCCATTTGAATTACATGTCCCATTTCATATAAACATTACATAATTCATGCCAATTATAATCCCTTTTTCCCCGTTTCCTCCCTAACGTATTCATACGTATTTTGGTGGCATCTAGGCTATAAAGTTGCCTAGCTATAACAGTAAAAAGGGAATATGACAGGGTTGATAGTTTCAACATGTCTTGGCATAAACATGAACATAAACTGGCATAATAACAAAGTGGATGGACATGTGATTAACATCATAATAAAGTGGACAATAAAGCTGGTAACTTTTAGCAATCACTATGATGTTCAAGCAAACATAATGAGATATAATTAAACATTAGGTGTCCAATTACTTAGATCTAGCATAGTTAGGGTGACATAATAATATATTTAGATCTAAAGGTGGATTCACATGTCAAGTTTACAACATATCTCAATGTATCACAATATGACAGGTGAAAGGTGATTAACATAAAGATCTAGATCCAAGTAATGTCACAATCGTCCAAATTAATAGATGTACATCCACCATAACATGGTTACAAGTCAAGATCCACATAAGCATCATAATCGAATCACCACAATTTTATTAGATCTAGGAAAATAGAACTGTCAAGACATACTATAAAATTTCATATTAACACAGAATCATACTTTACAACATATTCAATTCATAGTCTTCCAAAATATACTTTTATTTATCTAAACCTAAAAGTAATCTAGAAACTCACAGCGTTAGGTTAAGAGAATTTAGGAAGAACGGATCTAGAATTTCTGAATTGGATTTGTAGAATATGTTTTTGTAGAAAAAGGTTCAGTTCGCACTCCAGCAGCATATGGCCTTCATGACTCCCAATGAAGAGAATATGAGAAATAGGACACGTGTATATATAGCTGCCAGACCCCCTGAAATCGAGTGCCATGTCAGCCCTAGGGGTGTTGATACCCCTGTGCGTGGGTCGATCCCTAGGTCGATACCCCTTCAAGTGGATCGACACCCTTCTAGGGGGGTCGACCCCTAGTGTAGGAATTTTGCCACTCAGAGGAATTTTTCGAATTTGAATCTTCTGGATAGGATTCTAACTCATCTCTGACTCACCTCTGACTCATGCGTATATATAAAATATTTTTGTGCGTATACAAACTTAAAACCCTCATAACTTCTTCATACGGTGTTCGTTTTACGCAAAAAAAAATGTCTGTCTTGACCAGAATTTCGAGACGGACGCAATGGTGATGTCCATTTCCTCTAATTCTGAGCATTAAATTAATTATTATTTAATTTATTCTCTTTAACGTTGTTTAAAAAAATTTGGGATGTTACACCTGTCGCTTGGCCTGCTCATCATCATCGTTTGTAAGCATCTAAGGTACTAAATGGGAAATAAAACCTTGGGTCAGAAAAAAAGTCTGGTGTTAACGATAAACAAATCTAAAAGTACTATAAAAGTCGTAACACTAAACATTATACGGATGGTATGGATAATCATACATGTTCTTCCTTTGCATCCAAAGAGCTAGCACATAACAATCAATATATGTTACACTATGATAAACATCATATAAATGGGGTGTGATAGATGTCTAAGTACTAAATGAAAATAAACAAATAAACAACCATAGCAACAATCAGTCATCCTCACATTCACTCACTCAGTGCGTAAAGTATACGATACTCAATACTTTAGACACCAAAACAACTAGGGTTATGGCAGGTCCAACTGTCCTAGTCTCTGCCGAATTACCGTTATGACCAACTGCTCTAGTCTATTACCAATAACCCTGCCCTGTTCATACTACCGTGGCTTTGGTGTCTGAGCCAATCAGTCCACACTGCCCTGGCTCTGATTTGTCTACATGCCCTCTCTCTCAAACAAGTACCAAAATCATGAATATCGATAACTCCTTTGCACACTTTCTCCACAGTAGAATCCATCTTTAGACTCTCAATAATGCTCCCCATTGAAGTCAGTCGACAAGTGGGCTATCCCCAGCGAATTGCACTATTGTAAGACTTTATCGACTATCCTCTAAGTTGTAACAACCATGCGTCATCCCGTACTCATATGACAGTCATCTAAGTATGACTTAATGTCATCTTTTTTGCATCTTGGTGAAAAGAAATCCATCGCACCATCCTTGCTCCTTACCCAGGAATCATTGTTGTCGAATGATGGATCACTGCATAGAAGCATCACATCCATGTCTCAAGCTAAAGCCTCTGATCGAAGAGCCATTATATCGAAAGTTTGATCAAATGAACCATCATATCATGTTGTTGGAGATCGCACCATTGCCCATGTCAAATTGACCAAAGTGGTCAACAACTATAGTAATCGATATCGACCACTTCATAATAATCAATAACGACTACCTGGATCATTTATTTAACCAAAATTGATTAAATACTCATCCAAGGAAAATGTCCGAAATTTTTTGCATAGTTCGGCTCGTCGCTTAGTCCATCCTTCGTCTTCAGTCCACTACCGAGTTTTAATGTCACTCTGTCTTCAGGTCTATCGCCAAGCTCTAATGCTGCCCCATCGTCGAATCCATCAAAGCGCTCTAACTTCGAGAATTTACCATATCTGATCGAGTCTAGAATCCTTGTGCACTCAATCAGTACACATCAGCTTGTGCGTTCAATTGATAAGTGACAAACTCTTACAATTGAGAAATTCCTAATACTAGATCACCAACGAACAACGTTTTAATCTGAACTAAATAAACAATTAGACCATGCAACAAATAGTCATTTGATTTCCTAAACTAGCATACAATCATTCATAATGGTAATAAATTAAATGGAACCTATCTATATTAATCAAAGTGAAATAAGTGTCCAAATAACCGATGTCTAACAATGTAGTCAAAATAGCGCGTAAATGGGTAAATAGCGCGTAATATCGCCAATTAAGTAAAAATGTAACAATTAGGTTAAATACACTTAAATCACTATGTGATCTTTCTATTTGTTATTTACTAGGTTCAATTATCCTAAATATCACGTTGTATAATTAGAAATCAATTTAAAACTTCCAGTTTACACTATATGAACAAGTAAAGTTCAGTGAGAGACAATAACACTCATCTTAGCCAAATCAGCCCAAACTAGCTCTAAAATGTATAGCTCGCTCGTATGAGTCCAACACTAGAAACGACATCTAAATTAGACCTCATATGCAAAATATATATTTGATATAAGTTTTACTATTAAGCGGATGATCAAGCAAACTTAAATATTTTACTAATATAGCTAATTACCATTCTAACCCTTCTTTCCCTACTAACCTGTGCATGTATCATTAAAAACACATAAGCTCAACTCATTGTCTCTTCGATTTCTCCGTGCATAGACTACTATTCGACAAACAGACTTCTCTATCGCGCTCCATGTGAGCACTCCATATCCATGACTAAGAATCCAAGCTCGGTCCACCCCTCCAATTCCAACCTGTCCATCACGCACACGACTTTATACAGTTGCTTTTCTCCTTGATTTATCAAGTATGCCAAAAACTTGGGAAATGATAGTTCTTGCCATGAGAAATACAACGCAACAATCCTCAAGCCTCCCCGTTGATCATAATGTTGGAAAACTCAAGCCTTAGTTTACTAATGGCATGCAACTTCCTCCAGCATTGTCGTCGCATACAACCAAGTGGGTATGGATGTGGAGACTTTGTCATCACGAGTTCACTGAGATTTGTTTTAAGATTTTCAGTGGTCCAAATATTTCGATTTAAAATTTTCAAATAGAAATAAGAGGCGCAACATGGGTTTTTAAATGAAATATTGAATTCATGAAGAAGAAGAAAGAATAAATAGTGATGGGCCGGTTTTCTCCATCAGATAAGGTTTAGCCATTTAATTATTTTATTAATTTAATTCTCAAAAGAGCCCAAAAATCCATGAAATCTAATGGACATGTGTCGCCTGCCGTCATTTTTGTAAAAACGTCTTGTGAAAACAATAAGACTAGTTTTGAGACCCAATTCGATCATATGCAGAAGTTAGCCTTTAAAACATGAATTATACAACGTCAGTTTCTTATAGAAATTGACACAAGTTTATTTTGCGCACGGTCGAATGCTACATCCATTCGCTACGAAACTTGACGACGTGCAACTACTCACTATGACGATTTCAGAAATATAAGCTTCATCGAAATCCGAGACTATACTCCCATAATGACAATTTATGCATATATCAAAATCGTTATGACCACTAAATGGTCCAAACTCAAAATTTAGGGATACGTACACTTATTCTTCACCTGACGAACAAATCAGACTCAATAGAACTGGTCTAATTCCTACTTCGATTATTTGTGAAAAAGCATCCTTTAGATCTGTCATTCAAATAATTAATCATCAATATTTAAATAAAATATTCAAATATCCAATCGTTAAAAATTGGGTCGTTACACTTACACCAACATTCTAAGTTTATTCTAAAATCAATCTGGACAAAATTTTTATTTCTAAAACATATTAAACGAGTCAAACCAATTAATATCCAAAATACGGTTTGATATACCCTTAAGTAAAATACTTGAGTACAACAAGTCTTGAATCAGGTTTTTCCAAGGGTTGGAAGTTAGCTTTTCATTTCTAGTCCTTGGTCATCAAGATCAAGCGAGTAGGAAATGAGTGAGCCCCAAAAAGGTAAGGTTATAGGTCCAAGGGTCAGTCCTTCCATTTTTATCTATCATATCCTAGATAACTTACTGCACTTCCCCGTGATGGATAACCTCCTTCTTTATTTCGGGGCTTGGCGTAGGGGAAATGGCTTTACAAGCGTAGAAACTCCGGGTAATGTTTCTGTTGCAAGCAAGGGGTTAGGATCGAAGCAACTAGGCTATCAGGGATCCATATACAATTTGTTGCCCTCTAAACATTGCTAATGAAATGATTGAAAATATTTAAATGAAAAATTATTGACCAAAAATATGATTAGTCAAATACATTAACATTATTTTCAAATCATCATTTAAATTGTTTTTAACAACATAAATAAAATAAATAATGTTTTTAAAATACTTATTTCAAATTAATTTAGAGACCGAAATTACATGACAGTTACGTCTCTATCACAGAGAAACCGGAAGTAATTATAGCAAAAATTTATAATCTAGAAACATTTGTTTGATAGGATTTAGAAATCACAGTGATACACAAATAATTTACCACCAATTAGATTCATTACCCAGTATGTCATAGGTACTTATGTAAGCAAGATATATGTAAATAAATTGGTAATCCGCAGTTTATTTCACAGTTATCAACATTAATGCAACCAATCCAATTAAAACGTCTTAGTAGAAAAAGATTTACTCTGCCAAACAGATATCATTAAACAAGTTCATATAATTTAATTGGGTGTGTTTATTTGGAATAATAGATAACACTAAATACATATTAATTTAATTTTGCTAGAATTAAATAACGTAAACAAATCAATACTATTTAACAATTCACACTGATCAAATACTTGTAATAAATATTTTTTAGCAAAGAACTTGTAATAATTTTAAAAAGTAAAATAAACTCAAAAATATATAATAGCAATTCTAGATCCTACATTGTGATCCTAGATCAGGTTCAAGTAATCTTATAACATTTCAAGATGCAATTTCACAATCCTAGATCAATTTAAACAATCAACTAATTAAACAACTCAACACATAATCAATAACATGATAATTTTTACAAAACCAAACATTTGGACAATTTCACAATCACGTAGGTAATTAATAAATTTAATCTACTTATACTACATAGATTAATCAAAAAGGTAAGTTTCCTTCAATAACTAATTTTCGATTCAGTATTCTGTATCAGTTTAATTTCAAATGACATTAGAAATTAATTGAAATTTTCATAAGCTCAAAATGCATCCAATTCTATTATATAATGAATATAGCTTTGCTATGAACCCAATGTAACAAATCGTGCTTGATTTGAACCTAGTATGAGTTAACAATCGTGTTTACAAGTTTTGAAAATAATTATAACAATTTAATTTCTTTAATTACAATCCTTAACATAATTATTCTTAATTAATTAACTTAAACCTAAACCATCATTTCTAGGCCGATATTTCCCCTTCCATTCATCCTCCACGCGCGTCGCCTACGTCCCTTGCCATGCCACCCCACCTCCATTAGCTCTTCCTTTCTTCATTGTGTGTTTGGCCATCATTCTGTATTCCATCGCTTCAGCATCATTGAGAAAACTCAAATAACCCGATGGCATTCAACCTAAAATTCTAATCACTAGACCACCATCCTTAGACTCTCTCCCTTCGATGGTCATTTATCCTTTAGATGCATCTCCCATCCACCAATGATGATGAATTCAATGAAAAATTGAACCCCATCAAACTGTTAACTCAATCTCCTTATTGATCGCACCACCACTCGACTACCAACAACCATCGATCGACTCGGCTAACCACACTACGCCTTTCTCTAGTTGATCATAGGGTTCCATTTGTAGGAAATCAACAAAACACTATTTACATTAGAATTTCCAAGGAAAACTCATTGGCTTTCTATATTAAATACCCTTATTTTGAACTCAATGAAACTACTTCCAAGTCCAATTCAATCATATCCAAAAACTAACATTTGAAGTCAATTATATTAATTTTCTAAATTAAAAGCTAAGTGTTTCGATCTTCCATGACCATACAATAAGTCTAATCATTACGAAACTTTTTTTGGAAAGACAAAATGTTGTGAAACATGATAGCACACAATAATATACCATTATGGATCTAAAGGCACTGCTTTCGTTAAAGTCCGAGATGGTTTGGAAAATTGCTAAATTCACACTTTAATTAAAGTGACTTATTATTAATCGACTTTAATTGCTTCAAATCTAAGATAAAAATCTCTATTTTCGTTTTTATTCAACCAAGGTTTAAATAAGCTTTAAAAATCATTCTTACTTTGTCTTAAATGACAAATTTCATCCATTTATGTAATTTCACTATATAATTTACTATTACATCATTCTATTATATTAAATAACCCATAAATCTGAATTCTAGATATTTAATTCCTTATAAATATTTGAATTTTTTTCAATATTCATGCATTGAGACAACCAAGTTGTTACAAGAATGCATGTGATCGCTCAAGGAAAGAATTCTCGACTAGTTTGATGGCAATTCAAATAATATTCTAAGTGGTGTAATGATACTTGTCCAAATGAGCATCATATAAACTTAGTGTATTATCCTTATCAATATTGTGTGGTCGAGGAGAGCATAAAGCTTAGTGAGCCCAAGCATTTGTAGTTCATCTTTTAATGATAATGTAATTGTAAAGTTTTTTTCTTTTGGAAATGATAATGTTCAAAAAAGAAAGTTGAGACCTAGTTATGGGATTTTTTTAAGGAAATTTTGGATAAATAAATCCAACATATCATCTTAATTTTTCTTTGCAAGAAAGGTAGTGTGGTAGTCCTTTATGTGTTATATGCTTGAAAAGAGATGCATTTTTAGCTATATGGGCTATCTTGGTAATCAAACAGTTGGAATTTCCCGTTTTACATACACGTTTTGTTTGTTAGTGGCCACTATGCTTTTCCTTATGGATTCTTTGTTAAGTTTCATTATTTTTTATATTGCTTATCATTTATTATTGCGTGCTATTATTTGATTGTATATTGACATTTCTTGTCTTATACATTGTTGTTCGATTAATGATTATTTATCTTTTATTGATTGATTGCTTATTTATGCATGATTATTGATGGATTTATTTATTTTTCTTAATTTTGTTGTTTATCGGTTATATGTTGGTGTATGCATGTAATTCTAGTAACATCTTCATGATGAGTCAGCTAGAGAAAATGGAGGTGAACTACATATAGGTATAACATAAAGGACCTATTTATTTTTGGAATAGTGATATGTGGCTTCAAATCAACAATATTAAGCTTTTGTGTCGTATAGAGCTTTTAATTTATATGCCTCCAGTTATTAAAGGGATTTTTTTTTCTTTTTTTTGGTAAAGATAAGAAAGCACAGTGTAGAGCTTGCTTTGTGATTGGTAGTGTTTTACAGCTGAGTTTAGCCAGTAAGTAGACAAACTGGCATTGAATATAACAATTCTCAAAGGATCTACTGCTATAAATTTACTGGAAAGTAAGTGATTTTTTTCTTCCATACCTTGGTTTCAATATGTAAGTAATTCAAAAATTCAGTAAGGACGCTATTTCTTGTCACATATAAGTATTAAATTCGATTAATAAATTTTCCCAATTAATCATTGAATTTGATTTGCAGATGACTTGATGAAGTGGGTTTGAGAAATATGTGTAGGTAAAAAAATTTGGAATCCAAATTAGTCCACTGTCGAATTAATGTTTAACTCCTACAAGTAAGGTACGTTTTATTTTCTTTTACTAGAAAGATAAGCAAATGTTTACTACATGATTTTTTTTCAATGGAGAAAGCATATGGAATATAGTTGTTTTAATCTTGACATTTAAGTTTTCTTTTGAACTTGAATAATTAAATAATATGCCAACCATAAAGGCTCTATGCTCAGTTTCACATGTCGTGCAATTACAGTATGTATACACTATGGATTGATATTAGGAAACTGAGAAAGAGAGAAGGAGAAATTATTAACTTTGTGGTTTAGATTATGGGATCTAAGTAGTTGAGTGAGTGGGATTTTCGGTCTTTAATTTTGTCAAATAGTGTTTGGATAATTGTAGCTATTATATTACGATAAATTAGAAAATATATAGCTCCAACATGCATTAGGAGCACTATCATGTAATGTATTTGAATATCTTGAATAAAATGAATAAATTAAAATATATCATCCACAAAAGTTAAAACTTAAGAAGTACGAACTCTAATTGAACAGATTCTCACAACTGATAAAGTGAGTTGCAGGAACTGGTATTTCCAGGAATTGGCCCTTCAAGATTGTTATTGGCAAGGTCCTAAATAACCAATATAAAATTCATTATTTTCAAGCATGCTAAAATTTCAAGTACTGAGTTTGGACTAACTTACAGTTCGAATAAATCAACCAGTTTTCCAAGCTCAACAAGAATAATACCCTCTAGTTGATTGCCATTTAGCTGGCTATAACTGGGACTTAAAAAATATATTTTTGCAAATATATTACAATATAAAATGTAAATAAAAAAGAAGTAAATAGAAAAAAGATTTATAGGTATCTTAATTTGGACATGTTTCCCGACTTTGGGGGTATTGGCCATGTTTGCTTATTTCCATGTAGGTAGCTACAAGAGAAATATTATAGTAACAAGATTGTTTAGATACTTTAGTAATAGTAACAAAATATGAAGCTTCAAATACTTACAGATTCCCATTATAAGAAAGATTGCCAAGTATTGGTGGAATATTGCCTACTAGCTTGTTTTCGCTCAAATCCATAAGAAACATGTTATAACATCCAAAAACATCAAATTTTAGTATATAATTCAAGAATTATATTAACTTTGTATCCATTATCAGAGGCCAGTTCTAAATTAACCTTTCTTTTAACCAAAGATAATAAGGTACATTTTAATTAGTTCTTAGTGTTGGAGAATGGAATGTTGATGATGTTTTGATGACAACAACCTTATTTCAATCATTATCATTACTAATTATAAAATATATACCAACATTTTTATCTAGAATATATATATATATATATATATATATATATGCAGGACTTATATGTAGGTAATAGATATTGAAGACCGTACAGTTAAGAGTTTCAAGATTTCAAAGGAGAATCAAGACTCATGAGTACAAGGTACCAAGAGTTCAAGAGTACAAGACTATTCGAGTAATAGAGTCTAGATATTATGTAAAACTATGAATAACACTCAAACTTTGTTTTCAAATTATCTCTTTTTAAATTGATTTCAAACTCCTCTCAAAAAGATTTTAATCATCCAAGGATTTCAAACTTATGATTTCAAATATTTGTTTCTGAATTATAAGTTTTTTATTTTTATAGTTATATATATTTATAATTATATTATATAGTTTTTATATATATAGTTTTTAATCATATGTTTAAATAATATTTTATTATGTTTTTATACTTGAAAATAATATTTTAACAACTAGTTTTATTTTAGGGATTTCAAGAATACACAAATTAGTTTAAATACTTTAAAAAATGATTTGAAATTTAAAATATAAGGTATATGTCGACACACACATATATACATGTCGACATATAACAGTAACATTTTTCAAAATAAAAAAGATGTGTCTTTTCATTTTTGAAACGTTTCTAAAGTGGTTGCACCCTTTGGAACACTTTAAAAAGGTCTTAAAATCGAATATTTTAATAAATAATTATCATTTTTTCATCCCTTAACCTACCACCATTATTACTCTTAAAATTCCAAGTTTATACACTTAAACTCCGCCGATTTCAAGAAAAATTATGTCGTTCTTCTTCTGTTTTCATTCTCTATCAAATACTCTTTGTTTGGAAGTGCTACTCAAGAGTCTTGGGGCAATTGTAATCAGAAAGAGTGCGGGTGTGTTCTTGTAGCCCTGAAATCAAGGAAAGGGGGGTGTTCCTTCTATCCGTGAAATCAAGGAAAGGAGAGGTGTTAACCTTGTAGCCCATGACATCAAGGGTGTTGTAATTGGATGTTGATTTTACTCTGAACAATACAGTGTTGTGCAGGACTGGACGTAGCAACACTCCGAACCAATATAAAATTCGGTGTGTTCTTTCCTTTTCTGCACTTTACTTTTGTTTATATTTGCATCTGTGACCATTTGTGATATAATATTCAGTCTATGATTCATATAGTAGTTTGAGTAATCGATAATTTGATAAGATTTCTATAAATTCTTTAAAACGCTAGTCACCTCCTTCTAATGTTTGTTTTTCCGTAAGATCCTTGATTCTCATCCCTAACAATTAGGTAATATCTCTAATGTTTAATTAATATATATAATCTGTACTGAACTATGAATGCTTGGTATCAGATATCCAAGTTCAATAGAAGTACAAAGCCTCAGACTTTACTACTCAGAACTCTGTATCTATGCTATAGCAGTAACTATAGATGTTAGTGTTGTAGATTGGCGCTAGAGGTCTACACAATATGTTAACTAATGGAGCCATTAAACATTCAATGTTATGACCGAAATTTAAAACAAAATAAAAGTAAAAACAGTAGGATAAGACTTACCAGCGCTTCTAACAAACTCAGCAGCAGAACAGGGTCTCTATATAAAAAACATACAAACCCCATAAGTATGCATATGTTTATGGCGTGCAGTTGCATATTGGTATACGTTGGGAAGGTTTGGCTTCCCAACGTATGTGTCTTTAACATTGTAAATACTTATTTTGTACAAGTTTAGTTGTAAATAATAGTACCTTTTTCAAATTATTAGAGGCCAATCCTTGTATATTTGGTTACCTCGTTGGGTATACATATTGTCATACTTTTTACCAAAATTCTTCCTATTTTTATATAACAAGGCCAAAATGTAGTCATGACCATTAGAAAATATATACCGTTTTGAAGAGGGGTAGGTTATACACATGTAAGTAATGAAAAACTTAATGGGAAAATTTGAGGGCCATTGTATTAATATTGTTAGAACATGTTTTTTAGGATTTTGATGGCGCAAACCTGTATAATTTGATAATAACTGCTTTTAACAAGTGAAAAGAGTATGTATCACTGGAACAACAACAAAAATTTCATAACCAGCCCGAGCTTGCCAAGCTTGCTATTTTAAATAGCATTTCTGAGCTTATTGTTTCAAACAACAAGCTCACAGCAAGCTTGAGCTTGTTGTTTCAAACAACAAGTAGGGCTTGCTTTGCGAAAAGAGATAGCCTTTGCTTGCTGTGTGAAAACAGCAAGCCTTTTCTTACTATTTGACACAACAAGCTAGGGCTTGCTGTTTGACACAGTAAGCTTAGGCATGCTGTTAAACAACAAGTCAGGATTTCTGTTTGACACAAGCTAGGATTTTTATTTTGAGCATCAAGCCAGGCTTGGGCTTGCTGTGTCGAACAGCATGCTTGGCTTGCTGTTTCGAACAATTAGCAAAGCCGAGATCGTTGTTGATCGAACCAGTAAGGAGAGCTTGTTGTTGATCGAAATAGCAAGCCAAGCCTATTTTCGCCACAGCAAGATAGGCTTGCTCTTGCTGTATCGAATAGCAAACAAAGGTTTGATGTTTTGAATAGTAAGCAAAGGCTTATTGTTTCGAACAACAAGCCCAACCCCACGGTTGCTGTTTCACAGGTTGCTGCACTGAAATCACATGTTCCGGAATGTTGTATCATATTTATCCCCCATTACCACTAATGTTGCATCATATTTATAATACATATAGAGTGAAAATAATATGTTTATGAACAAAAAACAATTGATGCACTAACCGTTAAATTTATATTTGATCACTAACCGTAGAATTTCGTCATTATAGGTAGGTGAAGAATGTTGATCCAAAAAATGCACAAGATGATTTGTTCTATAAGTTTTTGAAGTTTATTTTTGGTATAGTGTGGAAAGAACGTGAAAAGGCTTAGATTGTACATTTTGTCAAAAAAATTGTGCAAACTTGTTTTTAGGTAATGCAGTTTTGTATGATGTTGTAAGAATTTAGTTTATAAGTACCATCTTTGTTTATGAACCTATGTAAACTTTGTTTAAGGATTATGCTTAACTATAGGAGTGATTACTAGTTGTGTTTTTATATGATATTTTTCATTTGAATTGCATATGTGATGCGATTGAGATATGATAAAAATGCACTTTAAGGTAATGATATGTATGCAAATCTAACAATGGCACAACATGATATGGATGTTGTAAAATTTGTACCAACAAACAACATTGTTCAAAATATGTTGTAAGTTCTTCATGAAGCTTGTGCATATTACTACAACATAAATAAATTGTTGTGCAAATATTAGTCACAACGTTTTAGAATTGTTGATAAAACCAACGTTAACTTTTTACAGCACGTAATAAACGCTTTTATGAAAGTAATAACAATGTTTTTTCTTGGCTATTGAAAGATCAGGTGTAAATGTGTGAATTTTTTACAACAAATATTAAACATTGTACATAATACATTTACAACAAATATTAAACATTGTACATAATCCGGACCACCATTTCTGTTCGATCGTTTTTGAGGGGATTTGATTGTATATCGAGTCTTTGAGAATTTTAAGCATTGTAATTGTGATTTCTGGCTGAATAGAGAAATTATAAAGTGGACGTAGGCTCATTAACATTGAACAACTATAAATCTTGTGTGTTTGTCATTTTTCTCTTGTTTTCATTCTTCATTATTCTCTACAAATCCTAGTCTATTGGGTGTTAGAGCCATTTTTTGATCTAACATTTTGTTGCTTTCACCGAGAACATTGAATTCTCATCCTTTTTTGGATTATTTGTCAACTATACAGATCGCCAAGCCCGGTGAAATAGTCTATATCCATGTTGTTTTTAGTAACTTTAGTCACCATGGTTTCTAAAAGAGATAAATCTCATCAAGCCTCTCGTGAATCATCAACCAGTGACGCGCAACAACCCGACTCGCAGTGGTTCCACCACAGGGCCCCGGATTGAACGAGCCCGGCTCAAGCCACCTCGGATCGAATTCGATCCGAACAAGACTGTTCGATCTGATCCCATAACAGAGACTGTTGCTCTAACTATTAATCATGCCCCATATTTGTCATACGTTACATGAGATGATTTTGTACGTCTGTTCAGCAAGTTGGAATAGACTACTGCTGCCTTGGATGCACAGAGGCGAGACACCACTGCATTGATAAATGATGTGGATAAAATGGATAGGCAATGAGAAGAGTTCCAAAGGAAAAGGACACCGTCCCCACCATCCCCGTCAAACGACAGAAGGCTTGTTCTCATCAGAGGAAGGTGAACGAAAACCATGTCAAAGGAGACCATATGAAAGGCCAGAAAACCTCCGTCAACTCTGATTTGGTTCACTACCTAATCGGGAATTCGGCTCCGCCCCAATGATCCTTGTCTGGCTGTACCAATTCTATGTTAACCCAAACTCGAGCTCCCCCAAGGGAACAAGGCACTTCCCGAACTGTTCGTGCTCCCGTATCTCCCCCTGCTCGTCCTGTGATTGACCGAGACTGTGGAGCGTAGGGAAGTACCGCCTACACGGGAGCTTATGTGACGTTTCCTGTAATGGGAACAAAAATAGTTCGACGAGCCGAGAGTACCGAACCAGAGCATGTGATGATCAGTGTGGAAGTAGAAACAACGATAAGGAAGGTAATGTATGATAGCTGGGGCTACACTAATGAGGATTGGAGTATAGATCGTAGTCATACTCTCTTTACCGACGATATTCTGAAGGCCCAGTTCCCAAGGTGGTTTAATTTGCCTGCTATAAGCCATGACTCAGGAAGGACGGACCAGCAACAACATTTAATGTGCTATGCTTTATGCGGTTAACAAGCCCTTAGAGAGACATTGAGGGGTATCTTGACCGCTTCAGCATGGCTGTCATTGAAGTGAGCAACCCTAACCCGGAGACCACTTTGACGGTAATTGTAACGACCCAGAATTTTGGGGCAAAATTTAAATTTTTATTTTAGTTAATTTATTGGTTTTTGAATATTTAAAATAATTTATTTTAAATAATAACGACGAAAAAATTATTTTAAATCGAAATTAGAGCGAATAATTTATATTGATTATATTTCAAGCCTGAAATGTCGCGGTAATTTCAAATTTCGATTTCAAACTTTGGAAAATTATATAAAATTAATTTTAAGTCGGAATGGGATGAAATAAAGAAACGCTAGGATCATATTGACGATCTTTCTAATGAATTTTAGAAATTAAGATTTTAGTCTATAATTTGTAAGTTATGACAAATTCAAAATCTTAGAAAAATGCAATGGAAATTATATATATAATATAGGACCTAAAACACTACTTTTTACATACGAATGAATTTGGACTCAAAACCACTTCCATTGAGTTCAAAATGATGTTTCTTCATTGAAAAAGTATAAACACTGATATATTTCGAGATGCGGAATTTCTTTATTTATATATGTATTTTTAATATAATATATATATACGCCTTAAAAATAGCCATTTTTCAAATGGTCTTCAAATTCGACGAAATTAGTTTTGTTGCGACCGCATCGTCAAAACAAAGCTAGAAATAATTTTTCTGTAATTTTTGGAGTCAATATGTGGGTGTTATTAATTTTTCATTGAAACGGTCAATTTTTAGACTTTAAAAATTCATTGATAATTCATACGACTCAGAATTCAACGAAACCAGTTTCTCTAGATTCGTATTGTCAAGAGATAGTTATGTTCCAATTTTCAGCAAAATTTAATAATGTATGTATTCGTACGGATTATTATAACACTTAAAAGGACTTATAATAATAAAATAATAGAACATATGGGTTATTAACTAAATGGGTTATATTACACATGGACTTAATTAAAAATTAACAACCTCTATATAATATCTCATAATCCCACCCTAACCATTTCTCTAAACCTAATTCTAGCCTCCTTGTTCATCTCTCTCATGGCGGCTCACTTCTCCACTAAAATTTCTTTGCACAAAAGACCCTGAAACTTCAATAATTTATTTCTCTCAATCAGAACAGAATTATACCAAACCCTTTCTCTATTTTGTTCATATCAATAAAAACTACCAACCACGAAAAATGCAAGACCTATCGTCGCACGGATTCGCCGGAATCTGAGTTTGAACACAGAAAACTGATTTTGGATTTTGGCGTATAACTCTTAAACCATCGAGAATTAGACGATGGCCCAGTTGAAGAAATTGTAGAGGATACAAAGATCTACAACTTTGCTTCGGAAATTTTTGTCTGAAAGTTGACGGAATTGCACGAAAATCGAGATGATCAGAGAACTGCAAAATCAGAAAGCTGAAAACCTATATCATCAAATTCCGGCAACTATGATCATCGTGGGAGGTTGGCGCCAAAAGGAAATACGTTCATCTAGGCGAGGCGCAGCTATCGACCAAATTTGGCGACCTATGGTGGAGGGAGGCGGCGGGGGTTGGCTTCGAACGAGATTCGATTCATCACCGGTTTTGTCGTCGACGGAGTAGCTTTGGGGCTGGCGGCGGGTGGTGCAGGGGCGCCTCACGTCGGGGCAGAGGCTGGTGGGTCCCAGTCGATGGTACAGTGCTTGTAGCGGCGGTGGCGGAGGAGAGAAGGTCTGGTGAGGGCTGGAAATGAAGAAGAAGGTTGATTTTTGAAATTTGATTTTTAACTAACTAATTAATTAATTAATTGTACAATGTTCATTAAGCCATAACTTTTAAATACGAGGTCGAAATTTGACGATTTCAGATCCGCTGCGATCATGGCGACGAGAGCTTCGCGTGGACACCAAGTTTGTCCAATTTGGAGCAAGTTGAAATTTTGGGTAAATTTTAGAATTTCGATAATTATTTAATTGTTTTGTAACTTTGAAAATTCATAACTTTTTGTAACGAACTCGAAATCGCGTGAAACAGGATTTGTTATGATCAGTGAGTCATAAGCTTCGCACAGACACCAATTTTGTCAATTTTAGAGGATACTGGATTTTGGGCCAAAATTGGGCCCGAACCGTCAATTTAAAGCCGGCAAAGGATGAGAACTTTTATCTCACTCAAATTTCTGAATAGTTATTTATTTTTACTATTAAAATATTAATTAATTATCTGTGTTGGAATTATTTTTTGTTGGGTAAATGTTGATTTGGATGACTGTTGTGAATTGTTTGAAATTTGAAATACGTAACATGTTGTTATGACATTTATGATATTTAAAACATGTTTACACTGCCATTTACAAGTTGCCTGACTTGTTTATGTTGATTGGATGATAAATTTTCACACATCGTCCAAAAGCACAATTATAATATATTATTTGAATTTGTGTTGGTTGAAACACCACACGGGTCTTGGGTTGATATTTTGACTACACATCGCCCTTGTGATTAGTTTAAAATGCACTTTGGCTGTTATTGAATGTTTTATCATTATTATGGAATTAATGCGATGTTTGAAATCCATATAATTAAAATTATATGGTAATGGATTGGGTCTCATTCCAATTTTGAATTAAAGGAATAATTTAATTTAATATTTAGTTAATGGAATTAATTGACGTATGAATTAGAAAGTTTATATCTTTATTGTTTAAAAGTTATGATAAAAAGGATTCAATTAAAAAGATTACATCTTTACGGTCAGTATGTTAAGATAAGAAGGTTTGATTTCAAAATTTGAACATTTTGAAAGGATTATTATTATTATTATAATATAATAATATAGAAAGTTCAATTTTTCATTAAAAATTGAAATGTCAGTTGGGATATTCGGAAACAAAGGGTTTTATAAAATTAGTAATAATTTAATATAAAGATCATATTTTTACTTTAAAAGGATGTTTTAAAATAATATTTTCAGTAAATTAGTTATAATTATTAATTATAATTGTACTTGGACACGAGGTTAGGTTACATTTGTGATATATGTCTGGCCGGACCCAACCGGCATATCCAGCAGCCACAAATATTGGGCCTAATGTGACGGGTCCAAGTGCCCAAATACGAAACAGGCCATGACCCGAGGTTGAGCCCAACTTATGGGGTAAGTCTGCCCGGAACCAACCGGCATATCCAGCATCCACAAGTCGCAGGCTTAATGTGGGAGGTCTAGCCCAGTATAAAATATAAATGAATAAGATAAGGAATTCGGCTATTTAATCTGTTTTAAATAGCAACGCCATTTTTACCCGAGCGTGTTTGTCGATTTATTTTATCCATTTTATAATGAATATTATAAGAGCTAATTTCAAAATCAATATTTTGGAAATAATATTATTTTAATATGATAATAGATAGAATATTCAATTTGGATTTAAAATTGAAATAAAAGTGGGAATGGTTTTATAAACGAATTTATAAACATTTTAGAATATGTTTGGAAAGGAAATCGACGAAATATGTATTATATATTTATAATGGTTTGAATAGAACGTTTCGCGTAGCGACCGTTCGCGAATTTCGACCATTAACTTCAAATTGATGTAACGGGAGATCAGACAGCCGGATTCTCCTAAAACCGGAACCGTTGGGTTCGTATCGAAAAGAGCTTTCCAACTAATATAAGATATTTGAAATTCAATGGCTATATTTGGATATATGTCCAAATCAATTTCAGAAAAGGTCGCTGTAAGTGCAGTTCGGTGGTCGTTATTGGAAACCGACTGTACGAGCAATAATTGAATTATCAAAAATATGGAAAATTATGTAAAATCATAATAAATGATTTAAAAAGGTTTTTAATGAAAAATTCCAATTTTATAAATATAAAAGATATCTTTATCAGAATTAGTGCTTTATTTATTTAAATAAATAAATTAAAATAAATAAAAGGATTTAAATGGTTTAAATAAAACCAAGATTTTCCAATACATATATTGGAATTGGTTTGAATGGAAATAATCTTCGTATTATTTCAGTGTTGGATTCTGTGATTATACGGATATTATTGTGGGAATTTGGAAGATATTAATATCGTTATTTCCAATTTGGTATACGTTAGTTTTCAGAATTTGATATTGAACATAAATCGATATAATTTCTATTCAAAGCACGGTATTTAATATCTGATTAGAATTCGGGTTTGTCGTGAATAGTGTCTTAAATAACACTGTTCTTAAACCCATTTGAGAAAGAATAAATCTTTTAATTAAGATTTAAATAAGATTTCCAATTATTAAACATAATTGAAAATTAAGTGAAACTGACTTTTGGGTTGATTGTGAACAATGTTTTTAAATGACATTAGTTCTTAAAACTCAATTGACAGTGAAATTTAGATTGGTAATTCATAAATCTTTTAATTAATATTTGACGAAATATTCTAAAGAGAAGTTTTCAATTTAGTATATTAAATTGGAATATGATCTTGGGTTTATTGTGAACGATGTTTTTAAGCAACATTTGTTCTTTAACCCAGTTAAAGGCAGGATTATTTCTTGAAAGTTAAATAATCATTAAATAATGATTCTTGAAGATTAAAACTAAATGTAGTTTTAGTAAATCTTTAATTGGATTGAATGAGGATAAAGGTAATTAAATTTACTTAATTCAAGAAACGAACGATAATGGAGTACCACCAGTTTTACTCCAAGCGATAGTTAAATCTTCAATTAGATTTGAACGATAAAACCGTAATTAAGTTTGTCGTAATACATTGGGTGTTAAATATGGGGTACCACCAGTTTTACTCCATGGGTTGTATAGGTTGGGAATGGGATATTAATAAATGATTACTTCAGTATGGTGTTAATCCCGACTAGTTGAATAAACCTTAATTTGGTTTAAATTAAAATCAAAGAATATTCTTAATCGGAATGAGGCGTTGGTTGTGTTTTAAAGCACATGATTTTAAATTGCACAAATTATTCAGAAAGACCGAGTTTAACCCAATCTGAATAATTCATACGACGATTGAAGATCGATGATGAAGACGGTTATTGAAGACCGGGAAATTTCCATATCGAATGGATGATTATTGATATCATGATTGGACCGTACACCTCGAATGAGGGAAAAATTTGTGATCATTCAGACGTATTTGGAGATCTACCGGATATGGTTTCGTTCAGACCCAGAACGGACTGGTAAATGGATTATGTGTCTTACATTGTATTCCTTTATATTTTATTCGTTGATCTCTGCTGAATATGTATCTGTTTGGTGTCGGAGAATTTATTCTCTTGCTTAACACCCTTCTCTGAGACGTACGAGCTTAGAGGTTATATATTGGCAGAAATCAATGGTATGGTATGGACTGACAATGTGGCATGCTAAGATGCAAATGATCAAGTCTTTTGTTGAAAAGCAGAGACTTGTGGTTGATGATCAAAGCACTGCTTTAATTAGCATAGCTTTGCGAGCCTCACACCCCGATTGGAGTCTAAAACGGGAGAAGGGAACGCAGGGAGTGCACACGTTTCTTTCTAGCTAGAAGTGATGTCAGCAACTTACTAGCCCTGACATTTTTACTTATGTGGATGATGGATTATGAGGTACCTCGGATTTATAGGCCGGAAGTGGTCATATTGGAGGTTCAAAAGGACCAAGAAGCGTGTGTTCAGGCATTACTAATCCACTAACGTAGGTGTGGACCGGCCCTGCAGATATCCAAGGGTTCGCCAGAGTCCGAATCCTAAGACATTTGTTAGAGTGTCTCGAATTGGTAAGGAGCTCCTCCCTAGCCTTAACTAATGATGGAAACCCAATTTCCAATACGAGACATTTCGGTTTTGATTGTAGAACTAGTATGGCGACATGATACATGGTACCCATGTCGTCTATGATTGATACATTTATATTCGAAGTTGTTTTATACACTATACACTTATAGTAATAATAAAAGATGAAATTTCGCGTATCAAGCATATTTGGCTATTATAAGAGAAAACTCTATCCTCCGGCTTGCGTTGCATTGTGTGATGGGACCTGAGTCTTATATTAGCTTCATTTTTCCAAAAAGCATTGCGCTGTTTATCTATGCACTAGTATTCATGGGGGTAAACCCGTTCCGTCTTAACGGCGTGGTCCCTTGAATTACCTAACTTTAAAATCAATTTAAAATAATTGTTTTAGTTCTCACACTAGTCTCATGACTGACCTAGAGTTTATTGTTTTAACCTAAACTCTGGTGCCCATATTTTCCACACGGGCAGCTAGTAGTTTTGGTTTTGCAGATATTATATTCACAGGATCCTGGTCTACAGCTGAAGCAATATTTGGAAGTATCCATGTATTTCTTTCAGTTGTGTTTTGTAGTATTTTTCCGCTGCTATTTAAATGTAATTTAAACTCTGATATTGTGTTTCGAGTGTAAATTATTCTTTCATACTCTGGAATATTCTTGTACTTTGATGTAATTGTTGTAACAGCAATAAAATGTTCTTTTGTTTGTGTTCTGATGTGTGTTGTTCTCAAAACAATCCGGGCTTTCCTTTACTGGGAAGTTTGGGTCGTTACAGTAATAATCGATGGTGTAGATAAGGACTTGGAGTTTGGAAGATATCTGGTTGTAAAACCTCCCACGATAATAGAGCTATTTTATGAAAAGGAAAACATGTACTTGCGACAATAAGATGCATATCTACATCGAAAGGGAAGATCTAGCGAGGATGTGAAGGTAGAAATTCAGAGTAATATTGCAGTGGGACAATCCAGTGACAATTTCGTAAAAATTGAAGTTAATGTTGGGAACTAAAATAAGAAGAATGATTGCCAAGAGAAGAATGGAAATAAGGAAAATCAGAATTAGAAAGGGAATGCTAAGAAGCATCCCCGGTTCCAATCATTCGAAAGTTACATGCCATTGAATGATATTTTGAAGAATATATATATATCATAAGGATATTGTCATCAATATAGTCATGGGAGGACCGCATCCGGTAGGGTTTAGTGCAAGGACAATGGAGAAGTATGTAAATGCGGAAAAGCATATAGAGATTAGGGAATGCAGTACCCACGAAGATGATGTTAATACCAAGCAACAGAAAACGATGAAGGATGATATTGTTATCCGTGATAGAGGGAGTTCAGGAGTGGAAACCCCAAGCATTGACCCATTGGTGATATCATCCATTACAGGCCCGGCAACTGTGCGGAAAGTTCCTGCTGATTGTGGGAGTTCCATCAATATTTTGTTTAAGAATGTGTTCGATCAAATGAAATTGGAGTCGAGAGATTTAAAGCCGTGTACAGGTTGTTCAACTACTAAACCAATTGGTTTACTAAAATTACCAATTGAGTTATATGAGGGTGATCGTCGGAGAGTACGAATTCCCCCATTCCATGTGATGGGCATTAATTATTCTTACAATGCCTTCCTAGGCCGACCGACCCTAATAGAATTCAAGGCCTGTATAGCTCCTTGGTGTTTGCTCTTGAAATTCCTGACTAATGCTGGAGTGGGAATTATCAGGGGTGATCAGGTGATAGTAAAGGCATGCTATTTGGTAGAATGGAAGGAAGTCCGCAATGGAGAAGGAGAAGAACTGCAAGAAGTCGCCTCTCCTGCCAAGGAGGCGGCATCATAGAAAGTAATGGATACGTCGTAACTAGGATCGCTCAGTCACCAGTTCGAAGACATTGATCCCAGAAAAGATGAGGAGTTGGGATGTTGAAGGGCGAAACCTAATGAAGGCATGATAGATTTTCGATCAATAACGACGACCTGACTAGGGTCTTAAAGATCGGATCCCATTTAGATTCCCTCTGGACAAAGGAATTGATTGATTTTTTTTCGAGGCAAACCTAGATGTGTTTGCTTGGCCCCATGCTGTGTGGGATATCTCCATTGATTATGAGCCATTCATTAAGCATCGATCCAAAGTATTTTCCAATTAAGTAGAAAAGACGCATGCTTGGCCCAGAGAGGTCAGTAGCTTAGAAGGAGGAAGTCGAAAAGTTGAAGGGAAATGGATTCGTTCGTGATGCAACATAACCTAAATGGATATCAAGTCCGGTCCTTGTGAAGAAAGCCAATGAGAAGTGGCGTACGAGCATCGATTTCTCAGACTTAAACAAGGCATGCCCGAAGGACAACTTTCCACTTCCGCGAATTAAACAACTAGTAGATTCAGCGGCTGGACACAAACTCCTCTCATTTATGGATGCATGTTCCATATTAGGAGCATACCAGTTTCATTACGATCCTTGGTTTGTATTGCTACATAGTGATGCCTTTTGCTCTAAAGAACGCGAGGGCAACATACTAACGGTTGGTAAACCATACGTTCCATAATCAGATCGGGAAATCAATGGAGGTGTATGTAGACGATATTCTTGTAAAGTCAAAGCAATCGACCAATCATGATAGAGATTTTGTAGAAATGTTCGTTATCCTCCGGCATTATAGGATGAAACAAAACCTTTGAAATCCTCTTTTGGCATTGCGTCAAGGAAGTTTTTGGGTTTCATCGTCAGTTCGCGTGGAATTGAAATCAACCAAGATTAGATTACGACAGTCAGAAACATCGAGAACCTCAAAAAATTAAGGATGTATAGAGCTTGGCTGGAAAGGTAGCAGCTTTAAGTAGATTCATCTCTAGAGCTATCGACAAGTGCATCCCCTTCTTTGAATTAATAAAGCGAGGGAAGTGCAACTTTGAGTGAACCATAGATTGTGTTGAGGCTTTCCAGAAACTACTAAATCACTTAGTGAGACCCTCAATATTAGTC
Source organism: Allium sativum (assembly GCA_030737875.1). NCBI lineage: Eukaryota > Viridiplantae > Streptophyta > Magnoliopsida > Asparagales > Amaryllidaceae > Allium > Allium sativum. Next base: position 90,491,994 of record CM060912.1, on the reverse strand, counting down.
GAGCCAGTAGATCACGAGGACTAGTTTGTATACTTAGACGTATCGTTGCATGCAATCAGTTCAGCGCTTGTCCGCAAGGGGGATAAGGTTCGGAGACCAGTCTATTATGTGAGCAAGAAGTTAATGGGGGCGGAACACAACTATCCAAAAATTGAAAAGCTCTCCTATAGCTTGGTGATCTCTTCAAGGAAGCTCTGTCATTATTTCCAAGCCCAGCCAATCATGATATTCACCGACCAACTGCTACGATGGGTCCTTCAGCAATCTAAGGCATCTGGTAGGTTACTTAAGTGGAGCATCGAACTGAGTCAATATGACCTCACATTTCTTCCCAGAAAGTCAATCTGAGGGTAATAATAGGCTGATTGTATGTACGAATTCACAACTCCGGAGGGAGATACCTTAGATGATGACTCAAGCCCTCTTGAGACTAGACTAGAATCGAGCATTTGGAAGCTGTATATAGACGGTGCTCGTAATGATCGACGTTCCGGCGCCAGGGTTATATTGGTAACTCCTAAGGGACGATCGATCTATTACGCCTTAAGGCAGAATATTCACGCTACTAACAATGATTTCGAGTATAAAGCCCTGATTGTCGGGCTGAAACTCACAAAGGAATTAGGAGTACATACGTTGGATATTTTTTGTGACTCTCAAATTGTTAGGTTTTAGGTTCGGAAAGATTATCACATAATGTGACGGTGGCTCGCTGCTTATCTGGAATGAGTAGAGGAACTATTGGATGGTTTTCAGTACCATAGCGTTTCCCACATCCCACGGGAGTAGAATTAGAAAGTAGACCGGTTAGCCAAGATGGCCGGCTCCGAAAGCCCAAAGGAAACAGAGATGGTTTCAATTAAAGTACTGAATGCTCCAAGCCTCGATCAGATGGAAATTGCTCAAACACTGGAAGCCTAGCCTGAAAGAGAGTCATGGATGACCCTTATAAAAAAAATTCTACAGCATAGGACACTTCCAGAAAGGAAGATAGAAAAGCATGGCATTGTCTGCAAAGCTTTAATGTATATTATACATCATGATATGCTTTATAGAAGGCGATTCTTTGTTCCTTTACTCTGGTGTATCACCAATGACGACGTCAAGCACGAGTTGCTAGAAGTACACGAAGGTGATTGTAACTACCACACCGGAGGGCAAACCTTAGAAAAGAAGATACTACGATACGACTGTTTTAGCATACCATAAACTGAGATGCGGCCGATTATTCACAACGCTGCGACAAATGCTAGAGGTTTGTTAGGATTCCTAGAGCTCCGCCTAACCAACTCCCCCAGTTGGTGAGTACCTAGCCAATTGCAATATGAGGAGTAGACATTATCTGAAGTCTTCTGATATCCAAAGGTGGAGCGAAGTATGCAATCATTGCGATGGATTATTTTACGAAGTGGGCTGAAGCAGAACCATTAACCACTATCACGACCAAGCTTGTAATCAACTATATCGTTACAAATATCATATGTCTATTTGGGCCACCTCGCACTATCATTACTGATAATGGGACCCAATTCGATAACATGAAGTTTAACGATTTTTGTTGACAACGTCTTATCGAGAAGAGATACACAGTAGTTGTGCACCCGTAATCAAATGGGTAGGTAGAAGTTATGAACTAGATCATCAAGGGCATTTTGAAGAAACGGCTGGAAAAAGCAAAGGCCAAGTAGGTTGACGAATTGCCATTATATTAGCTCTTTGGTCATATCGAACTACCCATAAGTCAACAACTGGCCATACTCCTTTTGCACTCTCATGTGGTCCTGAAGTAGTCATCCTGTAGAACTTGAAGCCCCTTCCCAAATAACGATGTATTACGATCCTTTGACTTGTAAAGCTCTTCTCCTAGAGTCGCTTGATATGATTGATGAGAAGAGAGAGGAAGCGTACTTGCGTGATTCAGAGCACAGACATCTGGTTTCCTGATACTATAACCAAAAAATATGATATATGACATTCGAGCCTGGTGACTTACTTCTGAAACATGTCTTCCCGATCCCCGTTTAAATGGGCCCGAAGTGGGCAGCACTATATGTCATTCATCAGACAATTGATAACGAAGCTTTCAGGATAATGACCATTGGTGGTGACCATTTTCTAAGAGTAGGAAATGCCAAGCATTTACGATACTATTTGACTTAAGCTTTTATTTTGTCTTGGATTATGTAATGAGACGGAATTTGCTTGAAGTTATTGTATAAAATCCCTTTCCATGCTCTGTAATTATTTGTGTTTGTTTGATTAAGTTTTGTAATTTGGTCGGTTGTACTAAATGTGAACGAAGGGAGTGGTTATCTCCCTAACAACGTCCACTTGTTCATCTTCTACAAGTTAACCCAATTCAGTGACAAGTCGAACTTAGGTAAACCAAGGTTGAGATCGACGTCGATGCTTGACATAGCAACCCTCACTTTGTGAACCAAAGTGTGATGACCACCCACAAACCCTACATTAAGTAAGAGGAATAATGCGCTATAAGGCGTGCCAGGCAGCTATGGACGATTATCAAGGTATGATAACACAATCGGAACCTGTCGTAAATCTCACAGTGCAAGGATAAAATATAATAGAATATATACAACAGGTAATACTTGTGAGGCATACTTGAGCAGAAATCTCAAAATTTTCAAAACAACAAGAAAGTATATCCTTACACCAGGATCGCAACATATATCTGTACAAATTTGCCTCACTACAGCACTCAAAGTAGGAAAACAAACAGCGGAAACCCAAATACTATATAGTAAGAGATATAGTAGGCCAGCCTCCTGCTCGCCTCCGAACTGCTACATCGTCCTTACTAAGCTATCACCTGTCATCATCACCTACTCTGCCCACACAAAATAAGATGAACAGCCCAAGATAATAAAAGGGAAACATTAAACCTTGAGTCAGACAACAGTCTTAGTGAGCGATAAAACAGCTAACTCAATTCATCAGTAAATTATATGAGAATGGGTAAGTAAACTAACTAATTTACCCACAACATCAGAGAAGAACACAACTCCCATCTTCCCCACATTGATTAGTGATAGCCTTTACAATCCATACAATCAAAGGAAGAACAATCCATCCAGGGTGATCCAAACGATCATTCAATCATGGTAAACAGAAGCAACCAATCAGTAACACTTATAGCATCTAGATTATAGATCTCACGTAAACCATCTTAATCGAATTCAACATCCCCCAAGCACAAGGCCCAAAGACCAAAACCAATATCAGAAAAGCACCCAAGAAATATCTCCTTCAACGTTGGACAATCTACATGAAATGGTACAAACAAAGAAATAAATCATCCATGACAGACTCTGGCTATCACTGCCAATCCTGCTTTGAAACCACTGTTAATCGTATACCGCCATCTATCAAGAGCTAATGGTAACGCCGGTTCTAGAAAAAACCCATACGCCTTTAAATGATGCGCACCTAGGCCTTTCAACGATACCCAGGGTACTCGACCTACATCCGGTCTTTTAGGTTTTTGTATTGTCCGGGAGAAACTTATCACATCCGGATCTTGCGCATATTTCCTTTACTTCCAAACCTAGCCACACACTTTAATGGCGGGTCCTTCATGAAAACCATATTTCCAACATCGAATTCCAAATCCTTTCAACACTTATCAACATAATTCTACTGACGATCTTGGGCTGCCTTCATTTGTTGCTGAAGGATCACGATACAATCTAATGTATCTCTTATTGTCACTGGCCTAAGCATCAACTTATCTCCCGCTCTAACCAACATGTTGGAGAATTACATGGTCTACCATACAACGCCTTGTATGGGCCATCCCAATGCTTTTTGTAGACTCTACCAAAATCCACTCATGAATAATGGATCTCGATCACTCACTATACTCTTCGAGATACCAAGGAATCGAACTATCCATTTCACATAAAGTTTAGCCAATTTTGATGCTAATGAACCTTGCACTTTTGGTCAAGCGATCCGCGATGAAACACCCCACCTCCGTTAAGGTCACTCACAAAGGGAATGCCTTAACTTTGGTGGAGGTTTATAAGTAAAAGCCACAGATAAACTCAAGATAGATATAAATACACATATTTTAAACAGCGGAAACCAAACAGACTTTTATTTCATCAATACGTGTTCAAACAAAACATTCCATAATTGTCTCAAAATACTTCCAACATTACAACCTCATTACTGTCTGGATTATTAAAGAAGCATAAAACATAAATAAGGTGACAAAAATCCCCATAGTGATATCCAAAGCCATAATCCAAGCAAAAGAGATCCAAATCATACATCTACGTTCTTGGAGCTTGTAAAGAGTCTGACTGAGCTGAGTTGTTTCCTCCCTGTGGACCTAGGGGGGAACGAAAGAAAAGAAGACGAAAAGAAAATAGAGTCAGACATAAAGCTTGAGTAAATCTAGTAACTCTTCAGTATGTGAATAAGAAAAAGGGCATGATAGACATAAACTGAAAATAGGAAAGTGTCACAAGCTAAGGAAGTGTCGAATGTACTATCGCACCCATACTATATCTCTGCACCTACTTGAGTTTATTCTAACTGGCACCCCATGCTGAGGGTGAAGTGATCCCCATTTTTATTTAAAGATTGGCTCCTACTCGCGTTAACATGTATCATACGGCCCCCAAGAATTGTAGATACCTATGCTGGTCCCACCATGGGGTGTATCAAGACCCATGGTAGCGGCCCCGACACAAATTCTAGAAGGCATAGGTTATACTACTGGTATCCCCAGTGCCCTGGTTGTCTGCACCGGAGTGTGTGCACGCTCGCACCCCGTTAGACCTACACTGTGCACCCACCGCCGTCGTTTAACCGCTTACAATCAGCCCAGTAATCGTGCCCCACCCTGCCTAGTTTCAGGGCACCATGGTACCTAACTTGGGTTACTGCTGAAACGGGTCCCTCGTTACCAGGATTTTTTAGTCAAACATGTTAAGTGGTTAAGTGTCTCTATTTACCTAACCTCACCCATCAATTCTTGTTAAAATGTTGAATTCGGTTAAGTGTTATAGTTGACTTAACCCTACCATCTGTCCTTAGCCTCTTAGAGCACCTGACCACTCACATTAGACAGATATTGCTACGGTTACTGGATGTGTCGGTCGGTTCCGGGCAGGTTTACACCGTAGCTCAGTCTAGCCTCGGGTCGTTATTGGGCTCAATGCTTAACCACCCACATTGGATAGGTATTGTTGTGACTACTGGACAGCCATGCGGGTCCGGGCAGGTTTACATCACAACTCAATCCAACCTCGGGTTAAGCATATCGTGTTAACCATATTTGTAAATGTCATTGTCATATCTTTTTATTGTTTCACAACTATATATGTAAATGTCATATCTTTTTTTCTTGAGTATATCAATTCATACCGCTTAAATGTCATTGTCGTTGGCATGTGCCAACCATGCCAACATATATTTTCATGTTTTACACCAAACGTTATTACCCCCGTTTGTTCGCAACATATGTTGGGCTTGTCACAATTCAGCCCAACTTTATAAACGTGAGAAAAAGGGGAAATCAAGAACATGTAATACATAAAGGTGTGTGGCGCATGAACTTGCAATTTAGCGATACTAACATAAATGATGGGTCATGTGGACTTGCATTCAAATCAAAGTATAACTAAGTAGGTAACATATGAAATGGCATAGTTTAGGCTAATACAAACTTGTGTTTAAACATGTTTAACTTGGCATAATGTCAACCACAAAACTAGCTTGTTGTATATTCACCAAAATGTCCAATTATAACATTTAATCACATAGCCTATTTCAACATGAACTTGCACAGGTTATGAAACCCAAACGATACTTAACATAGATCCAATTATACTTGCAAATAAACATGAACTTGCATAGTTTATGAATCCCAAACGATACTTAACATAGATCCAATTATACTTGCAAATAAACATGAGAATGATATCATAGTTTTTGGGTCAAGTGGGCATAAAAGGTTTCAAAACTAGAACATGTTTACATAAGACATAATTTAGACTTAGTGAATGTATATAGTCCATGCCATCGACATAAACATAAAGGGGATCAATTACTAGTTTTTGCCACAACTTGCTATTGCTATTACTTTCATATACAAATGTCCGATAGGCTTGCATAAATCAATTTAGGCCACATATATCAATACACAAGTCATGACTGAATCATTACAATACATAGAATTTATATCATATTTATACAATAACACAATTCTATTTTCATTTACATCGAATCACATCACAGTTTTTATTCATATTCTGAAAGGCCACTATACTTACAACGAATGCAGAATCTTGAATTCTGGATTCTGAATTCTGAAATTGAGATGCGCTCCTTTGGGTAGACTAACGTTGCGTTGATTAATTTGATTAAACTTTAATCTTCTTCTTAATTTGATTCGTCTCTAGGCTTTTCTCTCTTGGCGGCTATGTTCAATTTCTCCCTGGCAGCATGACGACTCCTTTCTTATTTTTTTATGTGAATTTTCAGTTGAGACTTAGGGTGTATTTATAGATTTTTAAATTGTTTTGAGCCGTCAGATGAAGCAGGAGGAATCTAGACCATACAAAGTTCAAAGAGCCAATCAAGAGGTGACACGTCAGCCCTAGTGACACACAGAGTCACAGAAATTCGAGCCAGAGCCAGACCTAGCCAGGCAGGTCGACCAGGCAGGTCGACACTATGGTCGACCTGGGGTGGCCAGGTCGACACTATGGTCGACCTGGGGTGGCCAAGTCGACACCATGGTCGACCCTATGGTCGACCTGGTCTCTGGGCGGGAATTTTCCCGCCCAGCCCTATTTGAACCTGTTTTCGAATTTCGAATTTAAAACTTAGCTGTTTGAATTTAAATTTTATTCTGAAACTTCCGAAGGTCATAACTCCTTCATACGGAGTCCGATTCGCGCAAGCTCGGACTCTATCTCAAGCAGCATTCCGAGACGAACGCAATGGCGTAACCCTTTTCCCTTAATTCTTTCATTTAGAATTAATTACACTTTAATTTGTGAAGCTTAATGTTATAGAATTCACGGGATATAACATTCTCCCCACATAAAAGGATTTCGTCCTCGAAATCTTCATGTTAGGAAGAATGTATATCCTACCATCCAACAGTCCATCTACTCAACCAACAAACACAGGCGTCCACTGTCCTTAAAAAACTTCTAATGCTTCGTGATCATATGCATAGTGTGTGTACATGTCCTTATCTAATGCAGAAATCAGGCGGTCTACTGATTCAGTTGACCTCCTTAATGCGAATCATGTAAGTGTCATGAATCCATTATGTATGCAAATTTTTTCCTACTCATAATTCTACATGAGTGCACAACTATTCATACAAATGCAATGACCATATGACAGCATATCAAGTTTCAACCATATACAAATGAGAATACATATATGCATATGCAATATGAAGTGACTGAGCCGATCTATAACCTATGGTGTGTGTGTATATGCATCCACGAGAAACCACTAGCAATCATTAGCAACCATTTGCAGCCATCATCCATAACATGTTTTCAAATACATGTTTGCATCCATTTTTTTTCTACCTAAGGAGTTAGGAAAAGGACCGAGGAGATATACCTAAAAAGATAGATAAAGCATAACTTAAGGAAAACGAGAGATCGAAGATGTACCCTAAAAAAGAAGAGGGTGGGCAGCACGTATTCTGTCCTTAGTTTCCCAAGTCGCGTCTTCCTCGGCGTCGCTCCACTGAACTTTAACGAGTTTGACTTCGCGGTTGCGTAGCTTTTTAACTTCAGTTCCTAAGATGCGGGTTGGAACTTTCCTCACAGTTGCTTCACGTTCCACTTTGGCTTCTTCTAATGCTACGTTCTACCACTTTCGCAGACTCATGCAAACACTTCCGGAGGTGAGAAACATGAAAGACGTTATGAACTCCGACCAGTCTCTCGGGTAGCTCTAATCTATAGGCCACCTTCCCAACCTTCTCGATGATAGGAAACGGTCCTACAAATCTTGGTGCTAGCTTTCCTGCGGATCCAAAGCGAACGACGTTCCTTAAAGGAGATACCTTAAGGAAAACCTAGTCCCCAACCTCAAACTCAAGGTCGGTCCTTCTTTTGTCAGCGTAGGATTTTTGTCTGTCTTGGGCAGTCTTCATTCTCCTACGTATCTAGTCCACTTTCTCCGAAGTCTCTCGAATCATGTCTGGCCTAAGTATAAGCTTATCTGTAGACTCCCACCAACAAGTTGGTGATTTGCACGGTCTTCCATACAAGGTTTCGAAGGGTGCCATGCCTATGGTAGCTTGGTAGCTGTTGTTGTAGGCAAATTCTACTAAAGGAAGGTGATCCCCCCACGTTCCTCCAAAGTCAAGAATGCAAAGTCTTAAAAGATCCTCCAAAACTCTATTCACCCTTTCCGTCTGGCCATCGGTTTGGGGGTGATAGGCCATGCTCAAACATAACTGTGTGCCTACACCTTCTTGCGGACTCCACCAAAACTCACTTGTGAAGATAGGGTCTCGGTCACTAACAATGCTGGAGGGTATCCCATGGAGTCGAACTATTTCCTTGAGATAAAGAGATGCTAGAGATGCGGCAGTCCTTCTACTCTTGATAGGTATAAAGTGGGCGTTTTTAGGTAGCCTGTCCACTATTACCCAAATGCTAGTGTTGCCTCTTCTCGACCTAGGCAGTCCATCAATGAAGTCCATTGAAATGCTATCCCACTTCCACTGTGGGACCTCTAAAGGATGAAGTAGTCCTCCAGGCTTCTTCTGTTCCGCCTTGATCTGTTGGCAGGTCATGCACTTAGAAACGAAATCTGCCACGTCTTGCTTCATGCCGCTCCAAAAGAAAGTCCTTTTTATATCCTTGTACATCTTATCACTGCCAGGGTGTATAGTCATCTCAGAATGATGCGCTTCATTGAGAACCTTCTTTGTCAACTCCCTTGCTTGTGGGACGCATAATCTTCCATCTTGCCTCAGCCAACCCTTATCATCGATAGCGTATCTACTGAGGTGACTAGAAGTCTCACCCCTAATAAGTTTATCAATCACATCAACAAGCTGAGGGTCTTCACGTTGTGCAGCCCCTATTGAGTCCAAGAGAATAAGGCATACTTCGAGAGATGCTAGTAAACCCGGTACAAAATCCGAGGAGGGCCTAAAGTTAAAACTGGCTACATACTCCAAGCTTTGCCTTTCCACAAAGAGCGGGCTTAAGGTCATTTTCTTTCGGCTTAACGCGTCTGCTACCACGTTGCCTTTTCCGGGAGTATAGGAAATTTCAAAGTCATATAAGGCAAGAAACTCCATCCATCTTTGCTGCCTCAAGTTAAGATCCTTCTGCGAGAAGAGATATTTCAGTGATTTATGGTCAGTGAATAATTCAAACTTCTCACCTAGGAGATAATGGGGCCAAGACTTAAGCGCAAAGACGATGGCGGCTAACTCAAGATCATGGGTTGGGTAGTTCTTTCCATGAACTTTCAATTGTCTTCCGCCATAAGCTACTACCCTTCCTTCTTGCATTAGAACAGCGCCTAGTCCCGTTCCACATGCATCCGTGTATACTGTGAACATTTTGCTTCCATCTGGCAAGGTCAGAACTGGGGCTGTTGTGAGAGCCATTTTTAATCGTTGGAAAGCAAACTCGCAGTCCAAATCCCAAGTAAACGCCAGATTCTTCTTTGTTAACATTGTGAGTGGGGCTGAGATTTTCGCGAAATCCCTAATAAACTTTCGGTAAAAACCGGCTAGCCCAAGAAAGCTTCGCACATCGGTTGCATTTCTTGGTGTCTTCCAATCTTGTACTGCCACCATTTTCGCGGGGTCCACAGCCAACCCCTCTTTGGACACTATATGCCCCAGAAATCTTACCTCCTTTCTCCAAAAGTGGCACTTGGAGAATTTGGCTTTTAGCTGATGTGAACGGAGAGTTTCCATGATTTCTTTCAGATGCTGAGCATGCTCTTCCTCATTCTTTGAAAAGATTAAGATATCACCTACGAAGACAACCACGAATTTGTTGAGGAATTCTCTGAACACCCTGCTCATTAGGTCTACAAAATAAGCGGGTGCATTTGTCAAGCCGAAAGGCATGACAAGCCACTCGAAGAAACCGTCTGGGGTTCTGAACGCCGTCTTATCAATGCTATCTTCAGCTACTCTTAGATGATGGAACCCAGTTGCCAGATCAAGTTGGGAGAAGACCGACGCTCCTACATGCTGATCAAACAAATCATCGATTCGGGGAAGAGGGTGCCTATTTTTCTTGGTCAATTTGTTTAACTCCCTATAGTCGACGCAAAGGCGAAGTGAACCGTCCTCTTTGGTTGCGAACACCACTGGAGCACCCCATTCCGAAATGCTCCGTCTAATGAACCCCTTTTCGAGAAGTTCTTTAACCTGCTTGCTGAGCTCCTTTCTCTCCTTTGGAGCCATGTGTCTGACAGGTAAAGCTACAGGCTTTGCATTATCCACAAGATATATGCGGAAGTCTATTTCCCGCCTTGAAGGTAGGCCTTTCACCTCCTCAAAGACATCCAGATATTCCCGGACTACTCTAACTGATTGCAAATTCTCATCAGAAGCATCAAGCGATTCTAGATAACTAAGCATAACAGCATTCAAGGGATTACAAGAAATTTCTAGAGTGTTACCAAGCCGAGTCAAGAGTCTAACTACTCTTTTCTCACAATCAAGGATGGCCCCATTACTGGATAACCAGTCCATGCCTATGATCAAACCATATCCCGAGAAGCCCAAGACAAAGGCATTACAACTAAACTCAACGCTGAGAATAGAGATTTTCAAACCCAAATAAACCATTGACAAGTATGCGGAGCCCCCAATTGGATTTGAAACTACTAAGGGATCTTCTACCATACTAGTGTCTAGATGCAGAGATTCTACTAAGGCAGATGAAATAAAAGAGTGTGATGCGCCATAGTCAAAAAGTGTGCGAACTGGATGATCATAAAGATAAACTATACTTTCTACAGAAATATTACTACCTCGTTCCTGCTGAGGTGCCACTAGCGCATGAACCTGACCCCCTGAAGCGGATCCGGCTTTCTGTCCCTGCCCTTTCTTCTTTGGGCAGTCCTTAGCCATGTGTCCAGCCTCACCGCAATGGAAGCAAGTAGCACTCATCTTCCTCTTCATCTTTCTGCAGTTGTTCACCACATGTCCAAAAATGCCACAGAAATAACATTTCCTTTTCTCATGTGTCTTGTTATTATTGTTGTGGTCCTTTCCTCCTTGACTATTATCCGTCTTCTTGTTCGGCGATTCTTCCGTTTGCTGGTTCACGTAGAGGAGGAGTAAAAGCATCTGTAGCTTGAGAGTAAGGTCCCCAGACATGCTGAAACAGAAAGGAAAGATTCAAAACGAAGGATAGAGAGAGATAGTGCATATGGCTTCGGGGGATTATGTCTTTTAAAATATAACACTTTTTCTTGAAAAAATGCTTCTTTAAACTTTCTTTTTGAAAACAATTTCAAAAACTTTTATCTTGTCTGGTAAACCTATGCTCTGATACCAAGTGAAACACCCCACCTCCGTTAAGGTCACTCACAAAGGGAATGCCTTAACTTTGGTGGAGGTTTATAAGTAAAAGCCACAGATAAACTCAAGACAGATATAAATACACATATTTTAAACAGCAGAAGCCAAACAGACTTTTATTTCATCAATACGTGTTCAAACAAAACATTCCATAATTGTCTCAAAATACTTCCAACATTACAACCTTATTACTGTCTTGATTATTAAAGAAGCATAAAACATAAATAAAGTGACAAAAATACCCACAGTGATATCCAAAGCCATAATCCGAGCAAAAGAGATCCAAATCATACATCTACGTTCTTGGAGCTTGTAAAGAGTCTGACTGAGCTGAGTTGTTTCCTCCCTGTGGACCTGGGGGGGACGAAAGAAAAGAAGACGAAAAGAAAATAGAGTCAGACATAAAGCCTGAGTGAATCTAGTAACTCTTCAGTATGTGAATAAGAAAAAGGGCATGATAGACATAAACTGAAAATAGGAAAGTGTCACAAGCTAAGGAAGTGTCGAATGTACTATCGCACCCATACTATATCTCTGCACCTACTTGAGTTTATTCTAACTGGCACCCCATACTGAGGGTGAAGTGATCCCCATTTTTATTTAAAGATCGGCTCCTACTCGCGTTAACATGTGTCATACGGCCCCCAAGAATTGTAGATACCTATGCTGGTCCCACCATGGGGTGTATCAAGACCCATGGTGGCGGCCCCGACAAAAATTCTAGAAGGCATAGGTTATACTACTGGTGTCCCCAGTGCCCTGGTTGTTTGCTCCAGAGTGTGTGCACGCCCACACCCCGTTAGACCTACACTGTGCACCCACCGCCGTTGTTTGACCGCTTACAATCAGTCCAGTAATCGTGCCCCACCCTACCTAGTTTCAGGGTACCATGATACCTAACTTGGGTTACTGCTGAAACGGGTCCCTCGTTACCAGGATTTTCTAGTCAAACATGTTAAGTGGTTAAGTGTCTGTATTTACCTAACCCCACCCATCAATTCTTGTTAACATGTTGAATTTGGTTAAGTGTTATAGTTGACTTAACCTTACCATCTGTCCTTAGCCTCTTAGAGCACCTGATCACTCACATTAGACAAATATTGCTACGGTTACTTGATGTGCCGGTCGGTTCCGGGCAGGTTTACACGGTAGCTCAGTCTAACCTCGGGTCATTATTGGGCTCAATGCTTAACCACTCACATTGGATAGGTATTGTTGTGACTACTGGACAGCAGGGCGGGTCCGGGCAGGTTTACATCACAACTCAATCCAACCTCGGGTTAAGCATATCGTGTTTTCTAAATTTACATATTTTATAATTTCACAACTGTATATGTAAATGTCATATCTTTTATTCTTGGGTATATCAATTCATACCTCTTAAATGTCATTGTCGTTGGCATGTGCCAACCATGCCAACATATATTTTCATGTTTTACACCCAACGTTATTACCCCCGTTTGTTCGCAACATGTGTTGCGCTTGTCACAATTCAGCCCAACTTTATAAACGTGAGAAAAAGGGGAAATCAAGAACATGTAATACATAAAGGTGTGTGGCGCATGAACTTGCAATTTAGCGATACTAACATAAATGATGGGTCATGTGAACTTGCATTCAAATCAAAGTATAACTAATTAGGTAACATATGAAATGGCATAGTTTAGGCTAATACAAACTTGTGTTTAAACATGTTTAACTTGGCATAATGTCAACCACAAAACTAGCATGTTGTATATTCACCAAAATGTCCAATTATAACATCTAATCACATAGCCTATTTCAACATGAACTTGCATAGGTTATGAAACCCAAACGATACTTAACATAGATCCAATTATACTTGCAAATAAACATGAACTTGCAAAGTTTATGAATCCCAAACGATACTTAACATAGATCCAATTATACTTGCAAATAAACATGAGAATGATATCATAGTTTTTGGGTCAAGTAGGCATAAAAGTTTTCAAAACTAGAACATGTTTACATAAGCCTTAATTTAGACTTAGTGAATGTATATCGTCCAAGCCATCGACATAAACATAAAGGGGATCAATTACTAGTTTTTGCCACAACTTGCTATTGCTATTACTTTCATATACAAATGTCGAATAGGCTTGCATAAATCAATTTAGGTCACAAATATCAATACACAAGTCATGACAGAATCATTACAATACATAGAATTTATATCATATTCATACAATAACACAATTCTATTTTCATTTACATCGAATCACATCACAGTTTTTATTCATATTCTGAAAGGTCACTATACTTACAACGAATGCAGAATCTTGAATTCTGAATTCTGAAATTGAGATGCGCTCCTTTGGGTAGACTAACGTTGCGTTGATTAATTTGATTAAATTTTAATCTTCTTCTTAATTTGATTCGTCTCTAGGCTTTTCTCTCTTGACGGCTTCAATTTCTCCCTAGCAGCATGATGACTCCTTTCTTATTTTTTTAAGTGAATTTTCAGTTGAGACTTAGGGTGTATTTATAGATTTTTAAATTGTTTTGAGCCGTCAGATGAGGACAGGAGGAATCTAGACCATACAAAGTTCAAAGAGCCAATCAAGAGGTGACACGTCAGCCCTAGTGACACACAGAGCCATAGAAATTCGAGGCAGAGCCAGACATAGCCAGGCAGGTCGATTGGCAGGTCGACACTATGGTCGACCTGGGGTAGCCAGGTCGACACCATGGTCGACCTGGTCTCTGGGCGGGAATTTTCCCGCCCAGCCCAGTTTGAACCTACTTTTCGAATTTCGAATTTAAAACTGAGTTGTTTGAATTTAAATTTTATTCTGAAACTTCCGAAGGTCATAACTCCTTCATACGGAGTCCGATTCGCGCAAGCTCGGACTCTATCTCAAGCAGAATTCCGAGACGAACGCAATGGCATAACCCATTTCCCTTAATTCTTTCATTTAGAATTAATTACACTTTAATTTGTGAAGCTTAATGTTATAGAATTCATGGGGTGTTACACGCGTTGACCCAAATTACTTCGCTTCCTGCCCTAGTTCTAGGTAGTCCATCGATATCCGCTCCACTTCCACGTAGAAACTTCCAATCGATGAAGCAACCCACTTGGTTTCTTCTGTTTAGCTTTCACCAACTGAACATTTATACACTTGGAAATGAACTTTCCAATATCTAGCTTCATCCCTTCCTAGTAGTAGACTCGCTTCATGTCCTGATACACCTTATTACCACTGGGATGAATCGTCAACTTCGAGTGATGACATTCTCCAAGAACTTCATCTCTCAATCCATCAATATCAGGAACAACTAATCACCCTTGCTTTCGAAGCCAACCTTCTCGATCGTCTTCGAACTCTCTATCTTCTGGTTCCAGTTTCTGGATAAACTTAACAAGCTTTGCATCTTGCTTTTGGCTCTCACCAATCCCTTTGATGATAAGACATCTTATAGATAAGTCCTGCCAACATTTCAGGTTCCAACTCACATCTTAGCCTGAAATCAAACCTTGCCAAAAACTCGAGGTTCTTCTATTCAAAATCATATGATGGCAGAAACTCTAATCACCGTTGCTGCCAAAGGTCCAAATCCTTTTGGGAGAAAAGATGCTTTAACGGCTTATGATCCGTAAACAACTCGAATCGAACTCCCAACAAGTAATGTCTTCACATCTTTATAACAAACACAATTGCCGCCAACTCTAAATCATGAGTTGGGTAATTCCTTTCATGCTTCTTTGGCTATCGACTTGCATAGGCCACAACCTTATACTTTGCCACCCGTAACTTGTGAAATCCTGTTACTAAATCCTTCTCGAGAAAACACTTTAGCTTCGTGAAGTTGATCGAACAAGTCATCAATTCTTGGCAATGGGTACTTGTCCTTCTTGGTTACCTTATTCTGCTCACGATAGTCCTAACACAATCTTAACGAGTCATCTTCCTTGGTTGCAAATACCACTGGTGCACCCCATTCGGAAACACTTCCCCGAATGAATCCATTTCTCTAGAAGGTCACGAACTTGCACCCCCAACTCTTGCTATTCTTTAGGCGTCATCCTCCTAAGGGGAATAATGATAGGTCTAGCACCCTTGACCAAATCGACTCTAAACTCCATCTCACGATGTCGCAACAACTCTTTGACTTCTTTGAAGATATCCTAAAACTCACTTGCTATTAGCATGGATGACAAGTTTTCTTGTGGAATTCCAAGAGAATATAACAAATCATGAGAACACCATCTTTGGGTTACCCCAAACCAACACGTTTCGCCCTTCCACATCCCCGATTGTCATCTCTAGCTTTTCGCAACTCACTTTTGCCGCACATCCCTTGGGCCAACCCAGACCCAAGATGATTTCAAACCCAGTGAAAGTTATAACTAAGCAACCACTCATAAATGAGCATCCATGATCAACAATATTGGATCAATAAAGTTTGCAAAGAGCTTATGAACCTATATTAGATTAGTTACAACCAAAGGTCTATTACAACTTCGGCATACAGTCTTATTATAGGTAAAAGAAGACGATTCTCTAATACTTAGTAGAACACAACAAGAAAGCACATCTAAATTGGCAATAGCTTCTTCTAATCCTCATTAGGAATGCAATAAGAGATCGAAGTAACTTCCACAACACATGCTTCCTTCAGTTGCTTATTCTTTAGAAAACTCGAGCAGTCTTTCTGCTTATGTCCAGGCTTGCCGCATTTAAAGCAATCCATTTTGGCTCTCGGCTTCTTACAATCCTTAGCATAATGGCCCTTTAGCTAACATTTAAAGCAAATGTCATTCTTCTTTGATTTCTTCTTTTCCTTATTCAACTTCCTTGCTCTACTGGGGTCAGCATAAGTTTCTTCGTGAGGGTCATGTTTGTTTCTACAAGCCTCATCCCGAGAAGCATTGATCCACACTCCTCGCTTCTTGGCCCGACGTCGAAGTTGCTCTGTAGATATACCTCTTCTTAACTCACCTTATTCATCTGCAGGAGATTAATCCCTTTGTTTCTTGGCGGAATCACACCTAGGTACATGTATAGGAACACCATGCCTTATTGCCTCTTATGGAATGGGCATTCTTAGCAGGATTGTGGCCATCATGGCCCCAAACATAACTAGGCATTCTAGCATAGCAGCGAAAGCTTCCAACTGGTTGCCATCCCCCGCCTTTCCAGTCGTAAGCTCGTCCTTAGTAGTGTTTCCTAAAGTTTGACGGCCCATTCTAAATCTGAAAACTAGAATGATTAGTCCACATAGAAAATAAATGCTATAAAGTTCAAATGCTATTGTACTATACACTATTATATAGTATACATCCAACTGAAATCTACAAATACGTCTCTCTTACGTAGTTATGTCTTCGAACTTTAGAAAAAATCGTTAACCAGAGCTCTGATACCAAATGTGACGACCGCCCACAACCCCTGCACTAAGTAAGAGGAATAATGCGCTACAAGGTGTGCCAGGCAGCTATGGACAATCATCAAGGTATGATAACACAATCGAAACCTGTCGTAAATCTCACAGCGTATGGATAAAATATAATAGAACATATACAACAGGTAATATTAATGAGGCATATTTGAGCAGAAATCTCAAAATTTTCAAAACAACAAGAAAGTATATCCTTACACCAGGATCGTAACATATATCTGTACAAATTTGCCTCACTAAAGCACTCAAAGTTGGATAACAAACAGCGAAAACCCAAATACTATATAGTAATAGATATAGAATGCCAGCCTCCTGCTCTCCTCCGAACTGCTATATCGTCCTTAATAAGTTATCACCTGCCATTTGTCACCTAGTCTGCCCACCCAAAATTGGATGAACAACCCAAGGTAATAAGAGGGAAACATAAAGGCTTGAGTCAGACAACAGTCTTAGTGAGTGATAAAAAAGCTAACTAACTTCATCAATAAAGTATAGTAGAATGGGTAAGTAAACTAACTAATTTACCCGCAACATCAAAGAAGAACACAACTCCCATCTTCCCCACATCGAACAGTGATAGCCTTTACAATCCATACAATCAAAGGAACAACAATCCATCCAGGGTAATCCGAACGATCATTCAATCATGGCAAACAGAAGCAACCAATCAGTAACACTTATAGCATCCAAATTATAGATCTCACATAAACCAAATTAATCAAATTCAACATCCCTTAAGCATAAGCCCCAAAGGCTGAAACCAATATCAGAATAGCACCCAAGAAATATCCCCTTGACGTTGGACAATCTACATGAGATGGTACAAACAAAGAAACCAATCATCCATGATAGATCTGGCTATCACTGCAAATCCTGCTTTGAAACCACCATTAATCGTATGACTGGCCATATCATATCGCTATCCATTAAGGGCTAATGGTAACCCCGGTTCTAGCAAAAAAAAACCATGTGCCTTTCAACGATACGTACTTAGGCCTTTCAACGATACCCAGGGTACTCGAGCTACATCCGATATTTTAGGTGTCCCTATTGTACCCCTTCTTTGAGTCCGCTAGAACCTACGACAACGATAATATCTAGGCCTTCGCATCTCTAGTTGCTATCATCCATGACAATTCATTAGCTCAAACATCCTTGAGCAACCATTATCCACCAACTCAAAACACCCTTGAGTTGCCTTCCCATTTGTTGCTTTCATCAATCAACGAACACCTTCAAACACTTCGAACATTCCCACTTGAATTCACGCCGAAGCTATAAACATTATTGAATCAAAAACAAGCTTCATTCAGTCGACATTCTTTAGCTTTTAAACCTCTTAGATCTTGCTCCTTAGGTCTTGTCCCTTAGGTCTTGCTCCTTAGGTCTTGCCCCTTAGGTCTTAAAACGACCAAAGACCTAACGACCAAAGACCCAAGAAAAACGACCCAAAGCCAGGAAAAACGACCCAAACCTTGATAAAATGACCCAAGGCCTAGAAAAACAACCCAAAGGCAGAAAAAACGACCCAAATCCTGGAAAAACGACCCAAGGCCCAAATGACCCAAGGCCTGGAAAAACGACCCAAGGCCTGGAAAAATGACCCAAAGCCTGGAAAAACGACCCTAAGCCAGGAAAAACGACCTAAGGCCAGGAAAAACGACCAAGGCCTGGAAAAACGACCCAAAGCCTGATCTGACCAAAACACCTCCAAATCTTTACCAAATGACAACAACGATTCAACCGGCTCATGCAAATCATCCAATTCAATCATAAGCACTTTGTGAAACAATTCACAACATAAAAATGACACCTATTCATCGTAATCATATGAAATTCACCACAAATCATGTTAAATCTATGAATGAACAAGTTAATGGATCTAACTTGCATAAACATGTGAATTAACATAGAAATTACTGGTTTTAGGTTGCTAGCTTGGATCCTATGGTGATTCATATGAAAATATACTTACATGATGTAGATCCAGGTGAAGAAAACTCTAAATGATGAAAAGTAAGATCAAACACCCATATACTTGAATGAATCCGCGTGAGAGATGCATATCACTCACCAATTCTCCAAAACAAACAAAAATCAATGTAATAAGATTCCGGACGGCAAGCAATTAAATCCAAACTTCTTGATTTAATGAATTCGCCCTTCAGTTGATGTAGATCTAGCCTTCAATGGTGTAGATCTTCAATTTTTCCACCTTAGATTTTGATTTTTAATGGTGGAAAGGTGTTAGAGGAAGGAGGAGCACAAGGTCACCTAATGAAAGAATAGAGAAACTAAACCATTTCTCCTATCTCTCATCCCCTATTTATAGTTTCCACCAGCCCACTATTTGGGCCTTCCCAAATCAGCCAATATGGCTCCCAAAACCTGAACTACCAACTAAAAAACCTTGAAGCAGCGATTGCTCCCAAACCGCTGAGCCAAATCTTTAATGTAACCACTCTACAGAAAGGCAACCATCATTTCCTTTCCAATGGAACAGGTCTCACCCTTTGATTTGACCTAATTCAAAAGTTACCACCTGTACAAGACTGACAGAGGCAAAATGGTCACTAACAAAATCAGTAAAAATTATGGACATGTCTCACATCCCCATAAGCAAAATATTAAACTATGACAATGATCCAACCCTTAGGGAATAAAATAAAAATATTTTACCATCTTCCGATACGTAAAATGCGTGTTGTTACTCAAAGTGAGGAGACGACACTGAAACGGCACAAAAAACTCTACCCAACCATGATGGGACGAGTATAAATAACTAGGATGGAACTCGACCATCCCTGAAGGCAATCTTTCCCTCGACTGGGGGTAAAAGGACATAGCCTGAACAAGTGTTCCCCAACCATTTGTCTAATTAATTATGTTCCTCGGAGTTTGAAATGGAAAATTGACTTAATTCGAGTTCGATATCGACACTCGAATCGCCAAAATATCAGTTTAGTACTTAAAGTGTAAACTGAATGCCAAATCGAATGACATGATTGTTCGCACAACAGGCTCTAACTCTCATGACTCGATGGTGAGTATAAAATCAGGGTAGGCATGAAATAGTGCACCACGACTTAAGACCGCCTTAACTAATAACTCTAACCTGAACTCACGACGAGAGAGTATGAAAGCATTTGGACCAAATATCCAAAGGACTTAGCTTTTACCCCATAGAAGGCTTGAGGGCATAAGCGTAGACTTAGCTTGAAATCCCTAACGATGTGGGGGGCAGAGAAATGATCTTATAAATTAACCTCGAATATGCCGTGGACCTGGCTATAATTCAAGGTTAATTAGGGGTATATACACTATACCTCTAAGTTACATGATTACATATCTAAAAATTAAAATCGCAAATACATTGAATGGAAAGCGAATAATAGACACAAACAACTTCATTAGTCACAAATTTGTATATAATGATAACTACTTTACTAATTACTTGTTATATACAGACTAATAGAGCCAAATGCGAGGGTCGCACTTGCAACAACCATAAAAAGCCAGTAGAAAACCAAAAGAAACAAGTTTGAAAGCATCTAGGACTTAGATGACTTAGTCTTCTTAAGCTCTTTGAGCTTCTTCTGCTCCTCCTTCTCAGTCTCGGTAAGTATACATTTCTTCTTTTGTTTCTTTCTAGTTGAAGATTCTTCAGGTTCAGGACTAGGCTTGGAGCTTGGATCATTTAACTGGGGAAGTTCAGTAGAAACCTCCATGCTGGAAGGGAGGACCACATTAAGGGGATCAACGAGAAGATGCATAGAAAAGGTCTCAATCTTGACTTATAAATGGTTGCCCTCATTTCTCGCCTTCTTCTCAGCCAATGTCAACTCCCCGGCATTACCGGACTCCGCAGCATAAATAACATCATCATCGCCATCCTTGCCATCAAGATCTTTCAGTGCGGCTATTATCTCTCCTTCCTTCGGGGCATCATCACCAGGAGGCACTACAGGCTCGTCAGGTTGCATTGTCCCCTTCTCTTTAGCAACATTAGCAAGCTTTGTACCTAAAGAAAAGAGAGCAAAGGTTATCAGCTTTGGAGAAATAACAAGCCTATCAATTGGAAGTCTCATAGCACGACGACACGCCAAAATAGCTTTAGAAAACTAAAAAGAGAATGTGGAATACCTTCGACCGAGTGATCTCTAGAAGTAGCAAGAGTCTTAACTTTAGTAATAGGGAAGAGAATTGTGTGTGTAATCAATCCTGGACATTCAGGACTGTACCCCTCTATCTCCCCATCCTTGGACCCTGCAGAGGAAGAGAAAAAACTACCTTTAATATCATCTTTTCCTTTAGCCTGATGCTTCGCAGCCTCCTCAACTTCCTTTAGCAACCTCCTTCCTAATGCCAGACGTTCGGGTTCACCACCCTTCAGGAATGCCCTCACAGGTTCTTCCTCATCCACAGCTTCAACCTTCAACCTGCACTTCTCACTGTCAACAAGCTTGCTCCATGCATCAACTAGATTCATGGGATAGTCCTCCACCCGTGATATGTCACGGGTTCAAAGGATATGTACAAAGAAAGACATTATTAGATGTCCCACATCGTCCAGATCATGTTTGTCTTTAGCGAGCTGTTTCTCCATCACGGCCTTGTAAACTTCGAACTGTGCCTCAGAATTAGAAGCAGATTCAAGGACAATGTTAGCATTTTCCTCATCTTTTCTTACCGTCTCCTCAGCTTCAGCTAACTTGGCCCTTAGATTGAAAGTCTCCTTCTTGAGAACCTGCTCATGCTCATGGCGAGTGCAAGATAACTTCAAATCAGTATTTTCAGCTGTAACACTCTGGCATGGCTCCTTGAGGGGTGTACGTTCTTTGTTATTGACGGTCGAGCTCGTTATGGAAGCGTTACTGCAACTCATGTGCAATCATTTATATTTTTCGGCGTCATGTTCTACGAGTGCAAGTTTGGCCTTAACTTCTTCACATTCTTTCTCGACAGCCTTGACATATGATATATCGTATTCCCACATATGCCTTTGATTGTCCAAATCCAGTAGGAGGTTCTATATAATTTCGGATAAATTTCGGGTGTACTTGCAAGTTTCTTTATATTTCTGATCAACAAAGTCTATATGTTACTTGGTGTTGTCATGCCAATTCGTAGGGACTGGTTGGAGATTAGGCACGAAATGCATGTTCCCAAAGTGATATCGAGGGAATTGCTGCTCCAAAACTTGTACCCTTTTGGTAGTAGAGGTGTTAAGAACAACAGGCTTTAATGTGGAAATGTCAGTGGATTTACGCTTGAATGGAACGATAGTTGCACGTCCTTATCTTTAAATTTTTCCTTGGGGTCAGAATGCTTCTTGGGATGTTTTTCCTGAGGATATGACTCTTTTGGAGGAAGTGGTGTTTTGGGTGTCTGTTTATCCCCTTCACGATGGCCCTAGTAGCTTTTGTGTTTACCAAACATGGAACGAACCAAAGAGCAGGAGCATGAGGAGGGATAATACTTTTATTGATAATGCCTTCTATCATCTCTCTCGCGATCGTCACTATAGTCGTGCTCCGCATTGGAACAAAACTTCTAGAGGCGGCTTAGAGCTTTCTCGGATCATAACCCTGATGTTACATAGATCCTACAAATCAAAGATTGCTTGTATTAGAATCATGAATTAATATAACACAAAGTGTTGCGACATGCAGTGTCAGTGTTGTGCATGTCCTAAGTGATCCCTTCGACGGACCGGAGTCCGGAGTTTGGTTGGTTTGTATTGTCTTCCCTGTCTTGGTGGGCGTGATTTCCTCTTCATAAGTAGGAAAGAAAGAACTTGAGCCAATGTCTTGAAAAGAATATATAGTATCTGGTAGAGGAAGATCGCCCAAACCTTGGAATGGAGATACTGATTTCTCTCAGCGAGCGACTGGAGTTGAAGATTTGGTAGAGGTGAAGTCTTAGGAGAGGATTGCTTATCCATAGCAAAAGTATCCTTTAGAGAAAGGTCCCTAAGCTCCTCCTCGGTAGTCTTTTCTAAAAGCTCCACTGTGAATACATTTATGGGGGAGGGACTCTTAAGTATTTCGCGAGTCACTCTCTTAGGGGATTTATCTCTCTCCCTCGGTTGAGGTTCCTAACTGGAACTCGTGAGATCTTTGATCATAGAGGCTTTCCCAGCCTCAGTTGATATTGTTGCCTACCCCCTGACTGGGGACACGTTTTCAGTCCCCGCTGACGCCGGAGGAATCTGAGTAGGGGGCACATATATAGGAGCGCGACCTCCACAAACTCCCATGCTTCACTATGGGCTAAGTAAATGATACCAGTGAAGAAATTCATCCACAATGCATCTCTTGAAGCGTAGCAATGCCGGTGGAGCATTCAATAGTGTATTCAAGCGATCCTGATACGCCTGACCCTGCGGCTTCTTTGGGTTTGGAACTAACAATGAAAAAGAGATGTCATAAATCCAATGATGAAAAGTTAAAAAGAGGGAACAGGGATTTAAAGCTTACTAGACAAAATCCATCTCTGAGCATACCCGACATGATGTCGAATATAAAACCAATTGGGTCTTATGTCGCCTACATTACGAATCCATTAGTAATAATTTTCCTCTTGGGCATAGACTCAAAGTGGAGGAATGATGGAGTTACTTATTGATGATGTTTGAAATTGTAGAAAAAGATTATGTCTTCATAGGTGGGCTCCACACCTAGAACTTCCATATATGTTATATACAAGGTGTGCAAGCATGAGTACGTTGTTGGATGAAGCTGCATTGGAGCTACTTTCAATCGTCCTAGAAAATTGACGACAAAAGGGTGAAAAGGAGGGATGCTCCCAACTAAGATAGTTTGTCGACTTATCGCCATGTATCCATCAAAATCGGATCGGATCGGATTCCTCTCAGTGAAGAAGACCAGCACAAAGAAAACAAGGAGAGGACACAAGCTGAACCAGATCGGAAGGGTAAAAACTGATCCGACCCCTTAACCACTAGCATATCTGATTCGATCCCAGTTTCATGCCACGTTTCCCTAAAGAAGCAGAGTGGTTCTACCCACGTTCTCCCCCACATTCACCACTAACCTGATGTGATGTCGCTACCATATCCCATCCGAACCCGATAGTAACGGGATGGGCGCCACGTGGATCCGAACCGAAGCCGTTCCATGAGCACTTTCCACCTATAAATATGCCTCCAAGACACATTTCAGGGGATCTTTTGGCATTTTCAGAGTTGAAACCCCTTTAAGAACCGAATTCCATCACCATTTTCATATTGCAATCATTTTATAAAGTACATTTCAGAGAAGATTGAGTGAATCTATGTATGATATGAGTGGAAGTGAGTGAGAATCATTGTTGTATCTACATTCAAGTCACCAATACAAAGAGTAGAAAGTGGATGTAGGCTATTTAACGCCGAACCACTATAAATTGCGTGTTTTCTTCGTTTTTAGTTTCATTTCACCAGAAATTGTTCCTAGTTTGGGTGTTAGAGCCATTTTTGGATCTAACATTTTGGTGATTTCACAGAGAAATCTTTGAATTCTAGGCTTTTTGGGATTATCGTTCTACTATTTGGACCTTCAAGTTCAAAGAAGTTAATCCTCTATTTCTGACACTTTCAAGCATTTGCCGATTAATTATCGAAAGATGGGACAATATGGCTAAAGGGAAAGGAAAAGAAGTGCAAGGCGCTAGGGGGAACGATGCTAGAGAAGTTCAATAGGCCATCGTATTGATGAGGTCGCGGGGGCAAAGCTCTGGACAAACCCGATCCGAACCGGATGTTCCGAACCGAACTGACCAAGAGAACCTGAACCGATCAGGAAGTACCGGAGCTGCTCAGACCCCTCCGAACCGAATCGCCTCTGACACCCTACTCCGATCCGAACCGAATAAGACTGAAGCTGGTACTTCTACTCGAGCACCCACCAATGCTCCAATGTCGGCCACGACAACTGGTGATCAACCTGCTCCATCTGCACCCATCATGCACCGGGATTTTTCGCGTTTTATTGACATGCTGGAGAGTACTAGAAATGCATTGGAAGCCCATAAACGTGACAGTCTTCGCATGCAAGAGAACATGATCGCCATGAGTAGGGAACTCAATGAACTTCGAAGGCAAAAGACACCTTCCCCAATACGTCGCCTTGCTGCAGACTATTCATCTTCTTCAGATGAAGGGCATCCTCGTGAAAGAAGGCCGCTTGAGCGACCTCAAAATCTTGATCAGATGACCTTTGAATCTTTAGGATCCCGTGAAGATGCGGCTCGTGTGTTAGGACCTGATGATCCGAGCCTGCAAGAGTCTATGTTACTACCCATGTGTGGATCCCACGTTCTACCAAGGGATCCTAATATTGCTAATCCTACGCAACAACAAATTCTCCAACCCCTTCCTCCTGAGATCGACCGGGAGCATAGTGAGCAGTGTAGAGAAGCCGCTGCTAGAAACAGGAGGTTATCCCCTAATAAGGAACCCATAGGTAATCCGAATATCAGACCTAGAGAACCTGTGCAAACGTTAACAAATGCTGATGTGCGGGCAATGGTGCATCAGATCATGTCCGAAAACCGACGATACACTTATGAAGACTGGGGCATTGAGCGAAGTCATACCCCCTTCATAGATGATATATTGGACTTCCAGTTCTCTCGGCGATTCAACTTGCCACAGATGGATCGATGTTTAGGGTGAACGGACCCAGGAAAGCATCTGAGGAGGTATGCATGGTTCATGAATGCTGCAGCAGCACCAGACACTATAAAATGCAAGGCCTTTCCGACTTATCTAGAAGACGTGGCGTTAATGTGGCTCACCCAACTCCCTCTACGGACAACATCAAATTTCATAGAATTAAGTGAGCGCTTTATGAACCAGTTTCGACTTCACACCCGAAAATCCAAAAGCGTCACAGAGTTGTCAAGGATTAAACAGGATCCAGGTGAATCTCTGAAATCATATTTGGACCGCTTCAACCTGGCTGTCACCGAAGTTAGTGACCCTCATGAACCCACTATTCTGATGGCCTTAATAGAAGGAGTTGACCCGGACACAGAATTCGGGGATTATCTATCCGGGAAACCACCCCCCACTAGGGAATTGTTCTACGGAAAGGCTAATATTCGCTTAAGGCGAGAAGAAGCTCATGCAAATAGGAAGAGAAAATCTGAAGGGGCCTCGAGGGAAGGTGTCCAAAGTAATGTTGTTGTGAAGTAATCTGGTGACAGTTCGGGGAAGGTTGAGGTGAACGTCGGCAACCAGAGCGGAGGTAATAACAACAAGAATGGAAACGACAATAGGAGGAGTAGGAACCGAGGGAACAATTCTAGCAAAAGACCTCGATTCCAAACTTTTGAGAATTATTTGCCATTGAATGATACCTTGGAAAACATTTATTTGGACACATACAACATATTGCAATATAAGAAGCCACCACCCAGAGGCTCCACTGAAAAAGAGATCGCAACGGGAAAGTTTTGTTTGTTCCATGGAACCCACAGTCATTCCACTAACGGATGTCGTCATTTGAGAGATGTAGTTGAAAAATTGTTGCGGGAAGGGAAGTTAGACGAATATAAGGTTGCCCCCCGGGACAGGGGGCAAGGAGGTAAAGCCCCGAACCAAAACCAGCCTACATCTAAACCCACAGCCCAGCAGAAAGGTAAGGGGATCGTTATCAATACTATTATAGGCGGACCCCATCTAGCTAGCCATAGTTTCAAAGCGATGGATCAATACGTTAACACCGCCAAGCACTTTGAGGTGGGAGAATTCAGTAACCTCGAAGACATTACTGCAGTAAAACAACAAAAGATGATGTCAGACGACGTCATATTCCGTAGTAGAGATGATACTGGAATTCAATCACCAACTGAAGACCCACTGGTAATTACCACGGCCATCGGCCCCGCCTTAGTCCATAAGGTGTTGGTGGACAACGGAAACTCAGTCAATATCCTCTTCAAGAAAGCTTTTGAACAAATAAGACTCGAAGCAAAAGATCTAAAGCCCTGCGAAGGATGGATACGGGGCTTCAATGGGGCGTCAATGGCTCCGATGGGCTATGTAGAATTACCAGTGACGTTAGGACAAGGAGATCGCCAGAGAGTGAGAATCCTGCCATTTGTAGTTTTGGATGTTGAGTCACCCTACAATGCTTTCCTAGGTCGACCGGACCTCGCCGAGTTTAGGGCGTGTATTGCACTTTGGTGCTTACTGCATAAATTCCCGACAGACGCAGGGGTAGGGGTGATGAGAGGCGATCAAGCTACGGGATGAGCTTGTTACATGACAGAGTTGAAGATGCTAATGAAGGGGTTGAATATAGAATCTAAGGACATTTCTCCCCCTTCGAAGGAAAACTTAGCATAGCAATTAAGGGGTCCAGCCCTAGGAAAGTCGCCCTTGGATGTACTCGAGGATATAGATCCCAGAGAGGATAGAGAACCCGAGGACAGAAAGGCGACTCCCAACGAGAGAACAATAGATATATCTATTGATGATGCAGATTTGACAAAAGTACTAAAGATCGGATCGCAGCTAAATCCAATTCAAGCAAAAGAGTTGGCTGATTTCTTAAGGGCAAATTTAGATGTGTTCTCCTGGACTCACGCTGACATGTGTGGGATTTCGCCTGCTATTATGAGCCACTCTTTAAGCATTAATCCAAAACACTCGCCTGTCAAGAAGAGACGGATGTTAGGCCCAGAGCATTAGGCAGCTTTGAAGGTAGAGATAGAGAAATTGAAGGATAATGGATTCATTAAGGATTCGAAATATCCCGACTGGATATCAAATCCTGTCCTGGTCAAAAATCTAACGGGAAGTGGCGTACATGTATTGACTTCTCTGACTTGAACAAGGCTTGTCCGAAGGATAGCTTTCCTCTTCCCAAGATTGATCAACTAGTAGACTCAACGGCCGGACACGAGCTTTTATCCTTTATGGATGCCTATTCGGGGTACAATCAAATTCCCATGCACATACCAGATCAGGAGCACACAAGTTTCATCATAGACTTGGGGTTATATTGTTATGTGGTAATGCCATTTGGATTAAAGAATGCAGGAGCCACGTATCAGCGTTTGGTCAACCGCATGTTCTATAATCAAATCGGAAAAACCATGGAGGTTTATGTGGACGACATGCTTATGAAGTCTAGACAATCTTCCAACCATACAAAGGACTTAGCCGAAATGTTCGACATTCTTCGATGGTATGGGATGAAGTTAAACCCCCTAAAATGCTCGTTTGGGGTCGCATCTGGGAAATTCCTTGGGTTCATCGTGAGTTCTCGAGGAATTGAGATAAATCCTAGTCAAATAGTAGCAATAAGGAATATTGAAGAACCACGAAAGATTAAGGATGTTCAAAGCCTGGCCGGAAAAGTTGCTGCATTGAGCAGGTTTATCTCCAAAGCCAAAGATAAGTGTGTACCTTTCTTCGATCTGATAAAACGAGGGAAAGAAAATTTTGAGTGGACTCCTGATTGTGTGGAAGCTTTCCAGAGCCTATTAGACTTATTAGAGAAACCTCCAATATTGTCAAAACCCGTGGAACATGAGGATTTGTTTGTCTACCTGGCGGTATCATCTCATGCCGTCAGTACAGCTTTGGTACGTGAAGAAGATAAAGTCCAGAGGCCCGTATACTACATGAGCAAGAAGCTAGCCGCTGCAGAAAAAATTATCCAAAAATAGAAAAACTTGCTTATAGCCTCCTGGTTGCTTCCTGCAAACTTCGTCATTACTTTCAGGCTCACCCGATAGTTGTATACACCGATCAACCTTTAAGGCAAGTGTTGCAAAAACCCGAAGCATCGGGGCGGTTACTTAAATGGAACATCGAGTTAAGTCAATTCGATTTGAATTTTCAGCCACGGAGATCAATAAGGGGGCAGGTGTTGGCCGACTTCATAGCTGAATTCACGATTCCCGAAGACGAAACGGTGGGTGACAAGGTGGTTACTTTAGAACAAGAATTAGAGCTTAGTCCGTGGAAGTTATATACAGACAGAGCCAAGAATGATCGAAGGTCCGGCGCAAGAGTTGTTTTAATCACTCCAGAAGGACGATCTATTTACGAATCCGAGTATGAAGCCCTGATTGCCGGGCTGAAGCTCGCCAAAGAACTAGGAGTGAAGACACTGGATATATGCTGCGACTCCAAGATAGTTGTATGCCAGATATGGGAGGAGTTTGTTACTAAAGGACCTCAGCTCGTTATTTATCTCAAAAAAGTGAAGGAGTTGCTGGGTAATTTGGAGCGTTACAGCATAACACACATTCCAAGAATAAAAAATCAGAAAGCAGACCGGTTGGCAAAACAAGCAAGTTCTGACAACCATGAAGAAACTGAAATGGTTCCAATAGAGATTTTCGAATCACCGAGTTTCGACCTAATGGAGGTGGAACTAGCCGTAGAAGTTGATCTAGAGAGAGAATCATGGATGACACCGATCAAGAACTTCCTCAAGAGTGGAACCCTCCTATTGAAGAAAAGCGAAAGACGAGTTGTAACACGTAAGGCTGCAAGATACGTTTTATAGGACGACGTCCTTTATCGCCAAGGGTTTTCAATGCCCCTACTGCGGTGTATCGCACATGACGACATCAAATGTGTACTACAAGAAGTACATGAAGGTAAGTGTGGGGACCACACCTGGGGCTAAACCCTAGCAAAGAAAGTGTTGCGGTATGGATATTTTTGGCCTACCGTGAATAAAGATGCGGCTGATTATTCACGACGCTGCGACAAATGTCAAAGATTCGCCAAAATTCCCAGAGCACCTCCAGCTCAGCTTAAGTCAATGGTAAGCCCATGGCCGTTTTCCATGTGGGGAACTGATATTATTGGAGTGTTATCTATTGCCAAAGGGGGAGCAAAGTACGCGATCGTCACCGTGGACTATTTCATGAAATGGGTGGAAGCTGAACCTTTAACCACGATCACGGCAAGGAAGATGATTAGTCTTGTGGTTAGAAACATTATCTGTCGATTTGGGATACCGAAAACTATCATAACTGATAATGGAACCCAATTTGACAGTACTGAATTTAGAAACTTCTGCCAAAAATACAAGATTGATAAACGATACACCGATGTAGCTCACCCGCAGTCAAACGGCCAGGTTTAAGCAATAAACAAGGTCATTAAATCTATTCTTAAGAAGCAGTTGAAGCGGGCTAAAGCCAAGTGGGTAGATGAGTTGCCACTAGCTTTGTGGGCCTATAGGACAACCTTTAAGACGGCTACTGGGCATATCCATTTTTCACTCTCCTTCGAGTCAGAAGTAGTGATCCCGATAGAACTAGAAGTCCCTTCTCATCGAGTAGCATACTATGACCCAATGACGAATAGAACACTCCTCCTAGAGTCTCTTGATATGGTTGAAGAAAAAAGAGATGAAGCAGACTTGCGTGCCTCAAGACATCGACATCAAGTAGCTCGTTATTATGACCAGAAAGTTTGCTTCAAAACCTTCAAACCAGGAGACTTAGTATTGAAACGAGTCTTCCCGCCTTCAACCCAATTGGGTCCAAAATTGGAAGGGCCATACGCCATCCAACGGAAGCTTGATACAAGAGCATTCAAGCTAACGACCGTGGACGGTAAAGAGATTCCCAGAGCTTGAAATGCTCGGCACTTGCAACGATATCTGAGCTAAATATGAAATGTCTTCCTTTTCGTTTTTGTAGACAATGTAAAAAAGGCACGACTTGCCTTAAAAAGACTGTTTATATGAACAAAGGATTATGAAGTGGATGTAGGCTACAACTTAGCTGAATCACTATAAAAACATCGTGTGTCATTTATCTTTCCTGCACTGTTCTTATATTTTGTGATTGCTTTGTCTTGATTATGAAATGCTAAATATCGAATTAAATTAAAAAAAAAAAGATTAAGAACAATTCGTATGCAGGAGCAAGCAAAATGATCGTTTGCATCATAGGATAGAAGGAATGGGAAGACGACATTCCTAACTCTAATTCTCACGAATTGAGAGAGTATAAACGACGAGAAGACGATGTCCCTTGAGGCGTGAAGGTGCACCCCGATAAGAGACTGCCTCGATAAAACTCTAACCTGGTTATGAAACAGGAGAGTATAAAGATGCTAGAAGGATAAGCATCAATGATAAAAGAAATTTAGCTCCGCCAGAGAGCCGGGGGCGACTGAATGTTAAGTCTAATCAATCTCGAATAAACCCCAGTTAGTCAGTCTATTCAAAATTATTTGGGGGCATACATATGTGCATGTTCCCCTGATAATGACTTTACTATATAACTGCGATATGACATGTTGTTTATCTGCATTCTTACTTAAATAGTAAATTTACAAGTATTTGATATTGCCGGAAATAAACTGCTTTATTCACTAATACGTGAGTTTGTACAGGAAAACAAAGCAAAAGGTGCAAAGGCCGCACTCGCTACTATAATAGCGCACCAATGGAATATCAAAACAAAAAAAACGCATTATCACTTGGATTTTGGAGCAGCATTGGGCTTCTTGGAATCCTTAAGAGCTTTTTTAGCTTCTTTTTCAGCATCGGACATGAGACGCTTTTGTTTCTTCTTCTCTGTAATTGAGGTACTAGAGTCAATAGATTTCTTCCCAGGAGTCAGAGCGCTGGGATCAAGAGAAGATTTTTTAGCAAGCTCCTCTGTAATTGACCTAGTTGAAAGCTTAACAACTAACCTCGATCCAGCATCCACCACTGCAAGGGGCTTAAGGCTTTCGGGGTCTATCTCCTCGACTTTCAGCTGCATGCGCTTGTCTTGTTTGGCCTTCATCTCAGCCAAAGTCACGTAATCAGCATTCTTCGAATCCCCAATTATAGTAACATTGGGATCTTCTTCATGTCCATCATCACCACCTCATCTTTCAAAGCGTCTATCATTTCATCATCATGAGAACTGCCGGCGTTTGGCGGTATGGGAGTCTTATTGATAGCCTCCTCCTTTTTACCTTCAGCTCCCCCTCCTGACTCAACGATGGTAGCCTTATCCTGTCCTTCTTGAGTCTCTTTGACGAATTTTTCCCCAATGGCGGTTCCTCGTTGCTCGTCAGTCTTATCGGTTGGTTCAACACCTACAAAATGAAAAGCAACAGTTATCAACTCAGGAGAAAACAAAGAATCTTCGATTGATTGCCCAATGATGTGATGAAAGGTGGAGACTGCCTTGGTAAATTGGGGTGAAAAGGTGGAAATACCTTCTGATGATTTCTCAATGGGGGTGATTATCGTCTCTGATGTTGATTCGGGTATAGGAGATAAAAGAGGCGCTTTAGGAATTCTCAGATTCTCGGGATCATATTCCTTTACTCTAGTAACTTCGGCGGTAACAGAAGAGGAACCAACTTGAAGGATATTCTTTCCTTTGGCATGGCATTTCTCCTCCTCTATGGCAGCAGCAATGAGGCGACGCCCCTCGGTCAGGCATGCCGGTTCATCATCTTTCAGATACTTCTCCATGAGCTTGTCTTCATCAACGAAGTCTACCTTAAGTTCATCTTTTTTCCATTCGATGATTTGATTCCATACATGAACTAAGGTAGTCGGGTAGTCTTCGATCCAAGAGATGTTTCGGCGACGGATTATATGTGCAAAGAACTCTATCATCAGTTCGCCAAAGCCGTGCAATTCTTTTTTAGCCTCTGACAGCTGTTTATGGTTTTCTTCAGCAGACTTAATAGCGCTATCCACATTCCCCTCAGCTAAGGCAGCTCTAGTTTCGGCCTCCATTAACTTGGCCTCCAACTCAGCATTTCGTTTCTCCAACTCGGCATTCTTCCTCGCCAACTCGGCCTTTTCTTGCTCAAGAGTACTGTAAGCTAGTTGCACCTTGACACTTTCTGACTTAGCATCTTCAGCTTGTTTCTTCAGATCTAAACGTTCTTGACTATGAGATTCCAGTAGGTCATGATAACTCTTTTGTAATTCCTCAAATTGCTTTTTGAAGTTGTTGGCATCTCGTTGAGCAATGGCTAGTTGAGCCTGTGTATCTTCTAAGTCCTTCAACAGATTTTTCAAAATGTTCTCATCGGAGTCTGCAACTTTCTTCATTGCATCGACGTCTGCAATTAGGGCTCGAATGATTCTATAGAGATTGCGTGAATACTTGTACATCTCCGAGTACTGTTTCTCTACTGCGTCGATCTTTTCCCTAGCATCATCTGCCCACTTTGAAGAAATAGGCTCAAGTGCGGGTAGGAAAGTCAAATGCTCAAAGTTGTGAACTGAGAACTGCTCCTTCAGATAAGCCAGTTTCATTTTGGAATTTGAGTCCAGTGGTGGGAGAATAAGATAGCTCAAAATGTTTCCGCTTGGCGGGGATGATGGATGCATCACCTTTTTCAGATCGCTTCTCAGAGACTTTGTGCTTGTCTCATGAATCAGTGTGTTTCTGTGGACTTTTTTCTCGGGAATATTTATCTTGGGGAGAAATTCGGTCTTTGGACTGTGATGTGTCTCCCCCACGATGACTTTGGTGGCTCTTATATTTGTCCGGATCCGACCGAACAGGAGAATGAGAGCGTGAAGCGTGAGGTCGATGGGAATCATGATGCCTTTTGTCATCTCTGTCCCAGTCCTCACGGCGATCATGCTTAGTGTTAGAAGGAGGTTTGGACATGCTACAGCGAATTTTCCTGACATCATAGTAAGGGCGTGACATTGTGCCTGCATAACAATATAAGTAGAGTTAAGAATCGACATTCACATAAGACATAAGTGTTGTGACGTGCGGTGCTAATGTGTTATGTGCATCCTAAGTGACGTTCTCCCCAACAAACCCGAGCCTGAAGCCAGACTAGCATGAGTAGGCTCTTTGGTCTTCACGGGAGTATTCTCTTCTGAAGAAGTGAAGGTTAAAGGATTTGTTCCGAAGTCCTCTGAAGTATAAATAGTTTCAGGCAGGGGAAGATTTCCTAAACCCTTAAATGTAGAATCGTCGGTAGTATGAGCATCTCCTTGAGGAGCATTAGTGGCAGCTCTTTAGGGGATGTTGACTTTTCAGGAGAAATGGCGTCACCAGGAATGGAATACCCTTCTCTGTACTTCTCAGCTATGTTGGCTAATTCATCGTCCTGAGTTGAGGACGGAGTGGGAGGAGCCTAAGAGGTATCGTTGGACCTTTCGAGCCCTCACCCGTCTCAGGAATAATGTCGACCGGGGGTATGTACACATATGGACATGTCCTATGACCTATACTACGGGTAATAGATAGTAACCCATGACAATGGAGATACTCATCCTTAAGAACATCGTCGATGGTTAAGAACTTTTGGTCACCATTGAGCAGTTGGTGCAAACGATCAAAGTATAATTGACCCGATATTTGCTTTGGGTTATCAACTGCGAGTGAAAATGAAAGTAAGTTAATGTGTTGGCTTAAACATTTAAAGTTAAAATATAGAAAGTCGGTGCTTTACTTAATTTGGTCCATCCCCTGGCTCACCCCGGTTGCTGTCTGATGTAAAACCATTCAGGTTTTGAGTCACCAGCCTTGCTGCTATATGGAACAGTGATAATTTTCCTTTTTGGAACTGATTCAAAGTATGAGAAGGATGGAATCTCCTGAGTCCGATGCTTGAAATTATAAAAGAAGTGGATGTCATCGAAGGTAGGCTCTATACCTAAAATCTCTTTGTATGCTATACACAAGGTGTATAAATAAGCATAAGAGTTGTGATGTAACTACATGGGAGCAATCCGCATCTGTCTCAGAAAATCAACGACAAAAGGCGAAAACGGAGGTATTGCCCCAACTAGAAACATTAATCGGGTAATAGCCATAAATCCTTCAGGTGGATTGTGGGGGCGATCTGTTTTCGATGGAAACTGGGTATCTCTTCTTAATATCCCATGCTTTAGACATATTCGGATGAGTCTATCATTATCGATCGTTGACTCAATAGAATCTTTGGGTGACTCCAATATGGCGGCAGTTTCAAACTCGTCAGGAGCACGATCATCTCCTATCTCTCCTTCCTCTTCCTCACCAAGAGAGACATCACCCCCAGAAGATACTTCACTATTGTGCGCTTCCATTTCATAATCTGGACCCTCATCATCCCATTCAGGGTCTGAGGAAGAGGATATATCATCAAGAGTGAGTTTCTCGGATGTTTCTGTGATTTCTCCCTTTTCTGCTAATCTAGATGAACGTCTCTCTGCCATGGTCGCTAAACTATTGAAGAAGCAATAGCATAAGTTTGAGTAAAATAACCCGTATCCCCCCGTGCATATGTGTGAACTAAGGTGTGTACACTGTGTGCAAGAGATACAAAGTAAATATGTAAGAGCATAATGCATAAGTTTAGCGAAGCAGTATGTTCACAATAGTCCCAAATGTTTGCTCATGTTCATAAGGTACTATCCTAACTGTTCATTAAGTTATAGGTCACGGCAGACATTGATCGGGAAAGTAAGATATTTCTTGTGCACTGGTTTAAATGATTTCAATTCGGTCCGGGTGCATATGCCAGGACCAGATCAGACACCTCATAAAGAAAAGGGGTTCGGGTTGAGGGCAGCATCATGTTTTATTCAGAGCAGAAGTTAATGCATTACAGGAAAAATCGGTTCAGTTCGGAAATGGATTCTCTAAGAAGTACGGATCGGTTCGAGTACCTATGCTTTCCCGTGTCTACTTCTCTCGCTCCGACCCGAACTAGTTGGACACACCTAGTTTTTCTTCTCCTCTTCAATTCTCACTCCGACCCGACCCGGTCAGATGAACCCCTCTCTCTCCTTCACTCTTATGCCTCCTCACCCGAACCGATCCCATACCTCCTTTTCTTATTCTTCTCCATCCTCTCTATCTCTCAACCAACACCGAACCCAACTTTATTCCAAAAACTGAGTCGAAGTCGAGTGTTCATGTGTCGGCTTGGCCAGCGTTAGGTTCTGGCCCCCTCCGTAATTACCTCGAGATGAGTCCAAGCCATCAACGACGGTGGCGATGGGAGGAGGTTATGACGTCAAGATCAACTAGGCGCTATACCCAAATCGCTCAGATTGACCACGAACTCACATTGAAATCA
This sequence comes from Allium sativum, assembly GCA_030737875.1. Classification (NCBI taxonomy): domain Eukaryota; kingdom Viridiplantae; phylum Streptophyta; class Magnoliopsida; order Asparagales; family Amaryllidaceae; genus Allium; species Allium sativum. The sequence goes on along the minus strand of CM060912.1, from coordinate 90,455,965 downwards.
TTCATAATAGAGTTAATTGAAATTATAAACCTACCTATATGTTCGATGTGAAGATTAAAACAAGAATTCTGGAATTTTTTAGAGTTAGGGATTTTCTGTGAAAAACTAAAAAGACGGTAAGAATGGAAGGAAGAGAAGGGAGTTGGAGGTGTAGCGGATTTATATATGGATTTGAGGTGGCTCTTAGTATTCCCAACGTTTCATCTAGTTCGGACCGATATGCTGGCCCACATACACTTGGCCAGTAATTCAGTAGTAGCGGGGTGAGAAAAGCCGTTCGGATCGGAGACCAAACCCCAATAGAATCATGCACATGAACTTGACATACGAGTTGAACTCAAAGAAAAATATATATATAATTTACCTGGAGGAGCTGTTGGACATTGAGCGAGTTTTCAAAGTTGTCTGAATCGAAGAAAGAAATTTGTGGACTTTTTCGGTGTATTTATAAGCCGCAAGAGATTTGAATTAGTGAAGCAATGCATCCCTACGCGCGAATGAAAGCAACTATTCAATGGTTCAAATTCAGAGACCAATAGACATATAATGTCAAAGCATGCTCCATCTTCAATAGAAGCATCCTTTGAGGGGGCAAAATGTTAACCTACTTTGTAAACTAGGCTACACAAAGTTAAAAGATCAAATAATGAAAAGCGCTCAGTCAAAAAATCGGATCGGATCGTATTCCTCTTAGTGAAGGTAGACTAGCACAAAGCAAACAAGGAGAGGACACAAGCTGAACCGGATCGGAAGGGTAAAACCTGATCCGACCCCCTAATCACTAGCATATCCGATCCAAGCCCAAAGTCATGACAGTTTCATGCCACGTTTCCCTAAAGAAGCAGAGCGATTCTACCCACGTTCTCCCCCACATTCACCACTAACCTGATGTGCTGTCGCTATCATATCCCATCCGACCCCGATTGTAACGGGATGGGTGCCATGTGGATCCGAAGCGAAGCCATTCTATGAGCATTTTCCACCTATAAATATGCCTCCTAGACACATTTCAGGGGATCTTTTGGCATTTTCAGAGTTGAAACCCCTTTGAGAACCGAATGACCTCACCATTTTCATATTGCAATCATTTTATAAAGTACATTTCAGAGAAGATTGAGTGAATCTATGTATGATATGAGTGGAAGTGAGTGAGAATCATTGTTGTATCTACATTCAAGTCATCAATACAAAGAGTAGAAAGTGGATGTAGGCTATTTAATGCCGAACCACTATAAATTGCGTGTTTTCTTCGTTTTTAGTTTCATTTCATCAGAAATTGTTCCTAGTTTGGGTGTTAGAGCCATTTTGGATCTAAAAGTCGGCGACTCGAACGTCATCCGAAGGAATCCCATGTTTTAGGCATAATCATCGAAGTTTTGACTCATCGGTAGCGAATACCCAAGAGTCGTTGGGTTATTCCAAAAAGAATGCATCGTTGAATGTGTCAGGAGCTCTATTGTCTCCTACGCCTCCAACCTCCTCTTCCATAAATTTTTTGGAGGATTCTACATCCCCATAGACATCTACTTCGAGTTTTGGATTAGTGTCGTTAGAATTAGAGTCGGGTGGAAGAATATCGGGATTTCCTGCTGTCTTTGGAGCTTTGCCTTTTCAGATTCAAAATGTCATATAGGATATCTCCTAGACATGCTTGATGTACTATCCAAGAAACGTGGGAGATTAGAGTAAAGTAACCTATAACCCCATGTGTGTGTGTGTGTGCGTGCAAGTGTGTGCAGTGCAAGTGTGATGAATTTCATAAAGGAAAGGAATAGAGAATGCATGTAATTGTTCGTTATGCATCGAAATGTCAAAAAGAGTTATGTCTTTATGTCTAGAATATCAGATGTGGTATGCAATGCAACTATAGCTCAGGTTCTGAAACACATTATCCTAACTATTCAGGAGAATAGGTTATATGTTGATTTTGCTCGTCTATATAGTGATTTGAAGTTGCTGCATTTAGATGTTCATCAACTTGAATGGAGGTGTCATATTAGTTGACTAAATGTCCAAGTACAAGGCCGATATGGATCAGATTGAAAAATCTAGTTCGGATTTTTTTGGATCGAACAAATCTCGATCGAAGCAGTTCTGGTTGGAGGGTTTTTCATTTATGGTTTTGCTAAGTCGTCTCGGGGTTGGAATCACTCGCATATGCGGCTAGTGCTCCGGATCGAATAATCACATTCGATCCGAGTATCTCGAACCAGGATACTTCGAACAGAAAGCCAGTCCATCTCCTTCTCCCCTTCTTCTTCACCATTCATCTCACCAAGCTTTTGCTGCCCACTATAATAGCCTCTCGCATCAACACGCTCCACCGTCCATGTGCCAGCACGGCAGAGCTAAAACCACTATCAACTGCGATTCCGGCACCCAACCAAGCTGCGATGAACTCCAAGACTCAATCCTACAATCTCTCCATTAAATAAACCCAAATTAAACATAAATCAACTCGACTAATCCCGAATTCAAGATTAAACCCGTAGAAATTTTCAAATGATAGCGAAAAATACATATATTGAAGGAATTAGCAATCCACCTTTGGATTGAAATCGAGATAGGAACGGATTCGAAATATTTTTGGAGCTAGGACTTACGGGCTCGAAAATCAATGATAGTAAAAAGTAAAGAAAGAATAAAGTAAAATATAAAAAGATGGGTGAAGTAAAAGGTAAAAAGATGGCTGAATTTGCTAATATGCAATGTCAGGGTGACTATTCGACTCCCCCTGAAAAGAAAGTACACATATATTTTTTGGAGCAGACATAAAGAACGTGGGGTGTGGATTAGATCGAGTGTACTCCATATCGAACTATTCGATCTGGAGCAAGATGAATTTTTCCGAACCGAAAAGGTGAAAACTAGAAGCAAAATCGAGAGAAAATATGGGATAGCCTCAACAACTATTTCATGTTATTGGTGATATGACATGTTCATATGGTTTGATTAAATATCAATAATCAAAACAAATTATTTGGAATGACTTGTATGTGTATAAACATATACGAGAACCATCAAGTTAGTATGATTTAAATGGGTAAATACAACCTTTTGATTTGACAAGGGTTTGAAGGATTCACCTATATATCTTCCTATATTCAAATTGAAAACCTTGTATTGCCAAATCGCAACAATGACAGTTAGGTGTGTGTTCTTCTATATATACATAACAAAAGGAATCAAGAGTCACGACTTCATAGAAAGACACGACTGTTGACCACTGTTTATTCAGGAATAGATAGCTTGACAAGTTCAAAGCACGCCTCATCTACGATAAGACGTAATTTGGAGGGACAAAATGTTAGCCTGCCTTATAGCAAAACCATCCCAAGTTCGAGTGATCACAATCACCAGCTTTGGACATCGAGAATCATGTTTAACCAAGAGCCAAGCTTCGAGTCAGATCAAAGGAAAGATGGTTCAAAAAACTCTCTTCCCATTGGATCGAACAAGAAGTATATAGGTCAGATCGAATGTTCTCCATTAGACAGAATCCGTCTTGAGTATTCGATGCGACCCTCATCCGATCCCACGAAGATAGTTTCTACCATGTTCCCACTATTCCCAGAATATCCGGAGCCTCTGCCACGTGTCCCACGAACCGATCCCACTTGGCTATACCATTTGGAATCTACTCCCACTATCTCATATACTTGTGGTTCAAATGTCATATATTCCTAACAGTTCCCACCTATTTCCATAACCTATGCCTATAAATACATGATCTAGAGGCCAAAAAGAGGACTTTTGACTCTTGAGAGCTTGAAACCCCATGTCCAGACAGCCATTTCTGTTCGACTGACCCTGGATTGACAATATTTGAGTGATTGCCCACATTTTTGAGGGGATTTTGGTTGTATATCAAGTGTTTAAGGATTTCAAGCATTGTAATTTTGATTTCTTACTAAATAAAGAAATTATAAAGTGGACGTAGGCTCGTTAACACCGAGCCACTATAAATCTTGTGTGTTTGCTATTTTTCTCTTATTTTAATTTTATATTTCTTCATTATTATCTACAAATCCTAGTCTATTGGGTGTCAGAGTCATTTTTTGGTCTAACAGTATATTAGAATTCAAGACACATTGGGAGTATGGGAGTCTAGGTGTGATTCCAACATCTTTTGAGATGTGGGAAATTATGTGTGATTTCAAATCTATTGCGATGAGTGAATCCGAGTGGGATTCCATGACCTATCTTTGGATGTTGTGCATGAGATCAAATATTGAAGATAGCCTCATCAGCAGAGATGACTAGAATCAGAGATAAAAGACATGGCCTATAGGGTTGGCAACCCATAAGGTACAGTCGGACCCCCTTTCTAACAATACTTTCAGGTAATTGTCATGTTGATGCGATGCAATCGTTCTTAGCAAGACTAGCCATGTTTTTCTTATCGTTCCCTACCTAGCTAGGTATATTGTTTCGGAAGGATAGCTCTGATACTTGTACAGGATAACCGTTCTCGAAGTACTGAGGGCACCTCTATGGAAACCCTAGACAATTGGCAAACGTGCCATATCGAATGTTGATTATATACATAGTATTGTTGTGATGTACATACGCAAGTATCACCACTACTTGGTTATCTATATTTGTGTCTTAGACATGATTATAATATCACTGGATTTTGATACGAAAGGGTTTGGTGATCGTAAGATAAAAAACCTATTCGTGTTTATGTGCAGCGTATTCTTATGATACAATTTATTTGAAAGATTTTTATAACATAAAAATCTTTTTGAGAAGTGTTTTCTCATGTCGACTTACCGAACTGATCCGAGTGCTATTTTATAATGATGCTCGGGCCACAACAAACATATGTGCATATTAGATTTGGATTGTTTTGAAACTTTAGGAGAAGAGATGGAAGCCAAGACATACACTCATATATGCTTTCATATTTTCCACAATATCTGTTGCATATTTACTAGCAATGTTAGGACAGACTATTATAACTATTCGGGTTGATTCATAGTTTAGTGCGCTGATGTATATCTAAATTAATTTATGTATAATGTTCTTTTTATTTGATAAAGATCATTTTTATACTGTAGATTACTTGTTCTAATGTATAATGTTCTTTCTATTAGAGGGTCAAAATGCAGATCATTATACTTTCTTTGGTTTTGACCATTTGAAGTTAGTGGTTCTCCATTTCGATTTCGAGTAATTTCAAATACTCAGTTAGTAAGATGCATCAAGTTTGTGGAGACGTGTATTTTCATGTATGTTTCCATTAGTGTTCTTTTATTAGCTTGAGCAAAGATGTGATGGTACAAGACCTACTTGTTTGGAGTAACTATAACTTTAATTGATATATATTAGCTAATAATTATTAAGGGTGCGTTGGTGTTCGGTTGTTATATCATATAAATAAGCGATAGTTTACGTTTAGTTTTGCGTTCAATAAGGTGTAACATTAAATTGCATTCTGCTTCAAAATTTTAAGGACGAAATTTTTTTCATGACCGGAAGAATGTAACAACCTGTATTTTTATATACTAGAGTATTTAGATAACTAGTTTATTTAAAATGTAAATATCAGATTTGATCGATGAGCATGGAACTCAACTTTCAAAAATGGATGAATTTGAGCTCGAGACAACTTCCATTGAGCTTGGAGTGTTTGAGAGCTAAAGAATGTGCAAAAGCATTGGCATGTTCCCTCCAATGGATTTTAAGTTAGTAGTTGCATTTGATTTGTATGTCGATCCAAGATTCTAACATTTTCATGTGATAGAACCAGGTATCAAAATGTATTCCATTGAGTATAAAGTACGGGTATTTAGTGTTAAACGACCGTAAGCATGCTTCGTTTGATGTTGCAGGTTTCTCAACTGATATTTATGATCAATACATGTGGAATTTACCTTTGGGAATTTTCAAATTATGGCATGTTTTATATGACTAGAAATATGTAGAGTGGCGCGATTCGAGAATCTTCTCAGTTGGATTTTTCTCAAACTCGTACAGTCGAAAAGTAGATGTGAAAATTAGATATATATATATATATATAATTCATATTTACTTTTGTTTAATGAAATAATAACTTTCTCCCTCCGTGTTTTCTTCCTCCCAACTGATAAGAAACCATCAACCATCATCATCTTGGTCTCCGTTCTCCTCCTTCAACGAATTTCATAGGTCGACACCCTAAAGGAAAAACAAGATCCTTACTTAAGCGAGTTACTCTACGGCGTCCGGATTTTGTAGAAGTATGGTGGCGTGGTTGATCGATCCCATGACAAAGACTGCTGCTCCAGCTATTGATCATGCCCTATCTTCGGTATTCGTTACAAGATGATTTTGCACGCCTGTTCAGCAAGTTAAAATAGACTACTGCTGCCTTGGATGCACAGATTCGAGACAACATTGCATTGTGAAATGATCCTGATACAATGGCTAGGAACTGGGAAGAGTTCCGAAGGCAAAAGACACCATTCCCACTATTTCGTCAAATGGCAGAAAACTGATCCTCATCTTAGGAAGGTGAATGACAAGCTCGTCAAAGGAGACCTTATGAAAGGCCTAAAAACATTCGTTAGCTCTAATTCGGTTCACTACCCTGTCGGGAAGATGCAACAATTCGGCTCAGACCCAATGATCCTAGTTTGGCTGAACCTATTCTAATTCCAACCCGATCTCGATCTCCCCTAAGGGAACAAAGCACTTCCTGAACTATTCGTGCTCCCATATCTCACCTACTAGTCCTGTGATTGACCGAGAGCGTAGAGAGCAGGGAAGTACCGCCCAGATGGCGACTTAGGCGACGTTGCCTATAACCGTAACAGAGATAGTTTGACGAGCTAAGAGTACCAAACCAGAGCATGTGATGACCAGTGCGGAAGTAGAAGCAATGATAAGGCAGATAATGCATGATAGCATGGGCTACACTTACTAGGATTGAGACATAGACCGTAGCCATACTCCCTTCACCAACGATATTTTGGAGGTCCAATTCCCAAGGCGATTTAATTTTCCTATATAAGCCATTACCCAGGAAGGATGGACCTGCAACAGCATTTGATGTGTTATTCATGGTAAATGAATGCAGCGACGACTCCTGATGCAATTATGTGAAAAGCCTTCCCAATATATCTTGAGGGAGTGGCGATGATGTGGTTTACTAGGCTTCCTCCTTGGTCAGTTCCTAACTTCAAAAACCTGAGCGAGGAGTTCTTGACTAAGTTTCGATTGCATGTGTCGAAGTCTAAACACGTGATGGAGCTTTCTGCGGTCAAACAAGACCTTGGAAAGACTTTAAGTGGGTATCTCGACCGTGGTTAAACAAGTCTAAAGATCATAACTTTCTTATAAGTTTTCTTATTTGAATGCGGTCTCTTACGTTGCACTCGCGGAGTCATCATCTTCGCTATGGAATAACTTTGGTTGCTTTTTGAATGATTGAAAAATAACAATGAGAGCGAAAGTTATTCTCTTTTTGTTATATTTATATCTAAATAATATTTATACAACTGAATTATAAGACCGCAAGTATAGTAAAATAACATGTGTTTATGTCAACACTAAATTAGTTGACCTTATTAAATTGATTTAGATCAAGAATGATGGATAAATAAGTGGATTTCTAATATATTTAGCCAATTTGATATGACATTTATATTTAACTTACATTAATTTATAACGTAGCTATAAATTAGTTAAACTTTAGTGTATGAATTGGATTGGTTATAGATGTAATATTATTATTCTTCACCATCAATATTCGAAATGACTAATGGCAATCCCTTATATGCAATATGAGCCTATTTGTATTGCATGGACTTAGATCGAGTTGATATCAATTTATAATGAAGTCATAAATTAAACTCTAATTCGCTATAGTTAGTGATAAAAATATATTATATATCTTATTACTAATTGAATATGGAAATATAGCAACCAAGAACCAATCTGATACAAGATAGTAACAATGGTTTTATAATGACCCTGATTTTTTGCCATTTAAATTTGAACATTTAAAATTTGTTTAAATGGTAAATTGGAAATATAAATGGATTTTTATATGAAGTTTATCGATTCAATAAGCGTAAACACCATTTAATTCCGAATATATTGATTTATCGTAATACGAGAAATAGAAACAACTGAATTCTAAGTTAAAAATGAATGGAACATAATTCTAACAATTAATATGAATTCAATTTGAATATAGATGATAATAATAATTTATTATCAATAAATTTGATTATTTTGAAATTGATTTACATTTTATCGATTTAATTTAACACATGGAAATAGCCAATTTTCAAACGACCTCAGATCTCAACGAGACCAATATATAAAATCCATACTGGTGAATTATTGACAGATTTCCATTTTCGTGTCAAATGGAGTTATTATGTGATCGTGTGCAATATAAACACGTATCGATTTAGGTTAATTAGAATAGGCATTTTTCAACCAGTCTCATAATTCGACGAAACCAGTTTCATCGGTTTGGAATATTAAATTATTTCAAAACTTCGAATTTCGTTTCAATCAAATGATGTATGTGGTCGTACAAGCTTAAAACATCGAGCACGAATATAATATAAATAAAATAACAAAATATATTTGCTATAAATATGTCCTAAACTTTTCCTAACACTAAACCAAAGTCAAAACTTCAGCCGCCACCCTCTATTTTCATCGTTTTAATAATCGATTTTTTTTCTTCGATCTAGAGGTAGAATTAGATGAAAGTCCCAATAAGAAAGTTGTGGATGGTGACGAAAGAAAGACACGACTGAAGTTTGGAGTGTCGCGATGGTATATCTCTTCCAGAATTTAGTGATGAACGGGGAAGGTGCAGTTTCGTATTTTCATGAATTTCGGTCTGTGGGGTGGTTTCCAGGTGTTGGCACCTAAAGGTCGGAGAAAGACAAAGGATGGGCGTGTTGACTGGTGGTAGTCGCTAGGCCACAGTGGCCTATGGTGGCAGCGAGAGCAGAGTGAATGTAAATTGTTTATTTCTGAATTCTGGCAAAATAAGGAGGCTGGGGGGGTCGTGGTTGCTGGCATGGGTGACTGGTGGGATGGCCGAGGTGACGACGACAAGGGGTCGACGTCCAATTGCAGGACGCAGCGGCGGTTGGGGTTTGAAGGTATCAATGTCGAAACTTTAACCTAGAACGAGGTGATCACTACTTTTATCTCGTGATTAGTAGGTGATTAGCGGAGATAATCGGGAGTTTAGGAGTTCATGATGGTAATTAGATTTAATTAATAACGTTAGTTAATTATAAATTTATTTTAATTCAAATTATATTTACCTTAACTCTTTCAAACAAAATTCGACGAAACATGATCCATTGGAATCATAGTCACGTAATATACACATAAGATCTAGTTTAGGATAATTTGGAGCCAACTAGATTTTTATGTAAGCACTACTACAAAAGTGGACATATTCGACCGTAATTTTTATGCCTTGCATGAAAAGTGTGGCGAAAGTTATTCTTTCTTTGATCTTCTGCAACAATATTCATATTTTGTTGCATTAGACGTGAATGCACTATTGCGGTTGGAATTCTTGTGCTGTGACATGCAACACCTGTTCAAAACGTGGCTTTACATAAATACAAGCCAGGTCAGCGATCCGCATTAACAGTTTAAACAAATAAATTACTGTAGACGCTGATTAATCCAACGGTTCAAATCGACCCTTGCTTCAGTTATGTAAAAATTTAGCGCGATGTTTTCCCCATTCACGAAATACTTCCTCCTAAAAAATATTTCTCCCTTACTCTTCCCTCTTTACTCTTCTCTCTCCACGAAATCCATACACAAACACCTCCGATTGCTACTCTACCTCCAATTACAAACTATGAGCCTCTGATTGCTCCTATTTTACAAACTTTACACCTCCGATTTGGATCATTTAGGACAATTACAGTTAGTTAGGGCTTCATCATTCGGTTTTATTTAGGTGATTTCATCTCTTACTTATTTTGGTCTACATTCAAAGTCTCTGTGTGATTTGGGTATACCGATTGCCTTAATTAGGGTTTTGCTGCTCAATTTTATTTAAATGTTTATATGTTTGGGGTTTTTTATCTGAAAATTTTGGGGTTTTTATAGTTGAAGTGTTGTATTTATATGTTTGCATGTTTTGAAATTGTGCAAGTTTTGTATTTTTATGTTTGCGAAACCATTGATGTATTAGTAAATAATGCCTATTTCGAAAAGTGAAAACAAAATTTAGAGGACAAAAGAAACCCAATTTAAACGTTTAAATGTTTATTTTTGTTTGTAATTAAATAATTCCTATTTCTCTTCCTACATCATATGACTATGAAGATGCCCTGAGCATGGGTGATCTAGGACTGTCATCCCATCATCACCAGAAACTCCTATTGATTTTTATATAGAGATGCAAGAAGGCACTACGATGATTTGCTTGAGTATGAACTAGAGCAAGAAGAACTCTGAAGACAAAGGAGAGAACAAGAACGATGTGAAGAAAGGGAAATACGACGGCATAGTCATGCTGCCTTATGTCGTCGGCATCAAAACAACCAAGTGGTTAACGAACAACAAGTTGACTCGCCAATCATAATGTGTGAGTGTGGTTATGCCGTTGTAGAAGATGTTATTTCGATTGGATTTAACATTGGTCGTCATTATTTTAGATGTCGTGTTTATCGCACAGTGTACATTTTGGTAGTGGATTGACCATCAGTTTCCAAGTCGAGCCGCTGAGTACGGAAATTAATTACAACATCAATTTACCACACTGCAAAATCAATTTATTGGTTTTCGAACTAACATTAGTAGACTTAACAACTAGCTTCAAGGGATAAACATTAGAAGACAAAATTAAATTATTGTATCGTTCTTTTTATTAGGTACAATTGTATCATCTTTGTATCACTTGTATAGTCTTCGTATCTATACTGTTTAGTTTTGGTGCAGCCATGTAATGTTATGAATTTGTGTCCAGTATCCTTAATTGTTTGTTTTATTTATTCTCCTGATAATTCAGTTCCAAAAGTTAGTGATAATTCATATCAAAACAATTGTTGATTTGGCCACACACTGATTTCACCACACTGCTTATGTATATTTGTAAATTATTAACTTGTTTTGTTTTTATTTCTAATTTAATCAAACCTTACAGGATAGCCCTAGTTCGTGTCTTGAAACTGTTAGTGGTATCAAATTTAGTTTTACTAGGCCGTGGTTAGATTGTGGCGATGGATAGTGAGTATTACATATGGATAGGACTTCCGAGATCGAGTGCAGAATATGTAAGAGGGGTAAAAGCTTTTCTAAGAAATACATTTCCCATTTATAAAGTAGGTGATGAGATGAAGTGCCCCTGCAAAAAATGTACAGAACGTAACTGGTATTGTGAAAATGTCATACACGATCATCTTATTACTAATGGCCCTTCTCCATTACATACCGTGTGGATTTGTGAGGTTTTACAGACAAAAATGACCATATGGATTGTGCAACGGAGATGGATATTGAGGATAATTTAGATGTGATGTTCAAATGTGCGAGTTACAAATTGGATCAAAATCCTGGGGACTTTGAAGTAGAACCAAATCCAGAGACTGAGAAATTTTATCGGCATGTTAAAAAAGGGAAAAAACCATTATATGTTGGCTACACTAAATTTTCTCGACTAAGTTTCTTGATCAGTTTTTATCATTTAAAGTGTGCTTATGGAATTAATGAGTCTGCATTTGGGAAATTACTAAAGCTTATAAAATAAGCCTTTCCTGATGCCCAGCTGCCTTTGTCTTCCTACACTACAAAGAGTATCATTAAGGATTTAGGTCTTGATTACCATAAAATACATGCCTGCTCAAACCATTGCATGTTATATTGGGTTGATAATAAGGATAAAGAGGCTTGTGAAATTTGTGGTTTTTTGTGGTGGGATGTAAAAGAAAAAGAACACATCGTTGATAATAATGATCCACCAAAGTTGATTCCCAAAGTGTCGGCAAATGTTATAAGGTACTTTCCACTAAGACCAAGGTTACAAAGGATGTTTATGTGCAAAGAGTTTTCCAAACTTATGATATAGCACCAAGCGGAATGAAAAGAAGATGGAAAAATAAGACATCCGGTTGATGGTGTGGCATGGAAGATGATGGATGCTCGCTATCCTGATTTTTCATCAAAAAATCGTAATGTTAGATTGGGTCCAACATCTGATGGATTTAATCCGTATCATTCAATGAATTCAACTTATCGTACATGGCCAATTGTGTTGGTAAACTACAATCTTCCGCCTTGGTTATGTATGAAACAAGAGAATTTGATTCTTTCGACATTAATATCTGGTCCAGATTCTCCAAAGAATAGTATTGACATATATATGCAGCCTTTAATTGCGGAATTGAAAGCATTATGGAATGTTGGCGTCGAAACATATGCTTCCTTGAATGATAGGAATTTTAATTTATTTGCAAGCGTCTTTTAAACCATTAGTGATTTTCTGGGATATGCCATATTGTCAGACTAGAGCACGAGGGGGAAACTAGCATCTACAGTAAGCCATTATGAAACTTCTTCAAATTATTTGAGGCATAGCAAAAAAAATGTGTTATATACACCATAAAAAGTTTCTTGATCTGACACATAAGTGGAGGCTGGATAAGAGGAGATTTAATGGAGAAACTAAAATGGGGAGCATTCCAGAAATTTTACCAGGAACATATATTGAAGAGTTATTGCGTGGGTTCAAAAATCAGTTTGGGGATAAGACCAAGAAACCAGGTAAAGTGATGGCCCTTTTTTAAAAAAGAAAATACTGATTGACTTACCATATTGGTGTCATAATCCCTATCGACATAACCTGGATGCCATGCACATAGATAAGAACATATGCGACAAAATATTAGGTAATACTTAATATAGGTCGCATGTCGAAGGATCACCTAAACGCTCGTTTTGATTTGCAGGAATTGGGCATAAGGAAGGCCCTTAATCATGTTGAATGTGGTGACGGAAAGCATGTTAAAACTAGAGTTGTAATATTTGATATGACAAATAAGGAAAAAGAAATCTTTTTCTCTGTATTGAAGAACACCAAACTGCCCAACAGTTATTCCTCGAATGTATCGGTACATGCACATAAAAGAGAGAACGGTTTTGGGATATAAGAGCCATGAGTGGGATATAAGAGCCATGATGCCCATTTCATACTCCACTATTTGTTACAATTTGCTGTGAAGAAAACGTCAAAACTTGAGGTTGCATTATCAATGATCAGATTTAGTGCATTCCTTAAAGGATTATGGAGCAAGGTTATCGAAGTGGATGATACCAAGAGGTTGCAAAAAGAAATTGTCGAGATACTTTATCAATTTGAAATGATTTTTCCATAGACTTTTCTCGATATAATGGTACACTTGCCTGTTCATTTATGCAGAGAAATCGAGGCGGGCCTGAACACCTTAGATGCATGTAACGACCCAGGGAATTTCGGCCTCGAAAATCAACATAAATACCTTTACCGTAACTCATGCCGACCTTCCAAACACCGAAAACACTGGACGTTATTAGGAAGAAATTAGAGGGTGAGATAAGAAAGAAAGAAATATTAGAATAGAAGAAGAAGAACCAACACAACAAAGAGTCTCACATCGCAGCGGAACAAAATATAATACAGAAATAACTTTATTGAGAGCTTTAAATAAAACTTACAATATCAGAGTACATCACACAACGGGACAGTTATAATAACCTGTTCCCATATACAACACACAGCGGAAAAGTAGCTATATAATATCATACGTCTGAACATCTCCAACTCGTCTCTGGACTTCACAGCATTCGATAACCTGAACCTGTACACCCCGGGCTATCCCTAGCATTTACAAAACACTGGGTCAGTCTGGTGAACCAGAGTGAGATAAACACACTAAGTTTAAGGGTATCACACAACTGATTTTTAAGTTAAAATCTTTCAAAGAAAAGGATAATTGTAAGACCAAATCCACACATAAACACGGACGGTTTTTACCTTACGATAACCCAAAACATTTTTGAAACCAATACCTTGTCTGATATTATAATAATGTCTAAATAGAAGTAAATAGAATCTGGTGGAACGCTTTCATCTCACGCTCCACATATATAGTATACAAACAAAACCGCGGGCGCTTATTGGAGATTGGATGCCGACTATGACAAGGTATGGGACCACCTACCGATAGCGTATCTCTAGAGGCGAATACACTGGGTTCAACAAGAACGTCTTGCAACCCGGCCCTCACATGACCGACCACTCATTTCGCTTGAGTGTATCGAATGTATATCACAAACGGTGGTAGCTAGCCACTGTTTCCCGAAAAGGGACAGCATCGAAATAGATTAAAGAATGAAATGATATTTCTCTAGATAGGTGATTATACACCCTAATGGAAGCGACCCACATAGCCATGATGCCTGCCCGATTTTAGTCATTTACCGGTTGTGAGGCTTGAGGTTTAAATTAACTTTTGGAACATCTGGTCCCCATTCACTTTGAATGCCACATCAACAGATCTGTTAAATCACTAATTGACGTCCACAAATATGCTCTAGGTTTTGAAGAAGGGCCATTCTTCGCCACCGACTTGGTATATTTGTAAAAATCAACGTACGTGGTTTTTAGGAAATACTCCTTCAGACATTCGTCCATACAAGTCATCCAGGAACATGATGAACCGAAGATACTCTCCTACTGCATCCAATATAGGAATCACCCCATGGATCAGTAGCGAGAAGTCCTTGCAATCCGTAGATTCCAACCACGACAGAACCACAGTTTATCTTTGGCCGCTAAACCAGAGATTTTTAGTAATTCTTCCGCTTATGAAGATCCATGGTCTTCGATGCTCCATCTCGACCGTCTTCTGATATCTTCACGTATTTGTTGGTTGGAATGGTTTTCGAATATAAATTCGATCCCAGTCTTTCCGTGCCAACAATCGTATTGGACAGATTTGATAGTCGGTGATTTAACTATCAAAATAAACAGTGTTTCAATCATGACAATCCAGTGAGTTCGCTGGTTCAGTATTTAGCACCACTTGGCCTTTTAATTAAAACAAATGTAAATTTTAAAACTCTTAAATCTTTCGATATTAAAAATATAGTTTTCTTGCTTCTTATTTAATATAATATTATTCTTCAAACAAATTCATTACTTAGGATAATCCTACATCATATTTAGTTTTCTATTTTCACTTTCAAATCATTTACCACATTACCATAAAATATTTGGAAATCAATTCAACTTATTACTCGTACCATAACTTTACGAAACATCTTCGTTCATTACTTGACAATGATAACAAATGCTTATTAATATAGAGTAAATCTAACTCAATACTCAACATTACATCTTCTTTTAACTTTGGGGATATTGTTATAATCTTACGCAATCTCCTTCCTTCCCCTTTCTTTAAAATCATCATCTTATATATATATATATTCACCAAAAATATTTCGTTATCATTTGACTAATGAAATAATAATAAAGTTTATTAACCACATTTACCATTACAACACATATCATTCAAAGATAATCCTGAAGTCGTTCAAGTTGGGGTATTTTAGTTACCTCTCAGACCTTGATCAACAACGTTCCTACCTTAAAATAAATATAAGTTGTAATTCAAAACCAATATTTCATTCTAATCCCAATACAAATACCATTGAACTATTTTATTCAAAATACGGTTTCATAAAACCTTCTTATCTCTTTGAAAATCTCATCACGAATATAACATTTTTCCTTAATTTAATAATCATGTAATTCCTTATAAAAATGCCACTTTTAACACCTTTACCTTTCTTAAACAATTTTATTCCATAATTCGGATTTGTTTATCAAATCTTATGATCCACTTCTTTACCCCAGTTCACTTTTACCAATCCCTTTCCAAATCATTCAACCTCTCCCTGCTTTGCAACTCTTATTTCAACCTCTCCCTTTTATATAACTCTGGTTTATTATAAAACCCTTTTTTTAATTTCCTTTTACTTAATTCAATTAATTAAGTAACATTTACTTCAAGCTATTTTATTCGATTGAATTCCTTTTATAACTTCATTATAAAAACTCAGTTTAAAGATAAAACTTGCCCCTAAACTCCCTTCACCATTCCATTGGATTTCATCTCACCTTCAATTACTTTTTAAATGAATTTCCATTAAAAGTAATCTCTAAATTATTATTAATTAAAATAATAATTTACTTTAATCATTAACTACTGTAAAGTAGTAAACTCCTTTATTAATAACATTAAATTCATATTTAACATCTTAGTCAAATAAGACAAATATTCGTTTAAACTATCTTATTTGATTAATTCAAAACAGACTAAGTTAATAATCAATTCCAGTTAAAAGCGGTCGATTTAGTCAATTCAAAACACAGTTATCTTGTTAACTGATTCCAATCTGTTCTCCCTTTAAATTAATATTATTAATTTAAATAATTCCATTTAATTAATTCTTAACAAACCAATTATCCAAGTTTAACCATTAGGTTAATTTCTATTCACGAGTTTATAAATCTGATTAACATCAGAAGTTACTTTATAAAACCAACTTACAATTAATTATATACTTAAATAATAAATAATAAATATTTATTTCCTTTAAATAAACTTTTATTCAAAATAATACATTCAAAATCTATCTCCAATAATAAAATAAATTTTATAACTTCATCTCTATCGACTCACCTGACGGTGAATCAATATTTATAAAACGATTGATTTTATAGGCCATATGTTGCCAAATACTCAACCAATATCGCCCATTGGTTAAAACCAAACACAGGTTGAATTTCCAATCAATGATCAATACTCAAATCAATTACCCAAACATGACAGTTCATATGATAATATGAAAATAAATAATATATTTTGAGGAATCCCGTTGGATCCCTCCAACCTGTTCTTCCCTGTATACAAATGGTTACCTCAAATCAGATCATCCAACCATTTAACTGATAATAAATAACGACCATTTAATCCAACCACAAGCAATTCAAACAATTCAACCAATTAAACACGTTTATTTTATAAACGTGACCAACAAGGTAAGTTGCCTTTATTGGAACCAATCGTTAGAATAATGATTTGGTATTTCACTGAAATTAAACGATGGTTTAGTATCATCAGTTAAATCAGCAAATCAATCTATAATTAGCAAAAAGTCAACTATTGGCAAGTAGAGCACACAAAAATAAAACCCAATTTATATAAAATATAAATGGGAAAACTGAGTGAGTTTAACTCATCTTGATTTCTGTTATCGCTATAGCGGTTCGGTTTAGTTAAATTAAATGATTGTTTAATTTAACTAAAATTCCAGTTGATTCCAAATCTGTCCAAATCCATTCCACAAGGTAGCGTTCTGCGATGCGATTTCAATGTGGCTCGTTTGGTTCAGTTCTGTCTATAGATGTGAGAGTTACACATAATATAAGCATAAGATTTAATGTTAAAATAAATAACTTTCTTAATTATAGTTTAATTGAAAATAATTACATCACTAAAGTTATTAATCGGCGGAATGACGTTCCCTTCAATTTTCACAATTGTTTAGCACGCTAACTCCCTGCATGGTCCATAAATATGTTTTACTTGACTAAAACATTCCTTAATTATTTTCCATTAACAACTAATTTGTTTTAATTGTATTGATTAGGATATCAGTCCAACCTATTCCCATTTGTTACTGTTTCGAACTACTCCCTTTCAAACCCTTCCTTCGTTCCCCTTTGTCTCCAGGTTGCCAAGCTTCCAAGCACCAAAACAAAGCCCACCGTCGCACGTGTTCCCGTCCATCAGAGACCCATCGTCCATTGTCAGTACTCCTTCAACCGATATGAGCTTCACAAACCCATCAACACTTCTAAGTTGAATGCACCACTATGCCTCACCACTCGATGTCAACCCAGCTTTAATCTTCTTTCACAAGAATCACACACCTAATTCAGACAGCCTTAAGATCATCGGCAACCACTGGCAAACGCTCCTGAGGCTCCCAATCCATCGCCCTGACCTTGGATGAAGTCGACTTCATCCTTCTCCCACAAACAGTACACGAAGCCCCACCTTCATGACCGGATTTCGGTCTGCACAGCGTTTAAGACTCCATCTCCACCGATCAAGTCGACAAGCTCACGGAGATGAACGATTGTTTAGTTGGGATTTTGATTTAAAGGAGTGGATCGGAAGAAATATTGAGGTGAAAGTGGGAGGGTTTGGTTCATTGATGTGTTTTTGTGGCGGCGGAAATTCTTATTGACTGAGCGTGAAAAGGAATTAGGGTTAGACTTGGTTTAGCTATATTTATATGTGAGGGTTTTATTATTTAATTATAAAACCAAACTTCGTTGCAAAGTAACGTACACAACTACCACATACGACTTCTGATTACTGATAAAAAAAACTAATCCTAACATAGAAAAATATTCCGGACCCAATGGGATAGGTTTCGTTGAAATCCGACATCGTTTGAAAAAAATTCCTTTATAAAACCAGAAATAAACACGCGTTTTAATTTTCCACGATCACTAGATAAATCTAATCAACTTGAAACTTTGATATCCTACAATAATTCTTCGATACAAACCCAACGGCACCAGTTTTGTCGCATTCTGAGACTGTTTTCCTGGTAGGCTATTTTTACGTGCACCGCAATGCTATTTTGGATACCAAATTACCCGATCTCCAAAAATAACAAACTATATACCTATCCTGACTCTAATCGATGATACGAACTCAACGGAATTGGTTTTGCGGCCTAATTCGATCATCTGTTCAAATTACACCCAAATAACCCTTTATTAAATTAATTACGCGCTATAGAAATTGAACGGGCGTTTATGGCTACCGTGGTCACAAACGACATCGGTTTGCCACGCCATTCAATACCGTACAATAATTTAACATTACGGTTCTAATGAAACTGATTTTGTCGAAATCTGAGTTCGTTTGCAAAACGGCTATTTTAACGTGTATATTTTAATTTGGCCATAACTAACACACTATAACACAAAATCTGAATTTTTCTCTTCCATATGAAAATTACCATCAATACGGTTCCAATATTTTGTCGTTTCACAGAAATCCGACTTATATCGGCTCCTGTATATTGAGTTGAAGTTCAAAACTCCATATTACGAACTGCCGCGCGATTTCGAGCTCGTTTTATATTATAAATAAAATTAACGTTCAAACTTTGGTTTAAAATCGAATTAAAAATTTAAAATCCCTTAATACTCCAAATATAATATTTAAAATAATAAATTAAATTAAATATTTGGCTACCAAAAATATGGGACGTTATAATGCATGTATCTAATTGAGCGATATCTAGGAAAGTTGAAATCTTATGTGCGAAATAGAAATAGACTGGAAGGTTTGATTGCAGAAGGTTACTTGGCATAAGAGTGTGTGAACCTTCTGTTCAAGATTTTTAAGCGTTGATGGAGGAACAAAAAACATATCGATTGATTTTGCAAGATGTCCAATAGATTTGGAATATCGTATTGGAACAAAGAAGAATAAAGATAAGATGTTCAATTTGAAAGTTGCAAATTGGATGGCAACGCATCTCTATATTCAGTTCAATTCCGGTAATAAAGAAATTGAGAGTTTGATCGAGTAAGTTCTTAAGCTCCTATATCATTTTCCTTAACTATAAATTAATATCTGCATTTCGTAGCTTTTTGACCTTAATTATTATTTGGGGTTCATCGAGCTTTTGTGGATGGTCTTGCAAATCCAAGAAGATACGAAGAGGGAAGAGAGCATTTCGAAGAGTTTTGGAATTAGCTAAAAGAAGAGGCTCTATAAAAGGACAATATTTGAAGATATTTAGAGGTGTTTGCATTAGGTCCTAATCGAGTAGCTAGGAAGTTTACCGGCTATATAGTAAATGGATATAGATTCCACACAAAATTTAGAGATTCTCGATGTACCATACAAAATAGTGGTGTATATTTCACTGCCAAAACCACCAGCTTTGCAAGTTCGAAAGACCAAAACCCAATAGTGCGTGATGTCAATTACTATGGATCAATCGAAGAAATTTTTTAGCTTGATTATTAAGGAGCTTTCACAGTGGTCCTTTTTAAGTGTTGCTGGTATTAAGAGGAAAAAGATTCATATGGTTTTACTCGAGTAAATTTTAGTAAGTACCATAAAACTGATCCTTATGTCCTGTCTTCGCAAGTGCAGCAAAAATTTTATGTGTAAAATGCAGTTGAAAAGAACAGTCATTACGTTATTAAAAAATTGCCAAGAGATTGGTGTGATACTAAAAATCAGAATGCAATGGAAGAATACATGAGCAATCCACATTCACATGATATTGGCACGGGTGGTGAACAAGAACCAGAAGTTGTTGATGGGGGTAGTATTAGGGATGATGTCCCCATAATACAACTAGAAAGAACTAGAAGTAGAATTTCCTGATCCTGTTCCATCTCGTTAGGACAAAAAAACTCTTTCTTATTGCTTTATTTTGGTCTAATTTCTTGTCTAATTTATGATGTATTTGGCACTTTTTGTTTTGGCTATAAATTATTATCTTGATGAAAGTATTTGACACTCTTTTCTCATAATGCAATCTATTTTGTTCACATGTTTTATGATTTAATGTTTTTCTTTACTGTCATATAAATTTGTTATAGTCCAAAATGTTAGTTGTTGTCTTTTGTCTACTTTAACATGCATGTACCTTGTTCTAATGTATTCATTTGGTACATGATGGATGAACTTATAAATATCCGGCTGCACCATGACGGAGAGTTTCGAAGGACATGTTACGTGGGTGGAAAATCCTTCTTAGTAACAAAAATGATGTAGACCGCTTTTCTTACAGTGTGCCTATGGACTTTGTTAAAGATTGCCTTTATTACACTGAAATAAGAGGTGTCTACGTCAGCAAAGGAAAGAGGGGTGGCCAGCAGTTGATATTGAATGACAAGGACACAAACTAATACGTACAAGGCTGCAATAAGGAAGAATAAGTGGTTTTTTACATTGACAACACCGTTGACAAAGACAGTGAGCCGTTGATTCAACTGCAACCACATGTAATCATACGACCAAGGAAAAACATAATTCAAGGTATACATTTATCTGTGTGTGTGTGTGTGTAAAGAACAATGAAGGAGCCAATCGTTATTATTTTTATTGTTATAGGTTCTGCTAAGAAACCGGTTGCAAAGCGCAAGTATATTAATGCACATAGACTTCAACAGCAACACAAAATGATGAAAAACAATCCCACTCAAGTGGATCAAAAGAAACTATCGTCGGAGCCTGATATGAATGACGGTGAAGAAGATGTTACTATGACGGAACAGGAGGAAATTAAATGTAGAAAATGAAACATATAATGATGATGATACCCGAGAGAATGAAGCTGATGTTCAAGTATTTTTTTAGTTTTCATTTCAGTTTTATTAAACAGGATGAAATCTTGTACTTCAAACTACTTTTTATTAAACTTCTGCACGTAAAAGCAAGAATTGCATTTTAGTGTTTTCTATTACTGTGTCAATTTCCTATTCCGGCCATGAAGGTTGTAGTTAATTCAAGTAGCTATTGGTTCTTTGTTCCCGCATTCCGTCGAAATAGAAAGAACTGTTTGTGCGTCGACTTTATTTGGTTAAATAGCTTAAATTTATCATCGATGGTAAGTAATAATGTTAATCTGCTTGCAGTTGTCACAACCATTAGTTTTGACGAATTATGAACAAAAGCGAATCGCGCGAATGCAAGAAAATGATGCAGTTAGTAGATCACTTAGGGTGCCTTCATTGGTTAGTAGTATGCAAGAGGCTGCCACACGAAATAGGAAAGAAAAAGGTTAAGATGTTGCTAGATGTGATAAATACATCCCATAAAATGATGGTGAAGATGTCAGTGATGATTCATTGGATTAGGAGGTACAAAAAAGTTATTTGTTCACTACTTATTGTCTTTGCCTTTATAAACGTAAAAATTCTTGAACTTTGACTTAATTGTAGAGAAACAAAGTTGTTAAGTCAAAGGATCCTTTAATTAGACCGAGAACTCGTTCGTGAACTAATGCAACCATTGAAATTGAGAAGGAACCGATGACCCGCACCCCCCTCCCCTCATCCAAAGAAAGTTGGCTCCTACAAGGAAGTGATGACACACACTCCCACTCCAAAGAAAGTTAGTAACCGGGAAAAAATTGTAGAAACATTAAAGAAATTGATGAAACCTACACTGTCTCATTCAGGAGTTTTAAAACCTACAATGTCTCGTCCACCAGTTTTTACATGTAGCAAAATGTTCAAACAATCAACCAATTCATGTGAAGCTGCTAGTTCAGTCGCTGTTTATTTACCGATGCGGAAAAGTCAAAAGCAGAATGTTGAAGCGCCTCCAATAATGGAAAATCTTACTAATCGATTAGAACAGGAATGGACTACACAGATTGATGAAATAGGTACAGGTACAACGTTTCTTTATCTTTGCACTGCACTGCACTATTGAGTGCGTCTATTATAAGTTTTGCAAGCATATTGTGTATATGTAATGCCATACATTAATTTTCTATTCGTAATTTTGAACCTGGTATATAAAGTACAAGGTCCAAAAAAACCATGAGGGAAGTCAAAAATGACCAAGGCGCATGCTAGAACCCTCGATAATAAAGTAGTCATTGAGTTGAATGAGGATGGCCAGCCAGTTTCTGATAATGTTACGGAGTTAAGCAATTTTCTTAGGATAATAGCAAAGGATAATGTGTCTCTTACTTACATCATGTTGTTCCCGATCAATTAAAGTGGCAAATGTTGGAATATGCTCTGGTAAAATCTGTCTCCCAAACCATAGTTCAACTGACTTCTTAAATGTTTGGTTTTAGTTAATTAGTTTGTTTCTTGAATTTTATGTTCGATATATTGTAGGCTAGGTATGTCATTCCGGACGAAGGACACAAGTGGGTCTTGAACACGCTTAATGACTCTTGGAGGCAGTACAAGTCTCGCATGAAAGCAAAGCATTTTAAAAAATATTCAACTGATAAGGAAAGGCTTGCGAATAGGCCCAGTACAATCCTGTTGGCGGATTTTAAAATGCTCTTGGAATACTAGTAGGATGAAGCAGTTCAGGTACGACTTTAATGTGACTACAAAAGAAAACTAATTTGTATAATGCTAATTAAATAATCATGCAACAGATGGAAAAAATAAGTAAAATAAATTAATGATACTCACATTTTCTTGTTTAGTGCTAATCTTTTCTTGTTTATTGCTAATTTAATAATCATGCAACTGATGGAAAAAATAAATAAATAAATGATATTCACATTTGTATGATGTTTCGTAGTTCACACTATCTTGTTTAGTGCTAATCTTTTCTTTAGCAGTTCGCATTATCTTATTTGGTGCTAATTTTTTTTTAGTAGTTCGCATTATCCTTGTTTAGTGCTTTTTTTTATTTTTAGGCCCTAGCTAAGACTAATTCTACGCATCGTAATTCATTAAGTGAGACACATGCCATGTGTCCCAAAACTCATCCAGTAGCCAAAGAACAGATAATATGTGTTTTTTTGAACATAAGTTATTCTTTTTATGATTGAGTTGAACTAGCCACATGATAATTTTAATTTGTTATATCATTGAATTCTATGTTATATTATTATCACAATGTTCATAAGCAGCAACTAGATTTGTAAATTCTTAACATTGTATGTTAAAAATTCTGTTTAATTTTTGATAATCCTAATACTTGACAGAGAAAGAAGGACCCGGAAAAAGCTACCACATCAGCTGCCTTGGTCAATTTGGAAACGTATAAACGAGAACTGGGGAGAACTTACAAGACTAACATAGATGAAATAAAGGCCAAATACGTAAGTACATTAGATACTGAAATAACAAATTTAATATTTAGTTCGAAAGATGACCACATTGCAGCTCAAACTTCCATATTTTAATTTATATGTTTTAAAGAGAACCAATTCTATTAATAAATTTTATCGAGTAGCTTATATAAAGTATTTGACCCAAGATCAATTATGAATCTATACTTGTGTCAGTGTAATTGGCACATTGTACGTTTGTTGGAGCTGCTTATTAAATCGAACACATAGTTAGTTTGAAAGATAACCGGCTATGTTAATAAATTCCTCCTGCCAGCTGCCTGTTTATATGCTTGCCTGGTTTTCATTTTGTAGGCGAAGATTCAACCAATGGTGGAAGCAGGAAATATTGTTGAGGTAGATACACTTGTCTCTGGTGGGAAGAGCCACACACGGAACTGGCTTGCAGGAAGGCGAGGTAAAATGGCTGAAAAGTCTCCGTCAACTCCCGGTTATTCAGACAGTTATGTGCAAGAGCTGACCAAAAGAATAAGGCAAGGTCTTAAGGTTGATTTGGAAGAAAAGGTGAATAGAAAAGTGAAGAGAACATACCATGGGTGTTGAAAAAGCTAGGTGAAACTAATCCAGATCTTAATCTAGATGTCAGAGACTTTTATGTAACCACAACAAGTGATGAAGATGACATTGGTACTCTTGCAACCTCGACAACTGAATGAATTATTTGGATGGTATGTGTTAGCACTTGTGGTATACTTGAATTGTACTTTTAAATTATGACATTTGTGGTATGCATTCGTGATGGAACTTGTGTTATGTTTTGGTGATTATGACACTTGTGGTATGTGTTGGTGATGACACTTATGGTTTGGTATGTATAATTGGCTGGTCCGATTGTGGTGATGAATGTTTTGGGTTGGTAAATATTATATGAATGTGGTACAATGTTTTGGATTGTATATATGTACTGCAGAATTTGTAATTACAGGGTTGTATTGTGGTTGCAATTGATTTTTTTTGGAGTTGCATTACAGCGTTATGGTGTTGCATTAGATGGTGTTGCATTAAGTACAATGTTATTAATTCCACTACTGTATGTTATGACATGTGGGGCCCACAGCTTAGGTGGTGCCACGTGGATAGATGACGTGGCATATGACACATTAGCAGCTGACGCGGAGAGCTGGCGTGGCATGTGACACGTTGGAAACTGACGTGGAAAATATATGCGGGCCCCACTATTGTGACGGCCCACCCCGCACCAGCCGACATTTCCAATGAAAGTGCGTTGTGCCAATGCCCGACTAGCACGGGACAGTCACCAATAAAGGAATTTAAAGGAATTCGAACTAACAAGGAACTTGTAGAATGTCTCACAGCGCATGGGATAAAATATAATAATAACATAACTTTGACATAAAACAGGCGAGACAGTGCATAAGCTGAAAACTAAACCATCATAGCAGCAGAATCCAAAATACAGCTTATGATCCATCATCATTATTACAACTTCAAAATATTGTCTCTAAAGCAAAAGAAAGAAAAGGTACACTACCAATGCCCAAGCAGTGACCAACAACCACACATGGAGAATATATGTAGATAATACGTGGGAGCCTCCTGCTCGTCTCTGGATTAGCTACTCGTGCATAAACAGCTAACCTGTCTCTAGTCTGCTCGTTTAGGAGCACCCAGAGTAATAAGAAGAGACATAAAACTCTGGGTCAGACAAAAGTCTGGTATGAGCAATAAGCAACAAAACAAAATAATAACAGATATAACTAACCATACCTAAACCTGAACCTGGACCTGCAACCAAAGAGTTAGCACAACAAGATGTACAATACTCTAAGGTGACACTAACATATGGCGTAAAGATACGGGGGAGGGGTGTTCATGTCATAGTGATGTCAAACAATCAAGCATAGCAACCATCCTCACATCTCTCACTCAGTGCGTAAAGCATACGATATCCACCGCTTTGACCACCCAAATCCTTTGCTATGATCACTCTGTCCCATGGAGTCATGATGGCTCCACTGCACTAATCCATAGCCACTAATCCCTTGCTATGTCCACTCTGCCCCATGAAGTCATGACGACTCCACTGCACAAGCTCATAGCCATGCTACGATCACTCTGCCCCATGGAGTAATAACTACCCCACTGCACTGATCTGTAGCCTAACATCCGTCTTGGTGGTGAATCAAAGTTATGGACGTCGATAACCCCTTAGCACACGTCCCGCAACAAAGCCCAACTCATGAAGTTAACACGTTGGTTCCCAACTGAATCCTCAGTTCTACTTCCTGTTTGGACTACCTTTGCATCTCGGGTTTTGGTCTCCTCCCAATTCGTGACTCTTCAATTTTCTTTCAGTTCGGCTCATCCCCTTCGTCGTGTCTCGGTTCAGTGCTCAAGTCCTCTGCTCGGCTCATCCGGTTCGTGGCTCACGGTTGGCTCGTGGACTATAGGTGTCGTGACACCTCCTCCGGGTCGTTATATCCCACTCGTGGCGCAGCAGCTCAGATTGCGGGAAGGCGGCTCATGATCCCTGCCTTGGTCCAGTTTGTGGCAAGCATCTGGGTCGTAGTGCTCCACTTCGGTCTCACTCATGGTTTGTGGCCCCATCTCGGGCTCGTGGTGAAGACTTGGATCTGGTCCGTGGCATCAACCTCCTCATTTTGGTTCATGATTTCCTTATGGCAACCGGCTCGTGGGTGCATGTTCATGGCTCGTGGAGGGTGGTCACGATCGGGTCGTGCATTTCTCTTACGAACGGAGTAAGACCAATTCCTGCTACTTTTTCCAACAAGCTATTTACGCTATACGATGGCGTTTTCAACCATTTGAACTATTCTAAGCAATATTAAATCATACCAAACAGTCATAGCAACATATAACATCAACCATAAACACCGAAATAATAAATAACCATGTCAAAATGGATCAAACATACCCAAAACCTATATTTTCCCCTTAATCATGCTTAACCATAACTAATGATAGGATTAGCAAAACATATCCAAATTAACCCAAATTCCTAACAGAGGCTTAAAATAATATTTAAGAATTTCTAATCATTTTTCCAGAATTTAATCATGTATAATTTTGTTAATTAACACTAATCACCCCTAATTAGCCGTAATGAGTGAATAACAATGCAAATCACTCACCTTAGCCAAAATATAAACTCAGATCTGAAATAATTCTTTAAATGGCACGAATTCCAATGCACACAGCAGCCTTTGCCTCTGATTTGATGTTGATTATACTTGGTTTGATGCTAATTAGCTTAATCTACAATTAGAAAGTTATTTGGAGGTGTTAAGTGGAGGCCATGGCTAGGGTTCAAGAGATGTAAGTGGCGTCTAGAAAACTGATTAGAAATGATTTCTCAAACCCTATCAGCCTCCCCATAACCCAAATCTCGAAATGGATTATGGGCCTAGCTGTTAATCACTCCGGTTAGGCTGTTTTTCACCTTTCAAGCCCTATTTCAGCCATATCTCCCAAACGGTAAGTCCATTTGGCTAATGTGACCACTGTACGGAAAGCTAAACCATCATCCAAATCCTATGGAACTGGTTTCAGGTCAAAAATCCTTACCAATCAAAAGTTATAATAGAAACAAGATTCGCAGGGGCAAAACGGTTATTTAAAAATCGGCAAAAATCGTGGATATGGAAAATGTCCCCAATAGTCGTTCCCCAAAGTTACACGACCATACGACCTCATATGAAAAAGAAATAAATACTCTATGATCCTTCGATACGTAGAATGCAGGTCGTTACACTCTCCTCCTCCCACCCCCTCCCCCTTTAAGAAATTTCACCCCCGAAATTCCTTAACCAAAAACATACAAAGGTGTTCCGCATGCTTATCAGTCATTCACAAACAATCAAACATACACAACAAGCCTACCCTAGCATGCAGTTTACTAACAAGGGATGAAACTATCACTATTAAAATCTTACCAAGTAAAGAGTTCTGGATGCGATTCTCTTATGCTCTCCTCTGTTTCCCAAGTACAATCACTCTCATTCTTGCCCCACTGAACCTTGACCAGTTTCACCGCCTTCCTTCGAAGTTGCTTCGTATCGCTCTCGACAATACGGATCGGCTTGCGGTTCCCAACCGCCTCGGGTTCCACTTCGATGTCATCCAACTGATCCAGTGAAATAGTCATATCGGGGTCGTGCACGAACTTTCTTAACTGGGAAACATGAAACACATTATGAACTCCCGCCATCTTGTCTGGCAACTCAACTTTATATGCCAAATTCCCAACTTGCTCGCGAACTGGGAATTGGCCAACAAATTTTTGGTGCTAATTTGCCTCTCCTACCAAATCGAATAACGCTCTTTAACGGAGAAATCTTGACAAACACCAAGTCGCTAACGGAGAAATTCAAATCTCTTCTCCTCTTATCAGCATAACTCTTCTGCCTATCTTGGGCAGCCTTCATTCGTTGTTGGATAACCTTGATATTATCTGAAGATTCTCTTATCACATCTGGCCCAAGCACAAATTTCTCACCGGTTTCTAACCAACATGATGGTGAGTTGCACGGTCTTCCGTACAAAGCTTCATATGGAGTCATACCAATACTGGACTGATAACTATTATTATATGCGAACTCCACTAGATGCAAATGGACATCCCATGATCCACCAAAATTTAATATGCAAGCTCTCAAGAGATCTTCTAATACTCGATTCACCCTCTCTGTCTGACCGTCGGTTTGAGGATGGTAAGCTATATTGTGATGTAATTTTGATCCTAAAGCATCTTATAAGATCTTCCAAAAGCCACTAGTGAACAACGGATCTTGGTCACTTACAATGCCTTTGGATACTCCATGAAACCTCACCACCCACTTCATATACAGTTCTACTAACTTAGCTGTTGTTCTATTTGACTTGGCGGGTATAAACCTCGCACTCTTGGTCAATCTGTCCACAGTCACCCAAATGCTATCATGGCCCGATCAAGTCCTTGGTAACCCATCAATGAAATCCATTGAGACTTGTTCCCATTTCCATTCTGGAATTTCCAATGGTTGTAATAAACCACTAGGCTTCTTTTGCTCAGCTTTAACTAGCTGTCAGTTCATGCATTTGGATATAAACTTCCCAAAGTCTCTTTTCATTTCTTCCCAGTAGTAGGTCTGCTTCACGTCTCGATACATTTTGATACCACCGGGATGTATAGTCAATTTTGAGTGATGACATTCTCTAAGCACTTCGTATCTCAATCCATTGAAATTGGGTACCACTAGTCTCCCGTTCTTCCTAAGCCATCCATCTATATTAAGCCCATGCTTGTTCATCTCGTCGTCGATTCCCATCTCTAACTTGGAGATGATTTCCAATAGGTTAGGATCGTCCCTCTGACTGGAACCAATCCGCTCAATCAAAGTGAGTCTGATCGTCAAACTTGCTAACATCTCTAGATCCAATTTGCACTTTGGTCTGAAATCGTACCCTGCGATATACTCCAGTTGCTTCCACTCAAGGAACATAGCCCCTAAATTGGCATGTCTTCTGCTCAATGCATCAGCTACCACATTGCCCTTTCCTGGTGTATATGCGATATCGAAATCATAGGAAGCCAAAAATTCTAACCATCTTTGTTGTCAGAGATTTAGATCCTTCTGGGAGAAAATGTACTTTAACGATTTATGATCAGTAAACAACTCGAATCTTTCTCCCAAGAGATAATATCTCCACATTTTCAACGCAAACACGATCGCTGCCAATCCAAATCGTGGGTAGGGTATCTTTTCTCATGCAGTTCCAGTTGCCGACTTGCATAAGCTACAACCCTACCTCCTTGCATCAACACAGCACCTAGTCCGGTACCACAGACATCGTGTATATTGTCATTTCTTCATTCCCTTTAGGAATGACTAACACTGGCGCGCACGTCAACTTTTCCTTTAGACTCTTAAATGCATTTTCACAATTTCCGTCCCAAACGAAAGCTTGATTCTTCTTGGTCAACTGAGTTAACGGTGCCGCTATCTTGGAGAAATCTTGGATAAACTTACGATAATATCCAGATAATCCCAAGAAACTTCTTACGTTTGTTGCATTCTTGGGTGTAGACCAATCTTGTACCATAGCCACCTTCGCAGGGTCCATGGCAATACCATTCTGTGAAACAACATGGCCCAAGAATCTCACTTCCCTCCTCCAGAAGTGACACTTAGGAAACTTCACTTTCAATTGGTGTTTTCTCAACAGCTCCATCACTACTCTTAAATGTTCCTTGTGTTCTTCCTCTGTCCTTGAATAAACAAGTATATCGTCCATGAACACAAGAACAAACTTATTCATTTGATCTCGGAATACTCTATTCATAAGGTCAACAAAATATGTTGGTGCATGGTCAACCCAAAAGGCATGACCAAGCACTCATAAAATCCAGACGGCGTCCGAAATGCCGTTTTAGGAATACTCTCAGCTGCTACTTGGAGCTGATGAAATCCTGTCGCGAGGTCCAATTGGGAGAACACCCTTGCTCCCTCCAGTTGATCAAACAAATCATCTATCCGCGGAAGGGGATACTTATTCTTCCTGGTCACTTTATTCAACTCGCGATAGTCCACACACAAACGAAGGGAGCCATCTGCATTAGTAGCAAATACAACTGGTGCTCCCCACTCGGAAACACTTCTTTTGATAAATCCCTACTTCAAAAGATTGCTCACTTGCACTTCGAGCTCTTGCTACTCCCTTGGTGCCATACGACGAAATGGCATCACTATAGGTCTGGCATCTTTCACTAAATCAATACGGAACTCAATCTCTCGGCGTGGTGGAATTTCGGTCACTTCCTCGAAGATATCCGGATATTGGCTAGCAATGGGAACCCCTGATAACTCGCCCTGCAGGATGTCGAGGGAATTTAGAAAACTAGCCATCACCTCATCAATAGGTTGGCCACCAAACACTACCCTCCGCCCATCATCCGCCCTAATAGTCACCAAAAATCCCTCACAGTCTACCACCACCCCGTATCTTTGGAGCCAATCGACTCCCAAAATAATGCCAAACCCAGTAAAGCCCAAAACAAAGCAATCACAAGCAAACATACATCCATGACTCGATAAGACCAAATTTCGACAAATCATGCTAAGGCTAGTTGAACCACCAATCGGGTTCATCACAACTAAAGGTCTATCGACTATCTCGGGTTCCAATCCCAACCTATCTACCAGGTCACTAGATATGAAGGAACGGGAAGCCCCAGTATCAAACAACACTCGAACAGGAACATCATAAACAGAAAGCATACCTTGAAAGACAACATTCTTCCCTTTCTCCACCGCAGTTGGGGCATTCGACGAAGAAGGAACAACGTTAATAGCGTATGCTTTCCCAATCTGCTTCTCTTTGGGGGGTTGCGGACATTTATCCCTGTGATGTCCCACTTGGCCGCAGTTAAAGAACTTCCTGTCCGCTGGCTTTGCTCGACATTCTTTGGCATAGTGGCACTTCTTGCCACAGCTAAAACATTCAACTTCTTTCTTATTCTTTTTCTAACCATCCTTAGCTTGGCTCTGTTTTTCCTTTTGTTCTGAGAATTATTCTTGCCTCCACCGCTTACTTGTGGCTTTGGCCCCTCTGCAGATGCAACAGCGACTTCAGCCTTGGGCTTAGGATAAAGGCTATCTGATCTTAGTGCTTTCCCAACAATCGATTCAAAAGTCTCATCAATATGGTTTATAAGTCTTTCCCCCAAGTACTGATCTAAGCCTATTATGAACTTCTCATTTTTCTTCTCGGGAGTGTCAAGGAGGGATAATCCATACTTCGATAAAGCATCAAACTCAGCAATATACTCCGAGACTGCCCTACCATTCTGTTTAAGCTCCAAGAACTTCCTAAACAACTCTGACTTCTGGGCAGCCGGGATAAACTTGTCACTGAATCGGGCCTTAAACTGATCTCAAGTAACTTGATCCTCAGGGGTAGCTGCCTTAATAGTTTCCACCAATTCATAGCCCGTCCTTGCAGCTGACGGGATGGTTGCATCCTCTTCATCGCGTCTTTGATTCTCAGATCCTCGAAGATACGCTCACAACTATCAAGTCAATCTTGAACGTCTGTAGCCGATTCCGTTCTGTGGAACGGCTTCCCACCAAGACTAGTGTAGTCTTTACAGAGCTTGGCGAAATTGGCCCTAGGCGCCTGCACCACTGCATCACCACCATTTGCAGCATTAGGGGCTGCCCTCTGAACATCCCTAAGCATCTCTCTCATGAAGTCAATGACCATCGTCCTCATATTAGGAGCATTCCTATTATTGGCTTCTGAACCAGTATTTCTCGTATGTCGGCTCATCGTTCAATCAGTAAGGAGAAAACGATTAACCATCTCCTTAGTAGTGCCAATGCAATGCGACTCCATCCTTAGATATACTAATAGTATATGTATATGTATATATATGTATATGTATATGTATATATACATATAGCTTTTGAAAACTAAAATATCACAAATACGCGCTCTCATATGCGTACTATCTCTCCCTGGTATCTTTCCCTAGGTTAACTACGCAACCTAGAGCTCTGATACCAAGTGTGACGGCCCGCCCCGCACCGGCCGACATTTCCAATGAAAGTGCGTTGTGCCAATGCCCAACTAGCACGGGACGATCGCCAAAGAAAGGAATTTGAACTAACAAGGAACCTGTAGAATGTCTCACAGTTCATGGTGTAAAATATAATAATAACATAACTTTGACATAAAATAGGCGAGACATCGCATAAACTGAAAACTAAACCATCATAGCGGCGGAATCCAAAATACAGCTTATGATCCAACATCATTATTACAACTTCAATATACTGTATCTAAAGAAAAATAAAGAAAAGGTACACTACTAATGCCCAAGCAGTGACCAACAACCACACAGGAAGAATATATGTAGATAATACGTGGGAGCCTCCTGCTCGTCTACGGATCAGCTACTCGTGCATAACCAGCTAACTTGTCTCTAGTCTGCTCGTTTAGGAGCACCCAGAGTAATAAGAAGAGATATAAAACTCTGGGTCATACAAAAGTCTGGTATGAGCGATAAACAGCAAAACAGAACAATAATAGGTATAACTAACCATACCTGAACCTGGACCTGCAACCAAAGAGTTAGCACAACAAGATGTACAATGCTCTAATGTGACACTAACATATGGTGTAAAGATACGGGGAAGGGGTGTGCATGTCATAGTGATGTCAAACAATCAAGTATAGCAACCATCCTCACCTCTCTCACTCAGTGCGTAAAGCATACGATATCCACCGCTTTGACAACCCAAATCCTTTGCTATGATCACTCTGTCCCATGGAGTCATGATGGCTCCACTGCACTAATCCATAGCCACTAATCCCTTGCTATGTCCACTCTGCCCCCATGAAGTCATGACGACTCCACTACACTTGCTCATAGCCATGCTACGATCACTCTGCCCCATGGAGTAATAACTACCCCACTGCACTGATCTGTAGCATAACATTCGTCTTGGTGGTGAATCAAAGTTATGGACGTCGATAACCCCTTAGCACACGTCCCGCAGCAAAGCCCAACTCATGAAGTTAACTCGTTGGTTCCCAACTGGATCCTGAGTTCTACTTCATATTTGGACTACCTTTGCATCTTGGGTTTTGGTCTTCTCCCAATTCGCGACTCTTCAGTTTCCTTTCAATTCGGCTCATCCCCTTCATCATGTCTCGGTTCAATGCTCAAGTCCTCAGCTCGGCTCATCCGATTCGTGGCTCACGGTTGGCTCGTGGACCATAGGGGTCGTGACACCTCCCCCGGGTCGTGACATCCCACTTGTGACGTGACAGCTCGGTTCTAGGGAAGGCGGCTCGTGATCCATGCCCTGGTCCGGTTCGTGGCAAGCGTCTGGGTCGTGGTGCTCCACTTCGGTCTCACTCATGGTTTGTTGGCCCCATCTCCGGCTCGTGGTGAAGACTTGGATCCGGTCCGTGGCATCAACCTCCTCATTTTGGTTCGTGATTTCCTTATGGCGACGGGCTCATGGGTGGATGTTCGTGGCTCGTGGAGGGTGGTCACGATCGGGTCATGCATTTCTCTCACGAACGGCGTACGACCAATTCCTACTACTTTTTCCAGTAAGTTATTTACGCCATACAACGATGTTTTCGACCATTCTAACTGTTCTAAGAAATCATAAATCATACCAAACAGTCATAGCAACATATAACATCAACCATAAACACCAAAATAATAATAAACCATGTCACCCAAAACCCATATTTTCCCCTTAATCATGCTTAACCATAACAAATGATAGGATTAGAAAAACATATCCAAATTAACCCAAATTACTAACAGAAGCTTAAAATAATGTTTAAGAATTTCTAAACATTTTTCCAGAATTTAATCAAGTATAATTTTGTTAATTAACACTAATCACCCCCTAATTAGCCGTAATTAGTGAAAAACAATGCAAATCACTCACCTTAGCCAAAATATAAACTCGGATCTAAAACAATTCTTTAAATGACACGAATTCCAATGCACATAGCAGCCTTTGTCTCTAATTTGATGTTGATTACACTTGGTTTGATGCTAATTAGCTTAATCTTCAATTAGAATGTGATTAGGAGGTGTTTTAGAAAGTAGAGGCCATGGTTAGGGTTCAAGATATGTATGTAGTGTCCCGAAATTCCGGTCCAATTTGAGCTGACTAAATAACATAAGTCCAACCCACATTGTACTGGAAAACAGAAAACTAATAGAAAGAAAACAGAGGGTGAGAATAGATAAGATAGAAACTTAGAATAGAAGAAGAAGAAGAAGAAGAACACAACAGCAGAGTAACACGAACCTCACAGCGGAACGAATAACATATAATACATAACATAACTTTGAAATGTAAATCTGTACTTGAATATACATATCATTTCCAAAGTACAGCACTTACAACACAGTGGAAAAACCATAGCTATATAATTCTGAAGCCTCCTGCTCCAACTCTCCAACTATAACTGTAAATCCCGACTACTTGACTGCCCGTACAAAATTTGGCACCCATGAGTTTAGGGAAAACAAAACAAAATAAACTCCGGGTCAGTCATGTGACTGGTGTGAGTAAACTCAATCATTTGATTTAACTTTCAAAATCCTTTTGAAACAAAGGATAATCATAAGACTGCTCCACACATAAACATGGATGTCTTTTACCTTACGATAACCCAAATCATTTGTAAAACACTATTATTCTGATATTACAATAATGTCTAACACAAGTAATATCAATCTAGCAGAAACGCTTGCATCTAACGTTCTACATATATAATATACAATCAAAACCGCGGGCTCTTATTTGGGGAATGGATTCCAACTATGACAAGGTATGGATCCACCTTCCGCTCAGTGTACTCTAGAAGCGATACACTGGAGTTCAACAAGAACATCTTGTAACTCTGCCACACATGACCGACCACTCATTTCGCTTGAGTGTATCGAATATATTGTCACCTTACAGTTGGTAAACCAACATAACCATTCCCGGGAGATACAGAATTGAAAGAAGTAACAAATATGAATATTCTCTAGATGGTGACAATATGCCCTACTTGGTTGCGAACCACTTAGACATGTTGCCTGCCCGATTTCTGTCATTTCCCAGTTGATGAGGCTCGAGGTCAAAACGTATCTTTTAACAGATCACTCCTCCATTTACTTCAAATGCCACATCGTCATACCCGTTAAATCACAAATTGATTTCCCCAAAAATACCATGGGTATAAGCTAAGAGAAACGAATTCCTCCGCCACCAACGTAAATATGTTTGAAACGATTAACTTACGCGATCTACCAGATATAGTGTGTCAGACATTCGTCCATTCAAGTTGTCCTGGGACTAGATAAACCGAAGGCACTACTCCGTATATCCATCCTATGCAATCTCTACCTAGGACTTATACAACAGCCCTTGCACTTTACTCCATCTTCAATTTGTCTTCGATCTATTTGATTTGAAACGCTAATGCCCATACGGAGGGGTTCTTTAGATAAGAATCCAACCGGTCTATCCGTATTGACGATGGAAAAATGGTCAAAACTTTGAATAACGATTTATAAAAATATCAGTTATAAGAATACGTTATAAAAATATAACTGTTCAAAGTTAGTGAGTTTTACTCACATTGTCCGTAATCTTTAAATAACGATTTACGGTCGTTGATTCGAACCAGACAATTTATTTCGCTATACATTGCAGCGAGTTCCAATCCATTCCAAACCAGATTCATCGCGTAGTCCACATTAATACGATCCTAACGGATCCGGGTTTGCACAATTTTGATAATGTAAGTATAAGATAATTACAATACAAATTATTACAATATTTGAATAAACCAAAACTTGAATTTTATTTAATGCATTTGGGCCTCACCCTTTTCAATTTACCTTGGCCCATCTTCCTATTTGCATATCCAATCCGCCCCACCATGTTAACTCCTCCTCCTTCTCAAGATAATCAAAATCTAACTCGTCCATTTCAGTTCACCAATACCGCAAATCTTGTGCACCCAAGTTTTCACAAACTCAACAAAATTAATTAGAACTTAAGACCCCTTAATGAACGCAAGAATCTCGTTTTCAGATTTCCCTGAATACCAGTATTTGCAAAAACACGATTCTCCTTTAACATTAAAATCGAACCCTTTCTTCCATCCTACTTAAAACCGTAGGCTAGCTCCAGTATTGAACACCATTATCGCACCACCCATTCAATCTTCCATCAATCCCCACTTCACTTAAAATCGCAAAAAGAATTCCTTTGAACTCCTCAACCAAATTCGACATCAATTCTGTAACGACCCGGAAAATCTGAACCAATTTAAAATTTTTAAATTGGCTATTTTAGTGGATTTGAAATATTTAAAATAAATATTTTAAATAATAACGATGAAAAGTAAGTTTGAATCAACATTTGAAAACGAATATAATTAATTCTAATTATAAACAAGCCCTGAAATGGCGCGGCAGTTTCAAAATTTAAATTCAAACTTTGACTGACTGTACCGGGTGCAAAACAAAACGGATTTGAGTGAAACCAAAAATGTTTAGATCTGTTAGTGAATATCTTTCTAAAGAATCTGAAAAATCGAAGTTTCATAGTGGAAAGCAAAAGTTATGGCCAAAAGAATTTTCAGAAAGGTCGCTATGGAATTTATATAGCCCGTGAAAATGGCCATTTTGCAAACGACCTCGGAATTCGACGAAACCACTTTTGATGGATCCGGGATGTGAAGTTATTGCTAGGTTTCAAATTTCAAAATTTTTGAAGCTAGTATGTGAGCGTGGAAAAAAGAAATGTGTTTTGGTCAATTATAGTTAAATTGGATCGACCAGAAAAAGGCCATTTTGCAAACAGTCTCAGAATTCGACGAAATTAGTTTTGTTGGGACCGCATTGTCAAAACATAGCTAGATTTATTTTTCTAGAATTTTTCGAATCAGATTGTGGCCCTGGCAAATTGAAATGTACGTTCAAATCAAATGTTGAATGTTTTATATTTCAATTTGAAGGAAAACTGACTGAAACAGTCGAATGGGCCTACCAAACATATCCCATTGTGTTCGGAATGGGGGTAAAATACTAGGGACGATAGTCGTTGGGTTTGGATTGGAGTTCGTATGAGATAAGGGGTATTTTTGGATTTTAAAAAATTATAAATATAAAAAAAATCTGATTGGCCATTGTTTCTCTCTCTCTCCTTTCTCTCTCCCCGTAACACAATCGAAGGCGGAAAACCCTCCAAATCTTCCCATTTATTTTCTGATCAATCCACGCAATAAAACATCATGCTCCTCTGGAGACTTTTGTAGAGCTTCGCGAGATCTTCAAATCCATATATGGGTTGATTTTTTTCGTTCAGAATTGGGGGAGATATCGAGCTCGAGAGTCGAGCCCTTCCAACCGCCGCTTCCTCCGACCACCGAACGCCGCCGCACCACCATCGAAGGTTGCGCCTTCCGACCCCCTACAACCCCGTGCTAACCGATCGTGCTATCGTGCTTCAGATTTCAAAACATTTGAAGACCTAGTTTTGAAGATTTAAAAAGGAGGTACGGCTGAAATTTAAAAAAACTATTTAATAGCAGTTTAAAGCGCTATGGTTTTCTATTTCACTGTAAAAATCATATCTTTTTCGTTTCTTGACGAAATTCAGTGAAATAAGAGGCACTGGACTCGTGTGGACGTCTTCTACATTCTAGAAGAGACCGCATATTTTTCTGAGCCTTCTGCTATTTTTGGTGGAGTGGAACCCAATGTGAGATTTCTAAATTAAAAACAAAATGGAAAACGACAATGTATAAATTGTATAGTCGATGTATGAGTTATATAAGCGTTGTACACCTCTTGTATAAGCGTTGTATAAGTTGTACGTTCGATATATAAGTTATATATGCGTTGTAAAAATTATATATGTGTTGAATATAATTGAAATGCTTATATATAAATATAAATATATATATATGTACGCCCCTCGTCCACAAACCATGGACGATATTTATTGATTGTGATGGGTGTGAAAATTGGTTGATAGCAAATGGTTGATTATAATTGTTTGTGGTTGAAATTGATTGATTGTGGTTGAAAAATACCCGTTTGTGGTTGAGAATTATTTGGTTGAAACCACATAGGATTAGTTTGTGGAAATGAAAAATATATACATGCCGCCTGCGTGCGAACTAGATGCATGATTCCCCATTGTCAAAAGCTGCGAGGCTTTAAGGTAGAGCGAGGAGCCGTACTAGGGACGGCCCCGGTTTTAACTACCCTGCCTTATGCTACCGAAATTTTGAATAATATTCATATGTTAGAATTATTTTCATGTGTTGAAACTATATTCGTGTGTTGAATAGAAATTCATCTATTGAACGACATTCATGTTTTGAAATAAATTGTTTTGCTATAAAAATCACCTTTTTATCTATGTATATAAACTATAGAAAATCTTCATGTGTTGAATTGAAATTCATTCGTTGAATAGAAATTCATGTGTTGAATGGTATTCGTCTTTTAAATATAAAAAATCACCTGTTTATCTATATATATAAATTATAGAAAACCTTCATGTGTTGAATTGAAATTCATTCGTTGAATAGAAATTCATGTGTTGAATGGTATTCGTCTTTTAAATATAAAAATCACCTTTTTATCTATATATATAAATTATAAAAAACCTTCATGTGTTGAATTGAAATTCATTCGTTGAATAGAAATTCATGTGTTGAATGGTATTCGTCTTTTAAATATAAAAATCACCTTTTTATCTATGTATATAAACTATAGAAAACCTTCATGTGTTGAATTGAAATTCATTCGTTGAATAGAAATTCATGTGTTGAATGGTATTCGTCTTTTAAATATAAAAAATCACCTTTTTATCTATATATATAAATTATAGAAAACCTTCATGTGTTGAATTGAAATTCATTCGTTGAATAGAAATTCATGTGTTGAATGGTATTCGTCTTTCAAATATAAAAATCACCTTTTTATCTATATATATAAACTATAGAAAACCTTCATGTGTTGAATTGAAATTCATTCGTTGAATAGAATTCATGTGTTGAATGGTATTCGTGTTTTAAATATAAAAATCACCTTTTTATCTATATATATAAACTATAGAAAACCTTCATGTGTTGAATTGAAATTCATTCGTTGAATAGAATTCATGTGTTGAATGGTATTCATATTTTGAAAGAAATTGTTTCATAATAAAAATCCTATTTTTATCATCAATATGAACTATATAAAATACTCTTGTTTTGAAATAAATTGTTTTATAATAAAAATCATATTTTTATTACCTATATGAATTATATAAAATAATCGCGTTTTGAAATGAATTGTTTTACAATAAAAATCACCTTTCTATCATATACATGAATAGTTAAAAATAGTGCAGTGTTGAAATAGAAGTCAGTTGGATAAAAATATCATTTTTATCAAATGTATGAAAAGAAAATGGTTTTGAAATCGAAGGATCGATTATATTTATATATATATATATATATATATATATAAATATAATTAAAATATATCGAATAACGAAGCTGTAGTTCGTGTTTTGAAACCATGATTTCAAACGATTAGTGCGGGAGATCCGACCATCGGATTTTCCCGAAACCGCAACTGTTGGGTTCGCTTTGGAAATATCTTTCCAACGGCACCAACTTTGTAAAAATCCAACGGTTGGATTGTCTGGAATGTTTAATTCAAATCTGAAGAAAAACAGCGCCAGAATCGATTATATTTATATATATATATATATATATATAAAAATATAATTATATTAAATCGAATAACGACGCTGCAGTTCGTATTTTGAAATCGAAACTTCAAACGATTAGTGTGGGAGATCCGACCATCGGATTTTCCCGAAACCGCAACCGTTGGGTTCGCTTTGGAAATATCTTTCCAACGGCACCAACTTTGTAAAAATCCAACGATTGGATTGTCTGGAATGTTTAATTCAAATCTGAAGAAAAACAGCGCCAGAATCGATATATATATATATATATATATATATATATATATATATTAAATCGAATAACGACGCTGCAGTTCGTATTTTGAAATCGAAACTTCAAACGATTATACCAGGAGTTCCGACCATCGGATTTTCCCGAAACTGGAACCGTTGGATTTGTTTTGAAAAGATCTTTCTAATGATGTAAATTTTGTGAAGATCCAACGGTTAGATTTTCAGATATGTGTAAATCAAATCTAAAGAAAAACAGCGCCACGGCCGCGTTATGGCCAGAAGCGTCGTTTTGAATAAATTGGCTATTTTAAAATAAATGAAAATAGCGATAAATCGTTATAAAATATTATAAACGATATGGATGTGAAATTTAGGAACTAACTGAAGGTTGGCTAAGTCGAATGGTTTCTTGGGTATTGATCTGATGTTGGTTTCGGCCTTCGGGGTTAATATTTGGGAAATCATTCTCTTACTGATTGACGGTTAGTGACTAATGAATTGAAATGATGCGTAGTAGTGTTTTTGTAGCACTTGTTTATTATATATGCAAGTTGCTCAGAAAGACCGGGTTTATCCCATTATGAATAACTAAATCGACGATAAGAAATCGAAGATGAAGACGGTGGTCGAAGACCGGAGATCTTCACCTCGTTTGGATGGTAACCGAGGTCCTGATTGGGAGGCATCCGAAATATGGATAATGAGTGGTGATCGTCCAGACGTACGTGGTGATCGATGGGTTTGCGAGGTATATAGTGCCTCCGGTTTCGTTCAGACCCAGAACGGACTTGCAAATGGACAGTGTGTCTGACATTGGAATTTATTCTGTGTGATTGATAACCATCAGTTGCACGGTGTGAATTGCCTGTGTGGCATGCTAATATGCAGTGATCAGGGCTTATGTTGAAAAGCAAAGTCTTGTGGTGATGATCAAAGCACCGCCTGTGTGGCGTAGCTTTGTGTATAACGTGAAATCGCAAGCCTCACACCCCGGTATGAACCAGAAACGGGAGAGGACCTCAAAGAGGACATGCATTTCTTTCTAGCTAGAAGTGGCGTCAGTGGTTTTACACGCCCTGACGAGATTGGCTTATGTGGTTGTTGCGGTTGCGAGGCGCCTCGGATATATCGGTCGATCCGGGACCGACGGAGTCATTCGTTGGCTCATTTACGCCCCAAAGGGCGGGGAAACATAGTGTTCAGGAATTTTAATGCACATCGGTGAACCGACCCTGTCGCTCCAAGGGCCCACCTGTGTCTGGGTCTTGTGGCTCGGGCTAGAGAGTCACGAAGTCGGTAAGGACTATCTTTTGCCTTGGTTCATGATGGAAATCCAATTTCCAAATACGTGACTGTGCAGTTTTGATTGTATATATATATATATATATGTATATGTATATGTATATATATATATATATATATGGCGACATGATATATGGTACCCATGTCGTCTATGATTGATAGTTATGATTCGAAGTTGTTTTTGAAACATATAAACACTAGTAGTAATATCCAATGCTTTTGTTTTATTCGTATCAAGCATATTTTGGCCATTATAAGGTAAAACTCTATCCTCCGGTTTGCGTTGCATTGTGTGATGGGAACTGAGTCTTATAATGGCTTCATTTTTATAAAAAGCATTGCGATGTTTAAAAGAATGATTTGTTTTAAAGCACTGGCAATCCAATGGAGTAAACCCGTTCCACGAAAGTGGCGTGGTCCTGTGATTAGCCATATTGTATAATGTGTTAAGTAGATTTCTCATACCAGTCCCATGACTGACTCGTAGTTTGTTTCACTTGCAAACTCGAGTGCCCCTTTTTCTACATGGGTAGCCTTGTATTCAGGTTTATCAGGCTTTTTCTGGATGGCTGGAGCTGAAGATGGATTCTATCATTTATCTCTTTTTATGCTGTTCAGCTCCTATTGTACATTATGTTTGTTTTCCGCTGTAGACATTTATGTATAGTTGAACTGTATTTGTACTAAGTAAGATCCTGTATACTATGTAACTCTGATGATTACTTTTATCCAGTGTATGATTTGTTCATTATCTGGTGTATTTATTTATTTCTGTTTTGCTATTATCTGTTTCTGTGTTATATTCCAAAAATTACCCTTAACACCGCAGTATGGGTTTTGGGATCGTCACAAATTCATACCAACCACGTTGAATTCGAACTGCTCTCATATTTGCGTTCGAGCAGCATTTTTCCACGATAAACAGTTTCTTCCTCAACCAACAAATCCCGCTACCTCCAGAAATGGTTATCAAACCCTTCAAACCAACAAACATGACCATAATACCCATCAACAATAAATCAAAAACACCAAACAGATCACCATCAAAATCAATACCACTCGACATCCAGAAAGGAATCGCGATTCCCAACTGCAACCGTGAACCAGTGCATCACTTTTCCTCTCGAAACCTCCCAAAACTTGGCACTCAGGTGCGGTTCCCCTTCCTCAGTCTAGAAGCTACAACGAAATCATGAACTTCAGCTTCTATCCCCCGCGAATTCGAACCCTAAATATCGTTGTTTAATTTCGATCGTCGAAGACTAGCACCGCATCCCTCCAAACGGACATGAAATCGAAGAGAATTACAAGGGAATTCCATATAAATTGATCTCATGATTTTAGGATTTTTGTTGGATTTGTTTCGAATTTTGAAAGCCATCGATTTTTGTTTTCCAGCGAGAATTACTGGCGGCCATGAAATGTGAGGAGCAGGAGATCGGTTCAGGTTTTAAGAAATGGAGATAAAAGCTATTATATAGGAGATTTTAGAGGATTTCTTTGTGGAGAGATAGTTTCCACGTTTCTTTTGAGAAGAAATTCGCGGCTGAGAAGAAAGGAACCGTTGACATCTGTTGATCACTGAAATGAGGATTAGGTTAAGGTTAAGATAAAGTAGCATTTAGATAGATAACATTATTTTATTAATTAAATATTCCATATAGTTTAATTAAACAACCATTTAATTCTCTAAATCACTATTTAAATAATTTAATAAATTAATTATTACGCCGTAAAAATACGAGACATTACATTTTTTCCCCCTTAAAATAATTTCGTCCTCGAAATTGCTAAGGTAGAAAACAAACCCTATTGACTGGTTAGAACTTACTTGTTCACTTCTTAACTTCAGTTTTTTAACTGAACAAATGAATTCCAATTAAAATATTAGTTAATTCTTATCACCGAAAATTTTCAAAAATCCTGAAAATTTTCTAATGCCTTAACTTTTCAAAAAATTTCGCCATAACCTCCTTTGTACAGCCCTATCGGTAAAACTACAACTCGCCTCTCTAGGTCTTCTCCAACCCAAAAGAAAATCAAACAGCCAAGCGGCTTGCCAATTCGACTCATAAAATTCCCATACCATATGAAATATAAACTTGTACCTTTTTGGTTGGGCATACCATTATATCATTTCCATCTGCTGTTAATTCAGCATATACCCATGTCATCCCA
Source organism: Allium sativum (assembly GCA_030737875.1). Classification (NCBI taxonomy): domain Eukaryota; kingdom Viridiplantae; phylum Streptophyta; class Magnoliopsida; order Asparagales; family Amaryllidaceae; genus Allium; species Allium sativum. Next base: position 90,412,094 of record CM060912.1, on the reverse strand, counting down.
ATCAAATTCCAATCTGTTTTTATCCCCAAATACAACCATTCGCTTTATCCAAGTCAAATTCCATTCAAACTCCAATTCCAATCTCAATTCAAAATTCTTACTCAATAATTCAACTTACTCGATATCATTATCTTCTAATTCAATTCAATTTTCACATAATTGATTTCAATTCAATTCCAATTGCTTTTCCAAATTTCAATTCAATTTGGTTTTAATTCAACAATCTTCCCCTGGGAATTTTAAACAGCTTTACCATATCGAAAATCAAACTTCCCTTTTCAGGATTCAAACCACTTGCTTTTCTCAAATCAATTCAAAAACAATGTCTTTGGTAGTAATCTGTCGCTTACAACTCGGAAATGAACACTGAGGATGTGGCCAACATCATCAGAGTTATTTCCCAGCGACCAAGTGAGTTCAATACTCTATAACTTTTCAAACTCATATTCAAACATTTTCACTTTGAAATACATTTCAAAATACCATTTACAATGCTTTAAAAATTTAAAATTTCCCAGGATTTTAAAGTTATCATATGTTTAATTCAAATCCATCTACCAACACCATTCCAAATTTTCCAGGGTTTTAACTTCAATTCTGATTTAAATTCAGACTTAATTTCTCTAATTTCATATATTACTCTTATATGAATTTTAATGGGTTGTTTATATAACCATTTTAACTTATAATCTCGTTCGATTATAATAACAACCAACACATCCTATATAATTATATCAATATATATTTTCGGTAAAATTATATCATTTACCGTGTTTCAAACCATACCGTGTCGGTTCATCGTATTCAAGTGTTTATTAACTCATATCGATACAGTGGATCAAAGTTATCGATCATAACCCATAAACAACTCAACCAATTAATCTCCATGGTATAAAATCATTTTATATCAAATAAAAAATACGTTCACTCGTATATATACACTCAACTCAATCTAGGGTATTACTAACCCCATCTCTACTGAGTCACGCCACAGAGCCAAGGTAATACTTAACCTTAAGCTCTGATACCAACTGTAGTGTCCCGAAATTCCGGTCCAATTTGAGCTGACCAAATAACACAAGTCCAACCCACATTGTACTGGAAAACAAAAAACTAATAGAAAGAAAACAGAGGGTGAGAATAGATAAGATAGAAACTTAGAATAGAAGAAGAAGAAGAAGAACACAACATCAGAGTAACACGAACCTCACAGCGGAACGAATAACATATAATATATAACATAACTTTGAAATATAAATTTGTACTTGAATATACATATCATTTCCAAATTACAGCACTTACAACACAGCGGAAAAACCATAGCTATATAATTCTGAAGCCTCCTGCTCCATCTCTCCAACTATATCTGTAAATCCCGACTACTTGACTGCCCATACAAAATTGGGCATCCAAGAGTTTAGGGAAAACAAAACAAAATAAACTCCGGGTCAGTCATGTGACTGATGTGAGTAAACTCAATCATTTGATTTAACTTTAAAAATCCTTTTGAAACAAAGGATAATCATAAGACCGATTCACACATAAACACGGATCGCTTTTACCTAACGATAACCCAAATCATTTGTATAACACTATTATTTTGATATTATAATAATGTCTAACACAAGTAATATCAATCTAGTAGAAACGCTTGCATCTAACGTTCTACATATATAATATACAATCAAAACCGCGGGATCTTATTTGGGGAATGGATTCCAACTATGACAAGGTATGGATCCACCTTCCGCTCAGTGTACTCTAGAAGCGATACACTGGAGTTCAACAAGAACATCTTGTAACTCGGCCACACATGACCGGCCACTCATTTCGCTTGAGTGTATCGAATATATTGTCACCTTACAGTTGGTAAACCAACATAACCACTCCCGGGAGATACATAATTGAAAGAAGTAACAAATATGAATATTCTCTAGATGGTGACAATATACCCTACTTGGTTGTGAACCACTTAGCCATGCTGCCTGCCCTATTTCTGTCATTTCCCAGTTGATGAGGCTCGAGGTCAAAACGTATCTTCTAACAGATCACTCCTCCATTTACTTCGAATGCCACATCGTCATACCCGTTAAATCACAAATTGATTTCCCTAAAAATACCACGGGTATAAGCTAAGAGAAACGAATTCCTCCGCCACCAATGTAAATACGTTTGAAACGATCAACTTACGCGATCTACCAGATATACTCTGTCAGACTTTCATCCATTCAAGTTGTCCTGGGACTGGACAAACCGAATGAACTATTCCGTATATCCATCCTAGGCAATCTCTACCTAGGACTTATACAACAGCCCTTGCACTTTACTCCGTCTTCAATTTGTCTTCGATCTATTTGATTCGAAACGCTAACGCCCATACGGAGTGGTTCTTTGGATAAGAATCCAATTGATCTCTCCGTATTGACGACGGAAAAATGGTCAAAACTTTGATAGTCTGTGATTTAATTATCAAAGAAAACACGTGTGCAAACAACGATATTATTTCCAAATGGAAATTTTATCGATCAATCAACATTCAACATTTATCTCTTAAATTAATTTATCGTTAATCTATTCATTCTCCATTTCCTGTTTCTGTATATATACACAAAAATTCTTATTTTCTAAATTTAGAAAATATACGTTATTAATCATTGGAAAACATTTCCATCTCCTTTTCACGTATCACTGTCATTCCAGTATTCTTTACCATCCAACATTTCATTTTCTATAATTAGAAAATATCTCTGATTATATTTGGAAAAACGTTTCCAAAACTCATTCCTTGGATTTAAACGGATGTTTAAATAAAACATCGCTATGCTAATTCACCATTACCTTCATTAACTATATTCACTTAACCAACGTTTACTATCAAACCTTACCATTCCTTAGTTAAGAAGGAAGTCAATCAAGTTGGGGTATAATTACCTCTCAGACCTTAATTGAACAACGTTTTAACTTCGAAATAGTCAAAGTTTATCTTTTAAATCTTTAACAAACTTCCTTACGTAACTCTTTTTCGAGTAAATCTCTATTCGATAAATCTTTCCTTCGAATAAACTATATTCGATAATCTCTCTTCTTCAAATAACCATATTCGATTAACTCTATACAATTAACACTATTCGATTAACTCTAATCGATTTACTCTTATCAGTTAGCTCTATTTGATTTACTCAATTCTATTTACTCTATTTGATTAGCTCTATTGGATTAACTTTATTTGATTAACTCTATTTGATTAACCCTACTGGATTAACTCTATTGGATTAACTCTATTCAATAAACTCTAACTAATTTACTCTTATCAATTAACTCCTTTCAAATAAACTATATTCGATTAACTCCTTTCGAATAACTAATATAGATTAACTCCTTTCGAATAACTAATATTCGCTAACTCCTTTCGAATAACTAATATTCGATTACTCCTTTCGAATAACTAATATTCGCTAACTCCTTCCTTTATCTCTATTCGAATAAACTATATTCGATTACTCCTTTAACTCTATTCGAATAAACTATATTCGATTAACTCCTTCAACACTATTGGTTAACTCAAATCGACAAACTCTATTCATTTAACTCTTAATCAACTAACTCTAATCAACTAACTCTATTTGATTAACTCTATTGATTAAATCCTTTTGATTTACTCCTTTTTGAATAAGGAATATTAGATTCACTCTTCGTCCATATTCAGTTTCAAATATCGATGTTGAAACTGATTCTTACTTCTCTATATAAGTCTTGACTTATATATTCCATTTATCCAGTGATAACTATTTTACTTAATTTAAAAAATATTATTTATAAATTAATCGTCTCAATTTATCTGTTAAACAGATTCTATTTATTATCTACTTTAAATAAATCTTTTCCTATTTACTTGTTAAACAGATTTCCATTTAATCTTTATTTCCTTTTATAATTATATTTTCCTTACAAACAGTCCCTTTACAAAACTCTATTTGTTTTATAAATAATCCCTTTATAAAACTCTATTTGTTTAAATAAATAAATCCTTTATAAAACTCTATTTGTTTTAAATAAATAATCCCTTTTAATTATCCTATTTATTTTCCAAATAAATTTCTGTATGATATCTTATTTATTTTCTAAATAAATATCCCTTATACTTCTATTTATTTTCCCGATAAATGTTTCTTATATGATCTTATTTATTATCCCAATAAATATTCCTCTTTATAAAATCCTTTGATTTTATAAATAATTCCCTTTTATAAAATCACTTGATTTTATAAATATTTTCTCTTTAATAAATTCTCATTCGTTTTATAAACAAATAGCCCTTTTTATAAAATCCTTTAATTTTATAAATAAATTCCATTTTTAATTCTTCTTTGATTTTATAAATATTTTCTTTTATAAAATCCTTTCTTTATATATAAAATCCATTGATTTTATATAAATAAATTATTTTCAAAATACACCTTTGAAAATCCCCTTTTTTCATCCCAGTATTTCTTACGGTATTTAAAATACCAAATAACCTTGATCGATATCATTCAAACACACATAATCAACAACAGATTATATATCACATCATATATTACAATATATGAAAAACAGTAAAATAAATGTTGAGGAATCCAGTTGGATTCCACCAACCTATTTCCCTGCATCACAGATGTTAAAGAACATTACTAACATCGATTTCATTTCAATATGAAATATTCTGTTAAACAGAATCAATATTTGATTAACGATTTATATCTGTATATCGTTATCTATAATTTCAACCAATACACAAGCAATTCAACCAAGCAGTTAACACACAGCAATCAATAGATTATTATCAGTTCTAAGAATACGTTATAAAAATATAACTGTTCAGAGTTAGTGAGTTTTACTCACATTGTCCGTAATCGTTAAATAACGATTTACGGTCGTTGATTCGGACCAGACAATTTATTTCGCTATACATTGCAGCGAGTTCCAATCCATTCAAACTAGATTCATCGCGTAGTCCACATTAATACGATCCTAACGGATCCGGGTTTGCACAATTCTGATAATGTAAGTATAAGATAATTACAATACAAGTTATTACAATATTTGAATAAACCAAAACTTGAATTTTATTTAATGCATTTGGGCCTCACCCTTTTCAATTTACGTTGGCCCATCTTCCTATTTGCATATCCAACCCGCCCCACCATGTTAACTCCTCCTCCTTCTCAAGATAATCACAATCTAACTCGTCCATTTCAGTTCACCATTACCGCAAACCCTGTGCTCCCAGGTTTTCACAAACTCAACAAAATTAATTAGTACTTAAGACCCCTTAATGAACGCAAGAATCTCGTTTTTAGATTTCCCTGAATACCAGTATTTGCAAAAACACGATTCTCCTTTTAACATAAAAATCGAACCCTTTCTTCCATCCTACTTAAAACCGTAGGCTAGCTCCAGTATTGAACACCATTATCGCACCACCCATTCAATCTTCCGTCAATCCCCACTTCACTTAAAATCGCAAAAAGAATTCCTTTGAACTCCTGAACCAAATTCGGCATCAATTCATACCAACCACGTTGAATTTGAACTGCTCTCTGACTTGCGTTCGAGTAGCATTTTTCCACGATACACAGTTTCTTCCTCAACCAACAAATCCCGCTACCTCCAGAAATGGTTATCAAACCCTTCAAACCAACAAACATGATCGTAATACCCATCAACAATAAATCAAAAACACCATATAGATCACCATCAAAATCAATACCACTTGACATCTAGAAAGGAATTGCGATTCCCAACTGCAACCGTGAACCATTGCGTCACTTTTCCTCTCGAAACCTCCCAAAACTTGGCACTCAGGTGTGGTTCCCCTTCCTCAGTCCAGAAGCTACAACGAAATCATGAACTTCAGCTTCTATCCCTCGCGAATTTGAACCCTAAATATCGCAGTTGAATTTTGATCGTCGAAGACTAGCACCGCATCCCTCCAAATGGACATGAAATCGAAGAGAATTACAAGGGAATTCCATATAAACTGATCTCGTAATTTTAGGATTTTTGTTGGATTTGTTTCGAATTTTGAAAGCCACCGATTTTTGTTTTCCACTGAGAATTACTGGCGGCCACGAAATGTGAGGAGCAGGAGATCGGTTTAGGTTTTAAGAAATGGAGATAAAAGCTATTATATAGGAGATTTTAGAGGATTTCTTTGTGGAGAGATAGTTTCCACGTTTCTTTTGAGAAGGAATTCGCGGCTGAGAAGAAAGGAACCGTGGACGTTTGTTGATCACTGAAATGAGGATTAGGTTAAGGTTAAGATAAAGTAGCATTTAGATAGATAACATTATTTTATTAATTAAATATTCCATATAATTTAATTAAACGACCATTTAATTCTCTAAATCACTATTTAAATAATTAAATAAATTAATTATTACACCATAAAAATACGGGACATTACAATGTAAGTGGCGGCTAGAAAACTGATTAGAAATGATTTCTCAAACCCTATCAGCCTCCCCATAACCCCAATCCCGAAATGGGTTATGGGCCAAGCTGTTAATCACTCCACTTAGGCCCGGTTAGGCGGTTTTTCACCTTCCAAACCTTATTTCAGCCATATCACCCAAACGGTAAGTCCGTTTGGCTAATGTGATCACTGTACAGAAAGCTGAACCATCATCCGAATCCAACGAAAGTGGTTTTAGGTGAAAACTCCTTACCAATCAAAAGTTATAGGCGAAACAAGATTCGCCAGGGGAAAAACGGTTATTTTAAAAATCGGCAAAAATCGTGAACATGGAAAATGACCCCAATAGTCGTTCCCCAAAGTTACACGACCATACGACCTCATATGAAAAAGAAATAAATATTCTACGATCCTTCGATACGTAGAATGCGGGTCATTACAACTATCATGACCTGGAAGTCAAGTTTTGGCTTTTGCTTAAGGCAACGCTATATACTGTTGCATTACTTGCATATACTGTTACAATAGGGTTATAATGCAACACTTTCTTTCTTTCCGTGGCAGTAGATGTGCAAAAGCGTTGCCTTAGGCTAAGGCAACGACCGTGGATGCCACGCCCCTTTGGTGTTGCTAATTTGAAAAAAATGGCCTACGACAACGCTTTTTTGATATACGGCCACATACAACTAGTGTCGGATATGTCCACTTTTGTAGTAGTGAATTTCAAATTCTAGTCTGAAATTTTATAAATTGACCTATAATTGTCAACCGAAAATGAAATGTGAGCTAATGCTCAAGCTTTCTGAAATACTGTGATGTGGTAAAATTCATATAATTATAATATCCACCATTATTAGTATATATTGTGTGATTGCATGATTTGGATGATTTACTGCTTAATGGTTATTGTCGGATGATTAAATTAGAATTTATATTCCATATGTATATACAAAAGGATATTATGAGCTGTTATGCAGGGAAAATATGTTGGAAGGATCCAAGTGGATTCCTCAAATATTTGTATGTTACTTGTTTTCATATTATTTATATATGAACTGTTTAACCCAAGTAATGTTAAATTCTGTTTGGATGTTGATTATTGAATTGAAATTCTACATTGATGTGTTATTAATCAATATGCATTATTGATTAAGTGACTGGTAGTAGATGGCCTAAAATCCATCTTTTTTATATGATGATTCGACGTCAGGCAAAATCGACTAATTTGAAGTTATAAGATTTATTTTATAATTAAAGCAAGATTTTCAATTATATTTTATAAGTTATATAAAAATAGAATTTTTACAAATAAATCGATATTAATAATGGGTTTTTATAAAAGTATTTATAGATATTTTATATAGTAATTTTTTATGTTTTTAATAAGTTTTATAAGCAAGAAAGTCAAAATTTAACCTAAGGGTTAATCATTTCGAATGATTATTTTTAAGAAACAATTAAGTGTGATATTATTAAATTAAATATTATTATTAATTTAAGAGGAAGGATTAGTGGAAAACAGTTAACAAGTTAACTGATGTTTTCAAGTTGACTAGGTCAACTATTTTAATTGGAATTGGTTATTAAATTAATTTGTTTCAATTAATTTAATAGAAATAATTTAAACATGTGGTTGTTTAAACTTAATAAGGTTTCCCTAAAAGTAAATTAATCTTCCAATTGACTGTGTTTAAAGGTAATTATAAAGTTGTTTTTTTATTAATAAAGTTAATTCTTATTTTAATAACCTTTATAATAGATTAATTATTCGATTATTTAGTTAATAGCGAAGTAAACTACTTTTATCTTAGTTAACGATGAAGTTAATTATTATTTTAAATTGATAATAATTAAAGTGATTTATTTTTAGTTGGAATTCGATTAAGAAGGTAATCAAGTTGGTAGTTGAATATGGTAAAGGGTTGATAAAAGGGATTTTATAATAAATCCAAGTTCTATAAACAAGGTTTATAAAAGAGATTTAAAGATAATGCGGTGATTTTAAATAAGCATTTACTTAATACTTGAATTAAGTAAAAATGGTTGTAGTTGAAAGGAGGTTTCAAAATGCAAAAGAATGCTAACTGGATTTTGTAATAAATCCAAGTGTAATCGAATTTTATTAAAGAGATTTTAAAGCTAATGGTTTGGGTTTTAGTAAGTGTTTATTTAATAAACGAGTTAAGTGAAAGGTGATTTTTCAAATATAAGGAACGATTTATAAAACCATATTTAAATGTAATATAAAATAAGACTAATGTGATATTTTAATTAGTTATCAGTTTTTGAGTTACATACTTTTATCCATCTTAAGATAAGAACGTTGTCATGTCAAGGTCTAAGAGGTAAATATAATACCCCAACTTGAACGACTTCACTATTATCAAGGGATGGTATTTCATTTGAAATATTAAAAATATTGGAAATAGTTACTATTGAAAAATATTGGAAAATTATTTTGCAAGATTTAGGAATTTAATAAAACTATTGGATTTTATTGTAAACAATGTATTACTTAACATTGTTTGGCCCTGGTATAAAGTGTGACTATATATACTTATACCATTTGGTTAAGTATATGGCACAATTTCTAAGTAGTGAAAATAATATGTTTTGGGAATACACTTATTCCAAAGAAATAAGTAAATGGTTGGGATTTTTGAAGAGATGAAACAAGAGGTTATACCCGTTTGAAAACGGAAATGAATATAGGAAATCTAATTATTATTTTCATAAGCGTTATTGTAAACTTAAATCGGCAAAGTTTTGAAGTTAAATAAAAACCATCGAGTTTTATATAATCAAGAATGTGTCATATGGCATTGTTTTGGCCCATATAAGACTTGGTGAGGAGATCGATACCATTTGGCGCTATATATATATATATATATATATATATATATATATATATATATATTTGAAGTCAATGAAATAAAGACGAGGTTTGGTGAATACGTTTGAGTTGATGGTTAAAGAACCAACTATCAATAAATATCCCTTTTAACTATTGACGTGTTAGTTCGAGGAGACCGGGATGGGAATTGGACCCAAAACCACTTCGAACCGACTTTGCGTTCAAAACATAACTTGCAAGGATGCTTATGCATATAAAGACGATTGAAGGTGTAGACCTTTAGAGCGAAAGGGCTGCTCACTGATGTCTCTGGTTAACTACCATGATTAAACTTGTAGTAGTAATCCCTACGTTCTGGGGTATCTTCGGTTTCGTTCAGCCCCAGAACGAACTTGTATGGACGAGAGTCGAACATTACAACATTGCATTTATAAGATCATGTACGTTGATTTTTTTACAAATGAACATTTGTTTGGTGCCGGAGAAGACAACTTCTCTTAGCTAACACCCATCTCTGAGACATATGAACTCGAAGATTGTATTTTTGTGGAAGTCAATTAGTGAACGATGGAATGGTAATGTAACATCCAAAGATAAGGAAGTGCCATGTATAATCGTAGCCTCAACCCTCATCAACCGGGGACTTAAATCGAGAAAGCAGTAGGGCTATGTGGGTCATACAATTAGGGTATATCATCATCTGATCTAGAGAAATCGGTTGTCCTTTTTATATGCTTCAGAATGATACGGTTGTTGATCCCAACCGTGGTGATGATATATTCGGTGCACTCAAGTTGAATGAGTGACCGATTCTGTGGGGTTGGGTTGCCAGATGTTTTTGTAGAACCCTAGTGTTTTATCTCTGGAGGACACTATTCGAAAGGTGGTCATATACCTAGTCATATATGGAAATCCAAGCTCCAATACGAGCCTTACGATTTTAGATGTAAACAAACTATGTCGAAAAGTGAGATGCAAGTTTTTCGACTATATTCCTATTTTATTTGTGGATTGATAGACATTATTATAATATCACTGGATTTTATAGTAAAAGCGATTTGGTTATCGTAAGGGAAAAACACTTGCCATGTTTATGTTTGGTCGTGTCTTATGAGAGTTCTATTCTTCTAAACGATTTTTAAATGTTAAGCAAGTTGTATCTGATGTGAGTTTTTATTACTGAAAGAATTCCAGATTGGTCCGGGTGATTTTGCTTTCCTTAAAATGTGCTTGGGTCAAACCAAGTATATTTTTCAGGTTGCATTAGGTTTTGCTTTGAATTTCAAGAGAGAAGTTTGAGTCGAGATGTGTTACCGTATTTTCTGGTATTAATTTATTTCCATTGTTGTGTGTTGTATTTATCATATTGTATAATCTGCTCTAGTTGTGTACTCTAATTGTATAATCATATATATGCAGTTTTTTCTTTGTGTAAAGAGTATGGATATATATATATATATATATATATATTATACTTTATTTGCTTTGCTATGAGATTCTGTTCTACTTTGATTCTGTAGTGTTGGTGTTCTTCGTCTTCTTCTATTCTAACATTTCTTTTTAACTTCTTCTCACCATCTAACTTCTTTCCCCTAATTATCTGTTTTCCTATGCATTTTGAGTCGGACAGGTGTGGTTAAATGTCATCTTAAACGATACGAAAAAGTTGGGTCGTTACAGGTTGGCTATACGGTCATGCACTATGAGTGTGTATTGTTGGAAGGAGCACATGATATCAAGCATTTGGTTCCAGAGTCAGGTGGATTGTTGATTAATTATCTTTGTATTATTTAGGCTTGAAGAGTCTATGGTTTCGTTTGATTAAAGTTATGGGAAACTTATATTTTAACAGAGCTTCAGAGCTCTAGTGTGCTTCAACAATAAGGGTTTCCTTGAATTTAGATATTTTTCCTTAGGCAATCAAAAGATATCAGTTTTTATAATGAATCTAGTGTACCACTGAGACATACACTTGCATATGTAGTTCCAGAGTAGGGCAGAGAGAGAATGGGATGCAAGTCTATGTCACACGCTATTGTATTGTATGGACGGGTACTATGATGACCTACATACCCAAAAAATTTGAGATCTTGGTTTTTATGGGAGTCCACAATATAGTTATAGATCTCGATTTGTCTCTTTGGTGGTTATTAGCATTTTAGCACAACATGTTGACATGGATTTGGAGCAAGAGCCAAGAGAGATTATGATGTCACTTTAAATTACGTCTTACATTCCATACTAGGTGCTACAACATGACCCATATGCAAACTACTTTTAAATTGTCGGTCATTAGGGGCGTAACAGTCCGCATTTTACGTATCGGACGATCGTAAAATATTTTTATTTTATTCCCTGAGGGTTGAATCATTCTCATATTTTAATATGTTGTTTATGGGAATGTGAGACATGTCCATAATTTTTACCAATTTTACTTGTGACCATTTTTCCCCTTTCAGTCTTGTACACGGCATAACTTTTGACTCAGGTCGAATCACGTGTTGAGAGCTGTGCCATTGGAAAGGAAATGATGTTTCCCTTTCCGTAGAGTGGTCACATTAAAGATTTGGCATAGCGGTTTGGGAGGAATCGCTGTTTTAAGCTTTTACAGTTGGTTGTTCATGTTTTTAAAGCCATAATGGGCTGATTTGGGGAGACCCATTAGTGGGCTGGTGGAGGCTATAAATAGGGGATATGAGGCATGAAGAATAGTTTACTTTCTCCATTCTCTCATTTTGGAAGAGCTTGTGGTCCTCCATTCTCTCTACCTTTCCACCATTAAAGCTTAGAGAATTGAAGATCTACATCGGTAGAAGCTAGATCTATGCCATTCCAAGAGAGAGATCATCGAATCGAAGAGTTTGGATCAAATTCTTCGCTGTCCGGAATCATATTTCAATCATTTTGGGTTGTTTTGGAGAATTGGTGAGTGATATGCATCTCTCACACGAATTCAATCAAGTGTATGAGTGTCTGATCTTGTTTTTCAACAAATTCAAGTCGTTTTCATTAGATCTACATCATGGTAAGCTTATTTTTATATGAATCGCCATAGGATCTAATTTAGCAACTTAAAACCGGTAATTTTTATGCTATTTCATATGTTTATGCAAGCTAGATCCATAATTTAGTTCACATGTTCATTTACCATGATTTTGGTGAAATTTGCATAATTTTGGTCAAAAGCGTCATATTCATGTTGTTAGTGATTTCATAATATGTTTATGGTTGTAGTTGGTGAATTGGATGAATAGGTTTCATCGAGATACTCGAATGGCAGAGTTTTGATCAAAATTGTACTTGGATTGGACCTGTGCATGTTTCTGGTCGGTCGTGCCCATCTGGTCGGCGAGTAGGGTTCTAGTCGGTCGGTCATATTGGGTGCAAGAGGTCGGTCAGCACTGGAGAAGAGTGGTCAGTCGTGCACCCAGGGTCGGGTCGGTCATGGAGGAGGGTTCGGTCGATTGGCAGGCAAAGCGCGGGTCGTTCGCGGGGTCTTCTGAAGTGAGTGGACCTGGTCGGTCGAACCTGGTCGGTCAGGGAGGAGTCGGGTTGGTCGGTCAGCGAAGGGATTTCTGTGTTGGTCGGTCAGGGATTGGGGCTTCTGGGTTGGTCGCACTCATTAGGTCGGACATGATCTGGACGGTCGCACCAGGGGGTCGGTCGCACAGGGTCGTTTCTTAAATTTTTTATTTTTCTGGTACGACCGAGTTTTGAACAAAAAGGGCTTTTTAAAAAAAAAGGGCAGAAGTACCAGAACCCGTGTCGCAGTGCAGTGATGCTGTGGTTGGGGGGCATAAACGCTGTGTTTATTTCATAGCAAATGGACGTAACACTATGAATGGTGTTGAATCATATATCGATGTTATTTGGTTCAGTGATGTTGTGACTTCGAGGGGAATTCAAGTGGGAATATTCGAAGTGTTGAATGTATTCGTTGATCGGTGTGGAACAACGAATGAGATGATAACTCTAAGGTCGTGAGTTGGTGGATAATGGTTGCTTGAGAAGGTTGTTGAGCTATGAAAAGTTGTCGGGTTGGATGACTAGAGATGCGAAGGCCGAGACGTTATCGTTGTTGTAAGTTCTAGTAGGCTCAAAGCAGGGGTATAATGGGGGCATCTAAAAAACTGAAAGGTTGTTGGTCGAGTACCCTGGATATCGTCGAAAGGCCTAGTTGTCAAGGTTGGACGAACATACGTGTCATTGAAAGGCGTATGGAGTTTATGCTAGAACCGAGGTTACCATTGGCCCTTGACATATGGCAAGGTTGGTCGTCATACGATTAACGATAGTTTCGAAACAGGATTGGCAGTGATAGCCAGAGTCTGTCATGCATGCTGGATGTTTTGTTTGTACCATCTCACGTAGATTATCCAACGTCGAAGGAGATGTTCCTTGGGTGCTTGTCTGATATTGGTTTAGGCTTCTGGGGCTTGTGCTTGAGGGATGTTGAATCCGATTAGGATGGTTTACATGAGATCTATAATCTGGATGTTATGAGTGCTATTGATGGTTGTTTCTGATTGCCATAAATAAATGCTTGTTCTGGTTTCCATGGATGAATGGTTAAAATGTTTGATGTAAAAGCTATCACTGTCCGACGTAGGGAAGAAGGGGTTGAGTTCTTCTCTAGTGTTTGGGTAGATTAGTTCGTTTATTTACCCATTTTCATATACTTTATTGATGATGTTAGTTAGCTGTTTTATCGCTCACTAAGACTTTTGTCTGACTCAAGGTTTTATGTTTCACTCTTATTACCTTGGGCTGTTCATCCAGTTGTGGATGTGCGGACTAAGTGGCAGGTGACAGGTGATAGCTTAGTGAGGACGATGTTGCAATTCGGAGGCGAGCAGGAGACTAACGTATTATCTTACTTACTATATAGTATTTGAATTTCCGCTATTTGTTATTCTTCTCTGAGTGCTATAGTGAGGCAAAGTTGTATAGACACTAATTGTTGTTATCTACGTGTATGGATATTACTTTCTAGTTGTTATGGAAGTTTGGTGTTTCCTGCTTCACTATTAATACCTGTTGTATATGTTCTATTATATTTTATCCTTGCGATGTGAGTTACGATAGGTTCCGCTTGTATCATCATACCTTGATGATCGTCCATACCTTCCTAGCACACCTTTCAGCGTATTATTCCTCTTGCTTAGTGCAGGGGTTGGGTGGTCGTCACAAGGGGAGTCCACAACATAGTTGTGGCTCTAGACGATTCTCTATTGTAGTTGATGAAGAATTGACACTGGTATCGATTATGCGTATTTCGGTATAGACGATGAGATCTTCATGAGGTCCATCGCATTGTACATGACTCGAGGTTTATGGTACGATTTGATACTAGCTAGACTATTTTAGAAATTTTCAAAGTAGCATTGGACTGCGTTGGTTATGCTAAGGGAGCTCACACATTGGAGATGATGGGTGTCAATCTATATTCTTTGTTTGCCTTTTGTTGGGTGTCAATCTGTATTCTCTGGTCGCATCTAATTGTTAATGTTGTTATATTATTGGTTTGTTCGTTAATATTGCTTATTTTATGTTAGACTTAAATGATGTTATTGATTTCATCTTGTCCTTTTTATATTAGATTATTCATATCGCGAAATAGTATACATGTCAGCCATGCTTTAGTACTTATGCTGATTGTTGTTCGAATGAGAAAAACATGTTATGTCATGATTTCCCATCCTTTGGGATTTGATTACTTTACTTTTTATGAATAGTCTAAGTTACTCATGAACCATTGTGGAGATGACCAGCTATGCTTAGTCATTTATCTTTTTATGTGTACATTCATGATATACATTATTTTGAAATAGATGCTCTTTGCACCAGAATTTAAGTTTGGTTTGTGTTTTGTTTTGTTAATTGATATCATGACAACTCTTAAGTATTAAATCAGGTAGTTTGAGAGTCATGTGCATTAGGAATAACATGTAAGACGGGTAAAGCACCACGAAGGCGTGAGGCATAGTATATATGTATGTGTGTGTTGACACACCCACACTTGATATGATGTAGTACAGGACATTTCAGACATTTTTATGTACGGGGCTTGGGTTATCTCCATATAATGGAGTTGGTTAATTCAGACTAATTGCATTGATATTTATTTATCAGGTGCTTATGTTAGTACAGTCGACTATTTTAAATAGCTTGTCATTATTTATTACCCTGCCTTGGCCTAGCCATCAGAAGCAACCGGGATTGGCACGACTTTCCCATCACATGGCTAAACGAACCAGAAGTGTCATTCAAACACTAGAGATTAAGTCCAAACGGAGTCGTGCAAAATGAGATCATTCCAACTCATCGAAACAACACTCGGATTCCCAATTGTTTAGGGGTCGATAGGAATCCCACTCCAGGACTGGTACGACTCCCCACGCTCCAAACAGCCCAGCATACAATTCTAAGGCATTGGGAATCAGTGCAACACCACTAAATTCATCACAACTCTTCCGGGATCGGTATGACTTTCAGAACTCAACAACCCCTTCAACTTCCAACTTCAAGAGCTCGTACTCCCCGTTTCTTCTATCAAAACTCAACCAAATTTCACTAGAAGTCGAATAAAACTAGGGAAGCAATTTCACGAAGTCACGACCCCCAATACCCCCCCTTCCCCAATCCAACAAAGTGTTTGGGGAGCGGTACCGGTCCCCATATATAATATTTTGGGCCTTGGATCCTTATGGGATTACTCTCCCATAGACGCACGAGTTTCCCTCTGAATCTGCAGCAATAAATAGCCCTTTCCTCAGCGAGAAAATGACGTTTGGCACTTTGGTTTATTTTGCACTTGTAATAGCGGGAGTAATACTGATCAGCGAATGTAACTTATTATTTTGATCAACAAAGTGACAAATCATAGAAGTGGACGTAAGCTTTGATAAAACGAATGAAACTACATGAAATTTTTAACATTGGATATTTAAAGAATTTAAATGTTAAAATGAATGAAATTAAAATTTAACGACTTGAGTTGAATTTATAATACGATTTAGATATAGTTAGAACTTGAAATTCTGAATATTGAAATCTAATATGAAATTAAATTGGGTTGAAGTTTAATAATAATTCTAATTGAATTAGAATGATAATAAGAAATTATTATTGATCGATTTAAGTGTTTGGAAATCGAGTATTATTTACTCGATTTCGTTAACACGTGAAAAAAGACATTTTGCAAACAATCTCGAAATTCGAAGATACCAATTTTCTTGAATCTGAAATGGTTTATTATTATAAGATTCCAAACTTTGGGTCAATTTTGAGTTGTCGTGCGATCGCGCGCGATATAAACGTGTACCGATAAACATTATAAATTATAATGTTATAACATGATTTCAAAAGCTAGATTTTGCATACGGTTGAATTAGCTTTCGAAAATGGTTCTATTTTGTTGGATGATGTTTGCTGAATTAAATTCAACATTGATACATTATTAATTAACGAATAGTATTGGTTAAGTGATTGGTGGCAAACGGCCTAAATTCAGCATTTTGAATGTGAATATTTATCATAAGGCAAAATTGAAGAACATTTGAAGTTATGAACTGTTTTATAACAAAAGAAAGACTTTGAATTGATTTTATGTAAGATTATATAAAATGAAATTTTATAAATAATCCATAAAACCGAATTTTATAAATGGTTTTAGAATGAATTCTTGTTTTATAATCCAGTTTTATAAAAAACGATTTCTAAGCGTTGAATCCTAACTAAGTTTGAAGATTGACTTTTCAGAAGCTATAAATAAAGATTTTAAATAAATGGCTAAGTCTGATAATTGATTTCTAAATGTTGAAACATGAGTATTTTTCACAAAAGAATAACATAAAGTTATGAAACAAAGTTTTATTAATAAAGGAGTCTTATAATTAATTTCCAATTGCTTGAACTAAGTTTTATAAAATGACGTAAGAACCTGAGATGATGTTAGAACTTAGAAATGGAGATTTATGAAGCTTATTAATAAACGGCAACTTATAAATGAAGTTAGAAAATAGAAATGGAGGTTTATGAAGTTTAGTAATCTAAACAAAAACTTTTAAATGACGTAAATTTGACTAGTAAGCTAAGTTCTAAATGATTTGATTTGTAATCAAATAAGATTACAATGAAGATTTGAAGTTTTCAAAACTTAAAATGTTTGAAATTGAATATTTACAATATTCTAGTTAGACTCTTGTTGATTTCCAAATGCAGAGCTTGAAATATTCGTACGAATTTGGAAGGTGTTATCACCACTATTTGACAAATAGTATATGTGGAATTTGAAGATTGGTATTGAGTATGATCGTTTTCATCATTATACTCTTTGTTTGTACTTAATACCAGTGTTCTGGGTTTCTATAGGAAACAATGTATTCCATAACATTGTTTCTGACCCATGCATGATATGTGACTACACTTATAGCTTTGAGTTAAGTATAAACATGTTTCCAAAGTATGAAAACTATGATTTGTGAATGTGCTTATTTGATTAAGATAAGTGTGGACATGATTTCCAAGTATGAAAATGAAGAGATTTGTGAATATACTTATAAATTGAGACAAATATGTAGAATCGATTTTTAAGAATCAATGAAATGATTTTAATTAAATAATTTAATTAAAAGGGTTGAAGCTGCGATATACTTGATTGTACGATTATGGTTGATAGTTAAATAACCGACTACCATCTGAATTCCCTTCTTAAGTTATATCGTGTTAGTTTAAAGAACCGGGATCAGAATGGATCTAAAACCACTTTGAACCGGTGTTGCGTTCAAACTGTTATGCAAGTGACTTAAAGACTATGCTTACATCTTTGAAGCGGAGACGTGGATCTTTGGGCGAAAAGGTCTACTTTTTTATGTCTACCAAGGTTTACATTACGTATTTGTAGCAGTGGTCCTAACATTCTGGAAATCTGCATGATACAAGGATTTCTTATTACTAATCCTAGGGGTGATACCAAACAAGACGTGGTAAAATATTTTCTTTGGTTTATCATGTTCCTGGACAACTTATATGGATGGATGTATGACAATGCATTAATAGATCATGAACATTGATTTTTACAAATGTACATCTGTTTGTGGCAGAGAAGGCAACTTCTCTTAGCTTAAGACCCTTCTTTGAAACGTATGAGCTTAAAGGTTGAATTTTTGTCAAGATAGATTATTATGACTATCCAGGTTGATTATGTGTTGTACTCTGATTTTATATGCTTATATATATATATATATATATATATATATATATATATATATATATATATATATATATATATATATAACTCTTTTACAGGAAAGTGTGTCGTTGTGTTATATTTTCTCATTCCGCTGTGATATTCTGTATCTACCATGATTCTGATGTTGTTGCCTTTTAATTTCTTTCTCAAATGTCCAGCTTAGAGGTTTCCGCTTCGGGCAATAGGTCGTACGATAGCCTCCGAGCGGGCCGTTTTACCGAACCACTATAAATCGTTGAATGTGCATTTTTCTTGCTATTACTCTACAAATTCCACATTTTTATTCGTTTAATTTGACTTATATTGAACTCTTTGGGTGTTGTGCCATTTTTGGATGTCAACACTGTGGTGCTTTCATTGAGCGATGCAAGAAAAGTTAACTTTTTCCCGTTGTTCTTCCATCCAGGTTTTGGGAATCTCCGTATGTCCTTTAAGATCTACCTATCAAGCTTGACATGAATAGTAAAGAAGGGAAATCCAACATTGTTGGACCTTCGAATGCTGACCAAGAGGCGTCCATCCAGCAACAACCTTCCAATCCTCCAGCCACCGCTGATGTGGTGCCACCTCGTAATCCCGAGGCTCCGGTTACGCAAGCCCAACTAATTGAAGTCACAAAAAAGATGGAGGAAACACAAAGGCAGCTAAATGAACACATTAAGCATAACCTCGTGTCGATGCAACAGCTACAATAGAACGTTCAATGAGACATCGCTTGCCTTTAGGCTAATAGAAACGCTCAGCCTTCTGTAAACTACATCTCTGAGAGCTCTTCCTCTGGTTCCCTCCATAGTAACCGCAACTAATGAAGGAGAATTAATCATGATGGTGATGGAATCAACATTAGAGAGGAAACGTATCAACATGGCTGCTCCCGGTTTGGGCCTGGTCTCGACCAAGGGACTGGTGCTCAACCCCTTACTAGGCAGGCATAGCCTGTCACTGTACAAAACCTAACATTCAAACACCTAAAGATCAATTCCATATAGATCGTGCAAATACGATCGTTCCAACCCATCAAAACAACTCTCATATGCTCACGTATTCGGGGATTGATAGGAATCTCACTTGGGGTCGATATGATTCCACATGCTCCAAATAGCTCAACATACAAGTCTATGACATTGGGGATTGGTACAACTCCCCAACGTCACCAAATTCATCACAACTCCTACAAGATCGGTATGACTTCCAGAGCTCGACAACTCCCTCAACTTCCAATTTCAAGAGCTCATACTTCTCGTATCTTCCATTAGAACTCGACCAAATTTCACCTGAAGTCGAAGTAGAATGAGGGAAGCAATTCACAAAGTCGTGACCCCCAAAATTCAATAGTGTTTGTGGATCGATATTGATCTCCATATATAATACTTTGGGCCTTGAATGCTCATGGGCTCACTTTCCTGCGCACTCATGAGTTCCCTTCCAATCTACCAGCTATAAATAACCCTTTCCTGGACACGAGAAAATCATTTTTGGCACTTAAGTTCATTTTCCACTTGTAAAAGCGGGAGTACTACCGTGATCGTAACTTGTGATTTTGAGCAATAAAGTGACAAACCTTCGAAATAGACATAGGCTTTGATAAGACGAACCATCACAAACTGTCATATGTGCAATTTTCTTCTTATTTCTCTACAAACTCCTCATTTTCATTCGTTTTGTTTAATTTAACATTGCACTCGGTGTTGTGCTACTTTTGGACGTCAAGATTACGTTCATGTATGTTTAGTGTATTATATTTTCTTTCCACCGCGAAATTGCATCGATATGAACTAATGATGTTCCGTTTATTATTATTTACCGTGACAGTCCGTCCTTTTTGATAGTTGAAGTCAGATATTGTCAATTTGAGGATGGTCGATGTATTGTTAAAACACTTAAGACCAAGGTAACCGATTTGAGATAAACAATCCGATAAATGGAGATACGCTGAGGGAACTTACTAGCATATAATATTGTATACACCAACTGTTCTTTGCATAAATGGAGATACGTTGAGGAAACTTACTGCAGGAGCGAGCGGATAGGTACCCTTGTAGGGCTGATTTGCATATATTAGTCCACTGATTATGGAATCAATTAAAAATCAGAGGGGAAAAAAAAGGATGACTGCAATAGAACCTAGTATTTACTGTTGCACAATTCATGTTAATTGAGAGACATGAACAGGATAGAATTTTGTTCACATTTTTTTCTAAGTGTGAACAAAACACTTTCCTCCTATTGGAGGAATCAGGTGGGTCACACATGGACCTCCCTGAATTTCTTCAATAGGAGCCGAGTGTTTTGTTCACACTTGTTAAAAAGTGTGAACAAAATCGGACTCACATCAATCTTGCTTTTTCTGTCAAATACAAAAGTCAATAATATCCGGGAGCGGATCGTCTGGACCGGGGACCCCCTGGTCCCCTGGTCCAGGCCAATGGGAATCCCCCATTTGGGGGCAATTTGCACTTTGCCCCCTGAGTTCCACCCCGAATTTCAGGGTGTAAATTGCAAAATCCCCCAAATGGGGGATTTCTATTGGTCTGGACCAGGGGACCAGGGGGTCCCCGGTCCAGACGATCCGCTCCCATAATATCCATACCCCTATAAGACGTGTATATGAACCTATAGATTGAGTGAAAGTAGAATAGCAGACCAATCACTCCCGACAGATTCCTTTTTCTCTTTTACCAAAATCAGCGCTCAGTTTGGATTTTTTTTTTTTTTTCAAGTACGGCCGTTATAAAATTCTTACTTTAAAACTTTTACTCATAATAATTAATACCTCGTAAAATCTAGCATCCATAGCTTTACACTATTACTATAATATCTATAGACGGTACCGTGTAGTAGTATGTCGACACTACTCATACGGCATTCCTCAATCAGTGGATAGTGTTTTGATGTCGGACTCGACATAATCAGTGTCCAAATGGCAATCTAGGCTTCCAAATATTTCATTTCAAGCAAATGATTCATAATTCATCAATGCAGGCCAAGCTAATTAAACCATGAAGTAGACTGCGTCAATTTAGTCATTATCGTCATTACACCACTACTCTAATGACTTGATGTGATGTCGAGCTATATTACAATATGTCCAAGTGGCGAAGCAACTGATGCAGCTTTTAATATAACTTATAAACAAAGCATTTTAGGCGATTTTAATATATATAAATCAAGTTTGTAAATCACGATCTTTGGGAGAATACAAGTTGAATCCAATCGAGATTGGTGTCTACGTAGATATAATTTACTGGTAAATTGCACATTAGTTTAATGAATGATTCTCTGATTATGCTTAGTTCATTCAGATGGAGGCTTGTACCTTTAATTGCTATTTTATTCCACTTGAAATATTTTTATACAACTAATAATCAGTGTTTTGGTGATGTGTACGAAAAAGTCGTGTTATGTGAATTAAACTAGATCGATACCATAACAATTAAGTTAGGTATTTTGTATGCACGAACGCATTTTTTATTTAGTGTTTAGCAGTTAACTGATGTTTTTTTTTAAAAAGAAAATTGGTTGATTTTAACGACTAAACAAATGTGACAAGGGGAATAATCTCATATTCTATTGACAGGCACTACTGTTTGGGAAGCCTTTTTTTTGGGTACTTAATCAAGTAAGAGATTAAGAGGCTGTTTTGATCAATCATTTCTATCTGGTTAGTGTTAAAAGACACAATTACGTAGTTAAGCGAAGATTAGAGCATATTTCATTTGGTTTATCTGTGTTGAAGACTACGGCTTCCTTGAAAAAGTGTGTTGGTAAAAGAACATAGAAAAGTGCTATATCCAATACTATATTTAAACAAATAAAAAAATCCGGCTTAATGAATTAACATGCTACTTGATACCGCTTTTGATTCTTTACTCGATCTTTAATCATCATACGCCTTTTTTGTAGGACTGTAAATTTTATTCGAATGTCCGACGTCCGTTTGTGTCCGTGATCGAAATATGTTCGTCCGAGTCCGTCTGATTTTCATTTAGAACGAGTTAAGACAACAAAATTTATACGAGAAAACATCATGTTCGGTCCGGGCTCGTCCGAATTCGTCCGAGTTACTTATAATTCGGGGTATAGTTGAGAGAAAATCCAGTAAAATGTACAAAATGTAATATAAATAGTCATATCTGACCGAGCTCGATCGTGTCCATGTCCGTGTCCTAAAAGCATATGTCTGTATCCGACCGATTTTATTTAAGACAACGAAATTTATCAAAAAGAAATTTGATTCGATCCGTGCTCGGTCTGATCTTTTTAAACAGAAATTGAACATACATCCCTTCCGATTTACTCTACTTTTCTGTGTTTGTGCGTGCGCCCTCTCTTCTCTGTCATTTTTTCCAAATGTTTTGCTCAGAAACCCAAAATTATTAAAATTTCAAAATTATATTACCAAAATTGATCGATCTTTCGATTTTACACAGCTAATTCATCGATTTTATACAGCTAATCCATCGAGAAAGAGAGTCGTCCTAAGAAAGAATGCATGACCTTATCGTTGCGAGATTATATTTTAAGTATCTTAGATCGATGATTTATCGCTGCCTAGTTGTATAAGAGGCAGACCAAACGCGATTGAACTAACAAAACTGCATAATCAACTTGTAAGACTGTCGGTATTGCTTACAAGTTGGAAGCTTTGGTTGGCCACTCTCGTCGATTTTCCCATTAATAAAGTCAATTTTCTCATTGATAATGACAATACTAATTTGAGTGCAATGGTATTAAGCAACATTTCACCGAATTCTTGTAGCAAACAGCTTAGGTAGTTTTCCCTTTTCGCAATAACAAAAGTGCAAATGACATATATAAATGGTGGAGATAACCGTTTTAGAAAACGAATTTAAAATATAGAATAAAAAACTTTTTTTTTTTTTTCTAATTTTACATTTTTTGAAAAATAATGAATGGACGAGACACAATTCATCCTTCCGTCGTTCCTTTTAACCTCCCTGTCATCCCCTCTATCTTCTTTGTATCACCTCCGTCGTCTGTTTACTCTATCCACTTTTTGTAGCTAATACCGAAAACTTAAAATACAAAACAAAAAATAAACCAAAACACCACCTTAATTTTCTTTTCAAATACTTATTTTACTGCTTTCGCCATTTCCGTGGTCCTATTGTGTCATATAAGAATTTAGTCCTATGGAATGAGCCTTTTACCTATTTTAATGTATTTGGATTATTCAGTTTTTCAGAGAGAAAATCTCTGCATTAGAATTTTCTTAACCACCTGGTCTTATTGATTAATCAGTATAACATATTTTTCGTTGTAATATGTAAATGTAATAAGGATGAATATGCTAATATGTCAAGGGACTTTACTATAATTTACATGACATGTAGACTGCATAAATAGAGAAATTGTTTATATAACTGAATCAATAGAAATAAAATGTCTTTCCCTTATCTCTTATATTCTCTCTAATGCTTTCTCTTTTATTATTTGTTTGAGAACCCTTGATTAATAGATCTATGAATTTGTTATATCTGTTTTTCTACAACCACCACCACCATTACGACTACCACCACCACCACGACGACGACCACCACCACCACCACGACTACGACTACCACCACCACCACGGCCACCACCACCACTGCTACTGAAGAGATAAGGCATTACGTTGATCCAGAAGTATCATGTTTCTTTTGACGTAAATATTGAAATATTGATATTTTATATTATATTTTTTTCCTTCACTAAGATTTTTCTCATTGGATTTTTCTTAGTAAGCTTTTAACGAGGCAACATTTTGATGTAGAAGTATCAAACATCTTTTGATATAGTAAACTATTATTTATGAAGACAATGCAATTTGTGTGACTCAAATTCAAGTGAATCATATCAAAGATGATAGGATGGAGCACATTTCTTTCAAATTTCTCTTCACACGTAATATGAAAGGACAACAAGAAAGAGGAGAAACAAATCAGTTTTAAGAAAAGCAGGTAAATATGTTCTCAATAGCAATTTCCAAATCAACATTTAAGAAGATGGCGTACGAAATTGGCATACGTCGACTATATCAATAGATTAATTGAATAAGGTGTTATAAACCAAGGAAAGCATATAAAATTATGTTATAATGTACTCTTTTCCTTCACTAACATTTTCCCATAGGATTTTTTTAGTAACGTTTTTAATGAGGCATTACCTTGATCTTGAAGTACCAACCCTCACTGTAACACTGTAAAACATGTTACCTAAAGATGAAATAAAATTGCACTTTTTTCCTTATTTATGATTTTTCCCATAGGGTTTTTTTTCATAAAAAAGTTTTAATGAGGCAAATTGACTTTATCATCTTTGCATACACAAATTCAAGGGGGGGTATTGTAATATGTAAATGTAATAAAGGTGAATATGCTAATATGCAAAGGGACTTTACTGCAATTTACATGGCATGTAGACTCTATAAATAGAGAGAGATTGTTTACATTGTTTATATACCTGAATCAATAGAAATAAAATGTATCTGCCTTATATCTTATATTCTCCTTAATGACTTCTCTTTTATTACCTGTTCTGTTTTATTCTATGACACTTTGGAAAATTTAAATATTATACTTTTATTTTGAGATTGATATATTTTATTTTCCTTAACATATATTGTGTATTTGCCTTCTCAGGACCCAACAATTTTTTTCGAAAAATTTGTAACTCCGAATCTACAACATCAAAAAACTAATAATCAATAAATCATCATTATAATAAGAGCTAAAAAATGGTCGGACTAAACCAAGTACACCTATGGTTGCATTATATCTTATAAAATTGTCGGATCGACAATACAAGATTTAAGTTAGGACATTTTCTTATAACATGGAAAATAGACGAACAATATTAAAAAACAATTCAATAAATTCGAATAATAACATTTTAATACGTTTAAAATATTAACAGATGTTTTTTAATATTGCACCAAAGATTGTATGGCAATCTACTAAGTTTACATCCCTAGATTATAGGGCATTTATTTTAAGTTAATATAGTGATTCTTAAATTATTTATGGTTAATAATTAGAAGCAAACATTTTTATATAGTAATTATTAAAGTACATCAAAAAATCAATTTTCCACCACCAAAATAGCTTCGAAAAACTTGCTCTTTCCAACGCCATTTTTAGCGTCGATAAATCGATGTAGGAAAATTCAATGTTTCTCCAATGATATGCATTAGGTGTTTCCCAACGCTTTTTTGACACCATACAAAAGGTGTTTTCCGACGTTTTCGCAATGTCACACGCTAGGTATTTTCCAATGTCAATCGTTAGTTGTTTTCCAACATCTTTTTACCGTCACTCTTTAGTTGTTTTCCAACGTCTTTCCTGTTGTGTAGTTGTGGAGTACACGCTTTATGCAGAAGTGATTTACCCCATCGGGATCTTATTCACCCAATTACAAGAGGATAATTTTGATAAAGAAAAACAATATGGATATGCAAACAAACGCAAACATAAGATATTACACCAAATCATCTTCTTTATCGATTCACAAAAAAGAAATTTGTTTACACTTATAAAATAAACAAATTAAAACTGAATCAATAACCATTGAGAAAGGAAAATAATATCTAGATGATTAAAATATTGTTGAAGAAAAAGAACAATTAAAAACGACGGCACTGTATGAGTAAATTTGATCTCTTAAACCTGCTAAAAGTAGACTGAAGATCCATATGAAGATTATGTAAAAATATTGAAATATGAGTCCATCGGCAAATAATACAGAACATTGACCATGGAAGGGGAAGGCAAATGAAACTCTATAATCGTTTGTGGTTTTATGTTACAACTAAATGACACATAATTCATAAATTCAACTTTGTATGAATATACACAAATCAACATTATTTGACTATTTCCTCAAGAAAAGCAATATATAAAGCTCCATGCAGTTAGTAGTCAGTAAATTAGCAAAGTTAAATGGTATCTGCTTCGTTTAGACTTTTAGCTTTACAGTATTCGTGTAACTTCACTGCCAGTCATCATGTTACGTTAAAGGATAGTAATTCGTATACTTGGGAATTCTACCTGACAAGTAACAAGACAGAAAGAGAATTATACACACAAGTCAAGCAGGTTTATTGATTTTATAAATTTTAACCTTATAACTGTATTGATAAATAGTCAATACAAAAGCATTTTTTTTTTCTTTACAATAAAAAATGAAAAATAAAAATAAAAACCTTTGCTGTAACAAAAAGTAATCAAAAGATTCAGTTGAAGGAAAGTAGTCAGTACGTTCTTCAACCAACAAAAAAAGGTGGTCCAAGAAAAATGGTGGAAGCTCATATTAACAAGGGTGTATTGGACAAATTCAAGTATATAAATCAAATTCCTATAAAGAAATGATTTGGAAAGTTTACAAAACAACAAAGCAAAGTTCACAGCTCAGAGCTCCACAAATATCATATTCAGCCTTGGAAATAATGCACTTACCCTCATCTCAATAGGGTCAATTCTTTGAGAAAAGAGCACCAAGGCAAACATTGTGGTTAGTGCTTTTCCTTTATGTCTTGTAAAATTTGTAACGCTGAATTCTAGATTTTACACACAAAAAATATGGTGGTTAAACTTTGGTGGTATAAGATGCATGCAAAATGAGAGAAGTACCAGTTTTCTATCCATGACTTATTAGCTTACAAGTTCAAATTTTAGTCTGTTATAAAATTATATAAATTACTTGCAAGTTTGATAAAATTCTGGAGTTTGTTGAACTGAACATGCTTGATAAGTTTAATTGTAACAATTATCGCCTGATAAATTGTGTATACCATTGTGTAAACATGGTATACGAAAAGCAAAATAATATTACCTTCTGTCATTGTCTGGACAACAACAATCATCTCCTCTTGAATATTGAAACATTTTCAGCAAATTCCATCTGAAGAAAAACAAGGGAATAAAATTTAGCGGTCATAAAATATTTTTGCTCTCAACAATCATTTCAAGCCATGCAAAGTTATGCTAAGACGTTTCTTTTTTAAACCTTATCTCAATCGAAAAAACTATCACAAAATTGCAAAGAAATTGACGTCTGAACATGCATGATAGTATATAAAAGTGATTATATTCCACCTCTCACATCAAAATTCAAAAGAAAGCAACACCCATTACTTTCTTCTATCAAGTTCTTTGCATTTGCCACCCTCCAACATTTTTAAAATTCAAACATTAGCTCAACTACTGGACCAGTCAAACTGTAGTTCATATCTAAATACTCAGTCTCAGGCAGAGGGAAATAATATCTTATATTTGATTCTAACAAAAGAATTGTCTTTGTCAAAACTTTCGATAACCATCCTTTACTTACCAAGTCATTCAGAAGACTGCAACTCCCAGAAGACGATGCCAACAAGTATCAATCGAAAGCGCAGCTGGAAGGATGATAATACTACCGTGTTTGCTACGTAATTTGTTACCACCGATCCAGTATTTACCTAAAAAAGGAAATATATATTGATAAAAATTAGAAAAACAGGGAATTGGCAAAAATGGATGGTGAGAAAAGGTTAACAATTTATCAATCACTTGAATAAAATAAGCTTGGAAACGAGTATTTGCGTCGTAAGGAACTGTTATGAGATTAGTATACCAAACATAGAACAGTTGGGAGGGTAAGGAAAAAAATAACAAATAGAAAGCAAGAAATCGTGCATGACTTGGCCACTTGTTTTCTACATGAAATGTTAGTGTTCAATCATATCTAAGAAATTATGTGACAAGCTAAGTCTAGATCAATCTGTATGCAATAAATGATGATAAATCATAGTAAGAATGATTTCAGAGGTAAAATGATGCATAAAAAAATCATAATAAAAACAATCTCATAGGGAAAATAATGCATAGAAAAATATTTTTGTGTATGGCAGTTGTAGATGGACAGTTGAGACTTCTATTTTGTGGGTAGGAGAATATCCATGATATTGCCATGACTCAAAGAAGAGGTCCAAAAATGCCTGCTACAAAATTATGTTGAAGGTTTAATAGTACTACTGAAATGTCAGTGTTATGTATTTGTAATTGGGTTTGATGCAAACAAAAGTTGGGCCTAAATTGATTATTAATTCGAAACTAGAAAATTGATATAACTACCATAAGTTAAAATCTCATATTGGGCAACAAGTTGAACTCAAACCAGCTCTAAATACGCCATTATAATCGACTGAAATAAACATATCTAGTCACTGAGACACTCTCCTTGTATTACTCTTTGATAAATGACAGGTTAATACTTTTGCTCTCTGGTTCTTTATTCACCTATGTTCCATTATTTAACCATTTCATGTAAGCCAAATCCTATGTTTGAGCCTAAAGATCAGTTTATTCTAAAATCATTAAAAAAAAAGAAAAAAAAAAAAACTTAAACTTGTTCAAGATCTCATTTACTGCAATACAGATCATGACTCTATTCATATTTTTACGACAACTGAGATCCTTTTTCATAAATATACGTAAATGTATGGAATCGTTAGAAAACTGTGAACTCTTCTTTCACTTATACCAAAATGACATTTGCTATGCAGATGAATTAAAACTCGTGTAAATTCTCAACTTGATAGCAATAACTTGCATATATCACTTGACCACAGTTACCTGGAAAATCTATGAGATGATTAAGTTATCTTCTCAATGTTCTCGCAGAACTCTTTATTTCATAACTTTGTTATTGTATGTCACCAACAAACTTGCTGATATATTACTTGCAAATCTTTATGCAGTGCCACAACCACCTGAAAGTTTATTTCATTGGCATTATACGAGTGAATATTGTTGACATAGTACATGCTATTCTTTATGCTCACACTTGACAATTACATGCATCATTTACCCTTTGTAATGAGATGCTATACAAGTGAATACTGCCGGGTAATTTCTTTCTTTGGCATGCCTGTATGTTTATTTCAGGTATTTTATATCAAACTATTGTACTTGTATAGGATAATGGTTGATTAATTAGCTACAGCTTTACAACTAGTATATTTTCAGCTATTGTCTATGCTCACATTTGACAATTACATGCATTACTTACCCATTTTGCTGAGATGGTATACAAGTGGATATTGCCGGGTAATTTCTTTCTTTGGCATGCGTGTATGTTTATTTCAGGTACTTTCTATCAAACTGTTTTATTTGTATAGGAAGATGATTGATTAATTAGCTACAGCTTTACAACAAACGTTTTAAAAAACACGCCTGAGGCGCGCCTCGAGGCGAGGTGGAGGCTAAAACGCCATGCGCGGCTCATTGCATTGAATTGGTGCTTGAAGATATTAGTAAATTGACGGTGCTTAGCCAAACCATTCAAAATGCAAAATTTGTGGTGAAATTCATATATGGTCATTTTTCATTTTTGGGTTCTTGCTTTGGTGAGGAAGTTTACCAAAGATAAAGAGCTCATTCGTCCTGCGGTCACTAGATTTGCCACCTCTTTTCTTACTCTTCAAAGTTTATACATGCAAAAAGAAGGTATTGTTTCTTTATTTTCTTCTAAAGAATGGGTTGAAGGTCCATTTACTAAAAAAGTTGACGATATTCAAAGTAGAAAATATGTATTATTTGATGGGTTTTTTTGGCAACATATTGCTTATTGTGTTAAAAGTGTTCTCCCACTTGTTTGTGTTTTGCGAGAGATTGATGGAGAAGATAGACCCTCCATGGGATATATATATATATACGAGTTGATGGATGCGGCGAAGGAAAAAATTGCAAAAAATGTTGGGAACATTGAGAGAAAATACAAACCTATTTGGAGTCGTATAGATAGGCGGTGGGAATCACAATTACATCAACCATTACATGCGACGGGCTACTATTTGAATTCACAATTTCGTTATGAAGATTCTTTTTCTAATGTGGATGAAGAAAGGAAAGGTTTGTATATTTGTATGGATAGAATGCTTGGAGTGATAGCGAAGGCCGTCTCATTGCGGATTGTCAATTGGACGTGTATGATCGTGAAAATGGTTTATTTGGACATCCTATGACAATTAAGAGTAGAAAGATAAGAAGTTTGGGTTAGTAATTCACTTGTTATATAAGCATTTTATAATAAAATATGAAGTACTAAATATATGGTTTTTCATGTTTTATTGATTGATTAGTGTATTGGCAGGAACGCTTTGGGAAAGATACACCCGAATTGATGAATTTTGCAATTCTGGTACTAGGTCTAACTTGTAGCGCATACGGATGTGAGCGGGATTGAAGTAAATTTCAATGGGTAAGTCACTTTAAAAACATTCTAGCAAATCATTGTAATTTTATTTCCATATTGAATCAAATTTATCTTGTTTACACTAGGTGCATGCAAAGAAAAGAAATAGACTTGAACATAAAAGATTGCATTCTTTGGTGTATGTAAAATATAACACCACTTTGAGGCATAGAGAAAT
Source organism: Allium sativum (assembly GCA_030737875.1). NCBI lineage: Eukaryota > Viridiplantae > Streptophyta > Magnoliopsida > Asparagales > Amaryllidaceae > Allium > Allium sativum. The sequence continues at coordinate 90,381,124 of CM060912.1, read as the reverse complement.
CATGAGAAGAAGAAAGATGGATCCAATTGTTGTGAAAGAAATTGATTCTGATGATGAGTGGATTGCGAAATCAAAAATCCGGTTCTTTCCTCCGATCCAAGTTGGCATGAAGAAGATCGCTTTCTTGATGTGGATGCCATAAGGAATATGCCTGCTTCGATATATGAAGATACTTTATGCATTAGAGAACCAACAATTCAAGACCGAGAACCTATACCTTCTAGAGATCCTACTCCTCCCCCACCACCACCTTTATGCATTAGAGAACCAACAATTCAAGATCGAGAACCTATACCTTCTAGAGATCCTACTCCTCCCCCACCACCACCAAGAGAATCTAATCCTTCACCTCCTCCTATTATTGTATACACAGAAAAGCGCAATAACAGTGGTGGTGCAAGTACGTATTAAAAGAATTAGGAACAAGCAAATTGTTAATTTTAAAATATAGAATTAACTTATATTGCTAACTTTATAGGCAATGATCCAAAAGGGAAGAGCGTGAGAATCAAGAAAGATGATGTTGACGATTAAGATCCTTTATTCGAATCACAGACGCGAGATGTTTTTGATGCTAGTGATGATGATAGCTTGGATGACAATATGCTTATGGATGAGGAAAATATCATTTGACCATTTGCATTTTATATTAAATGTGCAAGAATGACTGTATTTTGTTTGAATTGATTCGAATGCTTTATGGTTTTTAGTTAGTACTTGACGCTTAATGTTATTTCATATTAAAAATTAAGTATATGTGCTGCGCTTTTTTTTTACCTGAAAGGCTTACGCCTCAACGCGTCGAGGCTTACGCCTCGCCTCACGGACCCGAAAACGCTTTGCGTACACCTTTTGCAATTTAAAACATTGTTTACAACTAGTAGATTTTCAAACCCTTACACTGTGACTAATATAAGCATCATAGCAATAGCTGCTAAGAGTATGAAGGTTACAATTCATGTTGAAATCAACTCATTCGAAAAGAGATCAATTAAACTGCATTTTGTTGTCTCCATTTTATCTTAATTTACTGTTTTGTTGTATATTCCAAAGTTGAACACACACACACGCGCGCGCGAATGAGCTTTGAGAAAAGTTCAAAAGAAAGAGAAAAAAGAAGTTGCTAATGTTTACTGGATGGCTTGTAAGATTAAAACTTGTAACGGATCGACCACTCAAGGGATTTGGATTCCTAGAAACAAGGGGAAAATGGACGACTTGTAAAAATGAAACATGCGTTTTTTTAAACTGATTATTCTTTAGGGAATCTCCCAATCATCAAACCTCTTATTGATCTTTTCTCAAATCAATGTTTTCGATTCATTAATTTTTCTTTGATTACTACTGACACCACAATCATTGCTGATACCATTAAATTTCAAATCCATATTTTATTTCATTCAGATCTCCAAACTACGAATTTCACCATCATCATCTATCCGGTGAACAAAACTCATGCTTGAACGAGATAAGAGTTCGATATGTTATACGTAATTTTACCCCCATTTGGAGTAAACCGTTTTTGAAAGTTGGTTAACAAACCAAATGCCCACAAAAACCGAATATCAGCGGACTATTCGATGTAAACTAAGCCTATTCTGATTGTGATACAAAACCAATTTAGAGGGAATAAATACAAAAAATGATCCACAGCACAAGAAATATCTGAAAATTCCCAAAAGCCAAAAATACATATTCTTCCAAGGCGACCCAGATGAGTGCTTGAAGATATTTCTTGTGCTGTAGAAAATATAGTGAGTACCGGGTAATTGCTTTTAATCAATTATGGTGATCAATTCATCAACTTCATATGTTTACTCATTCTATGTTTAAACTAGATCAAAATTTTGTCATCATGAATTTGTACATACCTCTACCATCTAATTATTTTTTGTTTAAAAAAAATATTGGAACAATATTATTAATAAATCAGATTTCAGAAGATAGAAATTTGTATGTTTCGATATAACTTATTGTGTGAATGGAACTTTGAAACAATTTCACTAACTGATCATGGTTGATAACATAATGTTAAGATTCAAATACCTTACTTTTAAATTATTTTGAAACAAGTTTTTGTTTAAAACCAATAGAAGTTGTTATAATTAAAACAAAAACAAAAAATCATGTTTGCAAACTGTTTTGAACATAGTTCTATTTTTTAATTTCTCCACAATATTTTGATTTGCCATATATAGAAGTTAGCATCTGCAGCTCCCAGTCGTCTGATGGAGCCCTAGGATGCCGAAGACATGTTTTTATTTGGTTATTCAGCTCATGTGCAAGGAGAGAGACAGACTGAATATTTAGATAGAAACATATAGTGGATATCAAGGGCTAAGTCAATAGGTTGAACAAGGGGATGTTTAACCTAGCTCATATATACGGCAAAGACTGTCTTTTCCTCATCTTTGATACACCTCAAATCATCTGATTTCAACCAACATGTTACAGTTAAAATAATAAAGTTTCTCTATCCTCACTAACATCCACATTGTCATGTTCAAATACTTAAATTCCTAAATATCCACACTGTAACATGATTCGATGTCCATAGCTTTTAATACCACTTACATACTTTGCATGGAGATAAAATGCATGGAGCAAATAAAGAAAGCCCCGACGGTATTCTGAAAAGAAACAAAGACTGCTGTCGCAGTCCACTGTTGACAACATTTTGGATGTATGCAACAACTTCCTCTCTGGTTAGTTGATTCCCTCCCGCTCATTCTTCCACTGAAGTATTTGCATACTCGCAGAACATTGGTATTTCAACATATTTACTGTTACACTAAAAGTAACACTAACATCTAAAAACAAGATTTAGTACAAATGAACGAAGAAAATTGAATGAAAAACAAGTAGAAAAGCAATAAAATCATGCACAGCCATTTATAATGGTTCGGCATTAACAAGACTACATCCATTTTCTAAATTATCTCTTTTCTTTATTTTTTGATGTTACAGAGGTCCGGATCGACAAAGATCCACAGCACAAGAAATATCTGAAAATTCCCAAAAGCCAAAAATACATATTCTTCCAAGGCGACCCAGATGAGTGTCAGTTCGAATCGATCGGAAGATAAGTGGTGGTAGTGGAGTTAGTGAAGATAGTGATGTAAGTGGGGTGGCCACGTTCGAGATGTTCGGACTGGTTCACATGTGGTTGGAGTTCAGAACGGTACCGATCTGAATCGGTACTGATCCAGATTCACTTAACCACATGTGATCCAATTAGTGTTACCCATTCCATAACTTTGTCTTCACTTTCATCTACCAATCCGGACTAATGCCTGTCCTGCCGATCTGAATGTGATAGCATGAATTTGGACTGAGCCGAACCAAAGTTGCATCGCAAGCTCTGAATAAGGCCTATCCAGGTCAATGAGGCTTGAATCATGTGCAAATGGGCAAGCATGTCAATTTGGAGCAAGGCGACAGTCTTTAAGCTTAAGTGAGAACTAGGATGAGCCGATGCAAAAGTGTCAATCTGGCTAAACCGATCTGCATTTTACGCCCTTCTATACTCGATTCCAAGCATCCCATTGTGTTGTTTTTTTGAGGTTGCCTAACCACTATTCCACAGCTATGCCCTGCCTTAATATCAAAGCTTCTGAATTATCATTTTGGGTCACCCACTACATAACCACTAACCACATTTGTCTGAATAGTCTGGAGTAATCGGGCCTAAAGATGGGATAATATTTTGCCCTCAAAAGTACGTCTTGTTGTGAACACAACGTGCTTTGAATTGGATTGAGCTTTGTTGTCTGAAAAAATGTTATTTTGTCATTGGAATAATTGTCCTTTTTTAAAAAAAGTTGCCTTAGAGAATAGTCGTGTCTCTTGAACTCATTAGGATGCTAGATAGGCTTTATCCGCGTAAATATATGATTGAGTCTTGATAGTTCTTTATCTTCGCTTCGCTCGGTTCCATAGAGCTAAGTACTCTGAATCAAAAGCCCTTGATAGTCTGAACTAGGTCTCTCTTTGCAGTCCACAGATGAGTACTCAATCTCTGTCGAATTAAGAAATCGATCGAACGTTGAGTACACACAATCGTGTTAGTGTGTTAGTGTCAAGGTTTTAAATCTCGCTCATCTCGCCCGAAATCAAAGATTTGACATCATGTTTAGCTATAAGCATCTTAGATATTGTCCATTTTGACCGAGATATAAACTCGAAACTTTCTCAAAAACCCGAGATCTAAAATCTTGGTTAGTGTACGCCTTTTGAATCGTCGGCTCCCAAGTGTGTCAAGATGCAATTAGGTCGTTGTCGAGTCGTGTCTTTCATTCACATACACGCACATGATCAAATTCGTCCTCTTTTTCCTTTTTCCATTTTTAAAATTTCAGATCGACATACGATCCGGATTCTAGAATTGACCTCGGATTGATGCCAATAAGGGTCCTCCAAAATTAAGGAAGAAGAAACAGTCTACCCGATCCAATGATTGACTATATAAAATCCCCTACTCTTCTCCTACTCACTTTTACTTAGCCTCCACTTCCCATACCTGAACCGAACTCGTAACTGATTCTTCCAAAAACCGGCATTACCCTCAACTGTGATCGTCCATTACCCACGCACACACTCCTTGTTCGTTGATCTCAGATCTCCAGCTCCGTCACTCCTAGTCTATTTCAGTTCGATGTGCAATCACAAAATTTAGCTGAGTGAATTTTCTTTTATCAAACTATCAAACCTTTTTCATAATTGTTGCAATGGCGAAGGTTGGAGAGAAAGCTGAGGTGACGTCGGTCATAGTGGTGATAAGTCGAGTGGAAGAGGAGAGGAATAAGGAGAGCACTGAGCATGTTTGGTAGTACGTGAAGGAAGGTGATAGGAGATGTGGGAGGAGCATATTAGGTTTGGTGGAGATGTGATGAAAAGAAAGAGCAACGGGTCTGGATCGAGGGGGGGAGGGGATCCGGATCAGTAAGAGCTTGGATATGGATCGATGTGGTGAGATACAGAAGGCTAAAGTTAGGATAAGTAGAGAACTTTCAGATCAACTTACCATACGCGGGATTAGGATCGATGTAAAGGCACAAGATTTAAGTCAGCAACGAAGATTAGATCTGGGTCGATGCATATGACTTAAGAGATTTTGTATTGGAGTGATTTTAATTCGGGCCTACCTTTGATCGCGCATTTGGACACGCAAATTGAACAGGAACCCAAACAAACTTTAGGCTCTGAACAAGACATTCAGACTCGAACTTGGACTTAGGATTATAGCATATTTTCGAACTGAATACTGGAACAAAATGCATATAACAAACGTATGGAACTGCAAATTGATGACTTGAAAATAAACACCGAACTTCTAATTGTCGATAGTTTATCCCAATGCTTGGTCAAACCTTAGACTTGCCGATTTGAAGGCCGTAAGACGGTTAACGACGATGGTCGCTCCAATTGGATTCCAAATCACATCTTTAATGATGTTTTTAACTCTAAATTGCATATTACCTATTACATCATTTTAATTGCTCGTGCTTAAGTCGTGTCGCTGAATTAGCTGCTAAGCAAGAAACAAAACATGGAGACTCTAATACATCATATAGCTCGTCTACAGCTTCTTACGGAATAGTTCTCGATCAAAAAATCGAAAAGCCTGACATTCAACAAAAGGCCATGGAGAACGCGACGGACAATCTTGCTTTAGCTCCCGATGTTTTGGAAGGAGTTGCGTGGTTAGAGAATCCAATTGATATTTTTTCTTTTACTATCGATGAAGAAAAACTAAAAATGATATGTGTCAAGTATAAGATTCCATTAGAGGATGTTCTTGTTCCCGTCATGGTGACAGGGGCACACATACTCCCAGAACGCTACACCGCATGTAATCGGTATATATACATAGTCATTTACGTGCCGCCCTTTAACTCTTATACTTACGATATTTTATATTATATGAGGTTTTCTCTCATGTAACTCCATCCAAATACCATGCTCATATGTTGTATTTATATCATTTACCTCGAGTACATCCACAGGTGCACATCATCAACGATATTCGATTCTTGTTTAACTTCAAACGGAGAAGAGATGCACCGTCCTTTACATATTTCAAAGCAACTTAAAATAACCAATGATAATTGAAGGGTAGAACAAGTTGAGCAACTTCAAATCGTAGTGGTTCTTCGTCCGATGTCCGGATGGCTTCGCCAAACATTGGATGGAAGGACATAAGTGTCACCTTTATGAACTTGCGCCAATATTTCAATTCTTGCAGCAAGACTTTGTCGTTTTAGCTTAAATAAATCTTTGTTTAATTCGGAAAATCCTGCAAGACATCTAGAAGTATGCTTATGCAGCGGTTACTCAACTGTGTGGCATTCCAGCAAGTCATAGGAATGCTCTAAGTTTTATCACTAATGTACTCCATGGCTTTGGCTTGCTAAAAAACTGTAAAAGTGTCGGTCATGATAAAATTAGACTGTCGGGAGAAGCTCAAGCGAAAAGCGAAGGTGTTCTGAAAAAGGAAGGTTGGAGGAGGATGGTGATCTTGTCGTGCCACCAGCTACAAAGCATCAAATTGAAGGGGCTCAATGCCATGTTGACGGCAACGACGCGACTTTGATTCATGAGCCAGAGACAAAAAGAGGAGAAGGCGTCTAACCTTCTACTCCAAGAACTCCTTTACCAACCAAACTTGAAGTGGGACAGCCATACCAATCTCATCTTTTTAAGGAAGGAGTAGAAAAAGAAGCTTCAGTTTGCACTAAAGAAGTACTCAAGGGTTTGCCTGATCTCCCACTTGAGGCTTTATCGTTCGATTTTGGGAATGTTAACTTGACACCCTCCTCTCTAGTTTAAAGAGGATAGACGCTTTCCTTAACTTTGGAGAAATTACTCCGCTGAGTAAAGCTTCGGAAATTAGTCTATTGGGGAACGCTAGGACATGTACAGCACAAGCGCTACACGTTAAAATACTTGTTCACGCTTACATTTGTTGATTTTGATCGATGTAGTTTGCAGATACAATGGAAATAACAAACCGACACCACCACAATCTTGGCATCAGCGTTCATAAGCACCATGAGCACCATTCTAAGTCGAAGTACATGTGTCATGACAGTTGCGATCATGAAGGCGAAGAACGCCACAGTTTCGCTAGTGAATATCACTCAAGATCACAGTCACCGTTCCAAAGGGAGTTAGGAAAGTCATCTCGCAATAGCAAGCAATTAAAGGTATGTCCAAGCCTCTCTTCAAGTTCCTCCACCGCAGGCGCATGCTAGTCGGAGTCACACCAAAGGGATTTTCGGACCCAACCACGAAATCATCTACCCACACCGAGCAGTCTAAGAACAAAACGACACAAGTTGTTGCAGCTACTGGGCTAAGAGACTGCTCGTAGGAATGAAGCGTGAGATTCAAACTTTATTCCCCAAGCTTCATTTTGACAGGCTAAAATTTGTCTCGTGGATCCATGTGATTCATTATGAGACCGACAAAGACAACACGGGTCGGACATTTGATGTCCATAAACAGTATAAAGAAATGAACTGATAGCTCAGAAGCTCTCTGATATTATAAGGAGTTGGAATTGGATATCACCAATGCCAAGCTTGAAGCCAACTTCGATTAAGGATAAAATCAAACATATTGACATCGAGGTTGTCGACTACAAAGTTAAGTTGACTGAAGCAGAGAAGCAAATTGAGGCCATCAAAAACGAAGCTAACGAGAATAGGAATCGATTTCGTTGTGTGTTAGATAACATGTCTTTTCGGACCTCTACTTTCAAGGACGAAAACAAAGCCATCAACCAGGAGATTCAAAAATTATAGGTGGAGAAACATGTTTTGTCCAAGGAGGCTACCAATTTTAATATCAAGCTCGCCGAGACTGAGAAGGCTAAAGCAATGGCTAAGGAAGTCACTCGGTCGGCATGTGATGAAGTCGTTGAGGCTAAGCTCAAAATAAGGGAGAACCAAGGAGCTTCAGGTCAAGGTCGACGAGGCTGAAGAGGAAAGTAAGGAGTTTGACCCCCTCATTCTAGGACTTTACCGACACATCCTCTGTCGCAAGACTTGTCGTGGATTCAAGAATACCCAATGACATTTGCTGAAGCTTGAAATCACTTGATAGAAGATAAAAAATGATTGACCCACAACGACACAATCGATGAAGAGGATCTAATCAAGCGATACTTGAAACGGGATGAACCAACCGCTCTCCAAGAGGTTCGTTGCATGTTTAAAGAAGAAAAGGAGGCTGAGAAGGCAGTAGGAAAAGCTCGAGAGAAAGGAAAGGAGATTGTGGCTGAAAGCACTGATGTTTTGCACAATGCTGGCTTGACAGGTCAGTAATCGAGCCAGGATGCTCCCATCTGGCCTCAGTCACCTCTACTCAATTATCATCTGTCAATCCCATATATGATTTAGAAAATCCAAACCTAACAACTAGGTCGACCTAACTTCAATCCAAGCAGCTAAAACAACTCAAAAAAGCGAAGAGAAAATGATCAAAGGTATTCCTACGCTCTCTCCAGCTTTCTAAAAAGTTCACATTACATGTAAGCAAGGCAGTAAGCTTCCGCTCGAGCCCTGGGAGGAAAATAAAAGTCTAATTGCAATAGGTCTTTCTATTGCATGTACTCAAACTGGAAAGTTTTTGGCAGGTGCCCGAATTACTTCAGCCTTTGAGCTCCAAGTGCCTCCAGCTGATGCTCCCGGTAGTGTACCCAGTGGGACGAAGCTATGATTGATGTTTTGCTAGGGACCAACATGGGAGACGTTGAGTTGGAGAGGAAGGCGGAAGAAATTACATATGTTTGTGAAACTTGGAAGATCGAACAACTCAACATGGAAGAGTTTGCTAAGAAACAAGAGGCGCATCTAGCCACCAAGCAAGAAAATGTCATCATCTATCCAAAATCACCACCAGCGCTTGCGTCAGGCGATCCAGGATATGAGAAGGCGGAGCATAAAATTGCTAAGCAGTTCGAGGTCGATCTCTCCTCATTCAATTCCACATCTGGGAAATGTGGTAACGCCAGATATGGTAGAAGCTCAAAGCGAAAAACAAAGAAATTTTCCGAGAGCCGAAGAATTCCAAGAAGGATAAGAGACGATCACAGGGCTAATTTCATGTTAGTGTAGCTGCTTTTTATCTTTTTGTTGGCTGAACTTGTGTGAGTACGACCCTATCTTTTGGATATGCATAGGACAATAAGTTTTCGTTTATCCCTTTCCACACTTGTTGTGAATAAAAGTAACATCTTCTTGTCCAAGTGTTTCAAGTGTTTATATTTTCCATTCAATGTACTAACAATTAGTCACTCATCGTTAACACTTAAGTCGTGCATAACCGACCTCGAATTTGAGCATCGAGTTAACAAGTCACTCCCAAGCCCTCATCTCGATCGTGATCTCGGGTTACGTGGCGAGTTAAGTGTGATCTCAAAATCTGGGTGTCGCAATCAATCCATTAAGTCCTTATACTCATGTTCCCTATTATTTTTGGCAGAGTTAATGAAGTATTTTTGTTCTAAAGTCAACTCTCGCTCTTCGGGTTTCGAGTATGAGTGTGGAACATCGTTGGATCAGCTTTTATACTCTCTCATCGTTGCTTCGGGTTAGAGTTAGGAATCAAGTGGTCGTTATTCTTGACGCGCATATCATACTCATCCTTGTTTATACCTATATAAAAATTCTTATTACTAGAGCTAGTATGGCAAACGGTCGAATCACGTTTACCTCGAGGTCGCTCCTTTGCCCTTGCGCCGAAGGCAAAAGTTGCCTTCTGGATGGTCTGGTCACATCCAAATAGAGTTTATATCCTGTCGAAACGTGCGCTGGAGTTATAGACATCATTGGGCAAACGATTGCGTCGCGCTTGCCTTCGCCTATCATGTCTCGTCGTGTTTCAAGAAATTAATTGATAAGGTAGACGGTTGATTCATATCTACTTTCTAGATTTGTACTCTACTTGTTGAACAATAAGCGAGATTAAACTACGAGTGATCGAATCACGCTCCAAAAACATACGAGGATGTTGGAGGTTACATCACAACTATAATTCTACATATTATACCAAAAGCTCTATTAAAGTCAAAAGTAGAATCGGCATGTCTTGCCGTATTATATTATTTACAAGAAAATTGTCAACTAAACAATATATGCTCCAAGTGAAATGTCGTTAGAGATACTCATCCATTTGATAACTGTCACCATCAACGTCATTAGCTTGAAGGCTTTGTTTTCAAGCCTATGTTGAATGATGTTAAGTCATTCCCTCTACGGAAAATATGCAGAGATGGGGAAGATACGCTTCAAGATAAGATCGCTAATATCAAAGGTTCTGGGACGAACCTTGGTGTTGTAGATCGAACGGTCCGATGTCAATGCACAACCACTCTCAAGCCAGCTTCTTCTCGCCTCTCATCAATCATGTCCAAGGATTCCAAGAGGAGCACATTATTCGATAAAGGATCATAGCATGCAACCCAAAGAGAAGGACTTTCAGTTCAACTGGGATGACAACTTCCCAGTCAAAGGCAAGGGCGAACGAAGTGTGGTCAATCACACTTGTTTGTATCGACATGTTGAGAAAAATGATATTTTTATTGTGTTTGGACACTTGGCTTGGCCTGTAGAGTAATTTGAAAATCTAATTTCGATATATCGGTTAACTGAGCTTACCCGTACCCATTAGAGCCAGCGTAACATATAAATTTGAATAAAATGAATGCATGTGAACCGGTAACTAAGCATGTCCTATTCTCTGGTAAGTGGTGCGTAAAATAAGGATATTCAAGTTCGAAATCCACTTTTCTTTGATTCAAATTCCTGTTACTGCTGCCTTCATCATTTCAATTCCATTTTAGAATTGCTATTGCCTTCTCCCTCAAATCTGAACTCTTGCATCCTTATTAAAAACGAATTTTTCAACCCGACCGCGTAGAAGCGCCTCCACTGTTACCTCCTCACGTAAGTCTGAACCTCTGCCCTCGTTCGATCCTCCCTCCTCGCTCTCTCCCCATCGACCAACTTCACTTCTCCGCCAAGACCCTACCACGATAACGTCACCTCTTACCCTGCACCTCTAACCTTGCTACTCCTAAGGACTGCTGACCCAACCTACCACAACAATTGCCTCTACCCTCATCGACGAGGTCCACCCTTCCTCCATATCACCACCATCCATCCAAGTCTCGCTTCCAGTTACTTCAACCTTCCAAAGACCCTGACCTCTACCACATTCCAATCCACGTTTTAGCATCCTTTCAACACCTCACTCCACCCACCAACGCTCCCTTCGACAACTGCACCTTGCTTAAACCTCCACTACGCCACCCCACACATCAATCAGACCCTTATAAGACAGTAGCTCTGCCTCAACGAACCCTGATCCACTCCTCATCGCAACAGGCTATTTAAGACAGCAGCACGGTTAGCTCAGTTCCAGTCAGTCGTCGTTCAATCAAGTTACTGGATGTGTCATTAGTTGTTGCGTAATCACTACAGTGTTGCCTTTGTGTCCACGCAGTTAATGCCGAGTCACGCACCAGCTGTGCAGCTTGATTTTCCACTTTGCAGTTGTGTCGTTCGTCGTGTCGTAGCTTATGGACTTCGTAGTCGATTTTAGTTCCATGTCTAGGTAATTGTTTAAAACCATTCACGCTAAACTAACATTTTTATGCAAGTTGAATTGAGTTATGTTTGGTAAATTATAAGTTGATTGAACTTAAATTGACATATAATTAACTTGGTTAAATTATGAAATAATTATTATTATTATGTTTGATTAGATTTATTGACATTATATGCATGTGTAGTATATAATTGGAGAGAAAAAAAAACACTATCAAAGAAGCCTTACCTAGTAGCCGTAAAAATGGACGGTTCTGGTCTTTCGCTCTCTTAGAACTTTGGTAAGGCTACCAGGACTACGCACCTCCAACTTCGCCAAAGCACTGGTGCATATGTTTCAAGGAGGGATTTTAGCCATGTTAAGGATAGATGGCTAACTGGAATAAGTGCCCATTTTTAGGTAACTTAGCCATATGTAGACATATGAATTTAAGAAGTAATTATAATCTTATTTAGTCATATCCATGTATTGAATGATTGTTATAGTTATGTTTATTAATTGTTAGCATGATTATTATGGAATTCTTATTGACATTGGATAATGCTGAAAGTGTACGCCTATGACATTGGAAGGGGTTAAATGATATATACCCATATATTTGAAATTATAAACTTTTCACTTGGACTAGGTAGAAAATTTAAATAATAAACATCGATTAGTCAAAATAAATGGCTTTATGCAATTGGAATTTTTCGAAATTTTAATAATAATAATAATAATATGAAAAGTATAAATGGAAATTCGTTAAAATAATTTATTTCAAGGTTTGAATATAAGATTTTATATAGATAATTAGTATAGGAATTGAATTTTCGAATAAAATGTCTTAAGGAATTGAAATTTTGTAAGAGTTGTTTTTTTTAATAACTTAAAACCCGACTTTGTAACTAAATGTGAAATTTGGTTGGAACTTATAAAATACTATCAAAATGAATTGATTAATGGATTTTAAATTGATTTATCAAAATTTAAAACTCAAATTTTAAAGCTGAATGACTGAATTTTGAATATTTTGAATATAACACATTAAGTTAAAGTTTATTAAGTGATTAACGACTTTTTAAAATTGAACTGACTGAATTAACTTTGATAATTGAAAGTGAATTAGCAGTCTTTGTTTTAATTTGGAATTAAGTTGAAATTGATCTAATTATGCTTAAATTGGATTAAGACACGAAATTAAAGTTAACAGGAATTTTAAATGTTTGAATTAAACGGTAAATCTTGAAATGATTGAGTATAATACGACGAATTTAATTCGAAATCTAAAGTTTTGAAATGGACTATATGGTGTGAGATAAATGAAAAGTTTCAAATTTATGAATTTGTTTATTGAAATAAATAAATCAAATTTTTTCTTAAAGTGTTGGGTTTAAATCCTAAAAGTTAAAGTTAAGATTTAATTTAAATTTATCAAAATTGAATTATTTTAGGTGCTGAATTTGAAATTTAAGTTTTAAACCAATTTAATGTAAATGGGTTTAAAAATGGAATTTAAGTTTTGAAACCAATTTAATGTAACTTTTTGTAATTATTATTTGTTATAATAATAAGTGTTATCGATCAGTATAAAAACCGGTCGGTCTTGCCAAAAAAACAATGTAACTTTTTAAAATTGGAAATTAAAATTGAAACCATTTAAATTGAGGCTGGTTTTAAATTCGAAATTGAAATTTGAATATGTTATAAATTGAAGCTGATTTTAAATTGGAAATTGAAATTTGAATTTTTTATAAATTGAAGACTGAATGATTTGATTTTTTTTTAACTGGAATATGAGATTTGACAGAGTTTAGAGTGAATTTTGAAAATTTGGTTAACAAACTATTTTATTTCAAAGTATTACATTTAAAAACTATTTTCAAATTAGTACTAATTCAATTCAATTTTTATTTGTTAAAGCTATTCTCCATTATACTATTTTAATTCAAACTATTTTCTGTTAAAACAATTTTCAATCAAAATTTTTTTTAAACATTGATTAGTTTAAGTTAAACTATTTTTAAATGCAACTATTTATATATTTATTCAAACTATATGAATCTAAGCTGTTTGAGCTTAAAACTGTTTTGAATGTAAAGGATTACAATTGTAATGATATATGTGATATGAAAGTTTGAATATGAAATTTAAAGCTTATTATGAACTGACTTAGGATATGAAAATATGATATTGAAACTTGAATCTAATATTGAGCAAATTTGGGATATGATAATGCGGAATTAAAATTTGAATTAACTTGATTTGTAACACGAAAGTATAATGTTTTACTAACATGTAAAGTGTAAAAATGAAGATTGATTGTTAAAGAGACCGGGCTTGATATTGGCATACTTTATGTCAATACTGAAACCACTTTAACAGTTATGTACGTGGAAAATACACGTACACAAAGCCATCAAAATAATCTCACCATTTGGTTCACCAACTTCGGTTACTGCTAAGTTGAACCTTTCCAAATAATTCTTCAACGGCTCCCCCGGAGCTTGCTGAATACTAGTGAGCATCATTACATGCTTCGATCTAGCTGCATGGATGCAAAAATGACCGAGGAACTTCCGTTATAGCAATTCAAACGACGAAATAAAGAAAATAGGTAGCATCTTGAACCGCATCGTACCCACTCCTTCAAGATAAATTAGAAAAGCTTCACACTTGATCGCGTCCATAGCTTGGACCGAGTCGACATATCCTTGATATTTGTTCAAATGATGCATTGTGCCAGTCTTACCAGCGTAATATGGCATCACAGGCAAATTAAACATATGTGGATGTTCAGACTCCAGAATATTATCGATAAATGGAGTATGACTCCTTTCTAATCCCCAATCTTCATTGGACTAGCCTTAACTATCTTTCATTATTTGTACCATGGTTGTCCGGTCCAGATTCCGAATTGCTATAGGGTAATAAGCGGGCTTTGTCGTGTGTCTATGTCCTCTCGGTTCTTGCCTTTCGGATCAAACTCCTTGAGTAGCATTTCTAATGGCATTTCCTTGATATCTAACTCTCCGGTCAATCAATGACAGCGCATGAAGATCCAAAAGCATTTGGGTTATGTCCCAAAGCCTAAGAGTTCGGATTGGCATGGGCTACTTATCGTGGATCGACGAATGTCTCGACATCCAGTTTGATCCCCCTGGGTGCACCGAATTGGTGCAATGATGTGCCTCAGATGGGTATGACCCAGGTCATTACGCCGTAGATCAATACCGATCCGGATGTGACGAGCAACCGTTTCGAACCCATCTCCTTCCACTCTCTGGCATTGGCTCTTGTAGCTTTTTCCTACAATGAAGATCGCTCTGAATCCCAGCATTACAGGGATGGTGACCACCTTCTCATCTCATTATACTCTGCATTCATCCTATTGACATGATTCCTCAAGTCAATATTGTCTCTAATTTGTTGGTTTAGCGCCTTATATGTTTGTTAAAGTTTTCCCATCATATTCATGAAATTAGCCTGAGTAATCGGATCGGTAGACGCTGGAGCAGCAGCAACGGTGGTTGCAGGAGTGTTGGTAGTATTAACAGCGGCATTTTCGCTTTCTCGTTGAATGTTTGCCTCTACCTAAGCCTAGGTGTTTGCACGGGACGTAGAGGTTCTTCTCTTGCCTATCATGGTTATTCCTTCTAGATTTCAACAAATTTGAGTTGATAATGGTCAAATTCGAATATCCTCTTAGTGGAACTGTAATCCATTAGTAGTTTGACGTTAACGAAACTACGTCCATTTCATAAATTCTTACGCCAATCTTGAATTTTTTTAGGCTGCAGAGGTTTTGGTCAGTGAAGACCCCAAGCACAATAACTAAAAATTCATAAAAGCCAATAGTCCATGATTCTTCCAAGGCAGCCCGCATTTATAGATGAAGGTGAGCTCGAATCTGCTGGAAGATTAGTGGTGGCGTTAGTGGAGTCAATAGCGGCACTAGCCCGGGTCGATACCGATCCGAATTATAACATGTGGGATCCGGATCGGGTTAACTTAAAACCCTAATTTTGTCTTCATTTTGTCTATCGATTCGAAGTAATGATTGTCCCACTGATCCAAATGTGGTAAGCTGAACCGGTGTTGCATCGCAACCTTTAAAGAAGGCAGATTTGAGTGAATGAGGCTTGAATCTTGTGCAAGCGAGTGAGCATGCCAATCCTGGATCAAGGTGGCAATCTTTAAGCTTACATGATAACTAGGATAGGCTGATCAGTACGTGCTGATCTGATTATACCAATCCGGATTTTATGCCTATCTAGACTGGGCTCCAAGCATCACGTCGTGTCGTTATTTTGGGTTTGTCTAACCGCTATTCTTTAACTATGTCATGCCTTAATGTCAAGACTTCTGGAATATCATTCTGGATCATCCACTATATGACGGCAAACCATATTTGTCTAAATAGTCTAAAGTAGCGGGGACTAAGACCATGTAACATTTACTTTTGTCAATGGCCGTAGTGGAGCATGTCATTGTTAGAATTGAAATGTTGTCCTCATTTCCAATTAATACGATAGTTGTGTACCAGTCGTCCAAAAGACAATCCACGATCAAAGTTTTGTTCTTTGCTGAATAATCCAAATGATGTATATCTCCTAATGCGACATCAACATCTAGGCTTTGATCATTTTTCAGAAGTAAACGTCATTGAATTGCTCCAACGTGACCCAGTATAGATACACCAAAGCACTCTCCTTGTCCTCCATTTTAGAATTGAGAAAAGCAAAACCACCCTTTCCCCATGCATGACTGGAAGAACGCGCAAAAAAATAGCTTGTGAGGTACAACTTTCCAAATTACTTATTTTGGCAAATTTTAATCCCCTGATCCAGAACAACGCATGTTCATACCCTCCACCTCTCCACCTTGAATATTACAGAGCATTCTGCTTTTCCACATGTTTGATCATTAGCTGGCATACCAAACTTCAATTTTAGATAAATTTAACCATTGTGCAATTGCTTAATTAATCGCTAGTCAAAATATTTGAACCTGGTGCTTTCTCAGTATTGCCTTCGTCAATATTTAATGTCATAAATGTTAGATCTAGATTAACCCTAGAGGGGGGGTGAATAGGGTTTATCACAGTTTTAAACTGAATTTAAAAAAAAAAATTTGACAGGATATTAAAAAATAAAAACAGATCACAGAATGCAGCAGAAATAAAAGTGCAGAAAATAAATCACACACAGATATACCCAGCTTCGGCAAAACCCTGCCTACTGCTGCATTCCTAAGGTTTCTACTAGATGATAGAACAGATCCCGCATACAAGACCTTGTACACTCGCGACTCTCGCTCCTATTCTAACTCTACGCTCAAAACCCTAGACTGGACGATATCCCCTCGACCAGATTTACCCGTATTACAATCCCGTAACACGTAACACAAATTTTACAGACTCTGATACTGACAGTCAGCACCCTGACTGGATTCCTAGACTTTACAGATCTAGACACAGTTTGAATTTGGTTTACAAAACAAAAACAAAACACAATAAAAAATTAAAAAAACAAAAACAAATTAAACCCTAGGATTTAAAGATATAAGGGTCATCCCCTTTGTAAATTATGGCTTAGTCAATGAAACACTTGGCCGGCCCATTCCCTTTCTAATTAGCCCGATCATTTTTCTCTTTTCCTCTGGAACTTGGAAATGGCGGCTGCGAAAAAGATTATCTAGGGTTTCTGAAATTTCTCCCAATCACTGATCGATTGCTTCTGAAATATTGATCTCTGAAGGCTCTTGTCTTTGTAGCTTGGTTCCTGATGTCGATTTGCTGGAGTTCTCACTTGAACGAAACCTTAAAAATTGTGAGTAATACGGATTTAATTCTTTGCTTGAATTTGCGATGCTAGGTTTCAATTTTTGGTTGAAATATTTGTGGTTTCGATCTGTATGCCTGTGATGTAAAAAGTGTGTACATATAGGGTTAAAAGGAAACCCTAAATCATTCTCTGATTTCGGCGCATGACTTATCTGATTGATTGAATGATTTTTGTACTTTCCCCTTATGATTCTCGGCTTGAATTGATTTTGCCCCTTTTGTTTTTCGGCTGGAAAAAGAATTGCGTGATTTATGGCTTTCCTCGTTTGTTTCTGCGATTGAAAAAAAACTGGACTTGAATTAAATATTCAATGAATCTGGAATCTTTGATTGCCCTAAAAAAAATTCTTCTGAATTTTGAATTACAAGCCGTGAATCCTGTAATGTTTTCTGAGGGTAACTTCAAATCCCTTGCGTGATATACATTAATGAAAAATGTTGCCAAAAATATTCTCCTCTGATTTCTGGAAACTATTAAACACTTCCCATTTTTGGTTCCTGGAATTGTTGTTGTCTTGAATTTAAAACAGGATACAAAATATTTGATTCATCCATTTGTCATTGCAGAGAATAATGTTGTCTTGAAATCGATTGTCTAATTTCTGCAAGTGTTTTAAACACTTTCCAAATAATCTCTTGCCAAAAACAGATTTTCTCCTTTTACTTTCTTCGAACTGATACTGGGATGATATAAATTCATGCCTGAACCTGTTGAGTGGTTATACCATTTTCAGAAGATATTTATTGCCTGCTAAATATGAATTTCTGCATTTTGAAACCAAGTAAACTCCTTCCATAAATATGAAGATGATTTCTGCAAGGCATTAAAACTTTGACAAACAAATTTCTGTATATGCTGAAATCTGAAATGATTTTATGTTCCATTTAAACTTTTGTCTTGTCTAACTTTGATTCACCTATACTTAAGCCTTCATGCTTGCTGAAACATTTTAGTTTGCACCTGCATCATCTTGGTTTACATGTGTTGCATGGTATACTTGAATATACTTTTGCTGCTTGCATATGATCTTGTCCATGCTAGCTGTGTATCCAGTCTCACACTTGTAACAGCCTTGACTAGGCCATGATTTTGTACTCTTGACTGATACATGCTTCACCTGTTGCTGACTTGAAAATATTGTGAATTCTGAACTTGTACATATGTGTTGCCATTTTGAGATGCATCCATGTACCCTGATTTGCTTAGCTAGAACACAGTACACCTGCTCCACCATGCTGTGTACTTGTACAGATTTTGTTTGTGCATGCTTACTTGTCCTTGTCACTTGAATTCTTGGTCCACCATCACTTGTTGCATGCTCTGACTTGCTCTCTGAACCATGTCTTGATCATGTGTACACTTGAACACTTTTGCGCTGAAAATTCTTTTGTCTATGTCATTGCTTGACCTTGCTTTCTTGGCTATGTCGAGCTGTCTTAATGGCTTGAGTATTCTTGAACCTTTGCTGCTTTGTTTACTTGTTGTAGCTGCTACTATTTATTTTGTTGTTGTCCTCCTACATGCTTTCATATGCTGATCAGTTTTTCTTAAAAAAAAATGCCGACTGGAACTTGTTTTTGTGCTTGTTCATTTCTGACTTGCTCCATTTGTTTGAGCTACATTTGAATTGTTTTGTTTACTCCCATTTGCGATGACACTTCCATGATCATTGTAATATGCTGTTGCCATGAGCCTTGCTTGCAAATCATGCATTGCTTCACCCAGTCTTGAACTTGCTGATTCACTTATATATGTTGCCATACACCATTTTTGCTTGACAATTCTTGTTGAGCTCGACACTTTGCTGATTTATTTGTTACATTGCTGTGATGTCTTGTTTGACCATGGTTTGACTTTGACATGGCTCGACGCTTGATTGGGCTGTTTGAAAACATGTTTGACTTGTATTGTGCTCGGCCATTCCATACTTGTACTTGCTGAAACTTTTGCCATGCCACTCTGTTCATTGTTAATGTTTTATGCTGCTCGGCCATTTTTGCTTGAATTTGTTTTGTCCCTTTATGTTGTGCACTGAGTCGAGCAGGTCCATGTGGCTACTCCTCAGTTGCAATCTGATTGGCGTGGCAGTGCACACGTGTACACGTGTGTACATGCAGCCATCAAACGAGTTGTCCCTGTCCCTGCATTGAGATATATGTTGTCTGCCTTGTGGTATTTACAGTGTATCACTGTGAATATCACAAGCTGTCTAGACACAGATTGATGGTTTTATAATTCAGATCAAGTCATGAAAAATGATGAGAAACACACCAGAAAACTGAGGCAAATAAAATTTTAAAAATAAAATTTATATTTGCATATATTCAGTATTATTTCTATTGCAGTATACTGTGTGTTTCTGTTTCATGTGTGACAGGTAAGCTGGGATGACTGGACTGACTGTGATGATTGGACTGACAATGACTGGACTGAAGGCTGAAGATAAGAAGACAGTGTGTGGTGTCAATGAATGTATGAGTCTGTATATACAAGTGAAAATGGATATATATGAAATGTAACTGTGTATATGTTGAGTGTATGTATGACTGAGTGACAATGAATGAACTGTACTGAGGAGCTGTGAGAGAATTGTACAAATATATGTAATAAACAAATTTGATTGAAATAAAATATCATTTTATTGTTGTCAAACGAACTTGTCTATTATATTCTGTTTATATACAAGTACAATATACAGTGAATGTTTAAATAGTGGAGTTATACAGAGTTGTACTGTTTGAATGTTAGAGATATAATATTCAATTCAAATATTATATTCCTATCTGTGTTGTATATATAAAACATTACAATAACAAACACATTTATAATAATATATATTTGTTTGTTATCATCAAACAAAAATCATATAATTGTGTATACAACTGCGTTATATACAACAATCTCCCCCTTTTGATGATGACAAACAAATAAAAGATTTTGATTACAATAAATGTGTTTGACAGTGAATTCTGAACTCCCCCTATTTATTTGCTCCCCCTACAACAGAAACTCCCCCTATAACTGTGCATGAGTGAAAAGAATGTAAAAGGATTCAGAATTCTCAAAAATAAAATATTTATAAAATATTCATTCATAAATCAAAATCTAATCCATTCTCCCCCTTTTGTTATCATCAAAAGGATATAGAATTTAAAATATCGATGAAAAAATTACTAAAAAATATAATTTCAGCTTAAGAGGAGGAATGGTCATCATAAATTTCAATCAGTCAAACAAAAATCATAATATTCTAACAACTGGTGGCATATTTCACATTTTAGAGAATGATGGATATACGATGAATTTTATATAAAATGGAGAGGAGAGAGTTAAAAAAAAATATTTCCAAATTTTTTTTTTTTTTTAAGGATTTTTATAAAATAAAGCACAAAAAAAAAACAGTGATGGATTTGGACTATAGTAAATAATTCAATTTAAGTGAAACAATCGAATAATCTCAAATCTCAATATCTATCAATCAACAAATCATAATACGTCATAATATTTTCAACACATTTCACAGATTAGAGAGATGGATTGATAGGTTGATTTTTACACACCAAGGAGAATTTCAATTTTATTTCAGTTTTTAGCACATTTTTTTATTTATTTATTTATTTAAGAGCACACTGACCACGCATAACCAGAGCTTGGATTTTTAAATGAGGTCAGTCGCAGCTTAAATTATAAGTTGTCTCTTAACCATGCATGACCAGAGCTTGGATTTTTAAATGAGGTTAGAGACACACTTATATATTTATTATATATATTTATCATTTCATCTTTTAAAAAGAAACACTCCTTGGTATAAAACCAATATATGGATGATAGAAAATGTGGTAGGTACAGAAATGGACTGTGAAATAAATTTCTAAATTAATTATATTATGATGAAATATGACCAACTGTACCAGGATTATTGAAAATTTTCAATTGACACTAATTCTGAAAAATAACATAACCACAATTCCATCACAAATATTTTCATTGTTTATTCAAGACGATTTTAAAAAAAAATATTAAACTCTCCACATTTATAAAAAAAATTATCATGGATGATAGAATGATGATAGATAATGAGGATGGTCGAAAAATAATTGCCAGTTCAAAGATATTATAATAAATATTCAACCATCATGAAAATCCAAATAAAATCTCCTCTTATTATGAAATATATTGCAGTCATAATTCATCAGAATTTCAAAATCTGATAATAATTTTGATGAATTATAAATACAGTTCAATTGGATATTGATTTCAATTTCTAAATGAATAATCAACAAATAATTTTAAAGTTGAAAATTAATTACAAGAGGAAATGTGAAAAGCTATACAGGACAAGAGAAAAAAAAATCAGCACTTCTGATACCAATTGTTCTCTCTTCTCGAGAATTTAAAATTGACACTTGAGACGAACAAGGATATCAAAGAGTTTCAAACACAGAGCCCACGCAGACAAGATTTACAAATTTGGCAAGCAACAGACAAATCAAAACAGGCAGTTATTTGAAAACAATATCAGAGCAGCACAAAAAAAACGTTTTCAAAAACAAACTTGTTAGAATGATGGTCACATAAGATGATTCATGATCCAAGATTAAAATACCATTTATTTTAAATCATTTGATGAATATGAAATACTCTAGATTCAATGAATCAATCACACCAAATTATTAATGTCAGATTCAAGATATGTGTGTGATTCAATAAATCAATAATTTCAAATGATTTTAAACAAATAAATATTTAAATCAATTAATCATGAAATATTAATGATTTTCAAAGACCATTTTCAAAAAGAACTTTTAAAAAAAAAAATCTCAAAACTATTTCTTACAAGCCCAAGAGAAAATATCAGATCATTTACATCAAATTTGAGAGATATTCATGATACAAGAAAAAAAAATTTATTTGAAATCACTTGAATCAGTGTCAAGTTTGAGATATAATGAATCAGTCACACAATATTGATAATTTCAAATTTAAGAGATATGCGAGATTCAGAATATCAAGTATTTCAGATGATTTCAAACAAATAGATTTCAACCATAAAATGATCATGAATATAAGATGATTTTCTAGATGTATCACTGCAATTCAAGGCAATTCAAAATATCCAAGCCAATCTGAAAATTTCTGAAATTATCACAACTGATAAATAACAGAGTGTACTGTAATGAGTATAATATTTTAAGCGTTTCCAAAATAAATTGGAAGAAACTCAAAACAGCAGCGGTGTGTGAAATTCCATTAAACTTTCAGATCTTAAAAAATTTAGAATTCAAGTTAACAATGTTCAAGATATGACAAGAATGCATCAACACTGTTATGAATTCATAAATCAGAAAAAAACTTCAAAACAATTGCAGATATTTACACAAATAAATTCAAGATCTGGAAATGATTACAAACACGAGAGTTTTCTACAAATAAAATGAATTTCCAGACAAATATGAGTTTTGCAATTGGAAGTTAATGGAGCACAGAATAAACAAAGATATGGCAGTGACAAATCAAATAAAGACAAATAGAAGAAAATAAAATAGAAAGGGGTAGAAGAAGTAGAAAAAAAAACAATAAAAAATATTTACAAGGTTGAGGTCAGAGATCATACCTGATTCACAGAAAAACGTTGTGGATCTCTAACTCGTCAGACTTTGCTAAGGAACGGTAGATGATTCAATGATGTGAAGCAGTTTGAATCAGTTTCTCTTTTCAGCACAGTTGTTCCTCAGCCTCCTTTGGTACCTATCGATTGAGATGATCAAGTGGTCGAACAAAATTAGTAAAACCACTCACAGTTGTATTCATTTGTTTTGGTACCCAAACTCGTTTATATAACAAACCATTCGAATCTACCTTTGTACCTTTCGGGACCCAAATCTGTTTGAATTTAGTCGAAGCCGTTTATTTTTATTTGGGGTCCAAGATTGTTTAAATGATTTGTTATCAATCAAAATCACATCACGTTTTTGATTTAAGAATCCTTTGAGAATGTTAGAGTTCAAATTTTCAAAACAAACATTTCCAAAATGATTTGAAGGATTTTTAAAAACAATTGAATTCCGTTTTTCAAACTCATTTGTTTTTCCAAGAACATCATTTTTTCCGAAGCCAAGACCCGATTTATTTCCAATAGAAACTTGATTTTGTAACAACATATTCAATGATTTTTCCCCATTAGAAAATTTATTCAAAGTGGTTTCTAATCGTTGAATTTTGGATTTTAGATCGCCATTTTCTTTTAATAAATTTGAGCAATTATTTATAGCGATCATCTGTTCAGCATTGGTCTGATTTAAAACCAGATTCTCATTTTCAAGCAATCTAATTTTGGCTTGAGATTCCGAGATTTCAAATTCAAATCGTTTTTGTTTTTCAGACTCAAAAATCTTGGATTTTTCAATCTCATTTTCAAGTTCTTTCAAAACCAAATCACTTCTCACCAAATTTTCATTTTCAGCAATCTCAAATTTGGAACTTATATCAGTCTTAAAAACTTCAAATTCCTTTTGTAGAAGATTGTTCAAATTTGATAACTCAATCTTGTTTTCTTTTAAGATCAGAATTTCCTTTTCAAACTTTTGAATATTTTTATTGAGATGAACAAGATTGGTTTTCAATTTTAAACAATTTTTGCAATTAGAATTTGAAGAATTCTTAACGTTTTTGAGTTTTGATTCCAAAACATTATTTTTGCAGATCAACTCAAGCTTCTCATATTTCAGAAGTTTATTTTTAGATTTTAACTTCTCAACAGATTCAGTTAAACCATTTAAACGGTGAATCAAAGAAATATTTCCTGTTGAGTCTCCATCTGGATTTCCATCTGTACAACCTGTCAAGCACAATTCTGAAGCCGAGTTATCTTTCTGGGATTTTGAGCATTTGTCAATTTTTCCATATAGCGCGTTGAGAGTCTGCCAGATTTCCTGCGCAGTCAAACAATGGGAAATAAGGCTATATTGAATATCATCAATATAAGAATATAAAATATGAGTAGCATGTAAATTAAATTCAATATCAACCCTACTTACAATATCATACCCATTTTTAATACTATTCCAACATTTAATATCAACAGATTTTAAATAAGATTTCATTTCTGATTTCCAATTTAAAAAATCTGTACCATTGAAAATAGATGGAATAAGACTGGACTGACTCTCTATGGACTGACAACTAGGATTCACCATTTCTCTAGAGTTAACCGAATACCTGGCTCTGATACCAAATGTTGGATCTAGATTAACCCTAAAGGGGGGGTGAATAGGGTTTATCACAGTTTTAAACTGAATTTAAAAAAAAAATTGACAGGATATTAAAAAATAAAAACAGATCACAGAATGCAGCAGAAATAAAAGTGCAGAAAATAAATCACACACAGATATACCCAGCTTCGGCAAAACCATGCCTACTGCTGCATTCCTAAGGTTTCTACTAGATGATAGAACAGATCCCGCATACAAGACCTTGTACACTCGCGACTCTCGCTCCTATTCTAACTCTACGCTCAAAACCCTAGACTGGACGATATCCCCTCGACCAGATTTACCCGTATTACAATCCCGTAACACGTAACACAAATTTTACAGACTCTGATACTGACAGTCAGCACCCTGACTGGATTCCTAGACTTTACAGATCTAGACACAGTTTGAATTTGGTTTACAAAACAAAAACAAAACACAATAAAAAATTAAAAAAACAAAAACAAATTAAACCCTAGGATTTAAAGATATAAGGGTCATCCCCTTTGTAAATTATGGCTTAGTCAATGAAACACTTGGCCGGCCCATTCCCTTTCTAATTCGCCCGATCCTTTTTCTCTTTTCCTCTGGAACTTGGAAATGGCGGCTGCGAAAAAGATTATCTAGGGTTTCTGGAATTTCTCCCAATCACTGATCGATTGCTTCTGAAATATTGATCTCTGAAGGCTCTTGTCTTTGTAGCTTGGTTCCTGATGTCGATTTGCTGGAGTTCTCACTTGAACGAAACCTTAAAAATTGTGAGTAATACGGATTTAATTCTTTGCTTGAATTTGCGATGCTAGGTTTCAATTTTTGGTTGAAATATTTGTGGTTTCGATCTGTATGCCTGTGATGTAAAAAGTGTGTACATATAGGGTTAAAAGGAAACCCTAAATCATTCTCTGATTTCGGCGCATGACTTATCTGATTGATTGAATGATTTTTGTACTTTCCCCTTATGATTCTCGGCTTGAATTGATTTTGCCCCTTTTGTTTTTCGGCTGGAAAAAGAATTGCGTGATTTATGGCTTTCCTCGTTTGTTTCTGCGATTGAAAAAAAACTGGACTTGAATTAAATATTCAATGAATCTGGAATCTTTGATTGCCCTAAAAAAAATTCTTCTGAATTTTGAATTACAAGCCGTGAATCCTGTAATGTTTTCTAAGGGTAACTTCAAATCCCTTGCGTGATATACATTAATGAAAAATGTTGCCAAAAATATTCTCCTCTGATTTCTGGAAACTATTAAACACTTCCCATTTTTGGTTCCTGGAATTGTTGTTGTCTTGAATTTAAAACAGGAAACAAAATATTTGATTCATCCATTTGTCATTGCAGAGAATAATGTTGTCTTGAAATCGATTGTCTAATTTCTGCAAGTGTTTTAAACACTTTCCAAATAATCTCTTGCCAAAAACAGATTTTCTCCTTTTACTTTCTTCGAACTGATACTGGGATGATATAAATTCATGCCTGAACCTGTTGAGTGGTTATACCATTTTCAGAAGATATTTATTGCCTGCTAAATATGAATTTCTGCATTTTGAAACCAAGTAAACTCCTTCCATAAATATGAAGATGATTTCTGCAAGGCATTAAAACTTTGACAAACAAATTTCTGTATATGCTGAAATCTGAAATGATTTTATGTTCCATTTAAACTTTTGTCTTGTCTAACTTTGATTCACCTATACTTAAGCCTTCATGCTTGCTGAAACATTTTAGTTTGCACCTGCATCATCTTGGTTTACATGTGTTGCATGGTATACTTGAATATACTTTTGCTGCTTGCATATGATCTTGTCCATGCTAGCTGTGTATCCAGTCTCACACTTGTAACAGCCTTGACTAGGCCATGATTTTGTACTCTTGACTGATACATGCTTCACCTGTTGCTGACTTGAAAATATTGTGAATTCTGAACTTGTACATATGTGTTGCCATTTTGAGATGCATCCATGTACCCTGATTTGCTTAGCTAGAACACAGTACACCTGCTCCACCATGCTGTGTACTTGTACAGATTTTGTTTGTGCATGCTTACTTGTCCTTGTCACTTGAATTCTTGGTCCACCATCACTTGTTGCATGCTCTGACTTGCTCTCTGAACCATGTCTTGATCATGTGTACACTTGAACACTTTTGCGCTGAAAATTCTTTTGTCTATGTCATTGCTTGACCTTGCTTTCTTGGCTATGTCGAGCTGTCTTAATGGCTTGAGTATTCTTGAACCTTTGCTGCTTTGTTTACTTGTTGTAGCTGCTACTATTTATTTTGTTGTTGTCCTCCTACATGCTTTCATATGCTGATCAGTTTTTCTTAAAAAAAAATGCCGACTGGAACTTGTTTTTGTGCTTGTTCATTTCTGACTTGCTCCATTTGTTTGAGCTACATTTGAATTGTTTTGTTTACTCCCATTTGCGATGACACTTCCATGATCATTGTAATATGCTGTTGCCATGAGCCTTGCTTGCAAATCATGCATTGCTTCACCCAGTCTTGAACTTGCTGATTCACTTATATATGTTGCCATACACCATTTTTGCTTGACAATTCTTGTTGAGCTCGACACTTTGCTGATTTATTTGTTACATTGCTGTGATGTCTTGTTTGACCATGGTTTGACTTTGACATGGCTCGACGCTTGATTGGGCTGTTTGAAAACATGTTTGACTTGTATTGTGCTAGGCCATTCCATACTTGTACTTGCTGAAACTTTTGCCATGCCACTCTGTTCATTGTTAATGTTTTATGCTGCTCGGCCATTTTTGCTTGAATTTGTTTTGTCCCTTTATGTTGTGCACTGAGTCGAGCAGGTCCATGTGGCTACTCCTCAGTTGCAATCTGATTGGCGTGGCAGTGCACACGTGTACACGTGTGTACATGCAGCCATCAAACGAGTTGTCCCTGTCCCTGCATTGAGATATATGTTGTCTGCCTTGTGGTATTTACAGTGTATCACTGTGAATATCACAAGCTGTCTAGACACAGATTGATGGTTTTATAATTCAGATCAAGTCATGAAAAATGATGAGAAACACACCAGAAAACTGAGGCAAATAAAATTTTAAAAATAAAATTTATATTTGCATATATTCAGTATTATTTCTATTGCAGTATACTGTGTGTTTCTGTTTCATGTGTGACAGGTAAGCTGGGATGACTGGACTGACTGTGATGATTGGACTGACAATGACTGGACTGAAGGCTGAAGATAAGAAGACAGTGTGTGGTGTCAATGAATGTATGAGTCTGTATATACAAGTGAAAATGGATATATATGAAATGTAACTGTGTATATGTTGAGTGTATGTATGACTGAGTGACAATGAATGAACTGTACTGAGGAGCTGTGAGAGAATTGTACAAATATATGTAATAAACAAATTTGATTGAAATAAAATATCATTTTATTGTTGTCAAACGAACTTGTCTATTATATTCTGTTTATATACAAGTACAATATACAGTGAATGTTTAAATAGTGGAGTTATACAGAGTTGTACTGTTTGAATGTTAGAGATATAATATTCAATTCAAATATTATATTCCTATCTGTGTTGTATATATAAAACATTACAATAACAAACACATTTATAATAATATATATTTGTTTGTTATCATCAAACAAAAATCATATAATTGTGTATACAACTGCGTTATATACAACAATAAATGGCAAAGTCATCGCATCAACATTTCCAGCATGAACAGTATGCTCTATAGAGTAATAGAACCCCTCATCATTTTCTACTTCAGAATCAGAACTTGAATTCCAGTGTGGCTCGGTTCTTCCTAGATAAATAATGTGGAAGCTCATTTCCTAAAACTGGTCATTAGGCCTCGAGTTTGGTCCAGAACTCCTTTATTCCCCGCAAAGTGCATTAAAAAGGTCTGCCTTCTATAGATCCATTAACAAGTTTTTCTTCTATCAAAGTTTCCGCACGAGCGAATGTTGTAGCCTAGTTCTATAACGCCGACATAATTTTCCCTCCAGCGAACCTCATCAGCTTTTGTCACATAATTGGATGCCTAATTGTTGTAATGCAACAACCATTAAGCGGGTCACACAGTGCTGCATCACATCCAGCAGAAACTAATATTATATCAGGTGTTAATGCAAAAAATAGCACTAACACCCCAGGGTGTGTTTCAACACTTCACAAATAATCAAATCAAGGTTAAGAGCAAATAAATGCGAAAAAAGGTAAAGTAGAGAGCGTTTATAGTGGTTCGGCCTCAGATCTGACATACGTCCACTTCAATCGGGGATTCCATTACGATTCTCATCACTACAAGGTACATAATCATTTTCACTTTATACATCTTTTATTTCTTTTACAATTCTCCAACTCTTCTCTTCGATCTCTTGAATTCACCGTAGAAATGCTTAGACCTCTTTAGTTGCGGAGATTATTGAAGTAGATCTTCGACAATCGAGCAATCTGATGATCTTTGACGACTTCACGATGATGATCGGGATGGTTGATTGAAGCTTGATGGAGCTTTAATGGAGTTTGAGATGATTGCTTGATGTTGAGAAATGAAAATGGCAGCCCTTCGAGGTAGAGAAAATTCGGTCCTTTAAAAGTGTGTGGAGATGGGGTACTTATAGGCGAAATTTGAAGTGTAGTGGCAAAGCTATAAATAGGCGTGCACTGGCTCACGGATCGGCCAGCGATCCACAAATGGATCGGCCAACGATCCATGGTTAATTGGCGATCCATATTTTTGCTTTATGCTCAATCCATCCACGTGTGCATATACTTCACCATACATCATGTGGCTCATCTCTTATCTGACCCATGCTATACTACATAGCCGACTCGTATTATGTGAGCGGTCCATTCTTCAGCAAACTATCGTGAGCGATCCATTTTAATTATATGGGCACGCGATCCATGTTGGACACGTCAGCATGCTCATCGTCCCATGATTTGCTACCGTATGAAACATGCCACCGACCCATATCTGATAGGTGCTAACCGACCTCCAAGCGCTTTGTATTTGTGCCACGTCATCCATTGTTTTGTCACAGTGTAAAGCATGAAACCGATCCATAATTTGAACAGTTGTACAATGTGTAAAGCATGAAACCGATCCACATGGCTCCATACATGTTATATACAGGCGACTCATCATTTTATCCCCAGAGATCCATACACTGACTACTTGCGTTACATGCAAACATGCGATTCATACAATAAAGCAATGCCCGACCCATCATATTGTTAAGTTGTCGATCCACTGAAGAAATTGGGGTCGATCCATAGTAATAAACTCAACCGATCCATAGTTCTCAACGCGTCTAATCCATTGCACACAACTATACCGACCCATGCAATATATAACGTGTAAACGATCCATCATTGTTTGCATGCAGTCCACGACCTATTGATATGCCACATGACACATATGTTTTGCAATTTACTGGAGCGTAGCCTCCTTTACATATTTCCATTTCTTCAGGTTGATCTGCACTTGTAGCTGGGGACCCACTAATGGCTGACGATCCATGAAACTACCAGCGATCCATGCATGCATGTTTAACTTAATTCTTGAACTAATCGATGCTTCATGCGGTTCATATATATGTTACACGATCCATGTTTAATTACACATACACGTGAGTGTAATTTGTCCAAGAAATGGGTACAGCTGGTTTATGCACGTCCATACTATCAACATATACGATGTATCAGTATAGGCGGCATTTATATGTTATACAATCCATGAAAGTATTATATTACCGATCCATCACTACAAGAGTCATGTCGATCTATTACTTAGACCGTAATCGATCCATCGTATAACACACTGATTTTATAACCGATTGATAATCTCTTGACGATCCAGTACATGACTTTTGAACCGCGTTTTATAACGGGGTTAACATCAGGATTGTAAGCTTCTGCTGCAGGAATCAGCACACGATCCCGCGTTACAATATAATCAGCATCACCGCATTGTCCACATTCTCATGGATCGTTTATATTATATCATGCACCTTCATCTTCACCAGTCATACAATGAGAGTCATCACCACCAGAAGGATAAAAACACCAAATCAAATATGTAAACAGAAACGTGAAGAATCCGAGCAACGGTATAAAAAGCATTTTGAGTACCATTTCCATGGTGAACATCCCAAGTAACAATCGATCATCTTTATGCCTGGTTCTGGTCTCTAATTCAGAAGAACAATTTTCGCAGTTGCTACTTTGTAAAAGAGGCAAAATCCCATGGCAGCTTTCACTCCTGCATGATGCTCAGGAGGTCTTACAATAGCCACAGCAGAAGTCAAGTTTCCACTAGCCACGCTAATAGATACCTCTACAACTGAACCAACAGCAAGATATGTTGCCTCAGAAGATCCTTTGTTAAAATAAATAGAATTGAATTTGGAAGTACTTTTCAGGCGACGAAATTCGAACTGCTTGGAGCTGATATTTCTCGTTAAATCGGTATATTATCTGGTTTGAACAAATGCAAACTGATTATCATCAGCTTCCTTAGTATTCAAAATGATGCACCTTTTGGTGATTCCTTCTGATTTGAGATACTTCCAAATTCCTTTAATTCGAAGTGGACTCTCTGGGTGTTGCTCTCCATCAGACGTATAGTGTCTTCGCATCCTTTCGTTGTATAAGAGACCAACACGTTAAGGCCTTAAATTTTGCAGCGGCGGCAACTCCACGATCGTTTTATTAACAACCATAAAAGGAACAAATGGACTTGATGAGGAACATGTGCATGTAACAATAGTATTTATATGTGTGTATTTGTATATTACCTCAAGACTATAAAGGGGGGATCTATGAAAAATACAATTGAAAGTTTTGAATTATGTGTTAGTTAAAATCGACTTCATATTGTTTACATTGACTTATTACATGTCACATAATTAAAGTTTTCTCTAGCATAGAGAACTATATACATAGGGTAGGAATTGGCTATACCTCGGTTTCGCAACACCTCTAATCTCCCCCAATTTTCACCATAAGGTATGATTTAAATAATAATGTTTTCTCTATCTTGCCACTACGGTATATTATTTAAATTATAAAGAGAGAAAATACTATATTTAACGCGGAATTTGTGATGGAAATAAGTAGATTAAAGATGCAACGAAATTTGTGTGTAGTCGGTCCCTTTTTTTACAAATTATATATCTAACGCATTCAACAGAAAACGATTTTCATAAATATTTAATTATGTTTTTCTATTGGAATCAAATGTAGTTGGTTTGAATTTTTATTTTTCTAAGTTGCAAAATCTAATCTTTTACTTTGAATTTATATTTATGTTTATTAACTAATATAGAATGAATTTGTAAAGAAAACTCATTTGTTAGATTTCTATTTTTTAAGTGATATTAAGATTTGCTAATATTTATAGATGATCTTTTTGAATTGTGTAAAGAAAATTTGATTGTTAAACCTTGTATTTATGTGATATTAAGATTTGATAATATTTATAAAGAGCATTTTGAAATTGTAAGGAAACTATTGTTGTTAAATCCTATTTTCTAATGATATTAGCAACTGATAATACGGAAAGTATTTTTGGTAGTTCAGATTGACACCAAAAAGAATGTGACATCAAAGTTATTACAATTATTACTGAAAATATTTGCATGTGCGCATATATTTATATATACATTTATGTATATGTATATAAATACACATCCAATCACACTGGAATAAAAATACACTTTTTTGTTTTGGACAACAAAGGGATATAAAAGTGTAAATCTCAACACATAAACAACGATTCACACTAACTATTTACACTTCTCATGTACTGCACTTGCACTTTTATACTTTGGTAAATTTGATGCGCTCATCATAATATAGTAATATACAAACAATCTAAAATTCAATTAACTAATTCTAAACAACTATAATGAAATTAAGATTTTAAATCTAGAAAAAATCTAAATGAATTTCAGAGCTTCAGCAAAATGATGGGCTTCAGCGCTTTACTTGCGCTTCTTGAAGGGGGAGCCATTCCAATGGCAAAAGGTTGGGGTCTGCGCTTCGCGTTCTAGGCGCGCCTAGAGTGCGCTTTTAATAACCTTGGTAATCGTATAGTATAAAGTATAAACAATAAATACTACCTCACAGTGAGCGTAGACATGATTTGTCAAACCACTATGAATCTTGTGTTCATTTATTCTATTGATATCCGTGTGTGGATTGTTATTGTTCTAAAATTATTACTTAGCATTCGGGTGTTGTGTTTGATCGACAAAATCGAACATCAACAATACCATTTATAATAATTTAATAACATTAAACTATAATTAATACAAATAAACTAATCAATTTTAAAACATTATTAATACAATAATTAATCTTAAAAGCATCGTTAATAAAATAATTGGTGGATACCCAGTGCCAAAGGCTCCCGTACTCAAGCGTGAGGACTTCCCAGATCAGTCTCCCGTTCTGGTACTATTCTCACGGCTTTCCAGGCACTGGGGGTGGTCAGTTAGTGTGTTTCCCTCACATTATATGAAGAGGTCGGGACTCAAACCTAAGCGCTCCATATTACCATTAAAATGATTAATTAGCTTTAAAATACCATTAAAATAAATAATCCACTAATTTTAAAACATAATTAATGAAATAGTTAATTAACTTAAAACATTATTAATATAAATCAATGTTATTGTAATTATAAAATCTCATCTGAAATTCGATTCCTTTCTTTCAGAAAATTTCATTTATAAGTCAAAAACATTTTTAGCCCAAAATAACAATAATATTTTGGGATGTTATACCGTGACCTAGCTCAAAACCACTTTTAATTCAAACAACTGATAACATTTTAATATGTTATATCGCGACCTTTATCAAATTCAGTTCAATTTTAATTCAAACAACTAATAGCATTTCATCAAGAAGTTATATCACTACCCAAGGTTCGAAAAATCGGTTTCGGTTTTGATTTCGGTCATTTGAAAATTTACTCGTTTCGGATGGTTTCGGTGGTATCGGCGGTTTCGGTTTTTGTTTCGGTTTCGGTTCAAAAATTAAATTTTTATGTTTTTTACAAAAAAAGTTAATGATAAATATTGCAATATCCACTTTGAAATATGATGTTACTCAAAGTGATGTTACTCGGAAAACCCATGGTTTGTCTAACATATGATTTGCATTAATAATTCATCACGTACTGACCAGACCAACAGGTCCCATTTCAATTATGCAGAAACAAACAAAAGAATAAAGCAAGCCAAGCACGTTTCTTGTCCTCCATCTTTCAATTACGCAGAAACAAACAAAAAATAAAGCAAGCCAAGCACGTTTTCTTTCCTCCATCCAGCTTCTCATTTCGCACAATCAAGTTGAACGAGGGAAAAATTGAGAAAAAAAGGGCAGAAACATCGAATTGGAAAAAAAGATCGAAGTGACAGCGACTTTTTTTTATGGAATTCACAAATCGATATCACCTGCAAGTGTCGACCGTTGATTGTCTTCGATTGCAACTCGCTTTCGTCTCTACAAAGTGCGGGTTCTTCAAATTGGGGATAATTTTGAATCTCGAGCTGTAAAGAATGCTGAATGGTGAAGAAGAAAGTGAATCGCGATTTAGGTTTTTTTTTCCTGTATGAACCGAAACGAGAATTTATCGTGTTTCCGTCCCGGTGACCTTCGAAACCGAAACGAGAAGAGCGGGATCTCGTGGTCTCGGACGAAACCTCAAACCATGTCACTACCCTATATCAAATTCATTTTTCTAATTTAAACAACTAATAGCATTTCAAGATATTATATCACGACCTTAAATCAAATTCTTTTCTTAATAGCACTTCAAGATGTTATACTGCGATCCTAGATCAAATACATTTTTTTCAATTCAAACAACTAATGGCACTCAAGATGCTATATCGTTCCCCTAGCATTTATTCAAAAAAACGACTAATAGCATTTCAATACGTTATATCGTGGCCACGACAACTAAGCTTCAACAATTTATATAGCATATATAAATGGAATTAAATCAACAGTGGCGATGGATCCCATTGGATTTCTCTACAAATTCATGTTCATTAAATAAATTCCTTGCAAATCTCTCACGTGATGATTTATATATATATATATATATATATATATATATATATATATATATATATATATATATATATATATAAGGCAGATATTCAAACAACCAAATAATAAAAATCCAGCCATATCTAAATAATGATATAACAATTTATATCACCACATATATCATATACTAATTATCCAAGAAGGTGAATCTAACTTACCAGTACTCCAGCCGACATTGAAGTGTTCCAATTTGGTCTTCGACTACAGCTTAAAACTACACTAGAACAAATTTCAGTGAATCCTGCGCTATATGAATCCAATGCAAGTGACTGCATCCAAATCCGACTTCGAATTAACAACTTATAGCATCTGTAACTTTGAGATTAAATCATATTAGCTAATTACACTTGATTAACTAATCACTCACGAATTTAAATTCCCCATCTTCTCTCTTTTTCCCAAATTCGTGCATGTACAGGAACATGCTGAAACCCAATCTTGTTGTGCATCTCCTCCCTCCCTTTCGATCGTCTCTTAACAAAAACACAAACGGCTTTCACCGACTAACTCTACTCGTCGCAAGCTTCGCCGTGAACACGACCTCACCTCGCTCGATAGCCTGCAACGAAATGCGTCCCGACCCTGGAGCTGCTAAAGTAGATGGACGCAATCCGCCTCCGTCGACCTAAAGCTACGAAAATTGGGGAGAAAATGCTCTACAACGCTAGCAATGCAACGGCAATATTCACATCGATCATTTCCGCCTAAATCATAGTCGAGATCAAACCCTAGATTCGCCTACATGCCTCCCCAAAACTGTCGATCTTCCAAGACATAGCTGAACACCATAAAACTGCAAGGATTCGAAGATCAACCCTATACGAATTCAAAGAAGGTTTTCTTGCGATTTTTAGTGGAGGTTTTGGAATTGATCTCGATTTTCAAAGGTGCGGCCATTGTATCTTTGTTTGTGAAAGTGGTTTAATACAAAGGGTTGGTCTGCTGTCGGACCATCATTTACTCTTCGTTCCCGCTAATTACAAAATATAACACAAACCCGGTTTATTTCTCATCGCACCCCATTTATTCCAAATATAACCCTTCATTCTTATTCACATTGATTTTTTCTTTTCTTTTTTCTTTTCTCTCATTTTTCGTATAACTTGATGCTCTACCTTCCAAATCTTTGCAACTTCAGAAAATTTAGCAATTAACGCGAGAAAATTAGGTGATCGACGTCTTAAAAAAATACACATTTGAATAAATCAATCTTCAATGCAACGCTTTCATTTTAATGTAGATGTGCATATAATTGATATTGATTTTATTTTAAAAAAACGTACACTTTGGAACTTCTAAATTCTACTGTTCAGATACTGCAATGCACCCTATTAAAGCTAACTGGTGTATGTGCTATAGATTTAATTGTTGTTTGTGCTAAAACAAAAAACAGAAGAAAAAAAAACTTGCATTTTCAAATTATTATTCTTGGATAGACTGAAAGAACCATATTTTTTACCGTATATCATTTGTAAAATTTGTTATCTCGTTTGTTTTAGTGTTCATGAGTCATAACAATTTTAACAGGTAAAGATGTGAGATGAAAATGGAAGATAAATAAGCATATTAAACAGGTTATTTATTGTTAAAGGATATAATTGGAAATAAAAATTTAAAATGTTTAATGGGGGGTGAAGAGCAATAAGCGAGGTGTTAATAGATGGACCCTAATACAAATGACTATTTCTTATATTATTCTGATCAACAACATGTACTTCTCCTAAATAAAGGTTACAATTGCTTCATTTTTATTATTTTCTATTATGTTATAGAACATGTTGTAAGGTTTTTTTTTTATGGTTAGCGTTTTCCACTACGTTTCAGGATATTTTATCTGCTCCGTTGGAAATTTCAAATTTGAATGACATTAAATTTGACGACGTTGTAATAGGGAATGACAATGCAAGTTTTAATTTATAGAGTTTTTATACATATAACTTATGTTTCTTCTTTTACAAATTGATACATTAACTTTTTTTGGTCGTTTGATAAATGAAGTATATGAATGATGATAAATTGGACGATAAGCATGATGGTTGTGATAATATGATGCAAGATGTTCAATCAAATGACTAAAAAGACATAAATGCATAATGTAAGTGAGAAAGGAAGCGTTTGTGCAGAGAAAAGTGCTGGTGACCTCCTCATTTTTAGGTTATTAATTTAGACAGTGGTCAGCAAATAAAAAAAAAGGGTGTTTTTAGTTTTGGTGGCTAGAAGTGTAAATCGAGGTGTAAATAGTAGCACCCTTAGTTTATCTCCGCGTTTTGTTCGTGTACAATCCACAAACAGCAAAGCAAAAATACAATCGTAAATGCGGTATAATTTTAAAATAATAATAATATATCTTATCATATTTTGTAAAATCACCAAAATACCATTATTTATTGAAATTTTATAATGAGATATTTATAATTGAAAATGTGGCTGAGTGGTAAAGCATTCGGCCTGTTTGCCAAGAGTTGTACGTTCAGTCCCTAGGCGATACAAAGGTGCATGTTTTCTAGTCTACTATTTTTTTCCCTCAGTTTCGCATTGGGCCTCAGATCGGCTAGGGTCAGCCCTGGTCAAACGGTACTATAAATAATTTCCAAATTAAAATTTAAGGAAATTTTTTATAAATTAAATTAAAAATACACTATTAAAATCAAGTCATTATACTTAAAACTGATTTTTTTTAATAATATATTCATTTTTAAATCAAATATGAATATATTTAAATTAAATTAAATATTCTCATTTGAAACTCAAAAATTTCGGATCGTTATATTCTCCCCTTTGAAAGAATTTTGTCTTCAAAATTTTCAAATGAAAAAAATATTCTCTAATCCTTAGGCTTATAAAATTAACTACTAAGACTAATAATTAAACTTTATTTATCAAAACAAAAGCAGCAAGCTAGCCTTTGTCTTCCATAAACATGTATCTTACTTATAAATGATACCACTATGTACTTGCATTTTTTTAAAGTCAAAAGCATACGATACATTGAAGCCTACATAATGTACATCTACCATCCATACGCAATACCAAATTTGATTACTCATCCTCCCATACAATTCCACTTTCATATTAGTATTGATCACTCGACTCCCCTAATGCGGACTCTGATCGGGTTACTTGGATAGAAATTATGTTCTTGCAGGATCATATACTATGATCGAACACTTCATAATCTAATTAAAAATTTATATCGAGTATTTGTCGTTAAGAATAAAAGGAAAAATCGTTGATCGGATCATTGTACATCACCTCGAAATCATGTACTCGAATATGGATAATGAATGGTTATGCGAACAAGATAATATATGTATACTTACAAGATAATATATGTATGCTTACATATTTATTCTTGTTGGTTCTCACTTGTATCAATTTCTTTTCATTTTAGTTTGCATCCATTTTTACTTATTGTGTAATGTTGGATCTGGCTATATAGCGTTTTGATTATGACAACTATACATGTACATATATATTATTATCGACTAACTCTGTTTTGCAAGAAGAAACTCAACAACAGATTCAAGAGCTCAAACTGAAGATTATATGTGTTTAGAGTCTGTTAGTATTAGTAATTAACTATTAAAATATTCCTTGGTGATACACACACATGCACGTTTTAATATACACTACACCATAATGGTCATTTGGCAACCCTTTTTTTCACAATCGCCAACACTTATTTATGTTGCAAGGTAATAACAATAATAAGCGTTGCTATATTAAAAAAGTGTCGCCAAAAATACATAATTATAATTTTTTTATTGGCAACGCTTATATGGGTTGGTAGGCTTGGTTCGCGGGGGCAAAAATGTAAACACCCAGCTATTTTCAGTCCGTAAACCCTAACTCCTCTCGCATCCCCTTTCTAAACGCTTTTCACTTGCAAGGCCGCTTCTTTGGAAATAGAAAAGAGCGACTTCTTCTTTGGAAATAAAAAAGAGCAACAGCGCAACTAATTGATCGATTTCTGTAACACCCCGCCTCCGCTAGGGTCACTCGCAAAGGAATGCACTAGCTTTAGAGGGGCATTATTGGTAAACATGCACAGAAATATCACAAGACAGAACATATAAAATAGCGGAAGTAAAATCAAACTTTCATAACATGAATAAATAAGGTCGAAAGCCTTTTACATCAGAGTACATCAAAACCTGTCTTGCAATAGTAAAGAAGCATAAAGACATTTACATAAATTATTCCCCAAGTAAAAACAGTAAAGTAGCCATTAGCCAAGAAAAGTCCAAGCCATCCATGATGACCTTCAAGCAGAAGAAGTCCGAACTAAACAACAGTATTTCCTCCCTGTAACCTTGGGGGGGGGAACGGAAGAAAAGAGGCGAAACAAAACGGGTCAGTCAAAAAGACTGAGTAAGCCCTATCTACTATTAGCATAAAAACTAGTAAAGTTAACTGACATGAGAAACTGAGATGAACATAAGCATGATAACAAGATAGATAAGCTAAATCAAAATAACAGGATGAACTACTGAACTCAGATAAACTAAGGTGTCATGATAAATTACGATGTCAAGATAAAACAAGGTATCACATCGTCAGGTTTCTATCAAGTATAATATCCCCAAGATATCTGTCACGTATAATGCCCCGTGATATCTATCCTGTATTTTAGCTCTGCACCTACCGTACTAGTATCCCCACCGTGTCATGTGTTAACCAAGAATGACCCTCACTCAAAAGTCGTGTAATGGTCCATGTCAACCTAATATATCGCATATATAGGTTACTCAACTTGTATGTTTTATTCCATGTAAATGTTCAGTCCCTTGCCGTAGACCATACGGGCTTTCCCATGAGATTCTATATTACTTTAACATAGTTCCATGATCCTTAAGATCGGTTTGGACTGTTACCCTAAACCTAGCTAGGGTCTTCCAACATGAATTATTGTTTGTACAACTAGGACTTATGCTACCTAGGGCTGCTAGGGATTATGCTTACCTATTGCACGTTTTCGTATCTCGGTTTGGGTTCAACCACCTAGGGCCACTAGGGATTACGCTAACCGCCAACCGCGCCCTTTTTCCCACACATTCATCGTGAATCGCTTTTCCATGACTGTATGCACATGTATCACATCGTGCCATCCGAGTCCTGTCACAGGGCAAATCAAGAAATACAGGACTCGGTCGGGAGCTTTCGATTTATCTGCCGATGCAGATGCTAAGGTCTGTTTTTCTTATACGTGGCTATGGTCCCACGAGACCACTCCCTCAACTAGTGAAAGACAAGACAAGATAAATCCTGTATGAGAACACAACACTGGCCAACCCACATCCAAGCCTTACCGCAACCATAATTAGATAGCAATTATGGTCTTTTGGGTGTTCTCTGCCTTTCCGTACGTACACGCTTGACCAAAGATGGTAGGTAGCCTGACGAAATGCTATCTAGGGTACGACCGTGTATTGTCGACTATGCCCTATCCATCCCCGTCTTTAGGTCGCTCGTATAGCAACCAAGGCATACTCTTGGTTCTTCTAACGCAGACCTTAACCTCTCATGAGCCTAGTATAATCACCTGGCAGCTCATAGAGAGATACCAAGAATATCCTCACGTTCCCGTTACCCAGTTCGCTGGAGCCTTTATCTAAATCAGATACTTGCTCCTACTCGTATACTTAAACGATGACCTACCGTATCAGGTTACTCATCTATCTATGAACTGGTCTAAATTTCCTTGACTAAGAATCATTACTTAGTTATTCTTCAACTAAGGTTTACCACTTAGCATTGTTCCCGTTATCCTTGTTAACTACGGTTATCCACCTAATCCTCAGAACTAGGGTTTACATAATGGATTAAGTGTCACTTAAGTTCATGACTTAACCCGTCTACAAATCCTGTCAAAATTGGCTAAGTATCCAAGTTCAAGGCTTAACCCTACAAACCATGCTCAAGTTCGTTAAGTATATTAAGCAATTCACGACTTAACCTCGTCCAATTATCATTCTAGATTGGTTAAGTATATATTAACTTGACCCTATCAATTTACTTAGTCAAATCGGTCAAGTGTATTCAAGCGATTCGTGACTTAGCCTTGTCATGTTTTCACGTTATATTGGTTAAGTATTGGTTAACTTAACCACAATAAATTAACGAGTTAGATTGGATAAGTATAGGTCACTTAACCACATCAATTCATCATGTTTAGATTAGTTAAGTGTTTAACTTAACCCCATTAAACTACCAAGTGGGATTAATTAAGTCTAGGCTAACTTAACCCCATCCGATTTCCATGTTTAGACTAGTTGAGTCTAATCTTAACCCCATTCGTTAACCGTATTTTTCGGTTAAGCGTCATTAAGAAAACTTACTTAACCTTACCAAGTTATCGCGTTGGATTGATTAAGTGTTGGTTAACTTAACCCCATCCACTAGTCATATAAAAATGGTTAAGTGTCATTAGGCAAATCAATTTACTTAACCTACCCAACCTTGTCATGTTTTGTTAAGTATCATTAGCCTAATCAAATTACTTAACCCATTTGTCCATGTCATATTTGGTTAAGAGTCATTAATCAAATTAACTTAACCATATCATGTGGCATTAATTACTTAATGCACCTTCACCTCTCACATTAGACTTTGTTGTGGTTACTAGTTAAGCCGGTCGGTTCCGGGTAGCTTTACACCACAACTTGGTCTAACCTCGGGTTCAAGCACAACATGACCAACTTCTCACATTGGGTCCTATTGTTTGCAACTACTAGTTAGGCCGGTCGGTTCCGGGTAGTTTTACGTTGCAAACTCAACCCAACCTCGAGTTGGCCACACTTATATTATCTAAGTGTCAT
The DNA here is from genome assembly GCA_030737875.1 of Allium sativum. Classification (NCBI taxonomy): domain Eukaryota; kingdom Viridiplantae; phylum Streptophyta; class Magnoliopsida; order Asparagales; family Amaryllidaceae; genus Allium; species Allium sativum. Next base: position 90,339,499 of record CM060912.1, on the reverse strand, counting down.
GTCCATCATGTTTCCCAAAACATGTTACAAGTTTTCAAGCATTTGGGTAGACCTAACTTAATAGGTAAATTCCCAAAGGGTAGACCTAACTTAATAGGTAAATTCCCAAGCTTATGTTTTTATGCATACTTACATGTCAACTTCCATGTTATATTTCAAGTCATGTTTTCAAGTTGTATTTTCATGTCATTAGAAATTACCCATAACATAACCCAACGCTTTTAAACTCGCATATACGTTCGCGACAACGTAATGGATTAAAAGAAGAGACTTGGCAAAGGCATGACAAAAATGGATATTAAGCCACAAGTTAATCATGGTGGCAAATGAGGCACAAATGTGTTCATTAACTTGCATGTTACATTCTTAAGCCTCAAAACATGCATAAACCCAAACTTGGCACATAAGCGAATCATGGTGACAAAAGATATGGAATGATGACTAGTAACTCGCATATATCATCATATAAGGGTTATGACTTCATATGCAAGTTGACATAAAGGTTATGAGGGTTCTCATGTTGCCTAATGCAACATTTCAACATAAAGGTTGTAGCTTTTAGCTCATAAGATCAAGATAATGACTTCATAAACTTGCATGACATGATAGCATGTATCATACTCAATGATCAAACCCAAACTTGCAACATGAACATTTAACTTCATAGTTAATATCTAAGAGTAGGGAAAGGGCTTACATTGCTATGAAGACACAAAAGATATGACAAAGCCCTTATGCAATCAAATAGACCCAAAATGCAAGCTCTAACATAAAAACCTTTGAGCCAAAATGATCAAAACCCTTGCTTTATGATGCAAAGATAGAAACTTGACTTGAATGCAAGCTAATGACACTCATACAAGCTTGAAAACACTTGTATGCATGGAAAATCTCTCGTAGAAACCATTTAGAAATTTTATGAAGAGAGTGGAGGCCATGAGAGGTAAAATTTTGCCATAGTTTAGTTGCATGAATGAATAATGAGGATTTAGGATAGGTTAGGGTCTTATTTATAGATTAGGCAAGTGTTTTAGGCCATAGGATTAAACCTAGATTCAATCCAAGCCATCAAAGCATGTCTTGGGGAAGAAGTCAAGTGTAGGAACCATCTAGGGCCTTTAGATTAAAGATGAACCATGAGAACCATCCAAATGCAAAATCTGCATTTGAGCGAATCGGCCCACGGGTTGACAGCCAAACACCCTGGATTAACCCCTAGTCGACCCAGCGAGCTCGGGTCGACCTCAAAAATCGGCTGGTTCGGTTATTCCCCTCTCCCAATTCGCTGTTTTGAACATTTTTGCATATTTATTTATTTAATTTTCAATTATATATATATATATATATATCAATATATATATATTTCTCTACGCAACCCATTTCACTTAATTAAGTATACTTTAATTTGGGAATTTTTCGTGAAACTTCGTGAGGCCATATCTTGGTCATACGGACTCCGATTTTCGAAAACTCGGACTCTATTTCGCGTATTTTTCCGAGACGAACGCAGTGGCATAGCCCGTTTCCCTTGATTCAGATTTTACAGTTTAATTCTTCCTCCATTTATGTTATAACAGGTTATTGAAAATACGGGTTGTTACATTCTCCCCACCTTTTAGGATTTCGTTCTCGAAATCTCCAAGTTAGGAAGAACATATCCTACCATCCATCATCCAACTACTCAAAACATCATCCACAAGCAACCATTGTCCTTAGATGATTTCTAATGCTGTATGAATATATGCAAAACGTGTGTGTACATGTTCCTTAGCTAATGCTAATGATCAGGCCTGAATAATCTTTCTAATGCAAAATATGTATAGTGCCATGAATCCAACATGTATGCAAATAGTCCTAGTCATATAGATACTATATGCGTGCACAATCATTCATTCATATGCAACAACCGCATGATAATACATTCGATTTCATCCATAAACAAGTATAAATACTCGTGCATATGCAATATGAAATGTGACCGAGTCGAGCTAGTATCTAATGTGTATTCGCGCACCCACGAGCAACCACTTGCAACCATATCAATCATAACATGTTTCAAATACATGTTTACATCCATAGGGTTCTACCTAGAATTCCCTGAAACAGGGTCGAGAAGATAAACAGGACAAACTCCTTACAGGGTTTGTAACGGAGAATAGGACCGAGAGGATGTCCACAAAAGATAGCCTACAAGTAAGCTCTACAGAAAACAGGGATCAAGGATATACTCCCAAAAAGAGATATCATGCGCGTATCTAGTCTTTGACCATCAAAGTCGTCTTTTAACTTCGCGATTTTGTAGCTTCTTATTCCTGTTTCCATAACATGAGCTGGAACTCATTTCTTCATCGCCTCTCGTTCCACTTGCACTTATCCTTTTCCTAGAATACTTGACGCAAACATGACCGCGTACTCATGATCTCATGCAAGCTTTCCAAAATTCACTAGTGAATCTTGGATCTCGTTTATATACTATAAGGCATTCCATGTAGAAGAACTTTCTCTTGAAAGTAAACAGATGTCAATCAGGTTATCATGCGCACTTACTAGGGTGATCTCTATAACCCATGCATAAATGAAGTAAACCATCCGTCTTATTGGCGAACACCACTCGATCGGGCTTCAAATTTCCAATAAAGGCATCAAGGGATTCTAAGTAACTAGTCATGACAGAACCTCAAAAAGGTTACCCGATACTTCGAGGGCATTACCAAGGCTAGTCAAAAGGTCTAACTACCCTCCTATCAAAACCGAGAGTGGCACCCCCTACTGGATAACCACTTCATCCCTAGAATCCATCCATAGCTTATAAACATAAGCATTATTTCCAAACTCAACACTTGGCATAGACATTCCCAAATCCAAACAAGTCATGTATAAATGGACTGATTCTCCAATAGGACTTTGAGACAAAAATGGGATTCTCTATTACGCTAGTACTTAAGGTGCAGAGACTCAACTATCGAAGCAGACTTAAATGATACGAACAACGAAGTCCTAACGGGATGATAGAGAAGAAAAGCTAAACCTTTAACAAGATCGTTACCCTCCTTCCGAGGTACTCTAGAAATGAGAGCATACTACTGCCCTCCCGATGATCTTGTCCTTGTCCCATAATACTTAACTATCCGCCCCGTTTTACCATGCCAAAGGTACTCTCTCGTCATGGGTTTCATTGTTCATCTTTCTCCCTCCTTTGAGGACTAAGCCATACCAACAAGTTGCTCATCCTTAAGCTCGTATCCTTTATCCTTCTTTCTCACGATCCTTTCTTATAACGCGGCCACTGGTCTCTCGAAAACCACCTCCATCGTATGGAAAGCACTTTCGTAGGTAGAAAAGACTAGTCGCAGTTAAAACTACTGTGACTACAGATGGAGGAAAGAAAGGAAAAGAGACTCAATTAAGGAAACAAGGATAGTGCTAATGGCCTTTGGGGAATAGCCTTTTTCTTTTAAAAGAAAATTTTCTTGAAACATGCTTCTTTGTAAACGGTTTTTTTTTTCAAATAGTTTTCAGAAGGACTTTAAAAACTTTTGCCCAGTCTGGTAACCTTCTGCTCTGATACCACGTGTAACACCCCGCCTCCGCTAGGGTCACTCGCAAAGGAATGCACTAGCTTTAGAGGGGCATTATTGGTAAACATGCACAGAAATATCACAAGACAGAACATATAAAATAGCAGAAGTAAAATCAAACTTTCATAACATGAATAAATAAGGTCTAAAGCCTTTTACATCAGAGTACATCAAAACCTGTCTTGCAATAGTAAAGAAGCATAAAGACATTTTCATAAATTATTCCCCAAGTAAAAACGGTAAAGTAGCCATTAGCCAAGAAAAGTCCAAGCCATCCATGATGACCTTCAAGCAGAAGAAGTCCGAACTAAACAACAGTATTTCCTCCCTGTAACCTGGGGGGGAAATGGAAGAAAAGAGGCGAAACAAAACGGGTCAGTCAAAAAGACTGAGTAAGCCCTATCTACTATTAGCATAAAAACTAGTAAAGTTAACTGACATGAGAAACTGAGATGAACATAAGCATGATAACAAGATAGATAAGCTAAATCAAAATAACAGGATGAACTACTGAACTCAGATAAACTAAGGTGTCATGATAAATTACGATGTCAAGATAAAACAAGGTATCACATCGTCAGGTTTCTATCAAGTATAATATCCCCAAGATATCTGTCACGTATAACGCCCCATGATATCTATCCTGTATTTTAGCTCTGCACCTACCGTACTAGTATCCCCACCGTGTCATGTGTTAACCAAGAATGACCCTCACTCAAAAGTCGTGTAATGGTCCATGTCAACCTAATATATCGCATATATAGGTTACTCAACTTGTATGTTTTATTCCATGTAAATGTTCAGTCCCTTGCCGTAGACCATACGGGCTTTCCCATGAGATTCTATATTACTTTAACATAGTTCCATGATCCTTAAGATCGGTTTGGACTGTTACCCTAAACCTAGCTAGGGTCTTCCAACATGAATTATTGTTTGTACAACTAGGACTTATGCTACCTAGGGCTGCTAGGGATTATGCTTACCTATTGCACGTTTTCGTATCTCGGTTTGGGTTCAACCACCTAGGGCCACTAGGGATTACGCTAACCGCCAACCGCGCCCTTTTTCCCACACATTCATCGTGAATCGCTTTTCCATGACTGTATGCACATGTATCACATCGTGCCATCCGAGTCCTGTCACAGGGCAAATCAAGAAATACAGGACTCGGTCGGGAGCTTTCGATTTATCTGCCGATGCAGATGCTAAGGTCTGTTTTTCTTATACGTGGCTATGGTCCCACGAGACCACTCCCTCAACTAGTGAAAGACAAGACAGGATAAATCCTGTATGAGAACACAACACTGGCCAACCCACATCCAAGCCTTACCGCAACCATAATTAGATAGCAATTATGGTCTTTTGGGTGTTCTCTGCCTTTCCGTACGTACACGCTTGACCAAAGATGGTAGGTAGCCTGACGAAATGCTATCTAGGGTACGACCGCGTATCGTCGACTATGCCCTATCCATCCCCGTCTTTAGGTCGCTCGTATAGCAACCAAGGCATACTCTTGGTTCTTCTAACGCAGACCTTAACCTCTCATGAGCTTAGTATAATCACCTGGCAGCTCATAGAGGGATACCAAGAATATCCTCACGTTCCCCGAAGCCGCTGCTTCATTACCCAGTTCACTGGAGCCTTTATCTAAATCAGATACTTGCTCCTACTCGTATACTTAAACGATGACCTACCGTATCAGGTTACTCATCTATCTATGAACTGGTCTAAATTTCCTTGACTAAGAATCATTACTTAGTTATTCTTCAACTAAGGTTTACCACTTAGCATTGTTCCCGTTATCCTTGTTAACTACGGTTATCCACCTAATCCTCAGAACTAGGGTTTACATAATGGATTAAGTGTCACTTAAGTTCATGACTTAACCCGTCTACAAATCCTGTCAAAATTGGCTAAGTATCCAAGTTCAAGGCTTAACCCTACAAACCATGCTCAAGTTGGTTAAGTATATTAAGAAATTCACGACTTAACCTCGTCCAATTATCATTCTAGATTGGTTAAGTATATATTAACTTGACCCTATCAATTTACTTAGTCAAATCGGTCAAGTGTATTCAAGCGATTCGTGACTTAGCCTTGTCATGTTTTCACGTTATATTGGTTAAGTATTGGTTAACTTAACCACAATAAATTAACGAGTTAGATTGGATAAGTATAGGTCACTTAACCACATCAATTCATCATGTTTAGATTAGTTAAGTGTTTAACTTAACCCCATTAAACTACCAAGTGGGATTAATTAAGTCTAGGCTAACTTAACCCCATCCGATTTCCATGTTTGGACTAGTTGAGTCTAATCTTAACCCCATTCGTTAACCGTATTTTTCGGTTAAGCGTCATTAAGAAAACTTACTTAACCTTACCAAGTTATCGCGTTGGATTGATTAAGTGTTGGTTAACTTAACCCCATCCACTAGTCATATAAAAATGGTTAAGTGTCATTAGGCAAATCAATTTACTTAACCTACCCAACCTTGTCATGTTTTGTTAAGTATCATTAGCCTAATCAAATTACTTAACCCATTTGTCCATGTCATATTTGGTTAAGAGTCATTAATCAAATTAACTTAACCATATCATGTGGCATTAATTACTTAATGCACCTTCACCTCTCACATTAGACTTTGTTGTGGTTACTAGTTAAGCCGGTCGGTTCCGGGTAGCTTTACACCACAACTTGGTCTAACCTCGGGTTCAAGCACAACATGACCAACTTCTCACATTGGGTCCTATTGTTTGCAACTACTAGTTAGGCCGGTCGGTTCCGGGTAGTTTTACGTTGCAAACTCAACCCAACCTCGAGTTGGCCACACTTATATTATCTAAGTGTCATGTCCATCATGTTTCCCAAAACATGTTACAAGTTTTCAAGCATTTGGGTAGACCTAACTTAATAGGTAAATTCCCAAAGGGTAGACCTAACTTAATAGGTAAATTCCCAAGCTTATGTTTTTATGCATACTTACATGTCAACTTCCATGTTATATTTCAAGTCATGTTTTCAAGTTGTATTTTCATGTCATTAGAAATTACCCATAACATAACCCAACGCTTTTAAACTCGCATATACGTTCGCGACAACGTAATGGATTAAAAGAAGAGACTTGGCAAAGGCATGACAAAAATGGATATTAAGCCACAAGTTAATCATGGTGGCAAATGAGGCACAAATGTGTTCATTAACTTGCTTGTTACATTCTTAAGCCTCAAAACATGCATAAACCCAAACTTGGCACATAAGCGAATCATGGTGACAAAAGATATGGAATGATGACTAGTAACTCGCATATATCATCATATAAGGGTTATGACTTCATATGCAAGTTGACATAAAGGTTATGAGGGTTCTCATGTTGCCTAATGCAACATTTCAACATAAAGGTTGTAGCTTTTAGCTCACAAGATCAAGATAATGACTTCATAAACTTGCATGACATGATAGCATGTATCATACTCAATGATCAAACCCAAACTTGCAACATGAACATTTAACTTCATAGTTAATATCTAAGAGTAGGGAAAGGGCTTACATTGCTATGAAGGCACAAAAGATATGACAAAGCCCTTATGCAATCAAATAGACCCAAAATGCAAGCTCTAACATAAAAACCTTTGAGCCAAAATGATCAAAACCCTTGCTTTATGATGCAAAGATAGAAACTTGACTTGAATGCAAGCTAATGACACTCATACAAGCTTGAAAACACTTGTATGCATGGAAAATCTCTCGTAGAAACCATTTAGAAATTTTATGAAGAGAGTGGAGGCCATGAGAGGTAAAATTTTGCCATAGTTTAGTTGCATGAATGAATAATGAGGATTTAGGATAGGTTAGGGTCTTATTTATAGATTAGGCAAGTGTTTTAGGCCATAGGATTAAACCTAGATTCAATCCAAGCCATCAAAGCATGTCTTGGGGAAGAAGTCAAGTGTAGGAACCATCTAGGGCCTTTAGATTAAAGATGAACCATGAGAACCATCCAAATGCAAAATCTGCATTTGAGCGAATCGGCCCACGGGTTGACAGCCAAACACCCTGGATTAACCCCTAGTCGACCCAGCGAGCTCGGGTCGACCTCAAAAATCGGCCGGTTCGGTTATTCCCCTCTCCCAATTCGCTGTTTTGAACATTTTTGCATATTTATTTATTTAATTTTCAATTATATATATATATATATCAATATATATATATTTCTCTGCGCAACCCATTTCACTTAATTAAGTATACTTTAATTTGGGAATTTTTCGTGAAACTTCGCGAGGCCATATCTTGGTCATACGGACTCCGATTTTCGAAAACTCGGACTCTATTTCGCGTATTTTTCCGAGACGAACGCAATGGTATAGCCCGTTTCCCTTGATTCAGATTTTACAGTTTAATTCTTCCTCCATTTATGTTATAACAGATTATTGAAAATACGGGTTGTTACATTCTCTCCACCTTTTAGGATTTCGTCCCCGAAATCTCCAAGTTAGGAAGAACATATCCTACCATCCATCATCCATCTACTCAAAACATCATCCACAAGCAACCATTGTCCTTAGATGATTTCTAATGATGTATGAATATATGCAAAACGCGTGTGTACATGTTCCTTAGCTAATGCTAATGATCAGGCCTGAATAATCTTTCTAATGCAAAATATGTATAGTGCCATGAATCCAACATGTATGCAAATAGTCCTAGTCATATAGATACTATATGCGTGCACAATCGTTCATTCATATGCAACAACCGCATGATAATACATTCGATTTCATCCATAAACAAGTATAAATACTCGTGCATATGCAATATGAAATGTGACCGAGTCGAGCTAGTATCTAATGTGTATTCGCGCATCCACGAGCAACCACTTGCAACCACTTGCAACCATATCAATCATAACATGTTTCAAATACATGTTTACATCCATAGGGTTCTACCTAGAATTCCCTGAAACAGGGTCGAGAAGATAAACAGGACAAACTCCTTACAGGGTTTGTAACGGAGAATAGGACCGAGAGGATGTCCACAAAAGATAGCCTACAAGTAAGCTCTACAGAAAACAGGGATCAAGGATATACTACCAAAAAGAGATATCATGCACGTATCTAGTCTTTGACCATCAAAGTCGTCTTTTAACTTCGCGATTTTGTAGCTTCTTATTCCTGTTTCCATAACATGAGCTGGAACTCATTTCTTCGTCGCCTCTCGTTCCACTTGCACTTATCCTTTTCCTAGAATACTTGACGCAAACATGACTGCGTACTCATGATCTCATGCAAGCTTTCCAAAATTCACTAGTGAATCTTGGATCTCGTTTATATACTATAAGGCATTCCATGTAGAAGAACTTTCTCTTGAAAGTAAACAGATGTCAATCAGGTTATCATGCGCACTTACTAGGGTGATCTCTATAACCCATGCATAAATGAAGTAAACCATCCGTCTTATTGGCGAACACCACTCGATCGGGCTTCAAATTTCCAATAAAGGCATCAAGGGATTCTAAGTAACTAGTCATGACAGAACCTCAAAAAGGTTACCCGATACTTCGAGGGCATTACCAAGGCTAGTCAAAAGGTCTAACTACCCTTTTATCAAAACCGAGAGTGGCACCCCCTACTGGATAACCACTTCATCCCTAGAATCCATCCATAGCTTATAAACATAAGCATTATTTCCAAACTCAACACTTGGCATAGACATTCCCAAATCCAAACAAGTCATGTATAAATGGACTGATTCTCCAATAGGACTTTGAGACAAAAATGGGATTCTCTATTACGCTAGTACTTAAGGTGCAGAGACTCAACTATCGAAGCAGACTTAAATGATACGAACAACGAAGTCCTAACGGGATGATAGAGAAGAAAAGCTAAACCTTTAACAAGATCGTTACCCTCCTTCCGAGGTACTCTAGAAATGAGAGCATACTACTGCCCTCCCGATGATCTTGTCCTTGTCCCATAATACTTAACTATCCGCCCCGTTTTACCATGCCAAAGGTACTCTCTCGTCATGGGTTTCATTGTTCATCTTTCTCCCTCCTTTGAGGACTAAGCCATACCAACAAGTTGCTCATCCTTAAGCTCGTATCCTTTATCCTTCTTTCTCACGATCCTTTCTTATAACGCGGCCACTGGTCTCTCGAGAACCACCTCCATCGTATGGAAAGCACTTTCGTAGGTAGAAAAGACTAGTCGCAGTTAAAACTACTGTGACTACAGATGGAGGAAAGAAAGGAAAAGAGACTCAATTAAGGAAACAAGGATAGTGCTAATGGCCTTTGGGGAATAGCCTTTTTCTTTTAAAAGAAAATTTTCTTGAAACATGCTTCTTTGTAAACGGTTTTTTTTTTTCAAATAGTTTTCAGAAGGACTTTAAAAACTTTTGCCCAGTCTGGTAACCTTCTGCTCTGATACCACGTGTAACACCCCGCCTCCGCTAGGATCACTCGCAAAGAAATGCACTAGCTTTAGAGGGGCATTATTGGTAAACATGCACAGAAATATCACAAGACAGAACATATAAAATAGCGGAAGTAAAATCAAACTTTCATAACATGAATAAATAAGGTCTAAAGCCTTTTACATCAGAGTACATCAAAACCTGTCTTGCAATAGTAAAGAAGCATAAAGACATTTTCATAAATTATTCCCCAAGTAAAAACAGTAAAGTAGCCATTAGCCAAGAAAAGTCCAAGCCATCCATGATGACCTTCAAGCAGAAGAAGTCCGAACTAAACAACAGTATTTCCTCCCTGTAACCTGAGGGGGGGGGGAATGGAAGAAAAGAGGCAAAACAAAACTGGTCAGTCAAAAAGACTGAGTAAGCCCTATCTACTATTAGCATAAAAACTAGTAAAGTTAACTGACATGAGAAACTGAGATGAACATAAGCATGATAACAAGATAGATAAGCTAAATCAAAATAACAGGATGAACTACTGAACTCAGATAAACTAAGGTGTCATGATAAATTACGATGTCAAGATAAAACAAGGTATCACATCGTCAGGTTTCTATCAAGTATAATATCCCCAAGATATCTGTCACGTATAACGCCCCGTGATATCTATCCTGTATTTTAGCTCTGCACCTACCGTACTAGTATCCCCACCGTGTCATGTGTTAACCAAGAATGACCCTCACTCAAAAGTCGTGTAATGGTCCATGTCAACCTAATATATTGCATATATAGGTTACTCAACTTGTATGTTTTATTCCATGTAAATGTTCAGTCCCTTGCCGTAGACCATACGGGCTTTCCCATGAGATTCTATATTACTTTAACATAGTTCCATGATCCTTAAGATCGGTTTGGACTGTTACCCTAAACCTAGCTCGGGTCTTCCAACATGAATTATTGTTTGTACAACTAGGACTTATGCTACCTAGGGCTGCTAGGGATTATGCTTACCTATTGCACGTTTTCGTATCTCGGTTTGGGTTCAACCACCTAGGGCCACTAGGGATTACGCTAACCGCCAACCGCGCCCTTTTTCCCACACATTCATCGTGAATCGCTTTTCCATGACTGTATGCACATGTATCACATCGTGCCATCCGAGTCCTGTCACAGGGCAAATCAAGAAATACAGGACTCGGTCGGGAGCTTTCGATTTATCTGCCGATGCAGATGCTAAGGTCTGTTTTTCTTATACGTGGCTATGGTCCCACGAGACCACTCCCTCAACTAGTGAAAGACAAGACAGGATAAATCCTGTATGAGAACACAACACTGGCCAACCCACATCCAAGCCTTACCGCAACCATAATTAGATAGCAATTATGGTCTTTTGGGTGTTCTCTGCCTTTCCGTACGTACACGCTTGACCAAAGATGGTAGGTAGCCTGACGAAATGCTATCTAGGGTACGACCGTGTATCGTCGACTATGCCTTATCCATCCCCGTCTTTAGGTCGCTCGTATAGCAACCAAGGCATACTCTTGGTTCTTCTAACGCAGACCTTAACCTCTCATGAGCCTAGTATAATCACCTGGCAGCTCATAGAGGGATACCAAGAATATCCTCACGTTCCCCGAAGCCGCTGCTTCGTTACCCAGTTCGCTGGAGCCTTTATCTAAATCAGATACTTGCTCCTACTCGTATACTTAAACGATGACCTACCGTATCAGGTTACTCATCTATCTATGAACTGGTCTAAATTTCCTTGACTAAGAATCATTACTTAGTTATTCTTCAACTAAGGTTTACCACTTAGCATTGTTCCCGTTATCCTTGTTAACTACGGTTATCCACCTAATCCTCAGAACTAGGGTTTACATAATGGATTAAGTGTCACTTAAGTTCATGACTTAACCCGTCTACAAATCCTATCAAAATTGGCTAAGTATCCAAGTTCAAGGCTTAACCCTACAAACCATGCTCAAGTTGGTTAAGTATATTAAGCAATTCACGACTTAACCTCGTCCAATTATCATTCTAGATTGGTTAAGTATATATTAACTTGACCCTATCAATTTACTTAGTCAAATCGGTCAAGTGTATTCAAGCGATTCGTGACTTAGCCTTATCATGTTTTCACGTTATATTGGTTAAGTATTGGTTAACTTAACCACAATAAATTAACGAGTTAGATTGGATAAGTATAGGTCACTTAACCACATCAATTCATCATGTTTAGATTAGTTAAGTGTTTAACTTAACCCCATTAAACTACCAAGTGGGATTAATTAAGTCTAGGCTAACTTAACCCCATCCGATTTCCATGTTTAGACTAGTTGAGTCTAATCTTAACCCCATTCGTTAACCGTATTTTTCGGTTAAGCGTCATTAAGAAAACTTACTTAACCTTACCAAGTTATCGCGTTGGATTGATTAAGTGTTGGTTAACTTAACCCCATCCACTAGTCATATAAAAATGGTTAAGTGTCATTAGGCAAATCAATTTACTTAACCTACCCAACCTTGTCATGTTTTGTTAAGTATCATTAGCCTAATCAAATTACTTAACCCATTTGTCCATGTCATATTTGGTTAAGAGTCATTAATCAAATTAACTTAACCCTATCATGTGGCATTAATTACTTAATGCACCTTCACCTCTCACATTAGACTTTGTTGTGGTTACTAGTTAAGCCGGTCGGTTCCGGGTAGCTTTACACCACAACTTGGTCTAACCTCGGGTTCAAGCACAACATGACCAACTTCTCACATTGGGTCCTATTGTTTGCAACTACTAGTTAGGCCGGTCGGTTCCGGGTAGTTTTACGTTGCAAACTCAACCCAACCTCGAGTTGGCCACACTTATATTATCTAAGTGTCATGTCCATCATGTTTCCCAAAACATGTTACAAGTTTTCAAGCATTTGGGTAGACCTAACTTAATAGGTAAATTCCCAAAGGATAGACCTAACTTAATAGGTAAATTCCCAAGCTTATGTTTTTATGCATACTTACATGTCGACTTCCATGTTATATTTCAAGTCATGTTTTCGAGTTGTATTTTCATGTCATTAGAAATTACCCATAACATAACCCAACGCTTTTAAACTCGCATATACGTTCGCGACAACGTAATGGATTAAAAGAAGAGACTTGGCAAAGGCATGACAAAAATGGATATTAAGCCACAAGTTAATCATGGTGGCAAATGAGGCACAAATGTGTTCATTAACTTGCATGTTACATTCTTAAGCCTCAAAACATGCATAAACCCAAACTTGGCACATAAGCGAATCATGGTGACAAAAGATATGGAATGATGACTAGTAACTCGCATATATCATCATATAAGGGTTATGACTTCATATGCAAGTTGACATAAAGGTTATGAGGGTTCTCATGTTGCCTAATGCAACATTTCAACATAAAGGTTGTAGCTTTTAGCTCACAAGATCAAGATAATGCCTTCATAAACTTGCATGACATGATAGCATGTATCATACTCAATGATCAAACCCAAACTTGCAACATGAACATTTAACTTCATAGTTAATATCTAAGAGTAAGGAAAGGGCTTACATTGCTATGAAGGCACAAAAGATATGACAAAGCCCTTATGCAATCAAATAGACCCAAAATGCAAGCTCTAACATAAAAACCTTTGACCCAAAATGATCAAAACCCTTGCTTTATGATGCAAAGATAGAAACTTGACTTGAATGCAAGCTAATGACACTCATACAAGATTGAAAACACTTGTATGCATGGAAAATCTCTCGTAGAAACCATTTAGAAATTTTATGAAGAGAGTGGAGGCCATGAGAGGTAAATTTTTGCCATAGTTTAGTTGCATGAATGAATAATGAGGATTTAGGATAGGTTAGGGTCTTATTTATAGATTAGGCAAGTGTTTTAGGCCATAGGATTAAACCTAGATTCAATCCAAGCCATCAAAGCATGTCTTGGGGAAGAAGTCAAGTGTAGGAACCATCTAGGGCCTTTAGATTAAAGATGAACCATGAGAACCATCCAAATGCAAAATCTGCATTTGAGCGAATCGGCCCACGGGTTGACAGCCAAACACCCTGGATTAACCCTTAGTCGACCCAGCGGGCTGGGGTCGACCTCAAAAATCGGCCGGTTCGGTTATTCCCCTCTCCCAATTCGCTGTTTTGAACATTTTTGCATAATTATTTATTTAATTTTCAATTATATATATATATATATCAATATATATATTTCTCTGCGCAACCCATTTCACTTAATTAAGTATACTTTAATTTGGGAATTTTTCGTGAAACTTCGCGAGGCCATATCTTGGTCATACGGACTCCGATTTTCGAAAACTCGGACTCTATTTCGCGTATTTTTCCGAGACGAACGCAATGGCATAGCCCGTTTCCCTTGATTCAGATTTTACAGTTTAATTCTGCCTCCATTTATGTTATAACAGGTTATTGAAAATACGGGTTGTTACAATTTCTGTCCCAATTTTTCAATCCATCCATTTCTGATCAACTTCGAACTCGGGGCAATCGACATCGGCTTCAGACTCCACGACTTGCGCTTTGCAAATCTAGGGATGTGGGGTTCAGATTCTTTGGCTCCGAAGCTGGGCAATCGACTATGGCTTTAGAGAATCGACTCCTCAGCTTCGACTTCAGATTTGTGTGTATCGATAACAGGCTACTCGATGTTGTGTTCGAGGAGACGTGATTTTAGCTCTTGGATTTTGTCTTCAGGTAAATGTCTTGCTAGGGTTGACCATTTTTATTTGATTTGTAGTACTCCTGATTATATAGCGCCTGAAATGAACATATTTGGTTTTATTAAGGTGAAAATCGTACTGAGTTTAGAAGTTTGGGCTTCGATTGGTAAACTGTGGTTAAGTCTTATTTAAGAACCCTACTAAGAAGCATTTTGATTGCTTGTTGTTAAGTCTTCCTTTTAATAGTGTAACCAACCAAATGGAAGTGATTCTGAGGAGTTTTATGGACTGAATCGGTTGCTTGGTGATAATGGAAGTGATTCTGAGGAGTTTTATAAAAGGATTCGGGAACGATTTGATGCGTGAGTTTCATCTGTTCATTTAAAACTGAGGATGCTTCAGTAATTTTTTGGCTGTTATTGAGTAATACTCACCAGTTAGCACAGTATTTGTGAATGTACTACTTTATGCCAATAGAGAGGTTCTTTATTGGTTTTAGTACATGAAAAAAAAGGTCCAAAAAAGTTAAATACGGGCATAAAGCAACACCTTTCCTTTGGATTGTTTAATGTGGATTTACTAGTTTAGTTAGCCACTTAATTATAAATTCTGTACATATATGCTCAAGACAGTTCATAGTCCTATCTTTTATATTAGCATATGGCATATTTTGCAACATTTTCCTAGCTATTTTACTAGTATGGAGTTTGAGATTACATCCACCACGAGTTTTTAGATGTTGATACTTAGACCATGAACGTCCATTACTTTAGTTGTTGTTTGCTTGAATATGCTATGGTTTGAAGTCAATATAACTGATGCACAATTTTGAGTTGTTACTTTGTTGATGTGTAAATAATGTTTTCTCTATCACATTTGGCATGCATCTACTGTTTGTCATCTTACAGCTAATCATGTTCTAAAGGAATATTTTTCAAATGATAGATTTCTAATTTGTTCTCTCTTTTCATTTCACAGAGTAAGTTTGGATTTTCCCAAGATCGAGGTTCGATTCTAGAATGTTAACGTAGATGCATATGTGCACGTTGGCAGCCGAGCATTGCCCACAATCCCTAATTTCATCTTCAATATGAGTGAGGTAGGTTTGTTTCATGTTCTCACGCATTTGCATAATCAACCTTTTCATGTTTATATGGGTATGACTATTTGACAACATATATGGTGGATAAATCTACTCTACCTGAAAATATATGTGGAAACCATTACAGTTGCCTGATTTACCACCCATCCCTCATTCCACCTTTAGTTCCTACGTGACTGAATTTCTGAGCTGATGTTTTCGATCAGCATAGAAAATCTCGACCTATGATTATCCAGTCAAGGCACTTACAACTTTCATTAGTAGCGACTGACCCAAACTTAGAATTTATACAATCACCGTCTATTTTTTGCTTTCTGACTGATGTATTTTCTTGGTCAGTCCTTCTTGAGAACATTGAGGTTGTTTCCCGGCAGAAGAACAAAACTTTCGATTCTAGATAACATTAGTGGAATCATTCGGCCTTCAAGGTACACCAATAATGAGAGCAATATATACTTTGTGTCATTAACTATTCAACCAGCGTTCACATACTTACATCTTATATTTATGGAAGAACAACACTTCTGTTAGGTCCTCCTAGCTTAGGGAAGACAACTTTACTTTTGGCTCTTGCTGGACGATTTGGTTCCGATTTGTAGGTAAACAGACTATGTTTTAATATTTTTGACATGTTTTTCCTACATTTTTATTTTGGTATACTGAACAGTTGTGCAAGTTTTATGTCATAACCTCTTGACTGGAACTATTCACCTTAGAGTCAAATTCATTAATTGTTTTCTTTTTTTCCTCGTTCTTTCCATCTGCTTTATTATGCCACTCTCAAAGAACATCGGCTTACGTTAGTCAGCAAGATTGGCATGCTGCAGAAATGACAGTTAGGGAATCATAGGTGCATCTATACATATACATACATGCATATAAACACATGTATATATGTATGTGCATGTGTGTAGTGAATCATAGGTGTTAAAATGTTTCACAAACAGGCTTGCAATATTTGAATTCACTCATTGCATAAAGTGATTTCCTTGTCCCTTAAGGGTAAAACCCAGACACGTAAAAAATGTTGAGTTACATTACAATTCTAAAATATTGAAGATTTTGGCAACCTCAGGTTGCACAGCAACCTGAAGTTGTTGTGCAACTTCAGGTTGCTGTGCCACTCAAGTTGTGTGAAACAGCAACTTGAGTTGCACTGCAACTTGAAGTTGTACAACAACCTGAAGTTGCTGTGCAACAGCAACTTGAAGTTGCTTGCACAGCAACTTCAAGTTGTTGTTGCACAACAACTTCAAGTTGAGTGGAGACTTGATTGAAAAGGACTTGGTTTTGCACCTGATTTCATTATATCGTTTAATATTGGTATGGTGGTAAAAATATTCACGTGGCATTTACAGTTGAGTGGAGACTTTCAACATTATAATCTTTTTGAATTTATGTGATTTATACTTGAAACTTTATTGGTAAGTTTTGAAATGTCAGGATTGTTGAAGACTTTGATGACTGGAAGGCTTCTTTATGGTATCAAAGGGGATAAAAGCTGGGAATCATGATGGGAGGAGGAACAGGTAACTGAATTACAGAATGCCTTGTCTGATATTTTCAGTAGTAAATGACTTGGGTTGCAATGGTCTCTTTATACCTGTTTTTTTTTTAAAAAAAAAGAAAAAATACTGAGACTTACGGCTCAGTAATACTAATCCGATAACGACAATAAGAAGCTAAATAGTCACTCATTTGCCATCAATGGCTTGCATTTTGCTGTCAAAATTCACACTCTAACAATGAGCTTGCATTTTGCAGTTTCTCTCTATGAAATTGGCCACCGTGAATCCTCGTGCCGATATCAGTGTGGAAAGTCTGTTCCACAAGGATGTAAGTAAACTCAAACCTGAGAATAATTCTGCAATTTATAGTGAATCCTCGTGCCGATATAGTGTCATTTCGTACAGGCGAAATGCTAAAAATACACAAAAAACTGATCGTTTGGCTAATGTTTCTTTTTTGTTAGTAGAAGTATAAAAACAAAACTGACTGTTAAATCAGTGAAACAGATTTGAACTATTTATTTTATATAAGGTAGTAATTTTATATCAATGAAACTTGCCTACTGACACTCGTATGCAATTAGTACCTGCAATAGAGTTTTACGGGATGATGGACGCATTCAAAACCAATTTGGAACTTTCCTACTGACACTCGTATGAATGAAATTAGTACCTTATTTTCATGGAGTATTCCCTCGTTTAATGTCTTGTTTAATTCTTAGAAGTTTGTTGGCTCATCCACTTTGCGAATCCTGTAATATTTTCATGGAGCATTCCTTGTGCACTTTAACCTTTGCTGATCATATGTCTCTACCCAGGTTTGAGAATCCGGCCGAAACCATGAGATTTCGCCCATCCCGTTCCGGTTCCTGCATTCTAACAAGAAGTAGATGTAAAAAAAGGAAAGAAGCGGTAGCTAACTATTGATCGAACTCCGTTTCCTGCATTCTAAAAGCAAGGCTCGTTCTATTCGGTATTTGGAGAATCTCATTTATGTATTGAATTTAGCAAACTAATTATGTATTGAATTTGACAACTTAATTATGTATTGTGTTTGTTTGTTGTTAACTGACATTCTATGTCGTTATTTGATTATGAATGTTGTCTATTGGTATGCATTGAGTTTAATATTAGTTTTTGATTCATATTAAATATCGTCTATATTATCGTCATGTTGGTTATTAATTGACTATTAATATTAGAATATGTGAGTTTCTATTACATATTTCTGTTATTATTAAAATTTATATTTGTTGTGAATTAAAATTTTGTAACATGTATAGGCGTTGCAAACAAAAATATTGTAACATGTATAAGCATTGCAAACAAAAATCTACCAACGTTTATAAGCGTTACGAATGAAAATATACCAACGCTTATAAGCATTGGGAGAGAAAATCTACCGACGCTTATAAGCGTTGCTACTACATTGCCACCCCCTCGTAGCAACACTAATAAGCGTTGTGGAAATTGTTTGCAATGGTTATACTCGTTGGCAATCACCTGTTTTGGTGTAGTGATATATGATGTTATATGACATGCAAAAGGCATACGCCTGTATTTGTAACGACCCTGATTTTTGAATAGTTTATTTTAAATATTTAATATGGTTTTAAATATTGAGTTGATAATATAAATGATATTTTATATTGATATATCGATCAAATAATCGAAATACTATTTATTTCAAATATATATAATTATCGTAATACGAGAATATGAAATAATTAAATTCGAAATTTAAAACTAAGTCAAAAACAATTCAGATAATTTATATAAGTTCAATTTGAATAGAATCGATAATAAAAATAAATTATTACTGAGGAATTAATTCATTTCTGAGTTTATTTTTTTTTTATATAAATTTCTATGGTTATTTTATAGATACGTTCAAATTATATTTCAGAATATATTCTGTTGAGCTCAGAACACCGTTATTACATTGGAACGATGGTCGGTACGCTAAAATAGCGGTTCACAATATTTAATTGTGCACCCCGAGATATTTTATTGTGGATAGATTCGAAATCAAATCGATATCATTTTAAAAAGAGTAAAAATTTCAAAGTGATGAACTGGAGTTAGATGTTCAATGGCTATTTGGGGTTCGACGGATGTCGGCGCCAGGAGGTGTCGATGATGATTTAAAGGGGCAACTGGAGTTCGTTTTTCTTTGATGTAGATTGGGGGAAGTGATGTTGGCCAGTGAAGTGAGTTCGACTCTAAGGTAGTGGCGTTGGAATCAGGGTAAGGCAGAAGGGGAAAGTCGAGATGTTTAAGGGTGCAAACCTGTAACTGAAGTTGTTCGAAGATTGAGGGAAGAACTGGAGGGCGACGGTTTTGTGGCAAGGAGGGGTGCGACTTCCGTGGTGTCAGCTTTGGGGAAGTAGTGCGGTTACAGGGGTTAAGGTAGCAGCTGAGAGAGGTGGGAATTGTAGACGATAGTATGGTGTTCGACAAAATGCCAGAAAGAGGACTGCTGTTTTTAAAGGGTTGTTTGCAGTGTGTGGAGTTGAGGATTTGCAGTAGGCATTTGACGGAGTACGAGATTTAAAAGGGTTAAAGATGGCATGGCTTTGTTGTTCACAAAGAAGCAGGCAACATGTCTCGACAGTTTTAAGAAGGAGAAGAAATGCTGTTCTTTATGCCGAAGTAGGACTCTGTTGAAATCGGAAAGGAATTTTTTTTACAGAGTATTAAGGTAAAGGATTTAATTAAATTAAATTAATTTAGAATTTTTAATTTTATATTATTCACATTTGTATGGAAATAAATAAGTAAAATGTAATATCCATTTTAGGTCCAAAAATCACGAATATAGGTTGAGTTGATTCATAGCGGTTGAATACACATTCTGGAAGTGGTTTGGGATTTTTTCGAATCAACCATGAATTTAGAGAATTCAAATTCTGAATATCCGCCAATCAAAAATCCTGGTGAGTAAATCTCACTCACCTTTTATTTAGAATTATTTTTATTCGTTAAAAATAATTGTTGTTGCTTGTTTGGATTTTTTTGGTTGCTTTAAATATATTAGTTATTTAGGGTTGACTATTATATATATATTGGGTTGATGATTGGTTGGATTCCCGCAGTCTCATTAGCGGATGCCCGCAGTTTCATAGCGGATGATTTCCCTATGCGCCCCACAAATATATATATATATATATATTAGTGGATGACCTTCATACCACGATATCCTGCCTCGAAGCAGGATGGGTATTACTATGTTGACTAACGTCTGTGGATGCAGGGAAACAAGTTGGAGGAATCCAACTGGATTCCTCAAAAATATAATATCTGTTTGTTTGTTTGCATATATATTGTCATATATGATGTGTTAGAAAAATAAATAATTGGTTGTTTGGTGTTTAAATATCAATCGGCCTAAGTGTTAATTTATAAAAATATCCTGATAAGGATATTTGAGATTTAAAAGGAAAATACTATTTTTTAAAATAGAATTTGAAATTTTAGAATGAAATAAAAATATCAACCTGTTTTAAATAACATAAAAACAAGTAGTTCATTTATAAACGAAGTTTATAAATGAAGTGAAAAGAATTATCATTGGATAATTCAGAAATAAAAATGCGAGTGTGAAATTAAAAAGGGAAATCTATTTTCCAAAAGTAGAAATATCGATTTCAAAAGAAATTGAAATGGAGACTTGTTTAAGAATGAATATAAAATTTTAAAAGGAATTGAAATAGAATTTGAATTCAAAGGAATTACAATAGAATTTGAATTCAAAGGAATTCAAATGGATTTGAATAAAGAAAGTTCAAATGAAATTTAAAATATAGAATTTGAAAATAGAAGTGAAATGGGGTTTAAATATAGAATTCAAATAGAGTTGAATGGGAATTTGGGTACAGGATTTCATGAGGAATTTAAAAAAAGAATTTTCAAATAGAATTTGAATATAGAAATTCAAATGTAATTTGAATATAGAATTCAAATAGGATTCAAATGGAATTGAAATTAAATATAGGAAATCGAAATATAAATAAATTTATTACTGAATAAGGAAAAATCGACAATTTTAGAAGATTGGAAATAGTATGTTGAATTGGAAAAAATTGATTTGGTATATACTAAAAATATATCAGAATGAAGTTGAATTTATTATAGCTGAAGTTTAAACGTTTATATTTATAAATATAATTAAAACGAACTTGCCGCAGCGCTGCAATTCATAAATTGGCGTTTCGAACTTCAATTGAGTATACAGAACTCAATTGAAGTCGGAATTCTTTGAAATAAGAAACGTCAGGACCGATTTGATAATAGTTTTATAATGGAGGAGAAAAATCTGGATTTCGTCGAATAGATTTTGAGTTATGTCAAAATCAAATTTTCAGAAAAACAACGCTATAACCATTTAAAAACCATAACGTTTTGTTTAATTTTATAAAAAGATTTTAAGCGAATAGAACCCGAATTTCTATTTAGAAAATTTCAGATTTGAGTTGTAAATTATATGCGAACTCAAGTGGAGTAATGAATTGATTTTTGAAACAGAAATCAGATTTTTGATTATTGAATAGAATTAACTAATTTGAATAGAAATTAGTTAATGAGATTTTGAATTGATACTGGGCTTTGAATAAGTAAATTCGATTTGGAAATTTATATTCGAAATCGAAAAGGAAACTAGAATTGAAATTGAAATTCAATTTGGGTATCAGCCAGTTAAATATTTTGTTTGAACATGTTATGTTCAAACAAAGAAGTGAAACAGGCAAAATAGCTAATTAAAGAATAAACGAGCAAAACTGAATTCAAACGATTGGATTGAGTTGAATTGAATTGGAAACAGGTGAGCATGTGTTAGACAGGTATGGGATGGAGTATATGAAGATTTTAATTTATGTGCCCGACAAAAAGGTACATGTTTAAATTCATATATAAGGTTTTATGCGTCGTATCAGCTAGCCGTTTGCCTTTTTCTTTTTCTTTGATTGGTGAGGGCCATGGGAGGCTATTTGAAATATCCTGA
The DNA here is from genome assembly GCA_030737875.1 of Allium sativum. Taxonomy (NCBI): domain Eukaryota; kingdom Viridiplantae; phylum Streptophyta; class Magnoliopsida; order Asparagales; family Amaryllidaceae; genus Allium; species Allium sativum. The sequence continues at coordinate 90,317,186 of CM060912.1, read as the reverse complement.
TGCTCCCGGTACAAGGGAGGTTATGGCGAATTTTTCTGAAAATTTAAGGAGTTAGAATATTTTTAAGAAAATTTGATAGTTAGAAATAAATATATCGATATATATTGAATTCGATAAGGGAAACGAATTTAAAATAGAATATTATAAACAAAAAAAAAAGTGAATTGATATGCTGGTAATAGAAGAGGAACATATATACGTTTAAAAATGAATAATTGGTTTTTATAATGTTGATTATTCGAGGTAAGTGGTTTTGCCGTTTTGAAGTTGAGGATGTTTTCCGTCAAGGTATGAGAGGTAATTTTACCCTAACTTGATTGATTTCATTTTTAATTGATAAATAGCAAGATCCAGTCTCGAAGAGAAGTGTTTGAGTAAGAGTTAGTGGAATAAAATATTTTGGGTTGTTATAACGATGTTTTATGCATCATTCGTTTCAACCCAAGTGATGGAATTTTGGAAATATAAAAGTAAATATTTCCTTAGTATAATTAAAGTAGTCGGGGAAGGATATAAGTGACTGAAATTGTTTTCAATTGCAAATAGAGATATTTTCTAAATATAGAAAAAAATAGAAGTTGATATTTGGAAACGTTTCCCAAATGGCGTAAGAGGCCAAGATGATTATCGAAATTATTTGGTTAACAAATATTGATGGGGAACTAGAGAAGTGAATTAATTAATGAAATATTAATTAACAGACCCAATGATTGATTGATGTTATGGATGAATGGAATGTTTTTTTATTTTTCTTCGATAGTTAAATAACCGACTATCGAAGTATTTGCTAATATCGTTGTCAATATGGAGAGACCGGTTGGATTATTATCCGTGAACCGCTCTGTATTGGCAGTAGCGTTGCGGATCAGATTATATGAAGATAATCGAAGATGGTGTTAAGTGCAACGGCTTTTTCTATTAATAGAAATTGTGCCTTCGGTTTCGTTCAGTCCCAGAACGAACGTATATGGACGAATGTCTGACAAAGTATTCCCAATGATCGAATATGTTGGTATGTATAAATATATATGGTGGCAACGGAAATATTCCCTTAGCATAACATCCAGAATATTTGTGCAAATCAATTAGTGATTAACGGATCTGACAATGTGGCATTCAAAGTGATTGTGCTATCAATGAATAGAAAGTAAACGTAGCCTCAGGCCTCAACAACCGGGAAATGACAAAAATCGGGCAGACAGCACGACTATGTGGGTCGCTCCCATTTGGGTGTATTATCACCTATCTAGAGATTCATTTAATTCCTTATTATATTCGATGTTATCCCATTCGGGAAACGGTTGCTGATCCCAACCGTTGGTGATATACATTCGATGCACTCAAGCGAAATGAGTGGTCGGTCATGTGTGGGCCGGGTTGCAAGACGTTCTTGTTGAACCCAGTGTATTCCTCCCTAGAGATATACTATCGGCAGGTGGTCTCATACCTTGTCATGTTGGAAATCCAATCTCCAATAAGCGCCATGCGGTTTTTGATTTTATACTATGTATGTGAAGCGTGAGATGCAAGCGTTCCGCTAGATTGTTATTTATTTGATTTAGACAGTATTATAATATCACTGGATTTTGTATTAAAGTGTTCTGGGTTATAGTAAGGTAAAAACCGTCCATGTTTATGTGTGGGCTGGTCTTACTATTATCTTTTCTTTCGAAAGGATTTTGAAAGTTAAACAATTGGTTGGAGTTTACTCACACCAGTCTCATGACTGACCCAGAGTTTATTTTGTTTGCTTTCCCTAAACTCTTGGGTGCCCAAATTTGTACAGGCAGTCAAGTAGTAGGGATTTTACAGATTCATTTGGAGAAGCTGGAAGCAGGAGGCTTCACCAGTTAGCTATAGACTATCATATTTCCGTTGTGTACTATGTTGTATCTGGAAATAGGAGTTTATAACTGTTCCAGGAATAACTGTTGTGCTCTGATAATGGTATGTATATAAAGTTACTGGTTTGTATTTCAAAAATTATGTTATATAATATATTTTACTCGTTCCGCTATGAGATTTGTCTTCTTTATTTTCTCCTATTCTAATATTTCTTTCTTTCTATTTCTCATCCTCCAACTTCTTTCTAATAATGATTCGTATTTCTGTGCAATTTGGGTTGGATGTGTAGTATTATTAGTCGACTCAAATAGTACGGATTTGCGGGTCGTTACACTTGGTATCACAGCTTAGGTTGAGCGAATACCTAGGCTTTGTGGGGATGTGCTCATTAGAGATAGGGTCAGTAGTACCCTAGAATGAGTTGAGTGTATATATACGAGAGCGCGTATTTGTAATTGATAAAAAAAATTATTTTATATTGTGTTGGCTAGTTTGTTAAGTGGTTTGTGAATTCTGGTCGAATCGTGGGATGCCACGAAGTCGATAGGAATTTCTAAATACTTGAACAGAGCAATTCGACACAGTATTGTTTTAAATTGGGTAAATGAAATAATTTTACTCAAAATTCTATTTTGAAATAGAAAGGATAATTTTTTGAAATTATTATAATATATGGATGTGTTGGATGTTAATATTATAATCAAATGAGATTATAAGAATTGAAATGGTTATATATAACCAAATAGAATTTGTATATGAATAACATATACAAATGAAATTGTATGTAAATGAGACATACAAATGAGATGAATTAAAATTTAATTCAAACTAGAATTTGGAATTTAAATCCTAGGAAGTTGAAAAATATTTTTATGAAGTATATTAAAATAATATAGCTTTGTTTTGAAAGGGATTTTTGAATAAAAATCATTTTTGAATGGATTTTAAAAGTGATAAAGCACAGAACTCACTTCAGTAGCTGGGAAATAATTCTGATGATGGTTGCGACATCATCAGTGTTCATTTTCGAGTTACTAAGTGATGGATTTCTACCTTAGAAAAGTTTGATGGAAATTTGTTTTAAAGAAAACAAGTTGGTTTGAAAATTCAAATTCATTGGATTTGAAATGGTTATAAATATATGTGTATATATCTATGTGGTTTTGAAAGGATTTGAAATGAAAACCCTAGGATTTGGATTCTGGAAGTGGAATTTAACTTAAGCTAGTTAAACGGATTGAAGTGAATCAATTGACTAGAATCAATTTGAATAGGTTTAATGGAATATAGATTGGATATAAATGGATTAATCGTAGATCATTTAGATTTAATGTGTGAAAACAAAATGTTTTAGTAGAATCAAATTTGTTGAAATATGAAGAGGTGAGTTTCAACATAGAGGAGTTTTGAAAAGTTAATAAGTTTATAGTATTTTTCCTACCTTAGCAATTTCGGGGACGAAATTATTTTAAGAGGGGAAGAATGTAACGACCCAGATTTTTGAATAGTTTATTTTAAATATTTAATATGGTTTTAAATATTGAGTTGATAATATAAATGATATTTTATATTGATTTATCGATCAAATAACCGAAATACTATTTATTTCAAATATATATAATTATCGTAATACGAGAATATGAAATAATTAAATTCGAAATTTAAAATTAAGTCAAAAACAATTCAGATAATTCATAGAAGTTCAATTGGAATAGAATAGATAATAAAAATAAATTATTACTGAGGAATTAATTCATTTCTGAGTTTAATTTTTTTTATATAAATTTCTATGGTTATTTTATAGATACATTCAAATTATATTTCAGAATATATTCTGTTGGGCTCAGAACACCGTTATTACATTGAAACGACGGTCGGTACACTAAAATAGCGGTTCACGATATTTAATTGTGCACCCCGAGATATTTTATTGTGGATAGATTCGAAATCAAATCGATATCGTTTTAAAAAGAGTAAAAAATTCTTTAAGTCAAATCAAATTAAATTAAACTATATTTAAAATCAAAATCAAATCCTTATAAAAATATTTGCTTGTACTTAGTCCTACATCACTTTAATTCGTATGTGCGAATGGTCCCCTTCCATTCCTATAAATCCGCGACTTCTCCCCCTTTCCTTTTTACTTTTCCTCTCGTTTCCTTTTCTTCATCATTCACGACTCAATCGAACCACCATTTAAAAAAAAAGAGGGATTCGAAACTAAATTGGATTGGCATCTCGAACGATGCCCAAGCGCTCGGAGCTAGAGGAACTCGACAGTACGAGCGACGTTCTAGGGTTTCGATCACTTTCGATTTGGGGGTAGAACCAGGCAAAGCAAGGGGAGCGATTGGGTTCGGGGTTTTTGAGAGCAACCATTGCCAGAGTTTGGTTACCTTCGGTTCGGTCTAGTGGGAGCATGAGCGAGCTACAAAGCTCGATGGTTACTTTAGTTGGCGACGTTGATTAGGGAGCAGGAGTTCAAAGTGATGAACTGGAGTTAGATGTTCAATGGCTATTTGGGGGTTCGACGGATGTCGGCGCCAGGAGGTGTCGATGATGATTTAAAGGGGCAACTGGAGTTCGTTTTTCTTTGATGTCGATTGGGGGAAGTGACGTTGGCCAGTGAAGTGAGTTCTACTCTGAGGTAGTGGCGTTGGAATCAGGGTAAGGCAGAAGGGGAAAGTCGAGATGTTTAAGGGTGCGAACCTGTAACTGAAGTTGTTCGAAGATTGAGGGAAGAACTGGAGGGCGACAGTTTTGTGGCAAGGAGGGGTGCGATTCTGTGATGTCAGCTTTGGGGAAGGAGTGCGGTTACAGGGGTTAAGGTAGCATCTGAGAGAGGTGGGAATTGTAGATGATAGTATGGTGTTCGACAAAATGCCGGAAAGAGGACTGCTGTTTTTAAAGGGTTGTTTGCAGTGTGTGGAGTTAAGGATTTGCAGTAGGCATTTGACGGAGTACGAGATTGAAAAGGGTTAAAGATGGCATGGCTTTGTTGTTCACAAAGAAGCAGGCAACATGTCTCGATAGTTTTAAGAAGGAGAAGAAATGTTGTTCTTTATGCCGAAGTAGGACTCTGTTGAAATCAGAAAGGAATTTTTTTTACAGAGTATTAAGGTAAAGGATTTAATTAAATTAAATTAATTTAGAATGTTTAATTTTATATTATTCACATTTGTATGGAAATAAATAAGTAAAATGTAATATCCATTCTAGGTCCAAAAATCACGAATATAGGTTGAGTTGATTCATAGCGGTTGAATACACATTCAGGAAGTGGATTGGGATTTTTCTGAATTAACCATGAATTTAGAGAATTCAAATTCTGAATATCCACCATTAAAAATCCTGGTGAGTAAATCTCACTCACCTTTTATTTAGAATTATTTTTATTCGTTAAAAATAATTGTTGTTGCTTGTTTGGATTTTTCTGGTTGATTTAAATATATTAGTTATTTAGGGTTGACTATTATATATATTGGGTTGATGATTGGTTGGATTCCCGCAGTCTCATTAGCGAATGCCCGTAGTTTCATAGCGGATGATTTCCCTATACGCCCCACAAATATATACTAGTGGATAGCCTTCATACCGCGATATCCTGCCTCGAAGCAGGATGGGTATTACTATGTTGACTAACGTCTGTGGATGCAGGGAAACAGGTTGGAGGAATCCAACTGGATTCCTCAAAAATATAATATCTGTTTGTTTGTTTGTTTGTTTGCATATATACTGTCATATATGGTGTGTTAGAAAAATAAATAATTGGTTGTTTGGTGTTTAAATATCACTGGCCCTAAGTGTTAATTTATAAAAATATACTGATAAGGATATTTGAGATTTAAAAGGAAAATTCTATATATAAAAATAGAATTTGAAATTTTAGAATGGAATAAAAATATCAACCTGTTTTAATTAAAATAAAAACAAGTAGTTCTTTTATAAACGAAGTTTATAAATGAAGTGAAAAGAATTATCATTGGATAATTAAGAAATAAAAATACGAGTGTGAAATTGAAAAGGGAAATCTATCTTCCAAAAGTAGAAATCTCTATTTCAAAAGAAATTGAAATCGAGACTTGTTTAAGAATGAATATAAAATTTTAAAAGGAATTGAAATAGAATTTGAATTCAAAGGAATTAAAATAGGATTTGAATTCAGAAGAATTCAAATAGATTTGAATAAAGAAAGTTCAAATGAAACTTAAAATATAGAATTTGAAAATAGAAGTGAAATGGAGTTTAAATATAGAATTCAAATAGAGTTGAATGGGAATTTGAGTACAGGATTCAAGGAGGAATTTAAAAATAGAATTTTCAATAGAATTTGAATATAGAAATTCAAATGTAATTTGAATATAGAATTCAAATAGGATTCAAATGGAATTGAAATTAAATATAGGAAATCGAAATATAAATAAATTTATTACTGAATAAGGAAAAATCGACAATTTTAGAAGATTGGAAATAGTATGTTGAATTGGAAAAAATTGATTTGATATATATTAAAAATATATCAAAATGAAGTTGAATTTATTATGGACGAAGTTTAAACGTTTATATTTATAAATATAATTAAAAAGAACTCGCCGCAGTGCTGTAGTTCGTAAATTGGCGTTTCGAACTTCAATTGAGTATACAGAACTCAACTGAAGTCGGAATTCTTTGAAACAAGAAACGTCAGGACCGATTTGATAATAGTTTTATAATGGAGGAGAAAAATCTGGATTTCGTCGAATAGATTCTGAGTTATGTCAAAATCAAATTTTCAGAAAAACAGCGCCATAACCATTTAAAAACCATAACGTTTTATTTAATTTTATAAAAGGATTTTAAGCGAATAGAATCCGAATTTCTATTTAGAAAATTTCAGATTTGAGTTGTAAATTATATGCGAACTCAAGTGGAATAATGAGTTGATTTTTGAAACAAAAATCAGATTTTTGATTATTGAATAGAATTAACTAATTTGAATAGAAATTAGTTAATGAGATTTTCAATTGATATTGGGCTTTGAATAAGTAAATTCGATTTGGAAATTTATATTCGAAATCGAAAAGGAAACTAGAATTGAAATTGAAATTCAATTTGGGTATCAGCAAGTTAAATATTTTGTTTGAACATGTTATGTTCAAACAAAGAAGTGAAATAGGCAAAATAGCTAATTAAAGAATAAATGAGCGAAATTGAATTCAAACGATTGGATTGAGTTGAATTGGAAACAGGTGAGCATGTGTTAGACAGGTATGGGATGGAGTATATGAAGATTTTAATTTATGTGCCCGACAAAAAGGTACATGTTTAAATTCATATATAAGGTTTTATGCGCCGTATCGGCTAGCCGTTTGGCTTTTTCTTTTTCTTTTGGATTGGTGAGGGCCATGGGAGGCTATTTGAAATATCCCGATGCTCCCGGTGCAAGGTAAGTTATGGCGAATTTTTCCGGAAATTTAAGGAGTTAGAATATTTTTTAAGAAAATCTGATAGTTAGAAATAAATATATCGATATATATTGAATTCGATACGGAAACGAATTTAAAATAGTATATTATAAACAAAAAAAAGGAAATTGATAGGCTGGTAATAGAAGAGGAACATATATACGTTTAAAAATGAATAATTGGTTTTTATAATGTTGATTATTCGAGGTAAGTGGTTTTGCCGTTTTGAAGTTGAGGATGTTTTCCGTTAAGGTCTGAGAGGTAATTTTACCCCAACTTGATTGATTTCATTTTTAATTAATAAATAGCAAGATCCAGTCTCAAATAGAAGTGTTTGAGTAAGAGTTAGTGGAATAAAATATTTTGAGTTGTTATAACGATGTTTTATACAACATTCGTTTCAACCCAAGTGATGGAATTTTGGAAATATAAAAGTAAATATTTCCTGAGTATAATTAAAGTAGTCGGGGAAGGAGATAAGTGATTGAAATTGTTTTCAATTGCAAATAGAGATATTTTCTAAATATAGAAAATAAAATAAGTTGATATTTGGAAACGTTTTCCAAATGGCATAAGAGGCCAAGATGATTATCGGAATTATTTGGTTAACAAATATTGATGGAGAAATAGAGAAGTGAATTAATTAATGAAATATTAATTAACAGACCCAGTGATTGATTAATGTTATGGATGAATGGAATGTTTGTTTATTTTTCTTCGAGAGTTAAATAACCGACTATCGAAGTATTTGCCAATATCGTTGTCAATATGGATAGACCGGTTGGATTATTATCCGTGAACCACTCTGTATTGGCAGTAGCGTTGTGTATCAGATTATATAAAGATAATCGAAGACGGTGTAAAGTGCAAGGGCTTTTTTTAGTAATAGAAATTATGCCTTCCGTTTCTTTCAGTCCCAGAACGAACATATATGAACGAATGTCAGACAAAGTATTTCCAATGATCGAATATGTTGGTATGTATAAATATATATGGTGGCAACGCATTTATTCCCTTAGCATAACATCCATAATATTTGTTCAAATCAATTAGTGATTAACGGATCTGACATAGTGGCATTCAAAGTGATTGTGCTATCAATGAATAGAAAGTAAACGTAGCCGCAGGCCTCAACAACCGGGAAATGACAAAAATCGGGCAGACAGCATGGCTATGTGGGTCGCTTCCATTAGGGTGTATTATCACCTATCTAGAGATTCATTTAATTCCTTATTCTATTCGATGCTGTCCCATTCGGGAAACGGTTGCTGATCCCAACCATTTGTGATATACATTCGATATAGTCAAGCGAAATGAGTGGTCGGTCATGTGTGGGCCGGGTTGCAAGACGTTCTTGTTGAACCCAGTGTATTCCTCTCTAGAGATATACTATCGGCAGGTGGTCTCATACCTTGTCATATTGGAAATCCAATCTCCAATAAACGCCCAGCGGTTTTTGATTTTATACTATGTATGTGGAGCGTGAGATGCAAGCGTTCCGCTAGATTGTTATTTATTTGATTTAGACACTATTATAATATCACTGGATTTTGTATTAAAGTGTTCTGGGTTATAGTAAGGTAAAACCGCCCATGTTTATGTGTGGGTTGGTCTTACTATTATCTTTTCTTTCGAAAGGATTTTGAAAGTTAAACAATTGGTTGGAGCTTACTCACACCAGTCCCATGACTGACCCAGAGTTTATTTTGTTTGTTTTCCCTAAACTCTTGGGTGCCCAAATTTGTACGGGCAGTCAAGTAGTAGGGATTTTACAGATTCATTTGGAGAAGCTGGAAGCAGGAGGCTTCACCAGTTAGCTATAGACTATCATATTTCCGCTGTGTACTATGTTGTATCTGGAAACAGGTGTTTATAACTGTTCCAGGAATAACTGCTATGCTCTGATAATGGTATGTATATAATGTTACTGATTTGTATTCCAAAAGTTATGTTATATAATATATTTTACTCGTTCCGCTGTGAGATTTGTCTTCTTTGTTTTCTCCTATTCTAATATTTCTTTCTTTCTATTTCTCATCCTCTAACTTCTTTCTAATAATGATTCGTATTTCTGTGCAATTTGGGTTGGACATGTGGTATTATTAGTCAACTCAAATAGTACGGATTTGCGTGCCGTTACAGTATTAGTATACAGACATCTGCTTATTTCAAGTCAGACGCCTTTTTGCTGAAACAAAATTATCTCCAACATAATATTTAGACGTTTGAATTAAAATAAACAAACGTCTGTTTTGACCCTGAAATGGTCTATTTCATTATTATTTGAATTTTATTTGAAAACAAACATCTGAATTTTTTATTCATACATTTGAAACGAATAGATTCAGTTATTCAATGAAGAGCATAACTTTTAGTTCATATATCTTCTTCGAATCTCTTTATGGATGATTGCAACTATTCAACTATTATAAATAGGAGTTCAAACAAACGTTTTCTTCACTGAATCTTACTCTGATTCTTTCTATCTTATCTATAGCATTCAGATTCGCAAAAGCACTCTATTTCCATATTAATAAGATTACAAGTCATCTCCAATCTTCCATTTTCTTTCACGAACTGCACTATTATCATCAAGGAAAGATTATAGGAAGGGTGTACATTAATTTGACATATCTATGCTATTAAGAACACAAGTAGTTAACAACCCCTTTGTATTGTGGAAGTCCTCTTCAGCAGTTGAGGCAAGAAATACCGTTCGGCTGTTCGGGTAATTGTAAATCTATTCCTCCGGGTGAAGTGAGGGTAGTTGTTGTTTAGTGAAATACCAGAAGGGGTCTAGGACTGGACGTAGGACAGTGGTCCGAACCAGTATGAAATTGACACTATGTCATTTTATTTACTACTATTACTTTACTATCTACACATTACCTTGCGCATACTTCATACTATACGATCCTACCGCTATATGAACTCTTTCAATTGGTATAAAAGCAAGGACATCATATAACCGTAACACCGTTATCCAATATTTTGATAATATGGAAAATAACGCAAGTACCAGCACAACCACTACCTCTACATTTGTTGAAGAACATTCTACTCAAAGACCCCCATTATTCAATGGATTACACTACAATTACTGGGCTACAAGAATGAGAATATATATGCAGTCAACTAGTTATGACGCTTGGAACGCAACTCAAATTCAATTCACCGCACCTACAACTACATATTCTGAATGGACAACAAATTAGATAAAATGAAGCAAGTGCAAATGCCAAAGCTATGAATATGCTATTCTGTGCTTTGGATAGAAATGAATTCAATCGTGTTAGCATCTGCACTACTCCACATCAGATATGGGAAACATTCAAAACATTACATGTGGGTACAAACAAGATCAAACAAATAAAGATCTGAATGTTAAAGAATCAATTCCAAAATTTCAGAATGAGGCAGAATGAAACCATCAATGATATATACTCAAGATTTCAAAACATTCTTCATGCCTCAATAGGGTTAAAAGAAAAATATAGTGACTTTCATATTATTTCAAAGGTACTAAACTCCTTAACCGATGAATAGGAAAGAAAAATTTTAGCTACTGAGGGAGCCAACCACCTATCAACAATGAAACCAGAAGAACTAAAAGGTAACCTCATGTCTTATGAAGTAAATCTCCAAGCCAAAAAGGACCAGGCACAAGAGAAAAAGAATGTAGCTTTTCATGCGGAAAAAGAAGAATTGGAATCAGAAGATGAGGATCTAGCATTTATTGCCAAAATATTTAAGAAATTTCTAAAATTTAGAAAAAGCAGCTTTAAAAAGAATTCTTCAAATAAACCTTCATCCACAAGCTTATAATGTTTTAATCGTCTCAAGAAAGGTCATATAGTAAAAGGTTGTCCGGAGCTAAAGAATGAGAAGCAGAAAAGCTTCAATAATAAGAATAAGAAAGACAAATTCAAAAAGAGGGCTTTCTCTGTCACATGGGACGATTCAGATTCAGATTCATCGGATAGTAATGGCGACAATGAACAAGCAAGTTTGTGCTTCATGGCTCAAGAATCTGAGGTTAATGATTTATCTCGTGATGATTTAATAGAAGTAAACACTAATTTTTTAAATACTATAAAAATCCTAAAAAAATAAACTTAAGGAAACATGTGAAAATTAGAACAAAGCTGAATTTGAAAGAGACATGTTGAAAGACGAAAACAAATATTAGAAGAAGAACTTGAAAAGGTTCAAGAATCTCTCTAAAACTCAGATAGTCAACTTTCACTTTTGAGTCAAGAAATTGATGCTAAAAAGGCAAGAAATGATGAGATTATTTCTAAAAATCACAATTTAAAAACTAAAACAAAACAAGTAGAATTAGAAAATACTAATCTTCAAACTAGATTAGAATTAGAAAATACCAATATTCAAACTATATTAGATAGCATTACTAAAAATGTTTCTAATTTTAATAAGGGAAGAGAGAATTTATCTAGAATAATAAAAATTCTCAATCCTCTACAAATAAAAATGTATTAGGTTTTAAAAAGGAGTCAAAATTTCCTCCAAAGAAAAATACTGATTTTAAGAGGAAAAATGATTCAAAACATAATGTAGCTTTGAAAAATAAGGTAACACATAGTATACCAAAATACACTAAAATGAAAAAGGAAATCAAAATATGGGTTCCAAAAACAAATAATAGTTTAATTAGGAGCAAACATATCAATTTAGTTATGGAAACTGTTTATAACAATAAAAACTACATTTATAAGAGTGGGGTATCAATGGGTTTATTAATATTTTTTTGCATGTCCCACTTAAGAAGTGAAAATGGATTTTAGATAGTGGTTACTCAAAACATATGACTAGAGACAAAGATATACTTACAAATATTTCATACTTTGATTGTGGCTCTATTACCTTCGAAGATAACTCAAAAGGTTTTATCATTGGCAAAGGAGATGTGTGCAACTATAGTCTATCAAACTTACCCCCTTATTATAAATGTTTATTTAGTTAAAAAATTAAAACATAATTTATTAATCATTAGTCAACTAACAAAGGTTTTAAAATAACCTTTTCTGAAAATAAATGTCGTTTTTTTGGTCAAAATCAAAATCTTATTTTTGAAGGCAACAGAGATTGAAATATCTATGTTTTAAATATGAAAATTAATCATAATAAAGATATGTGTTTAATATCCAAAGATAATGATCCTTAGTTATGACACAAAAGATTTTGTCATATCAATTTTAAATCTATTCGAAGACTTTCGAAAAATGAATTAGTAAAGGGTTTACCAAAAATATATTTTAAAATAAATAATCTTTGTGAAGATTGTCAATTAAGAAAATTAAGCAAATCATCTTTTAAATCTAAGAAAATCGTTTCAACTTTACAACCCTTAGAATTATTACATATGGATTTATTCGGACCAGCACAGGTTCAATCTGTTAATCATAATCGATATGTATTTGTAATAGTTGATGACTTCTCTAGATATACATGGACAACTTTTATGAAAAACAAAAGTGATACTTTTGAGCATTTCAAAAATTTTGTAAAAAGAATTCAAAATATTAAAAAGTTAAAAATTAAAATCACTCGAAGTGATCATTGAGGTGAATTTGAAAATGAATCATTTAAATTATTTTGTAAAAAGAAAGGAAAAATCATAATTTTTCATTTCCTAGAACTACACAACAAAATGGAGTTATAGAAAGGAAAAGTAGAACTTTACAAGAATGCGCAAGAACTTTATTAGATGGAAGTACTTTACCAAGGCATTTCTGGGTAGAAGCTGTACCAACTGCTAGTTAGGCACTAAATCGTATTTTCATACGACCTCTAACTAAAAACACTTCACATGAATTATCTAACGGAAGAAAACCTAATATTTCATACTTTAAAATTTTTGGATTAAAATGTTTTATACTAAATACAAAAGATCAACTCAGAAAATTTGATCCAAAATCCGATGATGGAATAATTGTAGGATACTCCAACGAAGTTAGGATTATCGTGTCTTTAATAAAAGAACAAATATTATAGAAGAAACATTACATGTATCTTTTGATGAAAACTTTAACGAAAATACAATTATCAAAGATGATGAAGAATTTATAATAAATGCAGAAAACTCAAATTTTGGGAACAATGAAAATAATTCTCATAACAATAACATTCAAATAAGGTTCCCACTTATAATTTTACGAGATCATCCTGCACAAAACATAATTGGAGAAATTGATTCTAAAATTAGAACAAGAAGTCAACTAAATCAAATGGGACATGTTGCTTTTCTTTCAACTATTGAGCCAAAAGACCCTAAAGAAGCATCAACAGGCAATTATTAGATCATTACAATGCAAGAAGAGTTAACTCAGTACGAACGAAACGATGTTCGAGAATTAATTCCTCGTCCTGCTAACGAATCAGTCATTGGAACCAAATAGTTCTATAAAAACAAAGCAGTCGAGCTAAGAAATATTACTCGAAATAAAGCAAGATTAGTAGGCCAAGGCTATAACCAAGAGGAAGGAATCGAGTACGAAGAAACATCTGCTCATGTTGCAAGATTAGAAGCTATACGGATTTTATTAGCATACACTTGTTTTCACAATTTTAAACTTTACCTAATGGACATAAAAAGTGCCTTTTAAATGGTTTTATAAAAGAAAATGTATACATCGAACAACCCCCATTATTTGTTCATGAAAAATATCCTGATCACGTATATAAACTAATGAAAGCTTTATGTGGTCTCAAATAAGCACCCCATGCCTGGTATGAATAACTTAAGAGCTACTTACTTGATTCAGGATTTCAAATAGGAAAAGTAGATCAAACTCTTTTTATTAAACACTCTAACAAAGATATTTAAATTATTCAAATATATGTCTATTCTTTGGTTCAACAAATGAAAATTTATGTAAAGATTTCGCTGACACTACGACTAGAGAATTTGAGATGTCTCATATGGGAGAACTATCCTATTTTCTAGGATTACAAATTAAACAATTGTCAAATGGAATTTTCATTAATCAAGAAAAATATTGTAACGATTTAGTTAAACAATTTGGATTGGAAAACACTTCTGGAAAACCAACTCCAATGAGTACTACAGCTCATCTCAATCGAGATGACAACGGTAAAAGTGTTGACCAAAAACTATATAGAAGTATGATAGAATCTTTACTTTATTTAATTACAAGTCGACTTGAGATCATGATGAGTGTATTTTTATGCGCTAGATTGCAAGCAAATCCTAAATAATCACATTTGAGAGTAGTGAAACGAATTCTACGATATCTTAGCAATACCAAGGACTTCGTTCTCTTCTATCCAAAAAATGTCCATTTGAATCAGTATCATTTAGTGATTCTGATTTTGGTGGATCTCAGACTGACAGAAAAATTACAAGTGGTATGTGTCATTTTATGGGAAAATCACTTGTCTATTGGTTTAGTAAGAAACATAACTGTGTTTCACTCACAACATGTGAAGCATAATATATCTGTAGCTTTAGCATGTGTTCAGGTTATTTATATGCAACAAACACTCAGAGATTTCGGAATAAATTTATCTAAATCAACTATTTACTATGATAATACTAGCGCAATTATTGTATCTAAAAATCCAGTAAATCACTCGCATACAAAACATATAGATATTCGTCTTCATCTCTTACGAGGCAATACTGGAAAAAGAAAATATTAATTTAGAGCATATTTCTACTAAAAATCAAATAGCTGATATATTTACTAAACCTTTATTAGAAAATTTATTTGTTGAACTAAGACGAGAATTAGGTATAATAGCAGTTAAAGATATTTAACATATATTTCATTTATATATTTATAAACAACAAATAATGAAATACATAAAAATAATTTTTTCATAAAATCACAAAATGTTTGGTCAACATGACAAAGGTAAGACTTCAACTCGGGTCACCTATTTGTGAGTTTGATAACTTAAACACTTGAGCTATGCACCTAAATTGTCTACAATTTTTTTTATAAACTAAACATCTCTCCAAAACCATTCATATGCACCTAAATTGTCTACAAAAAATTATATAAACTAAACATCTCTCTAGAACCATTCATTTAGAAATTAATTGTTCACTGGTAAAACATTCTCTGGCTTAAAATCTCATTTGTTTCTACACCACAAATTCTTTGAATTTCCAGCCTATAAATATCCTTGTTAAAACCAAAAACTCACAACAACAACAATTTTCTTCTTGAGTAAATCAAACCTGTTAGAAAAATGTCTCCAAACAAATCATTGTCATCCTTCAATATAACTTTCTCTATTGATAGCTCAGCTGCAACACCTCACCTTCCAACACCAACGCCAAGACATGAACATGTTTATAAGTGGGATAATTATCGAATCGCTTATACATCGGATTCCAAGAAGGCCAAACGTGCGTTATTTGTTTCTCCAGATACAAAGAGGAAGAACGATGAAATTCATCACTATCAAAAATAACAAATAGATCTTCAGCGTGAGTTGTATTTTGAACAGAAAGTCACAACTAAAGGTTGAGTTTCCTTTAACAAATAGGTATAAAATTTTGTGGCACAAAGATAAAAGACGTAACTGAACCATTGCCAAAGTCGGTTGATCCTTTGGATCCATCTGCATCATATCGTACATCAAACAATCCAGTGAATCTTTGGGCTTCCCCACAAAGACCTCACTATAGTCCAAATACTTGAGATAGAAGCTACATGGAAAATGAGGGATGTCGAGCCTTTACACCATAGAAGACTCCATCCCCTAAGAACTAATGATGTATTATCTTTAAATTCCTTTACGTATATTGATTATGTATCAGCAATAATGTTGTACTAATATATTTTGATTTCTCTAAAAATATAAATTATAAAAATACCGAAGTCAAGGTAATATATATATATATATATATTACAATTTCAAAAACTTAAGGCAAGGCAGAAAGTTTTCTTAGGAAACAGACGATAATCAGACGTATGATTGTTGAAATAAAATAATTTTCAATACAGATTCAGACATTTGAATAAAGAAAAACAGACGTCTGAATAAGGGTCAAAATGAACTAATTCCGTGCGGGTTCAAATTTTGTCAAAATCAGACGTCTGTTTTTGCATTTCAGACGGTTGTTTTCAATCTGGCACATTATAAAAAAAGGTGTGAAGCCCTTTATCTACCACCTCTTTATCATAACTCTTCACTATTTACTTTCCTCTTTTACCTTTTCATAAGCCCTAGCCTCCATTACTCTATAAAACTCCAAAATTCAAACTTTTCTCCACCAAAAACTCATGGCAAATAGACCCAAATGTATAAGACTACAAGAATCGGATCCCTCATCTGACGATCAAATTCAAAGGTGGCTCTGGAATGACATAGCAAAGGAGTGGTATAAAGCTATGAAGAATTCAAAATTCTTTGAAGGTGTTTTCGTTAAATTTGATGCTTTTTCACCTTGTCATCTTCTCTAATATGCTAGACACTTCAATTTTGAATCTTTGGTTGATTACAATGTCAACAATGTTAAAATTTATCCATTGCTTGTCAAACTTTTCTTGGCTAATTTGAATTTAGACCACCAAACACCTAAGAATACCACAGATTGTGTGTGGTCTATGGTTTGTGGCAAAGTATTCTTCTTCCCATTCAACGATTATGACAAATTTTACATTGTGCTTGGCAAGGGGTTGACATAGACACCATTGAAGTTAATATGAATGAGAGAGATGAGGTAACGCATAAGTTTCTATCTGATTATTTTGTTAATATGCAAGAGCTTACATCTACCCATCTTCGCCCGTAAGAAAATCTACTTAACCTATCTTGGTCCAAACTATTCAACTACGAAAAGGAAGTTATGCAAAAGTGTATAAGCGTGATTTTCAAGCTTTATATGCTTTGTATTCTAATAAGTAAGTTAATTGGTCTAAAATAATTCTTGACAAGTGGGTAGACATAACACGAAAATGGAAATACAAGACGGTCCATTACGGTGCTTATATAACTCGAATCCTTCTTGCAAGTGAAGTGCAAATACCCGACACTCCATCTTTAAGCGTCAAATAGATTGGCTTGAAACCCTTCCTCTTATGGATATTGATCCCAATCCACCAACACTAGAATATATGGCCTTTCAATCTTGGCAAGAACACGTTGCAACACAACCAAAACTATTATAGGGGAGGCATCATCTCATCGCCGTCGCCAACTTATGCAAGAAGAAGAAGAAGAGGAGGAGGATATTCATCTAGTCACTCCAGATTTTCCATCAAAACAAGCATTGGTTATGCTCTCTCGCAATCAATCAAAGCTACACAAGGATTTCAAGCTTTTTGAGCATAAAATTAACAAGAAATTTTGCTCTTTGAAAGGTTTCTTAATAAGATTTAGGATAAGATTTTATGCACTGGACCTCATTTCTCAAGCTCATGATCTTGCTCCATTCCATTGGTCTTCTAGCTCCGTTGAAGAAGTTCTAGATTCAAGCTCTGACCATGGTGATCCAAAGGTGGTGATACTAGTGTTGGTCCAAGCATGACGGCTTCGAGAAGTTGGTAAACATGATACAGTCTTTATGGTATTTTGCATCAAACTCTTTTAATTCGTATAGTTTGTAATATTTTGCTACTTTAGTCTATTTTAGCACAAAACTCTACTATATGCTTGCTATGTTGATGAAATGTCTGAATGTTGTATGTATAATGTATTTACGCTATGTTTGTATGTTGTTTGTGTGCTATGCGTATTTGTGTTTATTGTTTATATAAGCATCTCCTTTTTGTCAATGACAAAGGGGGCATATGATAATATAGGCATATTGACAGTGGGAGTTACATATATAGTTGTCGTTATAAAAAAAAAGGGGAGAATGTTTTATCTCGCTATATAATGTTTTGATACTATACATGTACAAATATATTATTATCGACTAACTCTGTTTTGCAGGAAGAAACTCAACAATAGATTTATGAGCTCAAACTGAAGATTATATGTGTTTAGAATTTGTTAGTATTAACAATTAATTGTTAAAATCTTCCTAGTGATACACACACATGCACATTTTAATATATATGATTTTATATGACATGCATAAGGCATAGGTCTGTATCAGTAAATATACGTCTGTTTATTTCAAGTCAGGCTTCTGTTTGCTGAAACAAAAATTATCTCCAGCATAATATTTGGACGTCTGAATTAAAATAAACAGACGTCTGTTTTGACCCCGAAATGACCTAATTCCTTACTGTTTGAATTTTATTTAAAAATCAGACATCTGAATTTTTTATTCAGACATCTGAAAACGAATAGACGTAACTATTCAATGAAGAGTCACAACTTTTAATTCATATCTCTTCTTTGAATGTCTTCACGAATGATTACAACTATTCGACTATTATAAATAAGAGTTCAAACAACTGTTTTCTTCACCGAATCTTACTTTAATTCTTTTTATCTTACCTATAACATTCAGATTCACAAGAGCACTCCATTCCATATTTCTAAGATTACAAATCATCCCCAGTCTTCCATTTTCTTTCACGAACTACACTATTATCATCAAAGAAAGATTATAGGAAGGGTGTACATTAATTTGACATATCCATATTATTAAGAACACAAGTAGTAAACAAACTCTTTGTATTATGGAAGTCCTGTTCAGTAGTTAAGACAAAAATTCCCGTTCGGTTGTTCGGGTAATTGTAAACTTGTTCCTTCGGGTGAAGTGAGGGTAGTTGTTGTTTTGTGAAATACTAGAAGGGAGTTTGGGACTGGACGTAGTACAGTAGTCTGAACCAGTATAAAATCGACTGTGTCGTTTTATTGACTGCTATTACTTTACTATCTACACTTTACCTTGCTTATACTCCATACCATACGATCCTACCACTGCATAGACTCTTTCATGTAATTCCTTTAATACTAAAATTATTTGAACCATTTCATAACATCAAATTCTAAATTTATAATTATTTTATAAATTCACATCTTTATTTATAAAACATTCAACATTTAAGTTCATATTTATATAATACATCACTATATCCTAAGAGTATATACAGAACGATATCAGATTGGCTTACTTAATCATGTTTGACAAATTTGGAAGTTCTTTAAATTTTAGTACCCCGACAAATTTATAAATTGTAAAATTTTATTTTCTTATAATTTCACGAAAATTTTGCTTAAATTTTAATACCGATACGAAAGTTTTCGATTGTCCCAACTCCCAAATCATCAAAAAAAATATTTCGTTCAACCAATGAAAATTATCAACACATATTACAATAAGTTGCACAATTAACTTATCCTAATGCATATGAAAGACAAATCTACGACATACCTTAACATAAAATTCAAGAACTAGATACACGGGTTTATTTCAAATCATTTTGAATTAATAATAAATATTTATCAATTCATACCTTTGGAACTTTATATTGATATCCATTTATCAAAATAACAGCGCACCATATTTTTATGGTAGCAATCACTCACTTATAAACTCGAAAGAAACACCAACGGTACGTAGTAATTATTAGAATTATTTTCCAGTGGCTAAAGTGAATTTGGTGCTTTATACATTATAGAAAATCCTTAAAATATTTCATAAATGCTATTAAATGATTTTGTTAATGCTTCTATCCAAACATTGAAATTAATTCTTAGTACACAGGCATCTGAATACTCAAATTCTCAATTTTAGAACATTTTCAATTTATAAACTATAGGTATTACCACAAATTTTTATATGTTTGATTATTACAATAAACAACTCTTATTAAAATTGAACTATAACTTTATCCCAATGTTATTCCAGACGCCTTGTAGTCAAATTGTGAAAATTAAATTCACAAAGTGTTCGTATTTAATGAAAACAATTAAGTGTTCATAAACTAGCAGAGCAAAATATTCCATCAACAGATAATAGTCAATGCTCCTAGACTGGACTAGCAATGACAAGTCAAACATTAAATGATGATAATTGACTATTATCGTATCCTAATATCAAACCAACCTATATTTTATCAAAATTATTCTTTTATATATGAAATAAAATTTCAAGAAAATATATTTCCCTCATTTAAAAATAATATTATGTTGGTTTGCCTTATTCAAGCGATTAGAAATCTATATCGATATCGTTTCGCATACCAACTAGAATTCTAAATAATTCAACAAACGGATCAATACAATAATAAATATTTTTATAGCACTAATAAATATTTGAACTTGTACACGTGTGTGTATACATACATACATACACACACACACACTCAAACTCATCCTAGGGTCTCGCTTACCCTTTTCCAAATGAGTTTTACCTTATCACACATAATCATTTTCTCAACATAAGGTATAACACCATACGTAATGACCCACATTTTCAACCTTAAAAGTCATCATTAATACATTCACAATATCCACCTAGTGAACATCCAAGTGCGAAAAAGATATATTGTTAAGGAAAAAGGAAAAGAAATAAAATGGAATCTCGAAACGTAACAAGTAGTTTATAACATAAAATAAATTTTAAAAAAAGAAAAGATCTTTACACGTATAGTAATCAAAGTAATACTCTCTTATCATTAGCTTGGATATTTATAACAGTTTTTCCTCACAAGTGTTGATAAATACAACACAGTAAAATCAATGGGAAGTAATTGAAGTACACGAACACATCTTCGAAGCATGCAATTAATCTCTTGGAACTCCAAAACATCCAAATCTAAATCTAGAAAATACTTGGACTAAGCCAAGCATTATAAAAAATAACGCTTGAATCAACTTGGAATGCCAATGCGACAAAGCGCATATCATATGGGTTTTAATGTAATGAAACTAATTTAAAATACAAGGTACATCAAAATACCACATCACACACAAACATGATGGATTATTACCTTATAATAGCCAAACAATTTTATAGGAAAATCCAGTGATATTATAATAGTGGCTAGGGTTAAAAGCAAATATGGAACATAGCTGAAATTGTTACATTAATTAAGTTCCAGCATAATAAGTATTCAACTAAAATCATAAGGACTTGTATTGGAAATTAAATTTCATCAATGACTAGGTTACTAGGGTATCGTCAAGCAAACTACACTTTTTAAAAAATGTATCAAGGTCAATAAGAACAGCTTGCACCTATGCTACATAGGCATACGCCTTGCTGGATAGCACCGAATATGACATCTTCCTGTTTACTTTCCAGTCTTATGAGGGCTTCCATGCACAACCAAATCCATAAATATACGAATTTAAAAAGGAGGTGACACACCCTTTTGGGACCGACCCTTACAACATTGTTGCATCTTCCATATTTTAGTCATTTCCAGTTGTTAAGACTTGGTGCTATGTTTTACCTTTTTAGAAAATCCTTCTTAGAATGTTGACACTGTCCTCCTAGAAATAATGCAATTCAGTTTTCATATATACAAGTTGTTTTGAGTGTGTGTTGGGTACAACAATGTGTTGTATGATCTTTTTTTAATCATAACAAACATATAATATTATTTAAATGTGTTTGTAACTGTACTATTTTATATTTCATTTCATAGAAATAAATATTTATTGAGTAATATACTATTATACACAGTTCACTGTATATTTATTCAATTAAATATTTTATTACAAAATCTGAAATAGTACAACATTATAACTCCACTATTGTATATTCACAATTATAATATTTTATATGGAATTGTACTACTGAATTAATTTGAATACAATACAAAATTTGATTTGAAAACAATAAAATGATATTTTATTTCATTCAATCTGTTCGTTACAAATATTAGTACAACCATCTCACACAGTACATTTGTTCCTCACTACATCACTCATCTCTCATCTCTCAGTATATATTCATTCGTTCACTCATTTACATATTCACAGACACTGACATGTATACTTGTCTTCATGTGCTCCAGATCCAGTTCAGCTATCAGTCACCATCTGCATACTTGTCACATATACAAAAATACACAGTAGGTTACAATAGAAATAAAACTGAACAAACGTGTATAAAATATTTTAAATTTTATTTGCCTCAGAATTTAGTGTGTTTCTCATCATTTTTCTGACTCAGTCTGATATGCAGGGACAGGAAAAACTATTCTGAATGGCTGCATGTACATATGTGTATAAATATACACTCGTGTACTGCCTTGCCAATCAAAATGCAGTATAGCAACTGAGAAGGAACCACAAGGACCAACTCGTCTCAGTGCACACATATGATCTACTTGCACATGAAAATAACTCAAGACAAAGTTCGAGCAATGTTCACAAAAGTTAGCGCAGCAGCATGACACAATGACAAGTGATGAAATGTATACAAATGAAAGCATGGATTATATGGTGATACATAAGCATGTACACATGCAGGTGGTACATATATGCCAAATATTAGAAACAAGCCAAGTCAACAATGCTCAAGTCAAAGCAACAAACATGGAAACAACAAGATAATATGCAAAAATGGCCCAGCAATGCTCAACATGGGTTTAAGTGAACATCTCAGCAAGCAAGAAGGGTAACAACAAGTGAGAGCAAGTATACATGTAGCATTATGAAGTGTAACAAGGTATATGCTAAGTTTTCATAAGTAAACATTAAGAAGCAAGGGTCAAACTATCATGATCAAAGCAGCATGAAGGGATTCAGCAAGTCAGAGTTTTTTTTCCCATTTCAACAACAACAATGTATGCACAATAAAATGGTGCATCAACTAGCCCAGATGAAAGCAATATCACAAACATAGTGGTGAATGCAAGTTTATATGTGCAGATAGATGCACAAACTTGTGTGTGCATAATTTCAGCTGAACACATAAATCATCAATTTTGAAATCAACTAAAGATAGAAGCACAAGTGAGGGCTCAGGTTATACAGTTTTGCAAATATTGTCTATACAACATAATTCAAGTGGAGCTACAAGGTCAACTGCACAAGCACAAGGAGTATTAAGACATAGTTCAAACAATTTGCCGCAGGGTTCAGTTTTCTACATATTCAAGATGACATTTAAAAAAAACAACTCAGTAATCACAATGTTAAATATGGCAAAAACCTCAAGTGCAATACCAGTTCTTATGCCAAATTAAATTCAAGTTTTAAATTATTGGGAAGTTTTAATTAAGAAATGGTCAACTAGAAATAAGGAATCAAAATTCCATAAGTTCACCAAGTGTTTCCAGAAGAACAAACAAGTGCATTCACGTTTTAAAATCATTCCAAGATTCATGCAAAACTCCAGAAATCAAGGATCAAGTCAAAACTGTAAATTCAAAAGCCGCAAAAATCATGCAAGAACAATTCAAAGTAGAGGATTTCAAGAGCCCCAAAATTCACGAAAATATCATGACAAAATTGGACCAAGTAAAACACGTAATCAGAGATTTTTATGGATTCTAAAACCCTATAAATAACACCCATCATCATCGGCTTTTAGCTATCCAAGTTCGAGAAAAGTTCAAACAAAAATTTGAAATTAAAAAACATACCAATGAAATGGAAATCACTTGGATCGGATTGGAGAATCTCAACTCGAAGAAGCAACGAGGATACTCACTGGAAATTCAGAGCCATCAAAGTCGAGTTTTGACGAGAAGAACAAACCATAGATAGATTGCCAATCACCAAATTTTTCTAGAGTAATCAATGTTAAATTTAAATTCCATGGAGCATCAATTTAACCAGGCAAATCGTTGGAGGAAGTTTGATTTCAGAAAACCCTAGAAGCCGCCGTCACTATTGAATAAAAGAGAGAGCATCCGGACAAAATAAGAAGGATGACCTACCAAGTTATTAAAAGGGACAAGGATTTTTTTAAATTTAATACTAGGGTCTTAAATTTGTTTTTAAGGGTTTTATTGTTTTTTTATTCATTAGTTTCAAGTTGTAATCGAATTAGAATTTTCTAGTTTGTCTCTAAAACTAGGTAGACGAATTACGGGGTTTGTAATTCGGGAAAATCTGTTTTTGGGGATAGAAATCAGTGCAGGGTTTTGAGCGTAGGATTAGTGCAAGTAGAGCGAGATTGTGAGGCCCTTTTGTGTAGCTCCTAGTAGAAACTCGGGTAAGTTTTTAGCGTAGGGTTAGGACAAAGAGGCTAGGAATTGTCGCAAGTTTACGTGTGTTGTAAGCATTGTAGTTATTGACTAATACCTAGTAGAAACCTTGGAGAATGCAACAGTAGGCAGGGTTTTGCCGAAGCTGGGTATATCTGTGTGTTATTTATTTTCTGCATTTACTCTATTTATTATTTGTGTTTGATATTATTTAATTACTCAGTAAAAACTGCAATTAACCAATTCACCCCCCTCTAGGGTTAATTTAGATCCTACAAGTGGTATCAAAGCTGGTATAAGGTAACGACATGATAGGGGTTCTCGCTTTATAATCATGTGGCGAAGTATAGACTCTTGTCCCTACATGCCCGTGGGTGGTTGTTCGTGTCGAGAGGCAGGACGTGAAAGCTGTGTCTAAGATACCTTCGTTAGCCACCGGAATGGTATTAAAATCCTCATTAATGGAGATAACAAGTGGTATCATAGTAGGTATTTTTTATTTTAACTCTAGAGTCATGAATCTGTCTAATAACGCTTTTTCTAAGGGTCAGTCCATAGCTAGGCCACCCATGTTTAATGGAACTGATTATGCTTATTAGAAAGCTAGGATGAAAATTTATTTGAGTTCAGTCAATTACGATGTGTGGGATATTATCAAAATGCGTTATAGGACTCCCACTGTTATTGTTAATGGTATTGAAGTTCCGAAATCAAAAGACAGGTGGGATGCTAATGATAAAAAATTACTTTCAACTAACACCAAAGTGATGAATGCTTTAATCTGTGCTCTTGATAAAACTGAATTTAATCGAATATCTCATTGTGAGACTGCGCAGGAAATATGGCACAGGTTGGAGGTCACACGTGAAGGTACTTCTCAAGTTAAGGAATCTCGTCTCACTCTATTCAGCAATGAATATAAAAATTTCTCTATGCAGAAAGACGAAGATATAAAAGAGATGTATGGACGCTTCTCATCACTAGTCAACAATGCAAAACTATTGGAAAAACTTAGACCGAAGTGGAATTGATCAGAAAAATACTGGGAGTGCTACCAATAAATTTTGAGGCTAAGGTAACGGTGATTCAAGAATCAAAAGATCTGAATAAAATAAGCATGGAAGAGTTGATCGAAAATCTAATTACTTACGAGATGGATTTAAAAGCAAGGGAAGAACGAAAGAATTCTGAATCAAAGAAAAACACGATTGCTTTAAATAATACTGTTGAAAGTGATGATGAAGATCCCGTTGAAGAGCTCGCTGTGGTTTTTAGGAAGTAGGTCAAAAGAAATTACAAGTCACGAAAGAAGAATTCAAAAACCAACAAATCTGAAAGTTCAGATAGTTCAGACGATGAAGTGTACTGCTACAATTGCAAGAAACTCGGATATATCAAACCAGATTGCCCACGGCTTAAGAATGAAAAGAAGAAGAAGTTTAGAAGAAAGAAGAAGGCTTTTGTTGTTACATGGGATGACGAGGAAGGAGAAGAAGTCTCTAAAAGTGAGGAAGAGGAAGCTAATTTGTGTCTTATGGCTCAATCTGATTCGGAAACTAATGAAGAGGATTCAAGTGAGGTATCGAATTTTACTTATAAAGATTTAATTTTAATGTGTCACGATCTCACAAAAACTATTGATTCTCTTGAACTAAAATTTAAGAAATTGAAATTTGATAGGTCAAAACTAGTTCAAGAAAATAACAGTTTAGAAAGAAAACTTGAAAAAGTTAAGAATTCACCGTATTCTGAATGCAAAAAATGTAAATTTTTGAGTTATGATCTTTTGAAATTCAAAACTGATTTTGAGTTACTTAAAAGTGAAAATGTTAATTTAAGGAATGAAAATCATGATTTTGAAATGGAGATTGAAAAGCTTAGAAAATCTGAAAAACTTGATTTTGAAAAGCGAAAAAAGTTTGAAATTGAAATTTCTAAGTTCAATGTTAAAATCTAAGCACTTGAAAACGAAAATTTGGTCTAAAACAAACTAATGCTGAAAAGAGAAAAATCGCTATTAATCGTTATTCAAATTTAATGAAAGATAATAGCGATCTTAAATCTAAAATTCAACGACTTGAGTCAACATTGACTAAATTTTCTAAACGAAAGAAATCGTTGAATATGTTGTTAAAAAACTATTTTTTTATGGAGAATAAAAAGGGACTTGGTTTCGGATTTAATCAAGTTGAAAAACAAAATCCAAATGATTTTAAAAATCCCTTAAATGGCTTTGAAAACGATTGAACTGAAATTTTGAAATCTATTAATTTCAAAGGGTTTTTAAATCATAAACGTAATAATAACTCATTTAAAAACAATTCATTTAAATATGTTTGGATTCCAAAAAATAACAAAATGAATTCAAACAAGATTAAACTAGTTTGGGTTCTAAAGGGTACTTTAGTGGATAATAATGGATTGTTATATAAACGGGTTTGCGTACCAAAAAATATAAACGAAGCTAAGAGTGGTAAAACAGTTCTTGTTAGACCACTTGATCCTATAAACATTTAGGTACCGAGGAGAGGCTAAGGACCAACTATGATAAAGAGAGATAAAATTCAAGTTGTTCCATACTATCGACTTATTTGGAGTTCCTTAGCCATATATTTCAGAGTTGGAGATTCATTGGTTCACATCGATAAAGGTAAGCCAGGTATGATATCTAAACTCATGATTTTTATTTTCCTTTCTTTTTTATTTTCTTTTATGATGATTTGTATTCACACTTCCATGATATTTTTGACATATCTTGAACATTGTTAATTGGAATTTTGAAAATTATGATATTCTCGAATGCTAATGAAATTTCACACATCTTTGTTGTTTTGAGTTTCTTCTAATTCACTTTGGAAAATGTTGAAAAACTGAACTCAATACAGCGGACTACTTGAGAGCCATGACTGTTAGTTGTGAAAAATTCATTTTTTTTACTTGGCTTGATTATATTGATTTTGAAATCAATCGTGATTGATTGTTGAATTTCTTGGATTATAATATTTGAATGTTTCTCAAGTGATTTCAAATGATTACCTTCAGATTTGATCATTGACTGTTCCTTGTGCTTGTTAAAATTCTCTGAAAAATTCACTTGTGATTCTTGCTTTAAAAATGAACTTGTGCTGCTCTGATAAGGAAATTAATTTGATTCGTTTATACCTTGGTGATTGGATAATAGGTTGGAAAATCAGTAACTGGATTTCTTTAATTTCCATATGCAATTTGAATTTCATATACAAGTGTTTTAAAATTGTCTAAGAGCAATCAACTTTAGAAATATTAGACAATTTCACATTCTATTGATTGTTTTTTGAAAATGATTTTCAACTTGCATTGATATTTTCAAAACCCCTCATGAAATTGATATTTTCAATTTTAAAATTATTTTTGATTATTTGTTCAAAAATTGAAATTATTGACCAATTTGAACCATCGTTTCTGAACTCATCAAAACTATTAATAAATTTATGAAATTGTGATGAGTTGTGACTATGGTATAATTCATAACTAGAGGAGATGTCATCTTAAAATCACATGATGATTGGACATATTTTGTAATATCTTCGAATTAGAGCTTATTTCACGACCATTTTCTATTTCTACCATATTTCTGTCACTCATCATGGTTTTATATAATGTGGGGAGTTTAAATTATATTTGGAGATAAAGAAATTTTTGTTGAGATTATCAAATAATAAAAAAAATTGATTTTTTTTCCTTGGTATTCACTTTCATTTAAAAGTCCTCGCGGTTATGCATGGGTGAATTACCTTAATCTCTTTGTGTTTCCATTATCACTTAAAAGATCTTTGGGCTGTGCATGGATGGAACTCATTAGAGAGGATAAAATTTAAGTTACTACTAACCCCATTAAAAGTCCTAGCGGTTATGCGCGGTTAGAAAATGCTTAAATACTTTTAAATTATTTTGTGCTTAAATTTGAAATTTATTTGAAAATTATGGAATTCATGATCCTATGTTTAAAATTTAAAAGCTCTCCTCATTCTATAAAATTCATCGTAAATCCATTCATTCTAAAAGTGAAATTTTGCTTCTGATTTAAAGATTATTATGATTTTTATTTG
This sequence comes from Allium sativum, assembly GCA_030737875.1. NCBI lineage: Eukaryota > Viridiplantae > Streptophyta > Magnoliopsida > Asparagales > Amaryllidaceae > Allium > Allium sativum. The sequence continues at coordinate 90,288,746 of CM060912.1, read as the reverse complement.
ATTAAATAGGATTTGCGATATATATTCTCTCTCTAAATTTGAATTTGAATTTATATTTATGGTCCAAATTCATCACTATTTCAATCTCTATTATTCTTTTGATGATAACAAAAGAGGGAGAATGGTCAAGATTTTGATTGATGAGTATTTAAATTCAAGAATACTATAAGATTGGAAATTAAATATCTAGAGATATCTTGGGGGAGAATCATCAATTAAATTTCATTATTCATATTTTCTACATATATAGGGGGGGTTCAGTTGTAGGGGGAGCAAACAAATAGCAGGAGTAATATATTTCATGTTCAAACACATTTAACACATTCAAAATCTTGTATATGTTTGTCATCATCAAAAGGGGAAGATTGTTGGGTACAACAATCTGTTGTAGGATTTTTGTTTGATGATAAGAAACATATAATATTATTTAAATGTGTTTGTAATTGTACTATTTTATATTTCATTTCATAGAAATAAATATTTATTGAATAATATACTATTATACACAGTTCACAGTATATTTATTCGGTTAAATATTTTATTTCAAAATCTGAAAAAGTACAACATTATAACTCTACTATTGTATATTCACAGTTATAATATTTTATATGGAATTGTACTACTTAATTAATTTGAATACAATAGACAATTTGATTTGAACATAATAAAATGATATTTTATTTCATTCAAATCTGTTTATTACAAATATTAGTACAATCATCTCATATAGTACATTTGTTCCTCACTACATTACTCATCTCTCAATACATATTCATTCGTTCACTCATTTACATATTCACAGACACTGACATGTATACTTGTCTTCATGTGCTCTAGATCCAGTCCAACTATCAGTCACCCTCGGCATACCTGTCATATAGAAATACACATAGTGGACTGCAATAGAAATAAAACTGAACACACGTGTATAAAATATTTTAAATTTTATTTACCTCAGAATTTTGGTGTGTTTCTCATCATTTTTATGACTCAGTCTGATATGCAGGGACAGGAAAAACTATTCTGAATGCTACATGTACACGCGTGTATAAATATACACGCATGCACTGCCTCGCCAATCAAAATGCAGTATAGCAACTGAGGAGGAGCCACAAGGACCAACTCGACCCAGTGCACACATATGGTCTACTTGCACATGAAAATAACTCAAGACAAAGTTGGTCGAGCAATGTTCACAAAAGTCAACGCAGCAGCATGACACAATGAAAAGTGATGAAATGTATACAAATGAATGCATGGATTATATGGTGATACATAAGCATGTACACATGCAGGTGGTACATATATGCCAAATATTAGAAACAAGCCAAGTCAGCAATGCTCAAGTCAAAGCAACAAACATGGAAACAACAAGATAATATGCAAAAATGGTCCAGCAATGCTCAACATGGGTTTAAGTGAACATCTCAGCAAGCAGGAGGGGTAACAACAAATGAGAGAATTTATACATGTAGCATTATGAAGTGCAACATGGTATATGCTAAGTTTTCAGAAGTCAGCATTAAGAAGCAAGGGTCAAACTATCATGGTCAAAGGAGCATGAAGGGATTCAACAAGTCAGAGTTTTTTTTCATTTCAGCAACAACAATGTATGCACAATCAAATGGTGCATCAACTAGTCTAGATGAAAGCAATATCACAAACACAATGGTGAATGCAAGTTTATATGTGCAGATAGATGCACAAACTTGTGTGTGCATAATTTCAGCTGAGCACAAAAATCATCAATTTTAAATCAACTCAAGATAGAAGCACAAGCACAAGTGAGGGCTCAGGTTACACAGTTTTGCTAATATTGTCTATAGAGCATAATTCAAGTGGAGCTACAAGGTCAAGTGCACAAGCACAAGGAGTATCAAGACATGGTTCAAACAATTTGCCGCAGGGTTCAGTTTTCTACATATTCAAGATGACATTTTTTTAAAAAAACAACTCAGTAATCACAATGTTAAATATGGCAAAGACCTCAAGTGCAATACCAGTTCTTATGCCAAATCAAATTCAAGTTTTTAAATTACTGGGAAGTTTTAATTAAGAAATGGTCAACCAGAAATAAGGAATTAAAATTCCAGAAGTTCGCCAAGTGTTTCCAAAAGAACAAACAAGTGCATTCACATTTTAAAATCATTCCAGGATTCATGCAAAACTCCAAAAATCAAGGATCAAGTCAAAACCGAAAATTCAAAAGCCCTAAAAATCAAGCAAGAAAAATTCAAAGCAGAGGATTTCAAGAGCCCTAAAATTCACGAAAATATCATGACAAAATTGGACCAAGTAATACACGAACTCAGAGGTTTTTATGGATCCTAAAACCCTATAAATGACACCCATCATCATCATCGTCTTTTAGCTATCCAAGTTCGAGCATAGTTCAAGCAAAAATTCAAAATTAAAAACATACCAGAGAAATGGAAATCACTTGGATCGGATTGGAGAATCTCGACTTGAAGAAGCAACGAGGATACTCACGGGAGATTCAAAGCCGTCGAAGTCGAGTTTTGACGAGAAGCACAAACCCTAGATAGATTGCCAATCGCCAAATTTTTCCCGAGCAATCAGCGTTAAATCGAAATCCCTTGGAGCATCAATTTAATCACGAAAATCGTTGGAGGAAGTTCGATTTCAAAAAACCCTAGAAGCTGCCATCACCATTGAATAAAAGAGAGAGCATCGGGACAAAATAAAAAGGATGACCGACCAAGTTATTAAAAGGGACAAGGACTTTTTTAAATTTAATACTAGGGTTTTAAATTTGTTTATAAGAGTTTTTATTGTTTGTTTTTTATTCATCTTTAATTTCAAGTTGTAATCGAATTAGAGTTTTCTAGTTTGTCTCTAAAACTAGGGAGATGAATTACGGGGTTTGTAATTCGGGGAAATCCGATTTCGAGGATGGAAACCAGTGTAGGGTTTTAAGCGTAGGATTAGTGCAACTAGGGCGAGATTGTGAGGCCTTTTTGTGTAGCTCCTAGTAGAAACTGGGGATAACTTTTGATTAGCTTCTACGCTATCCCACGATCTAGTGGAGATGATAGTGATGTTTACTTTATTCTCACCATTTTTTCTTCAACTTTACATTGACGTTATTTGCAGTTGAAACAATTTAGAGTTTTGAGATTTAGGGGATTGATGATTTTACAGTGAATAAGTTTTTACAAGTAAGGGTAAAAACATAAGAAGTAAAAAAAAAATAGTCACCTACATTGACTCCCCCCCCCCCAATAATAATTTAAAAAACGTGGAGTGTCCTTAAAATTTTGCCCTCCCTTAACAGAAATTGGAGTGTCAATAACAACCCCCTTTTCACATCCTTATGCTATAATTTGAATATAACTTTATTAAGATTTCACCTAAAAATATCTTCAGATTGCGTTGTGGGACTCCTAGTAAAACTTAGTTGGAATCTTCATTGAAGCGCAGCTGATTTGAAAGAATATTATAATTTCTTAATATAAGTGAACACTTACTATTATAATATCAAACAATAATTTCAATTCTCTTTTAACATTTCATCATTCAAAAAGAATAATTTACGATACTTAAATTATAACTTGACTCTCATACAAAATAATTATTAAATTTTGATCTATAACCCCTTTCGCCTTTTTAAACAAATCTTAAATTCATGATCTTTACTTTACGATTATTAAATAACTATTTAATGATATATTTGTACTAACTTCTTTTGAGAGTACTTGTATAACCTTTTTATATCATATTTTTAAAGGAATTTTTGAAGTATATAAGGTAGATAACATTTTATACTTCGTAGAAATCATAGATATCCCAAAATTGCATTCATAGCGTTTATCGTTGTATAAACAATAACTATTTAAAATTTGGTTTATAAATTGCATAGCCTTTTGAACTATATGGAAGCTCTTTTGTATAAAATTCACTTTATAAAGCTCCAGTAAATAGGAAATAGTGGTTATTGTATATAGAAATTGAAAATGAATGAAATACTCAATGTAAAATTATGAAATTTTCTTCGTTCAGTTTGTTTTGACAAATTCTACTTTCTACATGGGTATTGTGACATGCACCATAAAATTATGATGCTCAAATTTGAGTCAGTAAGCTAGGTTCGAGATTCATGGGGAAGTATGTATTGTTTTACAAGGTGGATAGTAGGGTGTTATTCATAGCATCAAGGAGCACCTGGCGGTCAGGTTATGTGCGGTTGGAAGTAGTGGATCATGACATTTTGTTGTCATGTGCGGAGCATTGGGTAGTGGTTTGGTAATGACATCCATTCGTAGTGCCAATGACGACAATCAATTCAGTAAGCAAAGAGATTATGATCAATGGTAGTTTGGAGCGGTTTAGTTAGACAATCAAAAATGCGACCTGGTGGTGCTGAATTAAGGCAGACAGGTCGGAATTTGCTCGGGTTGCTCGAGTTCCAAGTGATTTGGTGCGTTGTGTAGAAAGAGATGAGCGAAGTTTATCGGTGTTGTTGAATTTCAGTTCTATCAAGAGATGAGGAAGAGCTTGCGTGCATGCAGGGGCCGGGAGTTGGCTGTTATATGTGCACGAGGATGAATAATTGGCATTGGTGAAGAAAAAATCTAGTGGCAATTTACGTATATAATTAGAATGAATTAGTAGTTAAATGTATTGTTTAATTCAAAACATATCAAATTAATAACTTATTCATACAAGATCTGAATCAAACGCCGTCAATCGATTGGATTTCAAGCTAAATTCGAACGTTACTCGATTTTAGACGAAACTAGAACATGAAAGCCATAAGTGGATTTCTGGTGAACTAACCTCATCTTCATGGTTAATCAGTATATTATATGGTAAGTAAAAACAATCTATTACCTTTTTGAACATTGTGTATATTGCTTGTTTGGTTTAGATAAATTATCGTCATTGAACATGAATAATAGAAGTGATAAAATAATATTAAAGAGATATAATTATGCTGTTAAATTGTAACATGGTTAATTTAAGCATGGTTACCTGGTGTTATCTGTTTAGCCAAATACACATCATTTAATAATAATTAATGGAATAATTTACTTTGAATGACATTTGCTTGACAGGGTAAAGCTTCTTGCGTTGTCATATTAATTTGAATTGCAATTGATTGGATAAATGATATGTTAGTTGTTAATTGCTAATTCTTAATTTATTCACGTTTATGTCTATTTACATAAATAAGTGACATGACTAGGAATGTTAAAGTGAATAAATAGTAGCTTATCTAATTACCATTGCGATTGTCGAGCCTTATCCGAATAAGTTTCTTTAAGTCATCGATCAACTTTAAAATGATGTTTTAAAAGTAATCGATTATTTATTAATGATGGTTTAAAGTTGAAGTTAATTATTTAATCGATGATATTGTAAGTTAATTGCTTTATTAATGTTTTAAGTTTTTGTAATAATTAATATGTTAAATTTAAATAATTATTATATTAATAATATTTTAAAATTAATAACTATTTGTTTAAAGTAAATTAGTTATTTTATTAACGATGTTCAAAAGACAATAAATTATTAATTTATTAACAATTTCCAAAAGGTAATTATTATTTATTTAATAATGTTTTTTTATTAATGCTTATTTATTAATGATATTTTAAAGATATATAATAATAATTATTTTTTTGGCAAAGCCGGCTCTTTTTATAGTGGCTGCAACCACTTTCCATTATAACAAATAATGAATACAATATAGAACATGGGTTAGACAATTCATCTAACTATTAGGATATGGTTTGAAGCATCGGGACACTGTAATGCTGGATTATAGTGACAGTGGGCTAATGCGATCCCAGTTAATCCCCAACAGATTAAGGACTACTAGGATCTTCACTGGAGTTATAAATGGAGTCGTCACTAGATCCAGTTACAATGATGTGCTCAGAAAAGAGTACAAAAAGATCGGGAACAAAATACGGGTCAAGACTACAAAATTCATTGTCTTAATCCCATTTGTTATCATAGTATAGAGACTTGTTCATTATCTAAGCTCACCCTCCTGAATAAGCTCAAAACCATCTCCCACTACATGGTATGTCAGTCACCTCATGTCTTCTTCATAGTCGTTGATATATCTATAGCACATGTCTTCTGTAGGATCATATCTCATTCCAGAAACTACATGTACCCAAGAATGGTCAGGAGCACACGAGCAAATATCATTATATTTGGTTCCTCATCAGAAGAATAATCCTCTACAACCGTCTGATCATCTACAATATGGGCATGTATATCCATATCACATTGCCTAACATCGAGGGCCGGAACCCACCTAACAACAGGAGGCCGAGGTAGTGGAATATGCTTGGCAAGGGGAACATGAATAGGAGCTGATACTATGAGTTACTAGGAACAAGCATGTACGTGACCAAATGAGTGGCACAACAGTGCATATGTTGGGCATCCAACCATAATGTACTCGAACCTCCACTACATAATCATCAGCAACTCTAACTTTTATCGTCTTCGGGAGTGGTTTACTAAGGATATTTCAATCAAAGCTTTTGCATAGAATAGATTGTCTTTAGTAACAGTGTTTGCATCAAAACACCTAAGTTTTCCTATGGAATAAGGTAACTAGTTTTAGCCGATTAATGATTGCAAGACCGAAGGTATATGAGAGAAATAAGTCCAAACCAGAATGGAGAAGAATCGTTCTCTAGATCTGTCAACTATCGGATTCCATGGAGTTATGACAAATTGTTCCCCCAAACAATAGTAGGCTCAATGGTAAAGACATGGATACGCTCCTCCGAAAGTGAAAGTTTCACGAAAACATTGCACTATCCATAGAAACTTAGAGACTACCACGAATTTGCCACATCTTACCACAATGCTCCTTAACAACCAAGTAAGGAAGGGGAGAATCAAGGAAGAAACCAACCAAACAATTATATAACCTCCAAGGTGGATTACATATTCTATTAGGAACTGAATGTTCAAAGAATCGGGGCACATATGTACCCATATTTCATGGCGAATTCTCAAAAAGCGATGTCCATTTTACTGTATTATTAGCAACCTCTACTTGCACATTACATGTCCTGGTGTCTTTAATTAAATACTTTGCCTCAACAGAAGCTGTGTTATCAGGTATATTTGCCTCTCCATTTACATAGCATATAAAAGGGGTCCGCATTTTGGTTTATCAACACTGTCTATTGCCACAACCACTTTGCAATTGTCTATGTTAATGTTATTACCTGTAACACCACATACTTTTCTAAGCCCAAATTTCGGCACAAATTGAAACCCAAACCTATCCAAGAATGGACAGTATAAATCTGGTCCCTGCAAATAATGGGCATGAGCATAATCAGACTAAAATAAAACAAATCACAACGAAAACAAGATAAGATAACTAATACCAACTAAGATGACTACCTTAAAGCACGCCATCACATCGATCTCGAGCATGAGAGAACGAGAACCGAAAACCAAACTGAACACCTGCTAATTAAGATCTGTCTTCGCCGAGCTAAACCTGAGAGTTGTTATGAGGAGGGGATCAGAACAACAAGCCTTGGTGAGTAGAAAATATATAACAATGTCTATAATACACAAATGCGTCCCGTTTGGTCAGAACCAAAACATATGTCTAACAAGGCTAATAATTATAATCTAACCTTGTAAAGATTTGTACAAGATGACTAACTACCATACCCAAGGTAGTTTTCCCAAATGATAACGATATCGATACTGAGATAGAACGTTACACATAAATATGAAGCCTTTAAACTACCATTCAACGAATTAACAAAGACTAAAAGGTGGGCTCCCAACAACTCATTAATCCATAAGGAGGTTGATTATTTTTATGTAGCCACTTAAGACCTCACAGTCTATGTAAGATAAAGGTGGATCCTTTTGATCACTTAAGACTCTGTACCAATATAAGATATGGGTGGATCCTTTCGATCACTTAAGACCCAAGGCGGATCTATTGATCATTTAATACCTCATTTGTTGGTTTACTCTACACTAATATAAATTAAAGGAAACTAGCTACAAGTCATACTAATTTAAGGCTTTCGTCTTCCACGCATGTACCCATGCTCCGCATAAGGCGAAAGATAGTAAGCAGTCACTTATTACCTATAGGATAGGCATACGACATCTCATCATTTAAGACCTACCCGACAGACCCCTTTTTTATTATCTAACTAGCCTTATTAGGTAATTCCCTAGCCGCTTAATATTCCCACAGGATACGCAGACCTATGGTACCTCTGTAGCAGTCATTTAATCCTAATCTCAAGGTTGACTCTCAACCTGGTCACTTAATACCTAGAGGAAGCGGACCTTCGCAAGGATTACCAATGTCGTACCCAATAGCCATTTAATACTTCTTGATTATAGGGAGGTGAGCTACGCGATCACTTAATACCCTTTTAAGGGTGTATCTAACTACTTAGTACCTCTAATCGGAAGCATGCATACACTTATAAATTATTTCCTTTCTAAGGTTCCCTCCTTTGGGAAAGGAGGTGGGCCCAACAACCACTTAACCGCTCACCCTTGAGATAAACCATATTTTAGGAAATAATCCTCGCCACGCAATTAATTATCGTCACGGATTCATATGGTTAATGATATCTCACATCAATTATACATGTATTCGACTGCTGGAAAGTGCAGATTTCTGTTGGATAAGGCAACTGACCTCGCATCATTAACCTACTAAGTCCAATTCTGGATTTTAATTATATTAATTCTAGATCAACTAAAAATAGATAAGAAAAACTTATAACTTCCAATCCTAGGATGTTTATTTATTAGTTTCCTTATTGGACTTAACATTTACTATGCCAATCAATCCCCATTAATTTTCCTTTCTATTTTTCTTTTATTATTAATTAGGTTATTTACCACTATTGACTCTAATGGTCATTTTTCCTAAGGCATCAATTAACCTATTTAATGTCATATATGACACAAATGATCATATTTTCCTAAGGCATTTATTATCATATTAAATGTCATTTATATTAGTCCCATTTTAATTCTAACCTAAATAGTGTAACTCCCACTGATTACTATAATTTAATTCCATTTATTTCTTATGTGTGTGTGAATGTGTGTGTGTGTATATATATATATATATATATATATATATATATATATATTATTTGATAAATTCCCCAACTGCAGTTACAATTCATATTCCTAACATACTTCAAATTGTAACCATTTAGGCATGTTTATCCTATTCAGTTCATTTGCCTTAATCAAATAAGGTAACAATGTTTATTACTTTACTTATGACCATTTTATTCATTTATAACAAGTCAATTATATTTATTGCTATAACGGTCATAGTACTCATTTCCATTTAACATGGAATATAATTCCATATATGTTTGCGAACAAATTAAACAATCATAAACAACTGTAAAACTCGTTCGGCTTTCCTAAACAACAAGGAATGTTGTAGAGGGTGTCGAACTCTGGGACCAAAAATATTTAAACTAGTAAATCCAATCAAGTTATTCCAGGATTTTGATTGATTGAAAACACAGAAAATAACAGCAATTAAATAAACAAAGAGATTTATGTAATTAAAGAAAGCAATTAGGGGGTAATGATATAGATTGGATTCATCCTCATCAATAGCCAACAAATAAATATAGATCTGATTCATGTTTCTGTCACACACATGAGTCAACGATAATTAGGTTCTTAGAAAAAATAAGTAAATAACGACAAGCATAGCCTATGCAGGAGCTGAGCTCTTAAACAACCATAGGCTATCAGGACAGATTCACTAATTAATTTCTAAAACCCTAAAATTAGATCTAAATCCGATAATTGTTAGATCGAACACGAATATACCCTGTGAAGGAGCATAGCTCTTAAACAACACAGAATATGAGGGTTCAGATCTAACCCTTGATTCAGATCCAGATCTACATGTATAAAGTCCTCATCTATTGGCTATGTGATTCATGTTGAATTATATCTATTAGCGTCATCACCTCCTAATCAAAGGGGATTAGCTAGACATAGCTAAAGAAGAAGAGAAAAAGAATATAAGTAACATGAACATAAATAAAATAAAATAACAACTGAGAGAAAGGGAGAAGAAGAGTTTTATTCCAAGAAGAGAATTACAGAATAAAACTAAGTATGTTTTACAATGAATGAGATACAATGTATTTATAGCTGATATGACAAAGACTACTTGGAAAATTCCACAATGTGGGACAAAACCCCTTTTCCAAAATAGCACATAAATCAAATAGCTCAATGTGAACGCGTGCAGCGCATGAATGAGAAGCCTTGCAGATTACATGATATGGGACAAATAACTTAGCCCAATTAGCAACTAGACCAAAGTGAATGCATGCAGATGTTATGGAAAATAGGTTGCGGCCTTCAACTCCAATTGACTTGAGAATGAATAACAACTCCAAGTGATCATTATGGAAAAGCATTGAATCTTGTCTTTAAAATATGCAGCAGAAGGCGATTGAATAACAACTTTTCTTCAGGTCTTCAAGCTTTAATCCAGCTCTAAAATCCAACACTCTTCTTCCACAAATTCTTCAAGCTTTTTCAAAAATTAAGTGCATTAATCCATTCATAAAAAATAATCTGTAAACACAACTATAAATGCACAGTATTAATTATTTAAAAGATAAAATGAGATAAATATGCGGATAAAATATACACATTTACGTGTATATCAATATAAATTCCCATAAAACGGAAACTAACCAAACGTACAACAACAAACATATATTATAATATATTAACATTATTTATGTAGATTTGGATGGATAAGGTATATATAATTATATTTCAAGAACGGTTAACGTAGTTGCTAAGTTTTATTTATTATTATTAACCATCTATGTTTTGGTCTAAAATAATGACGAAAGCAAATCTTTTTATGTTTAATATTGTTTAAGATTAAAAATCTTAAAAAAGGTTAATAACTGTAGTTATTGTAAATTTTTGCCCAAAATAGTTGAAAGAGGAATATGCATATTTCAAATCACAAGAAAATAAAATATGTATATTTTTGTAATTTTATTATAAATTACATACAAATATACGTGAATTTACATGTCTCTTCCTATTTGATTTGTACATATTTCTTACTAATTCCAAATAATATTTTTTTATTAAAAAGAACAAAAGAAGCATATTTACAATAACTAAGTAAAACCTAAATAATATCGAACACAAACATATCTTGTTAACTAAAATTTACAAAAACCACAAATCAACACCAAATCGTAGAATCTTAAACAATTACTACAAATGTAATAATGATTTAGGGACCGATTTCCAGATCCGAGGTGTTTATAATAACCACAAATAAGTCTATAAACAATTGTAGGCAATAAGATTGTATCAACCAAAAAGGCCTACAGATTCAATATTCAAACCACAACCAATTGTTCTTGATTTGACAAAAACAATAAACAAATTTGATAACTTTTAGGCATATAATTCAGATCTACTCAAACGAATTAAATAGGTTATTATAAACTATGTATATAATTTTCCACTCACCTGAAAGCTATCTAAATCTGAATCTAAATAAAACTTTTAGGCCTACAATTCCCAAATCTTACAGATCTACACGTATTTCAAAAAAGGGTGTAACTGCTCGAAAATCGTACCAATTAGAGCTGACTAATATCCTACACATTCAACTCAAAGTGCATGAAAATTCAGATCATTAATAGAAAGAAATAAGAGGATGAGAAAGATAAATAGAACTAATAGAATAAAAGAAGCAGAGGATCACAACTGCTAATAAATCAGAGTAAACACGAAGCTCACAGCGGAACGAATAAAATATATTACAACATAACTTTGAAATACAAATCTGAGATTTTTACTTACATATCGTATCAGAGTATAATTCATATACATCACAGCGGAAATAATCTCTAAATAACTAGCAGTGAAGCCTCCTGCTTCGAGCTCCTCCAAGTGAATCTGAAAAGCCTGAAACACTTGACTGCCCATACAAATTTGGGCACCCAAGAGTTTAGGCAAAACAAATAAAATAAACTCTGGGTCAGTCATGGGACTGGTGTGAGTAAATTCCAACCATATTGTTTAACTTTGAAAATCCTTTTAAAAGAAAAGGATAATAGTAAGACCAGCCCACACATAAATATGAACGGTTTTTGCCTTATTATAACCCAAAAGATTTTGATATCAAAATCCAGTGATATTATAATAATGTCTAATCAAATAAATAACCAAATAGCAGAACACTTGCATCTCACGCTCCACATACATAGTATAAAATCAAAAACCTCCGGGTGCTTATTGGAGATTGGATTCCAACTATGACAAGGTATGGGTCCACCTCCAAATCAGTGTACTCTAGAAAGGATACACTAGGGTTCAACAAGAACATCTTGCAACCCGGCCCACACATGACCGACCACTCATTTAGCTTGAGTGTATCGAATATATTATCACCCACGGTTTTGGCCATCCAACCGTAATCTGAAGATACAGAAACGAAAGAAGAACAAATATGAATTTTCTCTAGATCGGTGACAATACACCCGGCTTGGGTATGACCCAACTAGCCATGCTGCCCGCCCGATTTCTGTTATTTCCCGGTTTTGAGGCTAGGGGCTACGTCTATCTTCAGAACATCTGATCACCATTCATTTTGAATGCCACATCGTCAAACCCGTCAATTCACTAATTGATTTCCAAAAAAATCACGGGTATAAAAAGCTAAGAGGAACGAATTCTTCCACCACCAGACGTAATACCTTTAAAAGATCTACCATACGTGATTGGTTAGGTATACTCTGTTAGACACTCGTCTATACAAGTTGTCCTGGGACTGGACAAACAGATAGCACCATTCTGGAACAAAATGATCCTTGCATTTCGCTGCTTCTTCAATTGTCTTCAGCAATATCTAATTCGCAGCGCTTATGCCTATACGGAGTGGTTTTCGGATAATAAATCACACTGGTCTCTCCGTATTGACAACGATGGTCAAAACACTTCGGTAGTCGGTTACTTAACTGTAACAACCCGTATTTTCAATAACCTGTTATAACATAAATCGAGGCAGAATTTAATTCTAAAATCTGAATCAAGGGAAACGGGCTATGCCATTGCGTTCGTCTCGGAAAAATACGCGAAATAGAGTCCGAGTTTTCGAAAATCGGAGTCCGTATGACCCAGTTAAGGCCCATTGAAGTTTTCAGAAATTTCCATAGTAAAAACAGATTTAAATTTTGAATTAAAAACAAGGATTAGGGCTAATTGGTGTCAGGCGGGAAAATTCCCGCCAGGGCCCCCATGTCGACAGGCATGTCGACAGGGGTCTTAGGGTGTCGACTGCCCTGTCGACAGCCCTGTCGACACGGGGTGGCCAGGCAGTTTTGCCTGGCGCACCATTTTGATTTGGGCTTGGTCTTGTGGCCTGGTTCTAGATAATTCCTAAATCTGACTGACCTAAACTAACCTAGGGTTAATCCTAGGGCTAAAAACACTCTAATCTTCTATAAATAAGCCCCTAATCCTACCCTAAAACCTCATTATTCAATCTAGCAACCAAACTATGTCAAATTGAATTCTCAAATGGCCTCCACCTAAGAACCCTAGCCTCCACCCTCTTCAAAAATCAATTCTAAGAAGATTTTGATGTTCATACAAGCTTTTCTAAGTTGTATGAATGATCATTAGCTTGCATACATCATCAAGTTGCAAGCTTTATTTGCTAAGCTAGAGTTTTTGGGATTTTTGAGCTTTGTTTTGGGTTTTTATATGCTTGCATAAAAGGGCTTCTCAATCTTTATTAGTAGATTTGTGTCTTCATAATATTTGCAAGCCCTCTTACCTTCATTTTAGAAACTCTAAAGTTAATATGTGATGAAAGTTGGGATTTATGCATGTTTAATAAGTTATGCATGCTTATGCGAGTTCACTATGCTATGTTATGCATGTTTAATGAGTTATGCATGCTTATGTGAGTTCACTATCCTATGTTATGCATGTTTAATGAGTTATGCATGCTTATGTGAGTTCACTATGCTATGTTACACATGTTTGATAAGTTATGCATGTTTATGCAAGTTCACTATGCCATGATTTGCAAGTTTAACAAGTTATGCATGTTTATGCAAGTTCACCATGCCATGATTTGCAAGTTTAACAAGTTATGCATGTTTATGCAAGTTCACTATGCCATGATTTGCAAGTTTAACAAGTTATGCATGTTTATGCAAGTTCACTATGCTAAGTTATGCAAGTCCAACATGTTATGCATGCTTATTATGATATGTAAGATTTATCATGTATGTTGTGCCAAGTTCCCCCTTTCTATCCTTTATGCGTTATGACGAATATGTAAGCGATAGAATGACGTTGGGAGGGTTTTTGGGTAAAACTTAAAATACATGAAAATATAAGATTGGGAATTTACCTATTAAGTTAGGTCTACCCCTTGGGAATTTACCTATTAAGTTAGGTCTACCCAAGTATTTGTTAAACTTGTAATTATGGTTTGAAATAAAGTGGACATGACACTTAGAAAACATGTGTGGCCAACTCGAGGTTGGGTTGAGTTTGTAGCGTAAACCTACCCGGAACCGACCGGCTTAACTAGTTGCTACAAACAATAGGACCCAATGTGAGAAGTTGGTCATGTGTACCTGGGACCCGAGGTTAGACCAAGTTGTGGTGTAAAGCTACCCGGACCCGCCCGGCTTAACTAGTAACCGCAACAAAGTCTAATGTGAGAGGTTAAGGTACAATTAAATTAATGCCTCGTAATTAGGGTTAAGTCATGGCCCACTAATACTTAACCAATTTTGGGGATACGAGGGATTAAATGGGGTTAAGTGGTGAACTGTTGGTTACACTTAACTAATTTAATCCATGATTAGTGAAGGGTTAAACCACACTTAACCCTCTTAGAAAACCCTAGCAACGTGGTCTGTTCCAGCAGCAATCCCAGTTGGGTATCATTCACAACCCTAGAGGCTAGGCTAGGGCGGGGCACGATTACTGGACTGATGTAAGCGACCAAAGCGACGGCTGAGTGGTACAGCGGTGCGGGTCCAGGCGGGCTACGGACGTGCACGTAGTTCGGTGTTGGACAAACTCGAGGCACGGGTACCAGTAGGTTTAGACTGTGCATTATTGCTTAGGTGTCTGGGGTTGACACCCGAGGGCTTGATACACCCAAAGGTGGACCCAGCACAGTCTGACTACAACCATATGTGGGCCGTATGGACACCAACACTTGACGTGTTAGGTTTATAGGGAGCCGATCGACTAGACCGTTGGGCTGGACCTTGCATTAAGGTCACCTCATGCTATTGGGCCAAAGTTTGGGCTGAGGGATCAATACCTGTTATGTTAGTTTGCTAGTACACTGTGGTGCAAAGCTTAATCTCCTTTATGTGATGACACCTTTATCTATTGTCAGTATATTCATCTCA
Organism: Allium sativum; assembly: GCA_030737875.1. Taxonomy (NCBI): domain Eukaryota; kingdom Viridiplantae; phylum Streptophyta; class Magnoliopsida; order Asparagales; family Amaryllidaceae; genus Allium; species Allium sativum. The sequence continues at coordinate 90,273,288 of CM060912.1, read as the reverse complement.
GTTTCCATCATGATGTTAGCTTTATTAGTTTATAGACTGATCGTAGTAGGGCTTACCAGTCTTTTTGACTGACATGTTTTCTTTCGCTTCTTTTCTTCCGTTTCCCCCCCTAGGTTCTCAGGGAGGGAACAGTGGTGCTTAGCTTGGATCGCTTGCTTGTTCGCTGGATAGCTCATGTATGTCTGGATATTGAGCTCGTTATGGCTTATCACTTTTATTTTTGGGGATAGCACTATGTATTTCAGTATTTCTGTTTATGTTGTACTAGACATATTTATTTTGGCAGATGACTTTATGATGTACTAGACTTGTTTTGAGATGGTTTGAGATATTCCGCTGTTTTATTCTCACTTACTCTGTTTTACATATATATATTTATGTTCCTGTTCTGCCTTGACATATCATTATGCATGCTTACCCAGTTCTAACGCCCCCCAGAAGCTAGTGCCCCCGAAAGAGTGACCCTAGCGAAGGTGGGGTGTTACAAATTTGGTATCAGAGCATATGGTTTACGAGAAAGAACAAAAAGTTTTTAAAAGACTTTTGAAAAACTATTTTCAAAACAAGTATAAAGTATTTTCCAAAGAAAAGTCTAGTATTTTAAAGGGCTATTCCCCAAAAAGCCTTTAGCGTTATCCTTCGTTCCCTTGACCTAATCTTATCTTATCCTTCGTTTCAGTATGGCTGAGGATCTTGCCATCCCGGATGGAGTAAATGTGCCACTCTGGTATAGGAGGCTTCTAGAAGCTAGGGCGGCAGCCGGCCCCGCAAACCCTACTCCCACTCCTCCTCCTGTAGTTGAGAATCCTCCCCCTAATGTTAATATTCCTCCTCCCGTTGCTAATGTCCCTCCTCCGGTGGTCCCTCCAGCAGTTAATATTCCTCCTCACGTTGCTAATGTTCCTCCCCCTCCTGTTGCTGAGGCTCCTCTTCCTCCTCCTCCCCCTCAGCATCCTCAGGTTGAGTTCACAAAGGTTTGTAAAGACTTCAAGGCGACGGGAGGCAAGAATTTCCTAGGCACGGAATCTTTTGTTGAAGCTAGGAATTGGCTGAAAGACGCTGAGGACTTGTTTGCTATCTTTGGGATTGATGACGAGAGGAAGATCTTATTGACAGTGTGGCTTTTGAAGGATGAAGCAGCCTATTGGTGGGAAGTCACCAATGGGACGAGGCCCGTTGAGACTTGGGCCGATTTGAGGGCTAGATTTGTGGCCAAGTTTCTATCTTCTGCTGAGGCAAATTTACAGATGGAGAAGTTCATTGCATTAAAGCAAGGTGATATGTCTGTTAAGGAGTCTGTGAACAAGTTTAATCAGCTGGCCCGTTTTGGTTTGGATATGGTGAACACTCCGGAGAAGAAGGCTCTTCGATTTGCTAGAGGGTTGAATGAGCCGCTGCAGGGCTTGGCGATGTCACATATTCTGCATGGGGCTACTTTTGAGAGTTTGGTCAATATGGCTCTGCTTCAGGGAGATGGAAAGAAAGAGGTCAAGTCGAGTGATACTCAAGCAAAGAAGACTGATTCTCAAGGCAAAGGCAATCAAGGTGGTCAAAGCAGCCAGGGGAATCAGGGCAAGAACAAGAAGGGGAACAACAACAACAAAGGCAAGGGAAAGTGCAATTACTGTGGTGTGCCTGGACACTTTGCTAAGGATTGTAGGAAGAAGAAAAGGAAGCTTAGTGGTGGATGTTTTTCTTGTGGTGAGACTGGACACTTCAGCAAGGAGTGCCCGAAGAAGAAAGGACAGGCTGGACCTTCAGGAGGGCAAGTTCATGCTCTCAATACCGCTCCAGTTCCCGATCGAGGTAGTGTTTCTGTTGAGAACCTTGTTTATGTTTCTGATCTTCCAGTTCGTACCTTGTTTGATTCTGGTGCATCACATAGCTTTATTTCATCTGATCTTGTTGATAGCTTGCACCTTAGTACTAGCTTAGTGGATGATCCCGTTTGTGTTTCGAATCCCATTGGGGGTTCTGCTCATCTATCTATGATATGTGAGGATCTGAGGATCTCTATACTCAGTGTAGAGTTCTTGTGTAGTGCATATGTTCTTGGTTTCAGGGGATACAGATTGATATTAGGCATGGATTGGCTGTCCCGATATGGAGCCATTCTTGATTGTGAGCATAGGGTTGTGAGGCTTGTGACTCGCCTTGGCAACACCTTAGAGATTTCATGCAATCCGAAGAATCCCGTCATGTTGTGCTATCTTGAATCTCTCGACTCGTCAGAGGAAGCCCTTTAGTCTGTAAGGGTGGTCCGAGATTATCCAGATGTTTTTGAAGAAGTTAAGGGGTTGCCCCCGAAACGAGAGATTGATTTTCGCATTTATCTGGTGGATAATGCTAAGCCTGTTTCTTTGCCCGTTCGGCACATGGCTCCGCGTGAGAGACGGGAGCTGAGCAAGCAAGTGAAAGAATTGCTTGAGAAGAACTTCATCAGAAGAAGTATATCCGAATGGGGAGCGCCTGTGGTGTTTGCTACTAAGGCAGATGGTTCTCTTCGACTCTGTGTGGATTATAGAGAATTGAATAAGCTGACTAAGAAGAACAGACACCCGTTACCAAGAATCGATGATCTCTTTGACCAGCTTGTTGGTGCTTCTGTTTTCTCTCAGCTTGATCTTGCTACCGGATTTCATCAGCTCAGAGTGGCTGAAGATAGTATAGACAAGACTGCATTCAGAACTCCAGATGGATTCTTTGAATGGCTTGTTATGCCGTTCGGTTTGACGAATGCACCCGCGTACTTCGTGGACTTGATGAGTAGGGTGTTTCGGGAGTTCTTGAACAAGTTTGACGTGGTCTTTGTGGATGATATTCTGGTCTTCTCCAAGGATGAAGAAGAGCACGCGAGGCATCTTGTAGAGGTGATGGATACGCTCAGAGCACACCAGTTAAAAGCCAAGTTCTCCAAGTGCCACTTTTGGAGAAGGGAAGTTAGATTCCTTGGGCATATCGTATCCAAGCAAGGCTTAGCGGTGGATCCCACTAAGGTGGTTGCAGTTCAGGATTGGAAGACTCCAAGGAATGCAACCGAGGTGAGAAGCTTTCTGGGTCTTGCGGGTTTTTACCGGAAGTTCATCAAAGACTTCGCGAAGATATCCGCTCCTCTTACTAAGTTGACGAAGAAGAACTTAGTTTTTGCTTGGGATATGGACTGTGAGCTTGCTTTTCAAAGACTCAAGAGAGCCCTTACCTCAGCACCAGTTCTAGATTTACCCGATGGTGGTAAGATATTTACCGTGTACACTGATGCTTGTGGCACGGGATTGGGCGCCGTTCTGATGCAAGAGGGCAGAGTTATATGTTTTGGTGGGAGGCAACTTAAGGTGCATGAGAAGAATTATCCCACTCATGATCTAGAGCTGGCAGCGATTGTATATGCACTCAAGGCTTGGCGTCATTATCTTCTGGGAGAGAGATTTGAGCTGTATACTGATCATAAGTCTTTGAAGTATCTCTTTTCGCAGAAGGATCTGAACTTGAGGCAGCAGAGATGGATGGAATTCTTGGCGTCCTATGATTTTGATATAGCCTATACCCCTGGCAAGGGGAATGTTGTAGCGGATGCGTTGAGTAGAAAAAGGTTGACACTAAGTCCTCTATTTGTTGAGATGAAGAATTTAGAGTTCTTGGCAACCTTTGATTTCTCTTTGGCAATGGAGTCGATGACCAGTTCTTTAGCATCTCTTGAGCTCAGGCCTACCCTTCTGGATCAGGTTGGGGCTTCGCAGAAGGAAGACCCTCAGATAATTGAGATCATGGATAAGCTGATTCGAGGGGAGACATCTAGTCACCTTGCTCGATATTCTATAGACGATAAGGGTTGGCTGAGGAGAGACGGAAGGCTTTGTGTTCCGATGGTGGAAGACTTGGTGAGGAAAGTCCTTGAGGAAGCACATCGCTCCAAGTTGACTATACATCCAGGCGGTGATAAGATGTATAAAGACATGAAGCGCATTTTCTTCTGGCCTGGAATGAAGAAGGATGTGGCCGAGTTTGTCTCGAGATGTGTTATTTGTCAGAGAGTAAAAGCTGAGTCAAAGAAGCCCGGTGGGCTATTGCATCCTCTAGAGGTCCCGCTATGGAAGTGGGAGAGTATTTCTATGGACTTTATTGATGGGCTTCCAAGGTCAAGGAAGGGGAATACAAGCATTTGGGTTATTGTAGATAGACTTACGAAGAGTGCTCATTTTATCCCAGTGAAGAGCAAAAGGACCGCATCTGGACTAGCATCGGTATATCTTCGTGAGATAGTACGACTACATGGAGTCCCTTCCAGCATAGTCAGTGACCGAGACCCCATCTTTACTAGTCAGTTCTGGAACAGTTTGTAGGAAGCTATGGGCACAAGGTTGAACCTGAGTACGGCCTATCACCCACAAACAGACGGCCAAACAGAAAGGGTGAATAGGGTACTTGAGGACTTGTTGAGGCTTTGCATTCTGGATTTTGGTGGTGCTTGGGAAGACCATCTTCCTCTTGTTGAGTTTGCATATAATAACAGTCATCAAGCAAGCATAGGGATGGCACCATTTGAAGCTTTATATGGGAGGCCGTGCAAGTCGCCTACATGTTGGTGGGAGACTACAGATAAGCTTATACTTGGACCCGACATGATTAGAGACACATCCGAGAAGGTCGAGTTGATTAGAAGACGGATGAAGGCGGCCCAAGACCGACAGAAATCCTATGCTGATAAGCGGAGATCCGATTTGGAGTTTGAGGTTGGGGACATGGTTTTCGTAAAGGTTTCTCCTTTGCGGAATGTGGTCCGATTTGGAGCTGTTGGGAAGTTGGCACCGAGATTCGTTGGACCCTTCCCTATCATAGAGAGAATTGGGAAGGTGGCTTATAAAGTGCAATTGCCCGAGAGGTTGTCCGGAGTGCATAATGTCTTTCATGTCTCGCATCTCCGAAAGTGCCTACATGAGTCCGCTAAGGTGGTTGAACCTAGCATTCTTGAAGACGTGGAAGTAGAGAAAGAAGCAACTTTGAGGAGAGCTCCGATTCGTATCTTGGGGACGGAGACCAAGAAGCTAAGGAATCGAGAGGTTAGGCTGGTAAAGGTCCAATGGGGTGAAGCCGAAGAAGACGCAACTTGGGAAACCGAGGAGAAGATGCGTGGGCTTTATCCATTCCTTTTTGAGGGTACACTCTCAATCTCTTTCCTTTGTTAGTATGTCTTTCTCTTTGCTATCCATGTTTATCTAGTTATCGTGCTAATCTTGTTATGAGAACCTTAGATAGAAACCCTTTGGATGAAACATGTGTTTGAGACATGTTATGTTCGATGGTTGCAAGTGGTTGCAAGTGTTTGCAAGTGTTTACTCGTGGATGCATGATACACATTAGGCACTAGATCGGCTCACACACTCCTCATATTGCATGTGCATGAGTGTTTATGCTTATTCTTGGATGAAATTTGTATGCCATCACATGGATGTTGCATATGGATGTATGATTGAGCACGCATGTAGATATTATACATTATGTTAGGGTTTTGCATACATATGGATACATTTCACTAACATATTTTGCATTGATCTTTGCATTAGATAAGTACATACACACACACTTTTGCATATGTTCATACAGCATTTAGAACCTTTTAAGGACAATGATTGCTCGTGGATGATGCTTTGAGTAGATGGATGATTGGATGGTAGGATACGTTCTTCCTAACTTGAAGATTTCGGGGACGAAATCCTTTAAGGAGGGGAGAATGTAACAACCCGTATTTTCAATAACCTGTTATAACATAAATCGAGGCAGAATTTAATTCTAAAATCTGAATCAAGGGAAACGGGCTATGCCATTGCGTTCGTCTCGGAAAAATACGCGAAATAGAGTCCGAGTTTTCGAAAATCGGAGTCCGTATGACCCAGTTAAGGCCCATTGAAGTTTTCAGAAATTTCCATAGTAAAAACAGATTTAAATTTTGAATTAAAAACAAGGATTAGGGCTAATTGGTGTCAGGCGGGAAAATTCCCGCCAGGGCCCCCATGTCGACAGGCATGTCGACAGGGGTCTTAGGGTGTCGACTGCCCTGTCGACAGCCCTGTCGACACGGGGTGGCCAGGCAGTTTTGCCTGGCGCACCATTTTGATTTGGGCTTGGTCTTGTGGCCTGGTTCTAGATAATTCCTAAATCTGACGGACCTAAACTAACCTAGGGTTAATCCCAGGGCTAAAAACACTCTAATCTTCTATAAATAAGCCCCTAATCCTACCCTAAAACCTCATTATTCAATCTAGCAACCAAACTATGTCAAATTGAATTCTCAAATGGCCTCCACCTAAGAACCCTAGCCTCCACCCTCTTCAAAAATCAATTCTAAGAAGATTTTGATGTTCATACAAGCTTTTCTAAGTTGTATGAATGATCATTAGCTTGCATACATCATCAAGTTGCAAGCTTTATTTGCTAAGCTAGAGTTTTTGGGATTTTTGAGCTTTGTTTTGGGTTTTTATATGCTTGCATAAAAGGGCTTCTCAATCTTTATTAGTAGATTTGTGTCTTCATAATATTTGTAAGCTCTCTTACCTTCATTTTAGAAACTCTAAAGTTAATATGTGATGAAAGTTGGGATTTATGCATGTTTAATAAGTTATGCATGCTTATGCGAGTTCACTATGCTATGTTATGCATGTTTAATGAGTTATGCATGCTTATGTGAGTTCACTATCCTATGTTATGCATGTTTAATGAGTTATGCATGCTTATGTGAGTTCACTATGCTATGTTACACATGTTTGATAAGTTATGCATGTTTATGCAAGTTCACTATGCCATGATTTGCAAGTTTAACAAGTTATGCATGTTTATGCAAGTTCACTATGCCATGATTTGCAAGTTTAACAAGTTATGCATGTTTATGCAAGTTCACCATGCCATGATTTGCAAGTTTAACAAGTTATGCATGTTTATGCAAGTTCACTATGCCATGATTTGCAAGTTTAACAAGTTATGCATGTTTATGCAAGTTCACTATGCTAAGTTATGCAAGTCCAACATGTTATGCATGCTTATTATGATATGTAAGATTTATCATGTATGTTGTGCCAAGTTCCCCCTTTCTATCCTTTATGCGTTATGACGAATATGTAAGCGATAGAATGACGTTGGGAGGGTTTTTGGGTAAAACTTAAAATACATGAAAATATAAGATTGGGAATTTACCTATTAAGTTAGGTCTACCCCTTGGGAATTTACCTATTAAGTTAGGTCTACCCAAGTATTTGTTAAACTTGTAATTATGGTTTGAAATAAAGTGGACATGACACTTAGAAAACATGTGTGGCCAACTCGAGGTTGGGTTGAGTTTGTAGCGTAAACCTACCCGGAACCGACCGGCTTAACTAGTTGCTACAAACAATAGGACCCAATGTGAGAAGTTGGTCATGTGTACCTGGGACCCGAGGTTAGACCAAGTTGTGGTGTAAAGCTACCCGGACCCGCCCGGCTTAACTAGTAACCGCAACAAAGTCTAATGTGAGAGGTTAAGGTACAATTAAATTAATGCCTCGTAATTAGGGTTAAGTCATGGCCCACTAATACTTAACCAATTTTGGGGATACGAGGGATTAAATGGGGTTAAGTGGTGAACTGTTGGTTACACTTAACTAATTTAATCCATGATTAGTGAAGGGTTAAACCACACTTAACCCTCTTAGAAAACCCTAGCAACGTGGTCTGTTCCAGCAGCAATCCCAGTTGGGTATCATTCACAACCCTAGAGGCTAGGCTAGGGCGGGGCACGATTACTGGACTGATGTAAGCGACCAAAGCGACGGCTGAGTGGTACAGCGGTGCGGGTCCAGGCGGGCTACGGACGTGCACGTAGTTCGGTGTTGGACAAACTCGAGGCACGGGTACCAGTAGGTTTAGACTGTGCATTATTGCTTAGGTGTCTGGGGTTGACACCCGAGGGCTTGATACACCCAAAGGTGGACCCAGCACAGTCTGACTACAACCATATGTGGGCCGTATGGACACCAACACTTGACGTGTTAGGTTTATAGGGAGCCGATCGACTAGACCGTTGGGCTGGACCTTGCATTAAGGTCACCTCATGCTATTGGGCCAAAGTTTGGGCTGAGGGATCAATACCTGTTATGTTAGTTTGCTAGTACACTGTGGTGCAAAGCTTAATCTCCTTTATGTGATGACACCTTTATCTATTGTCAGTATATTCATCTCAGTTTCCATCATGATGTTAGCTTTATTAGTTTATAGACTGATCGTAGTAGGGCTTACCAGTCTTTTTGACTGACATGTTTTCTTTCGCTTCTTTTCTTCCGTTTCCCCCCCTAGGTTCTCAGGGAGGGAACAGTGGTGCTTAGCTTGGATCGCTTGCTTGTTCGCTGGATAGCTCATGTATGTCTGGATATTGAGCTCGTTATGGCTTATCACTTTTATTTTTGGGGATAGCACTATGTATTTCAGTATTTCTGTTTATGTTGTACTAGACATATTTATTTTGGCAGATGACTTTATGATGTACTAGACTTGTTTTGAGATGGTTTGAGATATTCCGTTGTTTTATTCTCACTTACTCTGTTTTACATATATATAGTTATGTTCCTGTTCTGCCTTGACATATCATTATGCATGCTTACCCAGTTCTAACGCCCCCCAGAAGCTAGTGCCCCCGAAAGAGTGACCCTAGCGAAGGTGGGGTGTTACAAATTTGGTATCAGAGCATATGGTTTACGAGAAAGAACAAAAAGTTTTTAAAAGACTTTTGAAAAACTATTTTCAAAACAAGTATAAAGTATTTTCCAAAGAAAAGTCTAGTATTTTAAAGGGCTATTCCCCAAAAAGCCATTAGCGTTATCCTTCGTTCCCTTGACCTAATCTTATCTTATCCTTCGTTTCAGTATGGCTGAGGATCTTGCCATCCCGGATGGAGTAAATGTGTCACTCTGGTATAGGAGGCTTCTAGAAGCTAGGGCGGCAGCCGGCCCCGCAAACCCTACTCCCACTCCTCCTCCTGTAGTTGAGAATCCTCCCCCTAATGTTAATATTCCTCCTCCCGTTGCTAATGTCCCTCCTCCGGTGGTCCCTCCAGCAGTTAATATTCCTCCTCCCGTTGCTAATGTTCCTCCCCCTCCTGTTGCTGAGGCTCCTCTTCCTCCTCCTCCCCCTCAGCATCCTCAGGTTGAGTTCACAAAGGTTTGTAAAGACTTCAAGGCGATGGGAGGCAAGAATTTCCTAGGCACGGAATCTTTTGTTGAAGCTAGGAATTGGCTGAAAGACACTGAGGACTTGTTTGCTATCTTTGGGATTGATGACGAGAGGAAGATCTTATTGACAGTGTGGCTTTTGAAGGATGAAGCAGCCTATTGGTGGGAAGTCACCAATGGGACGAGGCCCGTTGAGACTTGGGCCGATTTGAGGGCTAGATTTGTGGCCAAGTTTCTATCTTCTGCTGAGGCGAATTTACAGATGGAGAAGTTCATTGCATTAAAGCAAGGTGATATGTCTGTTAAGGAGTATGTGAACAAGTTTAATCAGCTGGCCCGTTTTGGTTTGGATATGGTGAACACTCCAGAGAAGAAGGCTCTTCGATTTGCTAGAGGGTTGAATGAGCCGCTGCAGGGCTTGGCGATGTCACATATTCCGCATGGGGCTACTTTTGAGAGTTTGGTCAATATGGCTCTGCTTCAGGGAGATGGAAAGAAAGAGGTCAAGTCGAGTGATACTCAAGCAAAGAAGACTGATTCTCAAGGCAAAGGCAATCAAGGTGGTCAAAGCAGCCAGGGGAATCAGGGCAAGAACAAGAAGGGGAACAACAACAACAAAGGCAAGGGAAAGTGCAATTACTGTGGTGTGCCTGGACACTTTGCTAAGGATTGTAGGAAGAAGAAAAGGAAGCTTAGTGGTGGATGTTTTTCTTGTGGTGAGACTGGACACTTCAGCAAGGAGTGCCCGAAGAAGAAAGGACAGGCTGGACCTTCAGGAGGGCAAGTTCATGCTCTCAATACCGCTCCAGTTCCCGATCGAGGTAGTGTTTCTGTTGAGAACCTTGTTTATGTTTTTGATCTTCCAGTTCGTACCTTGTTTGATTCTGGTGCATCACATAGCTTTATTTCATCTGATCTTGTTGATAGCTTGCACCTTAGTACTAGCTTAGTGGATGATCCCGTTTGTGTTTCGAATCCCATTGGGGGTTCTGCTCATCTATCTATGATATGTGAGGATCTGAGGATCTCTATACTCAGTGTAGAGTTCTTGTGTAGTGCATATGTTCTTGGTTTCAGGGGATACGGATTGATATTAGGCATGGATTGGCTGTCCCGATATGGAGCCATTCTTGATTGTGAGCATAGGGTTGTGAGGCTTGTGACTCGCCTTGGCAACACCTTAGAGATTTCATGCAACCCGAAGAATCCCGTCATGTTGTGCTATCTTGAATCTCTCGACTCGTCAGAGGAAGCCCTTCAGTCTGTAAGGGTGGTCCGAGATTATCCAGATGTTTTTGAAGAAGTTAAGGGGTTGCCCCCGAAACGAGAGATTGATTTTCGCATTTATCTGGTGGATAATGCTAAGCCTGTTTCTTTGCCCGTTCGGCACATGGCTCCGCGTGAGAGACGGGAGCTGATCAAGCAAGTGAAAGAATTGCTTGAGAAGAACTTCATCAGAAGAAGTATATCCGAATGGGGAGCGCCTGTGGTGTTTGCTACTAAGGCAGATGGTTCTCTTCGACTCTGTGTGGATTATAGAGAATTGAATAAGCTGACTAAGAAGAACAGACACCCGTTACCAAGGATCGATGATCTCTTTGACCAGCTTGTTGGTGCTTCTGTTTTCTCTCAGCTTGATCTTGCTACCGGATTTCATCAGCTCAGAGTGGCTGAAGATAGTATAGACAAGACTGCATTCAGAACTCCAGATGGATTCTTTGAATGGCTTGTTATGCCGTTCGGTTTGACGAATGCACCCGCGTACTTCGTGGACTTGATGAGTAGGGTGTTTCGGGAGTTCTTGAACAAGTTTGACGTGGTCTTTATGGATGATATTCTGGTCTTCTCCAAGGATGAAGAAGAGCACGCGAGGCATCTTGTAGAGGTGATGGATACGCTCAGAGCACACCAGTTAAAAGCCAAGTTCTCCAAGTGCCACTTTTGGAGAAGGGAAGTTAGATTCCTTGGGCATATCGTATCCAAGCAAGGCTTAGCGGTGGATCCCGCTAAGGTGGTTGCAGTTCAGGATTGGAAGACTCCAAGGAATGCAACCGAGGTGAGAAGCTTTCTGGGTCTTGCGGGTTTTTACCGGAAGTTCATCAAAGACTTCGCGAAGATATCCGCTCCTCTTACTAAGTTGACGAAGAAGAACTTAGTTTTTGCTTGGGATATGGACTGTGAGCTTGCTTTTCAAAGACTCAAGAGAGCCCTTACCTCAGCACCAGTTCTAGCTTTACCCGATGGTGGTAAGATATTTACCGTGTACACTGATGCTTGTGGCACGGGATTGGGCGCCGTTCTGATGCAAGAGGGCAGAGTTATATGTTTTGGTGGGAGGCAACTTAAGGTGCATGAGAAGAATTATCCCACTCATGATCTAGAGCTGGCAGCGATTGTATATGCACTCAAGGCTTGGCGTCATTATCTTCTGGGAGAGAGATTTGAGTTGTATACTGATCATAAGTCTTTGAAGTATCTCTTTTCGCAGAAGGATCTGAACTTGAGGCAGCAGAGATGGATGGAATTCTTGGCGTCCTATGATTTTGATATAGCCTATATCCCTGGCAAGGGGAATGTTGTAGCGGATGCGTTGAGTAGAAAAAGGTTGACACTAAGTCCTCTATTTGTTGAGATGAAGAATTTAGAGTTCTTGGCAACCTTTGATTTCTCTTTGGCAATGGAGTCGATGACCAGTTCTTTAGCATCTCTTGAGCTCAGGCCTACCCTTCTGGATCAGGTTGGGGCTTCGCAGAAGGAAGACCCTCAGATAATTGAGATCATGGATAAGATGATTCGAGGGGAGACATCTAGTCACCTTGCTCGATATTCTATAGACGATAAGGGTTGGCTGAGGAGAGACAGAAGGCTTTGTGTTCCGATGGTGGAAGACTTGGTGAGGAAAGTCCTTGAGGAAGCACATCGCTCCAAGTTGACTATACATCCAGGCGGTGATAAGATGTATAAAGACATGAAGCGCATTTTCTTCTGGCCTGGAATGAAGAAGGATGTGGCCGAGTTTGTCTCGAGATGTGTTATTTGTCAGAGAGTAAAAGCTGAGTCGAAGAAGCCCGGTGGGCTATTGCATCCTCTAGAGGTCCCGCTATGGAAGTGGGAGAGTATTTCTATGGACTTTATTGATGGGCTTCCAAGGTCAAGGAAGGGGAATACAAGCATTTGGGTTATTGTAGATAGACTTACGAAGAGTGCTCATTTTATCCCAGTGAAGAGCAAAAGGACCGCATCTGGACTAGCATCGGTATATCTTCGTGAGATAGTACGACTACATGGAGTCCCTTCCAGCATAGTCAGTCGTGAGATAGCACTTTTATTTAACATTCATTTTATTATTCAAATTCCCATATCTTACCAGATATTTCTCAAATCCCGTTTAGCCTTTTCACACTTCTTGGAAAACATTCCCAGTTATTATAAACTCTTATTCTCCTATGTTCCAGAAAATATACGTTTTTTACGTTCGAAAACATTTCCATTCTTTTTACATTCCTTATTTCTACACTTGGATAATGTACCCTATCTACATTGGAAAGATATTTCCAATTTCATTATAAACATTTTAATCAGCCAAACGTTCACTTTTAAAACATTATTCACTTTAAAATGTGAATATCATCCCTACTATAGAAATATGAACGCCTTTATCAAATAACTCTTTATTCGAGTAATAGATACCCTTATCTTGTTTACCGAAATCTCTTTCCTAATTTTATATTCCCATTTCACGTTATAAACTCGGTTTCTAAATCAACTTCTTGTTAAATCAACTAAATATTGATTACATATCCTATTATAATTTATTGGTTTAGACTAAATATTAACTATTATTAGACCAAAAAGTGGTTCTAACACCCAAATTGACTAAAAGCAGAATGAAATAAGATCAAAAGTAAAATGGAGACACAGAATTTATAGTGGTTCGGTGAAGAAAAGCCTATGTCCACTTGTCAATCACTATTCTTGATGATGTAGTTGCAATTACAAGGAGAGTCAAAGGGAAAATTACCTAGAAGACGCTGTGCAATGATAATCAAAGCATGCTCCATCTCCAACAGAAGCATCCTTTGAGGGGGCAAAATGTTAGCCCACTTTGTGAACTGGGCAACACAAAGTCGAGATGTGACACATTGAAGAACTTGGAAAGCATTATAGCGGGTCGGATCGGAGAGATGTAGCGGGTCAGATCGGAGAGGTTTTGCCGTTTGGATCGGTGAGCTGTTATTGTTGGAATCAGAGAGGCACTGCTGTTCGGATTGGAGAGCAACCTACTGCCAGTTGGAGCGGAGGGCTACCTGCTACAGAGACAAATCAGAACGGAGCAAAAGTGGATGAAGACTTAGTCTTGGGTTAATCCGGATCGGATCGGATACTTCGATCCGAACCCCCACTGCAGGCTCCCCCGATCCGAACCCATATTCCACATCACTCTCCCCCATGATCGCCTGGTTATGCGGAGCGGGTATGACCAGTTCCTTCCCACAACGTCTACTGCTCTGATGCGTTGTCAACACTGAAATCCATCCGAACCCGAGGATGATGGGATGGAAGACACGTGGCTCCGATCCGGATCGGGTTCTGAGCAAATTTTCACCTATAAATACCCTGTCTGGAGACAATGAAAAGGATCTTCTTTTTGGCACTTGGAAAGTTCAACCACTTTCATAAACCGAATTCCAGCACTCCCGGATAATCCAAATTGTTTTTCAACATTTGTTTTGAGACAATTGAATGAATGTATGAGAGTTGTGAGTGAAATTGAGTGAATATCTCCTTGTAATTGCAACTACATCATCGAGAATAGTGATTGACAAGTGGACGTAGGCTTTTCTTCGCCGAACCACTATAAATTCTGTGTCTCCATTTTACTTTTGATCTTATTTCATTCTGCTTTTAGTCAATTTGGGTGTTAGAACCACTTTTTGGTCTAACATTTTGGTGCTTTCACTGAGAACCATCTGAATTCTCTGTTTTTCGGGATTATCGTTCTACTTTTTGGACCGTTGAGTTCAAAGAAGTTAATCCTCAAGTTTCGACGCTCTTGAATATTTGTTGAATTGATTGTTGAAGAACTATGGCCAAAGGAAAAGGCAAGGAAGTTCAAACTAGTCGAGGAAATGAAGTTGGTGAAGATCAGCAAAATGCGGTCGTGACAAGGTCTCGTGGGCAGAGCTCAGCAGCAGGACGGACTGATACAGGAAATCTGAACCACATTCAGAGGGAGAGCTCCGATCCGATCTGGGTAGGAGAATCTGAAGCAGTGCACTCCCCCAACTTGAACCGACCCGAGCAGCTCGCCCTACACCGACCCGACCTGGCTTTCCAGTTCCAACCCGAACAGGCTTCCCAGCTCCGACCAGACCCGATTTCCCATCTCCGAACCGACCCATCACTTGGTGATGTTGGAACCTCTACTCGAGCCCCTACAAATGCTCCGAGTCCAGCCATCAGGGTCAATGATCAGGTCAATCCATCCGCACCTATCACTCAAGGAGATTTCTCGCGCCTACTTGACATGCTTGAGAGTACTAGGGAGGCTATGAAAATCCACGAGCGCACCAATCTCATGATGCAAGAAAACATGAGACTCATGAGCAGGGAAATTAGCGAACTACGTAGACAGAGAACCCCATCCCCGGTTCGCCACACAACAATGGATCAGTCTTCTTCTTCCGAGGAAGAACGGCCCCGTGAAAGAAGGCCGCTCGAACGACCTCAGAATTTGGAGCAACTGACGTTTGGATCTTTGGGGTCCCGCGAGGATATTGCACGATCACTAGGAACCAATGATCCAAGCTTGAGAGACCCTAACCATATAACCATACTAATCCCACTCAGGGGCAGATGCTCCAGCCTCCTCCTCCTCCCGAGATCGACCGGGGGCGTAGGGAACGAAGCAGAGCAGAAGCAGCTCAAAGAAGAAGGGCATCTCCTGAACAAGAGCCCAGAAGGAACCCGGATACCAGGGCCATGGAGCCTGAACGGCCCCTAACTAATGCTGACGTACAGGCAATGGTACGCCAGATTATGTCCGAAAGCCGGAACTATACCAATGAAGATTATGGCATTGAGCGAAGCCATACTCCTTTCACTGACGACATCCTCAATTTTCAGTTTCCCCGACGTTTCAACCTGCCGCAGATGGACAAGTACAATGGGAGAACTGATCCGGGACAGCATTTGATGCGATACTCGTGGCTCATGAATGCTGCTGCTGCCCCTGACGCAGTGAAGTGTAAAGAATTCCCGATATATTTAGAAGATGTGGCGCTGCTATGGTTTACCCGACTTCCCCCTCGTTCGATATCAAATTATAGGGAATTGAGCGAACGTTTTATGAATCAGTTACAACTCCATACCCGAAAGTCTAAAAGTGTTATTGAATTATCAAGAATTAAGCAGGCGTCAGGAGAGTCTTTGAGGTCTTATCTCGACCGTTTCAACTTAGCTGTGACTGAAGTTAGTGACCCGCATGAGCCCACCATCTTGATGGCTTTGATGGAAGGAGTCGATCCTGACTCCGAGTTTGGAGATTACCTTTCTGGGAAGACACCTCCACGAGAGAGTTATTCTATGAAAAGGCCGATATTCATTTAAGACGAGAGGAGGCCAAGGCAAACCGAAAGAGAAAGTCTGGAGCGGCTTCAAAAGAAAATGTTCAAAGTAATGTCGCCGTGAAGCAGTCTAGAGAAAGTTCCCGAAAAGTTGAAGTGAATGTGGGAAACAAGAGTGGAAACAACAATTCTGGAAACGGGGGCAACAACAATAACCGTAATGCGAATGGTAACAGAAGAAATATAAATAGGGGAAGTGATCCTAACAAAAGACCCCGATTCCAGACTTATGAGAATTATACACCGTTGAATGACACTCTGGAGAACATTTACTTGGATACATACAATGTTTTGCAATATAAAAGACCGCCACCTCGCGAATCAACGGAGAAAGAAATGGCAACTGGGAAGTTTTGTTTGTTTCATGGAACTCATGGGCATTCAACCAATGAATGTCGACATTTGAGAGACCTGATTGAGAAGCTGCTGCGCGAAGGGAAACTGGATGAATATAAGGTTGCCCCGAGGGACAGGGGGCAAGGAGAGCAGGCTCCAAAACAGATTCAATCTGCTCCCAAGCCTACAGCGCAGCAGAAAGGCAAGGGAATTGTTATCAACTCCATAGTGGGTGGACCCCACCCAGCAATCCGCAATTTTAGAGCGATGGATCAATATGTAAATGCTTTCAAGCACATAGATGTGGATGAATGTGATGATTTAGAAGATATCACTCCCATAAAACAACAGAAGACAATGTTTGACGACGTGGTATTCCGTAGCAGTGATAATGCCGGGATCCAATCACCCACCGACGATCCGTTGGTCATTACCACCACCATTGGGCCGGCCTTGGTTCATAAGGTGTTAGTAGACAATGGAAGCTCTGTTAATATTTTATTTAAAAAGTCATTCGATCAGATGAAGCTTGAATCTGAAGATTTGAAGCCATGCGAAGGTTGGATCCGAGGCTTCAACGGGGCATCGACAGCTCCAATAGGGTACATAGAATTGCCCGTAACCTTGGGGCAAGGAGAACGCCGAAGAGTACGGATGCTTCAGTTCGTAGTGTTGGATGTAGATTCGCCTTATAATGCATTTTTGGGAAGGCCTGCCCTTGCTGAGTTCAGGGCTTGCATCGCCCCTTGGTGTTTATTGCTTAAGTTCCCAACTGAAGCCGGAACTGGAGTAATGAGAGGGGATCAAGTTTCCGGACGGGCCTGCTATGTTGCCGAATTAAAGATGTTGATGAAAGGACTTAACATCGAGAGTAAAGATGCCTCGCCTCCTCCAAAGGAGGGCTCGGCGTAGCAATTAGAGGGATCGGCCCCGAAGGAGTTGCCTAAAGGAACGCCTGAAGACCTGGATCCCAGAAAAGACGAGGAACCAGAGACTAGAAATGCAACTCCTAATGAAGCGATAGTGGACATTCCCATTGATGAAGCTGGTCCAACAAGAGTTTTGAAGATTGGGTCTCAGTTGGATCCACATCGGGCCAAAGAACTAGCTGACTTCCTGAAGGCAAATTTGGACGTGTTTGCCTGGACCCACGCTGACATGTGTGGGATATCGCCATCCATCATAAGTCACTCACTAAATGTAAACCCGAAACACCCGTCGGTAAAGCAAAAGAGACGTATGCTGGGCCCAGAGAGGTCGGCTGCTCTGAAAGAAGAAGTGGAGAAACTGAAACATAATGGATTTATTAGAGATTCGACATATCCCGACTAGATATCGAATCCCGTCTTAGTAAAGAAGCCGAATGGAAAGTGGCGGACTTGCATTGATTTTTCAGATTTGAACAAAGCTTGCCCGAAAGATAGTTTCCCACTTCCCAGGATTGACCAGCTTGTAGATTCAACAGCGGGACACGAACTTCTTTCTTTCATGGACGCATATTCCGGGTACAACCAAATTCCTATGCACGTGCCAGATCAAGAACATACGAGCTTCATTACAAATTTGGGGTTATACTGTTATGTGGTCATGCCGTTCGGATTGAAAAACGCCGGAGCCACTTATCAGCTCCTGGTGAACAGAATGTTTTATAACCAAATAGGGAAGACTATGGAAGTTTATGTGGATGACATGCTTGTCAAATTGAAACAGTCCTCCAGCCATACGCAAGACTTGGCAGAAATGTTTGGTATCCTGCGAAAGTATCGGATGAAGTTGAATCCTTTGAAATGTTCATTTGGAGTGGCATCGAGAAAATTTCTAGGCTTCATTGTGAGCTCTCGAGGAATTGAAATCAATCCCAGCCAAATAGCAGCGATTAGAAACATTGAAGAGCCAAGGAGAATTAAAGACGTCCAAAGTCTTGCGGGGAAAGTAGCTGCGTTGAGTAGGTTTATCTCCAAAGCCACGGACAAATGCGTCCCGTTTTTTGATTTGATTAAAAGGGGAAAGAAGAACTTCGAATGGACTCCGGACTGTGTTGAGGCCTTTCGAAATTTATTGGAATTGCTAGAAAAACCACCGATTTTGTCAAAACTAGTGGATCACGAAGAGTTATTTGTTTACTTGGCAGTTTCGGCTCACGCTGTTAGCACAGCCTTGGTTCGAGAAGAAGACAAAGTGCGAAGGCCAGTATATTATGTAAGCAAGAAATTGGCAGCGGCAGAACGCAACTACCCAAAGATTGAGAAGCTCGCTTACAGCCTCCTAATCGCCTCCCGAAAACTTCGTCACTATTTCCAAACTCATCCAATAACCATATACACTGACCAGCCTCTGAGGCGGGTGTTGCAGAGACCCGAAGCATCGGGACGGTTGATCAAATGGAATATTGAATTAAGTCAGTTTGATTTAAATTTTCAGTCACGAAGATCGATCAGGGGGCAAGCTCTGGCAGAATTTATAGCAGAATTCACCATCCCAGAGGAGGAAGTAATCGATGACAGAGTGGTCAAGTCCGAAGATGAGTTAAAGATAGATCCATGGAAGCTATACACAGATAGAGCCAAGAACGACCGAAGGTCCGGAGCTGGAATCGTCTTAGTTACTCCTGAAGGACGGTCGTTATGTTACGCTCTACGATTAGAATTTTCGGCGACTAACAATGACTCGGAATACGAAGCCCTGATTGCCGGGATGAAGCTTGCTAAAGACCTCGGAATAAAAATGTTGGACATATTCTGCTACTCCAAAATCGTTGTTTGCCAAGTGCGAAAGGAATTTGTGGCTCGGGGACCTCGACTCATCGTCTACCTCGGGAAAGTGGAAAAGCTGTTGAGCAACCTGGAGCGGTACAGTATAACGCATATCCCAAGAGCCGAAAATCAGAAGGCAGATAGGCTGGCAAAGCTAGATAGTTCCGACAATCCAGAAGAAACTGAAATAATTCCAATTGAAACGTTGGAATCGCCAAGCTTTGAGTCGATGGAAATTGAGTTCACTTTCGAAGCGGAACCAGAGAAGGAGTCGTGGATGACCCCAATTAAGAACTTCCTTAAGAATGGGACACTCCCATCAAAGAAGAGTGAGAAAAGGGCTATAGTTGGCAAGGCTACCAGATATGTCCTACAAGATGATACTCTTTATAGGCAAGGATTTTCTATGCCCCTGTTACGGTGTATAACACACGACGACATCAAACGTTTACTAAGAGAAGTACATGAAGGTGAGTGTGGAGATCATACAGGAGGTCAGACTTTAGCGAAAAAGATATTGCGGTATGGATACTTCTGGCCCACAATTAATAAAGATGCAGCTGGTTATTCACGATGCTGCGATAAGTGCCAGAGATTCGCCAAAATCCCCAGAGCACCGTCGACCCAACTCAAATCGATGGTGAGTCCTTGGCCTTTTGCCACGTGGGGAATTGATATCATCGGAGTTCTACCAATTGCTAAAGGAGGAGCAAAATATGCAATAGTTGTTGTGGACTATTTTACGAAGTGGGTAGAAGCTGAGCCCCTAACCAAGATTACGGCGAGGAAGGTGATAAGTTTTGTGGTTAGAAATACTATATGCCGATTTGGGATCCCAAGAACCATTATAACTGATAACGGAACCCAGTTCGATGGTGCTGAATTCAGAAATTTCTTCCAGAAATATAATATCGACAAACGGTATACTGCGGTTGCTTATCCGCAGTCGAACGGGCAAGTAGAAGCAATAAACAAAGTTATAAAATCCATCCTCAAGAAACGGTTAGAGCGCGCAAAGGCGAAATGGGTTGACGAATTGCCCTTAGCTTTGTGGGCATATCGAACAACATTTAAGACAGCTACTGGTCATACCCCTTTCTCTCTCTCTTTTGGTTCAGAAGCAGTAATTCCAGTAGAGCTTGAAGTTCCTTCCCACTGGGTGACGTATTATGACCCGATGACGAATCGGGCGCTCTTACTCGAGTCTCTTGATGAAATCGAAGAAAAAAGGGATGAAGCAGATTTGCGCGCGGCAAGACATCGACGTCAGATGGCACGCTATTACGACAAAAAAGTTCGCCTTAGGACTTTTGAACCAGGAGATTTGGTGCTGAAGAGAATCTTTCCTTCCCTTCCTCACCTCGGTCCAAAGTGGGAAGGACCCTTTGTCATCCAACGGAAACTTGAAAAAGGAACCTTCAAGTTAACGACCGTAGATGGCGAAGAAGTACCTAGGGCATGGAATGCCCAACACTTGATGCGATATCTGGATTAGAAATGTTGTATTCTTTGTTATTTTTCTTATGAACTCTATAAAAAGGCACGACTTGCCTTAGGAAAATCTGATGATATGAATAAAGGACTATAAAGTGGATGTAGGCTACGACTTAGCCGAACCACTATAAAAATATCGTGTGTTATTTACTTTCATGCATTATATATATACATTCATCGACTATTCTGTTGTGATTGTGGAATATAAGATGATTCAAAACCTGAAAGGTTGAAAACAGTTTAAATGTAAGAAAAAGCACAATGACTACTTGTGCGATAAGACATAAAAGAATGGGAAGACGACATTCTTAACTCTAACTCTCGAGAACTGAGAGAGAGTATAAAGGACGGGAAGACGACGTCCTTTGAGGCGTGAAGGTGCACCCAGACAAGAGACCGCCTCAGTAAGAACTCTAACCTGAGTATAAGACAGGAGAGTATAAAATAAAATGCCAGAAAAAACGACAGGCATTGACGACACAGAAAATGCAATCCCGTCAGAAAATCGGGGACATTCAGACTACTTGATTAAGTCTTGAATAGTTTTTTGAAATCGACTGGGGCATATATGTATACACATATTTCCCCCTACCATAACTTCATTACACAACTATAGTAAGACCTGCATTCTTACATAAGTGTAAAACTAGTGGCTAACAGACATTGCAGAAAATGAATTATTTCTTATTTACAAATGAATAAATTTGTACAGGAAAACAGTCAAAAAGAAGGTGCAAGAACCACCCTCATAGCAACAATTATTAGTCAACCAAATGCTAAAATAACGCAAGACAACCCACTACTTAGACTTCGAAGGAGGCTTGGACTTCTTGGCGGCTTTCTCCGCATTCTTCACCTCTTTTTCGGCCTCTGTCAAGATGCGCTTTGATTTTTTCTTTCCTAAAGCTGAGATGATGGAATCGGTTGACTTCTTCCCGGAGGGCGGAGCGCTAGAATCAAGATAAGACTTTTTAGCGAGTTCCTCTGTAATAGATCTAGTTGAAAGCTTAACAACTAACCTTGATCCCGCATCCACAACTGCGAGAGGTTTGAGGCTTTCAGGGTCCAAGTTTTCAGCTTTTAACTGCAAGCGTTTATCTTGGTCAGTTTTCATTGCAGCCAAAGTAACATCATCTGCACTTTTTGACTCCCCGACTATTGCCACCTCTGGATATTCCTCATGTCCTTCGTCGCCACAATCATCCTTTAAGGCGACTATCATTTCTTCATCACGAGGAGTGTCAGCCTTAGACGGTTCGCTTCCTTCTCCCAAATCTATAGGAGCAGCCTTGTCCTTTCCCCCTTTCGCCTTCTCCGTAGGCTCTGCCCCAGAGGCGGTTCCCTGAGTCACATCTGTCTTTCCGGATGGTTCAATACCTACAGAGTGAGAAGCAACAGTTATCAACTCAGGAGAAAATAATGGGTTTTTCATCGATTGCTCAATCACGTGGCGAAAGGTAGAGATAGCCCTGACGAATTGAGGAGAAAATGTAGAGATACCTTCCGAAGACTTCTCGGCAGGGGTAACTGCTGTCTCCGATGTCGTTTCGGGAATAGGGGATAGCAGAGTTGTTCGAGGGATCCCCGGATTTTCAGGATCATACCACTCTACTTCAGAAGTTGCGGGGGCAGTGGAAGAGGAACCAACCTCGGGAACGTTCTTTTGCTTAGTCCTCCGCCTCTCTTCTTCCATAGCATCAGCAATGAGGCGGCGCCCTTCAGCTAGGCGTTCTGGCTCATCATCCCTTAAATACATCTCCATCAGCTTGTCCTCATCAATGGAATCAACCTTGAGCTCCTCTTTCTCCCACTCAACGATCTGACTCCATACTTGGACTAGAGTAGATGGATAATCCTCAATCCAAGAAATGTTCCGGCGACGGATGATATGTGCAAAGAATTCAATCATTAATTCGCCGAAACCCTTAATCTCTGCCTCCGCCTCTGACAATTGTTTGCGGGCCTCCTCAGCGGATTTGATAGCACATTCGACGTTACCCTCCGCCAGGGCAGCTCTGTTCTCCGCCTCCATTAGCTTAGAAGCCAAGTCAGCATTTTTCTTTTCTAGCTCAGCATTCTTCCTTGCTAGCTCGGCATTTTTCCGTTCAAGGTCAGCGTAAGCAAGGTGCGTTTTAGCGGCATCTGACTTAGCATCTTCAGCTTGCTTTTTTAACTCAGAACGCTCTTGAGTGTGAGATTCAAGCAAATCATGGTAACGTTTTTGCATATCTTCAAATTGTTGTTTGAAGCTTGTAGCGTCCCTCTGAGCAACAACAAGTTGGGCCTGTGTGTCCTCCAAATCTTTTCCTAGATTCTTTAAGGCCTTTGCATCGTCTTCCGCGGTTTTTTGCATCGAATCAGCATTCGTGATTAGAGTACGAATGATTCTGGAAAGGTTGCGTGAATATTTGAACATTTCAGAATACTGTTTTTCGACCGCATCTATCTTTGCTTTGGCCTCATCTGCCCACCTGGAAGAAATAGGCTCGAGGGCAGGTAAAAAAGTCAAGCTCTCGAAGTAATGTTCGGGAAATTGCTCCTCCAAATACGCCCGCTTGATTGCAGTTTCAGCATCTAGTGGTGGAGGGGCGGGGATCGTCAACTCAGTATCCTTGTGCGTGGAGGATTCAATAGTCTCTTTATCTGTTCTAGGCCGTTTGGCAGAGACCTTGCGTTTACTTCGCGACTCAGTATCTTTTGGCGGACTTCTCTCCCTGCTGCGCTTTTCTTAGGAAGAGGTGGAGTCTTTTAGTTGCGGCCTGTCCTCTTCCCGACGACCTTGATAACCTTTATATCTCTCTGGGTCAGTCCGAACAGGAGAGCAAGAACGCGAAGTTCGAGAGCGATAGGGTTCATAAGGCCTTCTCTCCTCCCTACCGCGATCGTTGCGGCGATCATACTCAGTATCATAAGGTGGATTAGACATGTTGTGGCGGAGTTTCTTGATATCATAGTAAGATCGGGACATCGTGCCTGCACAATAAGACAAATGAAATTCAGGATCAATATTTTCACAAAGAGAAAGATGCAGTGAGTTGTAATGTTATTGTGTAAAGTGTGTCCTAAGTGGTGTTTTCCCCCCAACCAACCCGAGTCCGAAGCTGGACTAGTACGGGAGGGCTCTTTGGCCTTAGCAGGAGTAGTCTCTTCAGAAGAGGTGAAAACTAAAGGATCCTTCCTAAAATCCTCTGAAGTGTATATAGTTTCAGGTAAGGGGAGATCCCCCAAACCCTAAAATAATGGGTCATCAGTACTAGGGACATCTCCCTCGGAAGCATCAGTTGGCGACTCTTTGGAAGACGTTGACCTTTCTGGAGAAATGGCATCCTCAGGAACAGTATACCCTTCGCGATGCTTTTCGGCCAAGTTAGTCATTTCATCATCTTGAGTAGAGGATGGAGAGGGTGAAGTTTGAAGAGGCACTATAGGAGCTCCCGAACCTTCCCCTGTCTCTGGGACTACATCCACTGGAGGAATATAAACATATGGAGTCGTCCCGTGACCAATGCTACGAGTAACAGATAGCAACCCATGAAAATGAAGATACTCGTCCTTAAGGACTTCATCAATAGTCAAGAACTTCTGATCGCCATTAAGGAGCTGGTGCATCCGGTCAAAGAATACTTGGTCTGATATTTGTTTTGGGTTGTCGACTGCAAACAAAAAAGAAAAACGAGTTAAGGCGATGACTTGAATGTATAGAGCCGAGGTTTACAAAACCAGTGCTTTACTTGATTTCGTCCACCTCTTGGCACACCCAGGTTGTCGCTTCACATAAAACCATTCCAGCCTGGAATCTCCAGCTTTACTACTGAATGGCGCTGAAATTATCTTCCTCTTAGGGACATACTCAAAATAGCAGAAAGAAGGAGTCTCTCGAGTCCGATGCTTGAAGTTGTAGAAGAAATGAACGTCATCGAAAGTGAGCTCTATGCCTAAGATCTCACGGTATGCTATATATAAGGTGTGTAAGTAAGCATAAGAATTGGGATGCAGCTGCATGGGGGCAATCCGCATTTGTCTTAGAAAATCAACGATGAAGGGAGAAAATGGAGGGATAGCACCGATCATGCACATCAACCGAGTAATTGCCATATACCCTTCTGGAGGGTTGTGGGGACGATCAGTTCTCGAAGGCACTAAGGTGTCCCTTTTTAGCATCCCGTATTTTAAGCAAATTCGGACAAGCCTGTCATTGTCGATTGTTGATTCAACAATATCTTGGGGTGATTCCAATATGACAGCCGATTCAAACTCATCAGGAGCCCGGTCGTCACCAATCCCTCCTTCCTCTTCAAAACCTAGAGAAACTTCACCCTCCGAAGACACATTGTCACTTTCGCGATTTCCAACCTTGTAGTCTGAACCCTCATCATTCCATTCTGGATCCGAAGGAGAAGATATGTCCTCGAAAGCAACTTTGTTGGATGACTCCGGGGCCTCTTTCTTCTCAGCTAGTCTAGAAGAGCGTCTGGGTCTCATGGTCATAAATCTATTGAAGAAGCAATAGCACAAGTCAGAGTAAATTAGCCCGTATCCCCCCCCCCCCCCCCGTGCATGTGTGCAAACTAAAGTGTAAACAGTGTATGCGGAAAGTGTAAAGTAAATGTTTAAAAGTGCGACGCAATATTTTGGCAAAGCATAAAGGATTGAAGTAGTTCCTGATGTCCAGTTACGTTCGCAAGGCACTATCCTAACTGTCCATTAAATTGAAGATTATGCCAAAAGTTGATTGAGCCAGTTAAACGAGTTTTTATGCGTTGAGATAGACTGCACTTCGGTTCGGTTCGGGTGCATTCATTGGGATCGGATCGGAGGCGTAGCCTTGAGCTCGGATATCTCATTGAAACTCGTAAATCAAAATTGGATCGGCTCGGAAGTAGGTTCCACGAACGGTTTGGGTCGGACCACGTAGTCATGCCTCTCCACCTTTATCTTACAGACTGACCCGATCCGGTTAGGTGAGTTCCATTTCTCCCCTTCTTTAACTACTTGCTCCGACCCGATCCGACTTTCTGGACTTCATTTCTTTTTCCCTTTCTCTGCTTGCCCCGACCCGATCCGACCTTCTGGACTTCTTTTCTTTTTTCTCCATTTTCATACTCCATCGCCCGAACCGATTCCCTATGATCTTCTTCTTCCTCCTTTTTAGCCTCAGACCACAACTCCCTCTTCCAGCGCCTCGAAGTAGCAGCGAGGCCTCCAACGACGATAACGAAGGAAGAGGAGACTGCGGCGTGAAAACCACGTCCAGATCGGTCGAATTGACCATCAGTTTCAGTTAAAACTTGTTATCACGAAACCAATCATGGATTCAAACCTACCAGAGTATGTAAATTGGAAATTCGCACGAGAATGGTGAAACGTTCTTATTTCTTTTTCTCTAAATTCTGGAGTTCCGAAGCAGAAAGGGTAAAACGATAAAAAGGAAATGAGAGGAAGATGAAGACCCAGTTTATATAGAGAAGCAGGGTGACTATTCGTCTCCCCGTTCGGACCGGATCGACAGTCCAGTAGCAAAGCTTGGCCCAATAGTCCAATGAAAAATTGAAAGAAGAGGGGGTCTGTTCGGATCGGAATCCGAACCGAACAGAATTCTGTAACTCATCAGCATATTAAATTGAAGTTCGAAGAAGAAGATGAAAACACAAGGAAAATCAAAGGGAAAATTACCTAGAAGACGCTGTGCAATGATAATCAAAGCATGCTCCGTCTCCAACAGAAGCATCCTTTGAGGGGGTAAAATGTTAGCCCACTTTGTGAACTGGGCAACACAAAGTCGAGATGTGAAACATTGAAGAACTTGGAAAGCATTATAGTGGGTCGGATCGGAGAGATGTAGCGGGTCTGATCGGAGAGGTTTTGCCGTTCGGATCGGTGAGCTGTTATTGTTGGAATCAGAGAGGCACTGCTATTCGGATCGGAGAGCAACCTACTGCCAGTTGGAGCGGAGGGCTACCTGCTACAAAGACAAATCGGAACGGAGCAAAAGTGGATGAAGACTTAGTCTTGGGTTAATCCGGATCGGATCGGATACTCCGATCCGAACCCCCACTGCAGGCTCCTCCGATTCGAACCCATATTCCACATCACTCTCCCCCCTGATCGCCTGGTTATGCGGAGCGGGTATGACCAGTTCCTTCCCACAACGTCCACTGCTCTGATGCGTTGTCAACACTGAAATCCATCCGAACCCGAGGATGATGGGATGGAAGACACGTGGCTCCGATCTGGATCGGGTTCTGAGCAAATTTTCACCTATAAATACCCTGTCTGGAGACAATGAAAAGGATCTTCTTTTTGGCACTTGGAAAGTTCAACCACTTTCATAAACCGAATTCCAGCACTCCCGGAAAATCCAAATTGTTTTGAGACAATTGAATGAATGTATGAGAGTTGTGAGTGAAATTGAGTGAATATCTCCTTGTAATTGCAACTACATCATCAAGAATAGTGATTGACAAGTGGACGTAGGCTTTTCTTCGCCGAACCACTATAAATTCTGTGTCTCCATTTTACTTTTGATCTTATTTCATTCTGCTTTTAGTCAATTTGGGTGTTAGAACCACTTTTTGGTCTAACAACTATCCTATCAGATTATAATTCCTAAAAATAATACATTCGACATCGTCAATTATAGTACCAATTCCTCATAGTGTTATTTAGCCCTAATCATATTCCAAACATCGAAATGATGTCATCGTTTTCTGAACGGATTTTCCAATTTCTCTTTCTAAACGTATTCTTATATTTCTTTGGACAAACATCTTTACTTATTACTTTTAGAATAAGTGGATTTCAAACCAAACTGTTTTCATTCCCTACTGTTATATATAAAAATCACGCTTAAGCATGGACAACAACGCTAATTTATCGTAGTAGTTCAAAACTTGTCATACGCTGTAATATTCCCCTTTATAACTAATCACGACATAACAGTCACGCTTAAGCCTAGTCAACAACTTTATTTTGTTGTTATAGTTCAAATACTTGCAATACACTGCTATATCCCACTTTATAACTAATCTCGACTTCTCTTTACATTACAAACTGATACCATTTCTCGATAATAGTGAAGTCGTTCAACTTGGGGTATTTCATTACCTCTTAGACCTTGATCGACAACGTTCTTATCTTAGAATAGATATAAGTCTGTAACTCTAAACCCCTTATTACTTATAGTGTCCCTCAAACTGTGTTTCTTGTTTTATTTGGAATATGGTTTTATAACACCATATTCATACTTCGAAATCTCTGTTGTTTATGATTATTTATATTAAACATTAACTCTTTGCTTTCTCCATTCCACAGTTCTATTTATAACTTCTTAAATTACAAAGGGTAACTAAATCTCATTAATTTTGATTAATTTATTTCTAAACTATTTTCATTATATTAATTAAAGACCAATTAATCTAATAATCATTTTCCAAATAACAGTTGATTAAATCAACTTCATTACATCAGCAAATTCGTTAACTGATTTTAATTACTTCTTACCATTAGGTTAATATAATTAATCTAATAATATTTCTTAACTGTTTTCTTTTAAAATAATTATCCCAATTGTTCACTCGTAGGATGATTTCAGCTTAATAACTTATTTAAATGTCAATTAATCGTTTATATTAACTTTATAAAATAAACTATAAAATACCAGTTTACAATATAACTTCTATTATAAATTAAATTCCGCTTAAATTAACAAAACATAATTTTTTTAATTATCTTCGTTGATTTGCCTGACGACCAATCAACTTCTTAACCAAACGATGGATTTATGGCCAGTTGCTGCCACTTTCTTAATCGATATCATCTATTGATTTAACTAATATCCATACAGGGTTTAAATGTCATTTGGGTTCAAACAGTGCTTATATAAATAATATACGACCAACAGTACAGATAAATATTGTGGAATCGGGTTGGATTCCTCTAACCGGTTTCCCGCATCCATAGATGTTAGTCCATACAATTTACATTAATTTCATACCAGGGAATCTTATAACCGATGGAATCAGTATCCAATCCGTGATGTGTATATATGCAACGATATGTATATATTTCAACCAATTTAATTGTAATCTACCTAAACAACCATCACACAGCATTCAACCAGCATTAAAATATAATTAAACTATTTTAAAATAGCTCAGAGTTAGTGAATTTACTCACCTTGGCGCGTTAACCGTTAAATAACTATTTGCGTCAGTTGATTATACCCGGCGTTCAATTTCACTATAAATTCCAATTGTCTCCATCTCTGTCCCACTAAATTACAGAATGCAACGCTCGTTATGATGATTCCATCGTATTTGGGTTTGTCCGGTTCTATTATCAACCTTTTGATCCGACCCATGTGTCGTGTTTCCTTTTCCCGAATTAAACTGTTCAAGCATCTGCTCCAAATACTATCACGGCTGATGCTCTCCTTATTTTTCCTTTTTTATATATAATTGCGTTATTCCTATATTCATCTTTTCCTTTTCTTTTTCTGATATTGCACATATGGCTATAGTTGTCGTTCACCATTTGCCTCATTTCCATTCCACCCATTCTTCATCCACGTTGTAATCCATTCTCCAGTGAACACCCATCCATACGGTCATAAAACATCCTTCCTAACATAGTGGCTACCGAAATTCTTCTTCTCCAAATGAACGCTCCAGTTTGCCAAAAAGAATACATGCGCCACTCCCAAAAATTTACCCTTACCCTATGTCCGTTCTCACTTCACATTTTACACTCCTCAACTCTATTTGAATGCCAAACAAGAATGACTACTTTCTACAGCATACAGTAAATACTTTCACCATTTTTATGCCATACTTGATTCATTTTCCTCCATTCCCATTTTGCCACAACTTCCCTTTTCTGCGTTGACCCTACCTGTAGGCTGCATATGCTACCCGCACATCTCAAATCTTCATGCACCACGAGTATGTCCTCTTACTTTTATACTAAGGCTTTTGCCCGTTTTCTCTCCCTTTCCGTCATCTTTTCTTCACTACCCAAACAAAACAACTCCTCCAACTATCTTGTAAACATCACTGTGCCTTCTCTCCTTCTTTCAAGGACACCACCATCCGCTACAGAGAACCGTGACAAAACATCAGCAAACTCCGGCTTATATTTTCATTCAAACCCAACAGCATCCCCTTGAACAGCCCCATCTACCCATGTCATGTAAATGGCCACTCTCTTCCTTCCGTTTCTTCCCGTTCATTTTGCTCCCTTATACACACTTCTCCCATATCAATAACATCTCTGCCACGCACGTTAATACTTCATACGTCCCCTTACTGTCTTTTATATGCGCCTCACTTCGACACTCCATCGACCTTGCCTGTACTTTCTTTTGAATGAGTTCCCCTTCACTAATCAAAGAAACACACTCCACCAGTTCGCTATCGCCATCTCGTCGGATTGCTAAGCCGACGCCACCCAAAATCCATCTGACATCGCTCGCCACATCCCACTCGAGTTCTACCTGATAAACCAGGCATTTGGCCACCTCAAAGTTTAGAACCGACACCACATTAGATGCCTATGTACATGACAGTACTGCTAGTGACGTTTTAGGTGTCTTTGCATATTAAGAAACTCTCCTTCTGTTGAACTTCACTGGTTTAGAAGGACTGAAAGAAACGAAAGCTATATGTTTTAAAGTTTGAGATCCGGTTTTGTATTGCTTCAGGAAGATAAATGAGAGTTTGTATTTATAGTTTGCAATTGCTTTCCGACCAAGGAATAGACTCGCGTAGCTCAATATAGGTTTGCAGTTTTAGACAGTAGGTGTATGGTTTGTTGTTTGATTTGAAATCACCTTACGCTATTACTTTGCCATGAAGATGTAGGGATAGGCAATGGGTCTGCACGTTCTTGCTTAGTAACAGTTAGGTAGGGAATAGGCTTTGACAATTTGTGCTTATTCACGTTCTGATTTGGCGCAACTCTTTGGATGTTACTTAGTGAAGTAACGGTGTTTGCTTGTGATTTGATTTGACTGCAACACTTTATTTTTTCTTCTACCTTAAATGTTAAGTCATTGGGTAATGTCTGCATTTTGAAAATGATGGGCTATGAACTTGACAGGTCTGTAATAGATTGTCTTCACAGTGGAAACAGGGTGGAAGATTTTCAATGATAGCCATGTGGTCGTTCACTCCTTAGGTTTTCAGATCTTAGAGTATACATTTTCAATGATAGCCATGTACTTTGTAACAACCCGTATTTTTGAATAACATGTTATAACATAAATGGAGGCAGAATTAAACTGTAAAATCTGAATCAAGGGAAACGGGCTGTGCCATTGCGTTCGTCTCGGAAAAATACGCGAAATAGAGTCTGAGTTTTCGAAAATCGGAGTCCGTATGACCGATATGGCCTCGCGAAGTTTCACGAAAAATTCACAAATTAAAGTATACTTAATTAAGTGAAATGGGTTGCGCAGAGAAATATATATATATTGATATATATATAAAATTGAAAATTAAATAAATAAATATGCAAAAATGTTCAAAACAGCGAATTGGGAGAGGGGAATAACCGAACCGGCCGATTTTTGAGGTCGACCCAAGCCCGTTGGGTCGACTAGGGGTTAATCCAGGGTGTTTGGCTGTCAACCCGTGGGCCAGTTCGCTCAAATGCAGATTTTGCATTTGAATGGTTCTCATGGTTCAGCTTTAATCTAAAGGCCCTAGATGGTTCCAACACTTGACTTCTTCCCCAAGACATGCTTTGATGGCTTGGATTGAATCTAGGGTTAATCCTATGGCTAATACTATCTGAATCCTCTATAAAAAGGACCTAACACCTAGCCTAAATCATCATTATTCATTCCTACAACTAAACTATGTCAAATTTGTTCCTCTCATGGCCTCCACTCTCATGCTAAAATTACTAAGCCTATTTCTATGAGAGATTGTGAGTTCATACAAGTGCTTTCAAACTTGTATGAGTGTTCTTAGTTTGCATTCAAGTCAAGTTGCAACATTTCTATTTCAAAGCAAGGATTTTTATTGATTTGGCTCAAGGGTTTTCATTTGGAGCTTGCATATTTGGGTTTTTGGTGCTTGCATAAGGGCTTCGTCTCAATCTTTATAATAAATAATTATTTGTGTCTTCATAGCATTGTAAGCCCTTTTCTACTTTCTTTTTAGTGAACTCTAAAGTTAAATGAATGGTGCAAGTTTGGGGTTGATCATTATGATATGCAAGTTTGGTTGATCATTATATGCAAGTTTGGTTGATCATTATATGCAAGTTTGGTTGATCATTATATGCAAGTTTGGATGATCATTATGCAAGTTGGTTTAATCATTATGTATGACACATGTTGCTATGTTATGCAAGTTTGGGTTGATCATGTTATCATGTTATGCAAGTTAAACTTGATATTGTGAGCATAAAGCTCCAAGCTTTATGTTGAAGGTTGCATTTTGGCAACATGAAAGTTATCGTATCCCTTATGATAACTTGCATGTGAGGCCAAATGCGAACTTCTAGCAACTTCTACATGTTATTTATCACCATGTATCACTCATATGCTAAGTTTGGTTTTATGCATGCTTTTGAAGCCTAATAATGCAATATGCAAGTATATGAACATATGTACATTTCATATGCCACCGTGTTAAACTTGTGGCTTCAACACCTTTATGTCATGGTTATGCCAAGTTTCCTATTTTATCCTTTATGCGTTGTTGCGATTATGTAAACGATGGGATTACGTTGGGGTTGGGTAACATAATGACATGAACATGGTTTTTATAACATAACGTGATACGTTAACTTGTAATTATGTTTTGGAAACATAATGGACATGACACTTAGAAAATATGAGTGTGGCCAACTCGAGGTTGGGTTGAGTTTGTAGCATAAATCTACCCGGACCCGCCCGGCTTAACTAGTGGCTACAAACAATAGGACCCAATGTGAGAAGTTGGTCATGTTGTGCACGAACCCGAGGTTAGACCAGGTTGTGGTGTAAAGCTACCCGGACCCGCGCGGCTTAACTAGTAACCACAACAAGGTCTAATGTGAGAGGTTAAAGCACATTAAGTTAGTGAATGCCTCCTGATTAGGGTTAAGTCATGGTCCACTTAATACTTAACTAATTTGGGCTTGATGGATTAATCGAGGTTAAGTCAGGAGCCTTGGGTACTCTTAACCAATTTAATCCACGTGTGGATCGGGTTAACCACATTTAACCCGTTAAGAAACCCTAGTTGTGTGGTCCTTTTCAGCAGTAACCTCCTTGGTAGTATCATAAGACCCTAGGACTAGGCTAGGGTGGGGCACGATTACTGGGCTGATTGTAAGAGACCAAAAGAGACGGCTGAATGATGCCCCGGTTGTTCAGGCGGACCATGGTCGTGCACATTAAGTCCGGAGTTGAACACGGGCACCGGTAGGTTTGGACTGTGCATCATGGTATGGTGTCAGAGGGTTACACCATAGGGCCTGATACACCCTAGGGTGGACCCTGCACAGTCAACTACATTACATGATTAGGCCGCATGACACCGACACTTGACGAGTTAGGCTTATTGGGAGCCGATCGACTAGACCGAGTAGTTGGACCTTGATTTAGGTCACCTCATGATGATGGGCCAAGCTTGGGCCAAGGGATCAATTCTTGTTTTTACTTGACATGTTAGAATGCTAGTACACCCGTGGTGCAAAACTTAACCTTAATTATGCGATGACACCTTTATCTATCTTGTTAGTTAATCACCATGCCAGTATGTTGTTATCCTTATGTTCATCTCAGCTTCTCATGACAGTTAACTTTACTAGTTCATAGACAGATAGTAGTAGGGCTTACCAGTCTTTTTGACTGACCTGTTTTCTTTCGCCTCTTTTCTTCCGTTTCCCCCCCTCAGGTTCTCAGGGTAGGAACATTGGAGCTTAGCTTGGATCTTTATAGCTTGCTTACTGGATTTGCTCATGTACGCTTTTGGACATTGGCTAGCTATGGTTTATCACTTCACTTTGGGGATAGTACTTTATGTATTTCAGTTTTTCAGTTTATGCTTTTGTCTAGACTTTGTTTGTTGGAAAATAATGATCAAGTACTTTATTGTAATATAACTATGGTTTTGAAATGCTAGTTTAATCCGCTACTTTATTTACTCTGTTTTACTTATATGTTCTGTCTTGTGATATCTGCACGCATGTTTACCTTGTTTAACGCCCCTCCAAAGCTAGTGTCCTTGCAAGAGTGGCACTGGCGGAGGTGAGGTGTTACATTTGGTATCAGAGCATAAGGTTTACAAGATTTGAGCAAAAGTGTTTTTGAAACTTACCTTTTGAAAAACTATTTTCAAAACCAATTAAGTATTTTCCAAGAAAAGTCTAGTTGTTTTAAAAAGTTTATTCCCCAAAAGCCATAGCACTATCCTTCGTTTCTTCATTCTGAATCTATCTTTTTCTTCGTTTTAGTATGGCTAATCGCTTTAACATCCCGGAAGGCGTACAAGTACCCGTCTGGTTCTGGAGATTTATGGAGGTAAGGGCGAATGAAGCCAGCTCCGCGAACATTCCTCCTCCTTCCCCCGTCGCTAACATCTCTCCTCCTCCCGTAGCTGAGGTTCCTCCTCCCCCTCAGCATCCGCAAGAGGATTTCGCAAAGCTTTGCAAAGACTTTAAGGCGATGGGTTGCAAGAATTTTGTCAGAACGGAGACTCCCGTGGAGGCAAGAAACTGGTTAAAGGAAACTGAAGACCTCTTTGCTATCTTTGATGTGGAAGATCGTAGGAAAGTTCTGTTGGCGGTATGGCTATTGAAAGGGGAAGCTGCTTATTGGTGGGTAGTCACCACCACAACTAGACCAATTGAGACTTGGGATGACTTTAGGAGAAGGTTTGGACTAAAGTTCCTATCACCGACAGAAGAGAATCTTCAGATGGAGAGGTTCCTATCTCTAAAGCAAGGGGACATAACAGTTAGGGAATACGAGGATATGTTTAATCAACTTGCTCAGTTCGGCCTAGAATTGGTAAACACAGCTCAGAAGAAGGCCCTACACTTTGCTCTAGGATTGAATGAGCCATTGCGCGGTTTGGCCATGTCTCATATACCCCTGGGGGCAACTTTCGAGAGTTTGGTGAATATGGCCCTACTTCAAGAGGAAGATAAGAGTGGTAAGAAGGAGGTCAAGGCAAATGAGTCTCAAGGCGAGAAGGTAGATTCCGGAAAAGGAGGTAAGAACAACAATAGCAAGGACAACAAGTCAAGAGAAAGGAGGAAGTGCAACTTCTGTGGGATTACTGGGCACATAGCCAAAGACTGTAGGAAGAAGAAGAGGAAGTTGGGCAAATGCTTTCACTGTGGAGAGCTTGGACATCTTAGCAAGGATTGCCCCAAGAAGCAAGGACAAGGGCAAGGACAAACTCAGCAAGTAAGACCCTCTGGAGGGCAATTGCAGGCTCTCCTCGCTCTTCCAGCTTTTGATCGAGGTAGAGTTTTTATAGAAATTCATGTTTACATTTCTGATTTTCCTGTTCGCACCTTATTTGATTCTGGCGCATCGCATAGTTTTATCTCTTCTGGTATTGTTGAAAGTTTGCGCCTAAGTACTAGCTTAGTTGAGGATCCCGTTTGTGTTTCAAATCCAATTGGGGGTTCCGCCCATCTACCTGTGGTTTGTATGGATTTGAAAATCTCTATCTTGAGCATAGAATTCATGTGTAATGTTTAGGTTCTCGGGTTTATGGGATACGGGTTGATTTTGGAGGTGGATTGGTTATCCAGTTATGGAGTCATTCTTGACTGTGAGCATAGGGTAGCGAGGCTCATGACTCGCCTCGGTAATACCCTAGAAATTTCTTGTAACCCTAGAGGTCCCGTCATGTTATGTTATCTTGAATCTCTCGACTCGTCCATCGATGATCTGCAATCTGTAAGGGTGGTCCGAGACTATCCCGATGTCTTTGAAGAAGTTAAGGGGTTACCCCCTAAACGAGAGATAGATTTTCGCATTTATCTAGTCGATAATGCCAAGCCAGTATCATTGCCCGTTAGGCACATGGCCCCTCGAGAGAGAAGGGAGCTCAGTAAGCAAATCAAGGAGTTGCTTGAGAAGAATTTTATTAGGCGAAGCATTTCTGAATGGGGTGCTCCGGTGGTATTCGCCACTAAGGCGGATGGTTCGCTTCATCTATGTGTTGATTATCGAGAGTTGAACAAGCTGACAAAGAAGAATAGGCACCCTTTACCGAGGATTGATGATCTCTTTGACCAGCTTGTAGGTGCTTCTGTTTTCTCTCAACTCGATCTAGCCACCGGATTCCATCAGCTTAGAATGGATGAGGATAGCATCGATAAGACTGCGTTTAGGACTCCGGATGGATTCTTTGAATGGCTTGTCATGCCATTCGGTTTGACTAATGCAATCGCATACTTCGTAGACTTGATGAGTAGGGTGTTCTGGGAGTTCCTCAACAAGTTTGTTGTTGTTTTCGTGGATGATATTCTGATCTTCTCAAAGGATGAGGAAGAGCATGCCAGACATCTCAAGGAAGTGATGGATACGCTTAGAGCGCATCAGTTGAAAGCCAAGTTCTCCAAATGTCATTTCTGGAGAAGGGAAGTTCGGTTTCTTGGACATATAGTTTCTAAGCAAGGCATAGCGGTGGATCCCGCGAAAGTGGTTGTGGTTCAAGATTGGAAGACTCCTAGGAATGCAACCGAAGTAAGAAGCTTTCTCGGTCTGGCGGGGTACTATAGGAAGTTCATCAGGGACTTCACTAAGATTTCAGCCCCTCTTACTAAGTTGACGAAGAAGAACTTAGTCTTTGTATGGGACTTGGAGTGTGAGCTTGCTTTTCAAAAGCTCAAAAGAGCCCTTACCTCAGCTCCAGTTTTGGCAACGTGGATTGGCACTTGTTTTCAAGAGATAGTTTTCTGCGTGGGATACCGTATAGTATGTAAGTGAGATCTGAGATTCACTAACGAATCTTAGAAAGCTTGCACGAAACCATGAGCACGCAGTTATGTTTAAGCCAAGTATTTTAGGCAAAGAATAAGTGGAAGTGGAACGAGAGGCAACGGTGAAATGAGTTCTAACTCATATTTTGGGAACAAGAATTAAGAACTACGGAATTGCGAAGTTAAAAGACGGTTAGGGCACGATGGGATTAAGCACAAGAAAATGCGGCTTAGAAGATCGAAGACTAGATACGCGCATTTAATCTCTTTCTAAGAGTATATCCTTGATCCCTATTGTTCCGTAGAGCTTACTCGCATGCTATCTTTTAAGTATATCCTCTCGGCCCTATCCTCAATCTTAGATCTGTTGCAAACCCCCTAAGGAGTATGACTAGCCTATTTGTGATATATGGTTGGGGTGAAGAAGTTCGTCACCAAACTATTTGGGCTTTATGGGATATGGGTAATAATTGATAGACTTACGAAGAGAACCCATTTTTCCGGTGAAAAGCAAGAGGACCGTATCATGGCTAGCATCTGTTTATCTTCGAGAGATAGTATGGTTGCATGGAGTTTCTTCTATCATAGTTAGCGATCGTGACCCAATTTTCACTAGCCAGTTCTGGAACAGTTTGAAAGAAGCGATGGGTACACGATTGAATCTGAGTACAACCTATCACCCCCAGACGGATGGCCAAACCGAAAGGGTGAATAGAGTGCTAGAAGATCTCTTGAGGCTTTGTGTTCTCGACTTCGGTGGTACATGGGAAGACCACCTTCCTCTTGTAGAGTTTGCTTATAATAATAGCTATCAAGCCAACATAGGGATGGCACCATTTGAAGCTTTGTATGGGAGGCCGTGTAGGTCACCATCTTGTTGGTGGGAGACAACAGATAGACTTATACTTGGGCCCGATATGATACGGGACACATCCGAGAAAGTTGAATTAGTGAGAAGAAGGATGAAAGCGGCCCAAGACAGACAGAAATCCTATGTTGACAGACGAAGGGCAGATTTGGAATTCGAAGTGGGAGACATGGTTTTCATAAAGGTTTCGCCTTTACGTAATGTGGTTCGTTTTGGAGCAGTGGGGAAGCTGGCACCAAGGTTCGTAGGACCTTTCCCTATCACAGAGAGAATTGGAAAGATGGCCTATAAGGTGGAATTGCCCGAAAAGCTAGCCGGAGTGCATAATGTCTTTCATGTCTCGCATCTCCGAAAGTGCCTTCATGAGTCCGCTGAGGTGGTTGAACCAAGCATTCTTGAAGACATTGAGGTAGAGAAAGAAGCAACCTTGAGAAAAGCTCTGATTCGTATCTTGGGAACAGAGATCAAGAAACTGAGGAATCGAGAAGTCAAATTGGTGAAAGTTCAGTGGGGTGAAGCCGACGAAGATGCAACTTGGGAAACCGAGGAGAAGATGCGTGGGCTTTATCCATTTCTTTTTGAGGGTACATTCTCGACCTCTTTCCTAATTAGCATATCTTTCTGTTTATCCGCGTTTATCCTGTTTATCTTGTCATCTCGTTAATCATGTTATGAGGACCTTAGGTAGAAACCCTTTGGATGAAACATGCATTTGAAACATGTTATGCTTGATGGTTGCAAGTGGTTGCAAGTATTTGCACGTGGATACTCGTGGATGCATGATACACATTAGGCACTAAGATCGGCTCACACACTTTCATACCGCATATGCATGAGTGTTTATGCTTATTCATGGATGAAACTTGTTATGCTATCACGTGGATGTTGCATATGGATGAATGTTATGTGCACTCATGTAGGGACTATGAGTTATGTTAGGAATTTGCATACATATGGACTCATTTCACTAACATGTTTTGCATTAAGGAGGTTTACTGAATCAGTAACGGCCTGATTTTTGCATTAGATAAGTACATATACACACACCTTTGCATGTGATCATACAGCATTTAGAATCCTTTAAGGACAATGACTGCACGTGGATGATGTTTTGAGTAGATGGGTGATGGATGGTAGGATACGTTCTTCCTAACTTGGAGATTTCGGGGACGAAATCCTTTAAGGAGGGGAGAATGTAACAACCCGCATTTTTGAATAACATGTTATAACATAAATGGAGGCAGAATTAAACTGTAAAATCTGAATCAAGGGAAACGGGCTATGCCATTGCGTTCGTCTCGGAAAAATACGCGAAATAGAGTCCGAGTTTTCGAAAATCGGAGTCTGTATGACCAAGATATGGCCTCACGAAGTTTCACGAAAAATTCACAAATTAAAGTATACTTAATTAAGTGAAATGGGTTGCGCAGAGAAATATATATATATATATTGATATATATATATATATAATTGAAAATTAAATAAATAAATATGCAAAAATGTTCAAAATAGCGAATTGGGAGAGGGGAATAACCGAACCGGCCGATTTTTGAGGTCGACCCAAGCCCGCTGGGTCGACTAGGGGTTAATCCAAGGTGTTTGGTTGTCAACCCGTGGGCCGATTCGCTCAAATGCAGATTTTGCATTTGAATGGTTCTCATGGTTCAGCTTTAATCTAAAGGCCCTAGATGGTTCCTACACTTGACTTCTTCCCCAAGACATGCTTTGATGGCTTGGATTGAATCTAGGGTTAATCATATGGCTAATACTATCCTAATCCTCTATAAAAAGGACCTAACACCTAGCCTAAATCATCATTATTCATTCCTACAACTAAACTATGTCAAATTTGTTCCTCTCATGGCCTCCACTCTCATGCTAAAATTCCTAAGCCTATTTCTATGAGAGATTGTGAGTTCATACAAGTGCTTTCAAACTTGTATGAGTGTTCTTAGTTTGCATTCAAGTCAAGTTGCAACATTTCTATTTCAAAGCAAGGATTTTTATTGATTTGGCTCAAGGGTTTTCATTTGGAGCTTGCATATTTGGGTTTTTGGTGCTTGCATAAGGGCTTCGTCTCAATCTTTATAATAAATAATTATTTGTGTCTTCATAGCATTGTAAGCCCTTTTCTACTTTCTTTTTAGTGAACTCTAAAGTTAAATGAATGGTGCAAGTTTGGGGTTGATCATTATGATATGCAAGTTTGGTTGATCATTATATGCAAGTTTGGTTGATCATTATATGCAAGTTTGGATGATCATTATGCAAGTTGGTTTAATCATTATGTATGACACATGTTGCTATGTTATGCAAGTTTGGGTTGATCATGTTATCATGTTATGCAAGTTAAACTTGATATTGTGAGCATAAAGCTCCAAGCTTTATGTTGAAGGTTGCATTTTGGCAACATGAAAGTTATCATATCCCTTATGATAACTTGCATGTGAGGCCAAATGCGAACTTCTAGCAACTTCTACATGTTATTTATCACCATGTATCACTCATATGCTAAGTTTGGTTTTATGCATGCTTTTGAAGCCTAATAATGCAATATGCAAGTATATGAACATATGTACATTTCATATGCCACCGTGTTAAACTTGTGGCTTCAACACCTTTATGTCATGGTTATGCCAAGTTTCCTATTTTATCCTTTATGCGTTGTTGCGATTATGTAAATGATGGGATTACGTTGGGGTTGGGTAACATAATGACATGAACATGGTTTTTATAACATAACGTGATATGTTAACTTGTAATTATGTTTTGGAAACATAATGGACATGACACTTAGAAAATATGAGTGTGGCCAACTCGAGGTTGGGTTGAGTTTGTAGCATAAATCTACCTGGACCCGCCCGGCTTAACTAGTGGCTACAAACAATAGGACCCAATGTGAGAAGTTGGTCATGTTGTGCACGAACCCGAGGTTAGACCATGTTGTGGTGTAAAGCTACCCGGACCCCCCCGGCTTAACTAGTAACCACAACAAGGTCTAATGTGAGAGGTTAAAGCACATTAAGTTAATGAATGCCTCCTGATTAGGGTTAAGTCATGGTCCACTTAATACTTAACTAATTTAGGCTTGATGGATTAATCGAGGTTAAGTCAGGAGCCTTGGGTACTCTTAACCAATTTAATCCACGTGTGGATCGGGTTAACCACATTTAACCCGTTAAGAAACCCTAGTTGCGTGGTCCTTTTCAGCAGTAACCTCCTTGGTAGTATCATAAGACCCTAGGACTAGGCTAGGGTGGGGCACGATTACTGGGCTGATTGTAAGAGACCAAAAGAGACGGCTGAATGATGCCCCGGTTGTTCAGGCGGACCATGGTCGTGCACATTAAGTCCGGAGTTGAACACGGGCACCGGTAGGTTTGGACTGTGCATCATGGTATGGTGTCAGAGGGTTACACCATAGGGCCTGATACACCCTAGGGTGGACCCTGCACAGTCAACTACATTACATGATTAGGCCGCATGACACCGACACTTGACGAGTTAGGCTTATAGGGAGCCGATCGACTAGACCGAGTAGTTGGACCTTGATTTAGGTCACCTCATGATGATGGGCCAATCTTGGGCCAAGGGATCAATTCTTGTTTTTACTTGACATGTTAGAATGCTAGTACACCCGTGGTGCAAAAATTAACCTTAATTATGCGATGACACCTTTATCTATCTTGTTAGTTAATCACCATGCCAGTATGTTGTTATCCTTATGTTCATCTCAGCTTCTCATGACAGTTAACTTTACTAGTTCATAGACAGATAGTAGTAGGGCTTACCAGTCTTTTTGACTGACCTGTTTTCTTTCGCCTCTTTTCTTCCGTTTCCCCCCCTCAGGTTCTCAGGGTGGGAACATTGGAGCTTAGCTTGGATCTTTATAGCTTGCTTACTGGATTTGCTCATGTACGCTTTTGGACATTGGCTAGCTATGGTTTATCACTTCACTTTGGGGATAGTACTTTATGTATTTCAGTTTTTCAGTTTATGCTTTTGTCTAGACTTTGTTTGTTGGAAAATAATGATCAAGTACTTTATTGTAATATAACTATGGTTTTGAAATGCTAGTTTAATCCGCTGCTTTATTTACTCTGTTTTACTTATATGTTCTGTCTTGTGATATCTGCACGCATGTTTACCTTGTTTAACGCCCCTCCAAAGCTAGTGTCCTTGCAAGAGTGGCACTGGCGGAGGTGGGGTGTTACATACTTTATACAAAAGGGTTGAATATTTTTATTTTATATATTCACTCATGTTTTTATTTTGAAAGTTAAACACCGTGATGTATCCAATTCCGTTTACGTAAGGGTTGTCATGGACAGAAGTAAGAACACCATCGTGTCCAGCGAGGTGTCACAGTCCCAAAAATATAATAATGTCGGTAGGTTAACTCATATTGTGAAACCCCAAAATGTTGTTACAGGGTGCAAAATAGTCCCAATAAAAAGTT
The DNA here is from genome assembly GCA_030737875.1 of Allium sativum. Taxonomy (NCBI): domain Eukaryota; kingdom Viridiplantae; phylum Streptophyta; class Magnoliopsida; order Asparagales; family Amaryllidaceae; genus Allium; species Allium sativum. The sequence goes on along the minus strand of CM060912.1, from coordinate 90,231,628 downwards.
GCTTATTTAATTAATTAAAAATTACCGTAAAATCCTAAAAATTAAATTATAACTGCGTCTCAAAAGAATCTTGTCTAAATTCGCAAGCAGTATCTAGTTATATCAAATTATGGTCGATAAATGATTCTATAGCGACTATTTGAAAATTTGATTTGGATACAATTCACAATCTATAACGCGAAATCTTGATTTTTCACTTCCATTAGAAAGATATAGTTTAACGGATTCCAACGTTTCTTGTTTCGAAAAAAATCCGACTAATAACGGGTCCTGTACACTCAGTTGAAGTTCAGAACGTTAAATTAGAACTGTCGCGATATTACGGGCTCGATTATATTTAATATATATTTTTATACGTTCAACTTCGTTTTAATTAATATATAAATCTTCTTATATTACGAATTCATTATTTAAACTGATTTAAATATTCAAATACAAACTGATAAAAATGCGGGACGTTACATTCCTTCCCCCTTAAAAGAATTTCGTCCCCGAAATTACTAAGGTAGGGAAAATGCTACAATCCATATTATAACCTGGTTAAAATCTTTTATTTAATTTCTTAAATTCAGTTTCAACAGAACCGATTAGTTCTAATTAAAATATTAATTCCTTCTTGTTAACAAATACTTTCATAAATTCCGGAAATTTCCTAACAGCTTAAATTTTCGGAGAATTTCGTCAGCATCTCCTCTGCACGGCTCATTCGGTTTTACTACAACTTGCCACTCTAGGCCTTCTCCAATCCAAAAGAAATTCAAACAGCCAAGCGGCTTTCCAAAAATAGCCCATAAATCTCATACCCAAATATAATGTAAACTTGTACCTTTTTATTGGGCATTTAACTCTATCTTTGCCATTTGCTATCACTTTAGCATATATCCAAGCATCCTTGGTTGATCTCCCATCAATCCATTCTCAAACCAATCCTTTTCTTTTACTAAGCCAAATTTCTATTTCAACTCCAATTCCATTTACTGATTTATTTCTCAAATCAATTATCTTCATCTCCAAATTCAAAATTTGATTCTTATTCTCTAAGAATCAATTTCATTTTAATAACTCGAATCTCCAATATTTTTCTTTTACAATTTCCATTCTGGATCGTTCCAAATTCAGTCCAATTTTGTTTATCTTAGTTTAAGTTCCACTTTAACCATTTAAACTCCATAAGTTAGATCTTTATTTCAGAGTTCAAATTCTTGGGATTTATTTCAAATCAGTTTGAAATCATATATATTTACATATAATGATGGCTATTCAAAACATTTGAATTTTCGAACAACTTATTTCAAAACAAAATCTTTAGTAGTAATCCGTCACTTAGAAACTCGAAAATGAACACTGATGATGGCGCGCACATCGTCGGAATTATTTTCCAGTGACCGAAGTGAGTTCAATACTATATTACTATCAAAACTCATTCTCAAATACTTTCATTTTGATATTTATTTTAAATTATCCTTCACAGTACTTGGAAAACATTTTTAAATCTCCCAGGATTTTAAAATGCCCATATAATTAATTCAAATCCATTTACGACGACTTCCCAAATTTCTAGAGTTTTAACTCCAATTCTGGTTTATCATCAGATTCAATTTATTTGATTTATATATTATTTTCATGTGAATTCTTATTAGTTATTTATAACCAATTCAATTTTAGCCTTATTTTATAATTTCAACCAACACATTCAATATATATAATTTGTAATAACTCCAATATAAATACCTTTTCCATATTAAAATATATTTTTGGTAAAATTATTTTATTTACCCTCTTTTCAAAACATATCACGTCGAATTACTCTGTTCAAGAGTTTAGAAACACCTATCGACACAATTTGCATTATTGTTTCGACCATAATTCATAAACCAGTCGACTGACCAGTCAACACAATATAAAACAATTTTTATATAAATTTACAAATATGCGCTCATATATATACACTTAAACTCAATGTAGCGTATTACTAACTCCATCTCTATTGAGTTTTGCCACAGAGCCAAGATTATCACTAAACCATTGCTCTGATACCAACTGTAACGGCCCGAAAATCCGTACCAATTTGAACTGACTAATATCCTTCACATTCAACTCAAAGTGCACGAAAATTCAGATCATTAATAGAAAGAAATAAGAGGATGAGAAAGATAGGATAGAACTAATAGAATAGAAGAAGAAGAGGATCACAACTGCTAATAAATCAAAGTAAACACGAAGCTCACAGTGGAACGAATAAAATATATTACAACATAACTTGAAATACAAATCTAAATTTTTTACTTACATATCGTATCAAAGCATAATTCATATACATCACAGCGGAAATAATCTCCAAATAACTAGCAATGAAGCCTCCTGCTTTGAGCTCCTCCAAGTGAATCTGGAAAGCCTGAAACAATTGACTGTCTGTACAAATTTGGGCGCCCAAGAGTTTAGGGAAAATAAACAAAATAAACTCTGGGTCAGTCATGGGACTGGTGTGAGTAAATTCCAACCATATCGTTTAACTTTGAAAATCCTTTTAAGAGAAAAGGATAATAGTAAGACCATCCCACACATAAATATGAACAGTTTTTACCTTACTATAACCCAAGAGATTTTGATATCAAAATCTAGTGATATTATAATAATGTCTCATCAAATAAATAACCAAATAGCAGAACACTTGCATCTCACGCTCAACATACATAGTATAAAATCAAAAACCGCAGGGATCTTATTGGAGATAGGATTCCAACTATGACAAGGTATGGGTCTACCTCCAGATCAGTGTACTCTAGAGGGGATACACTGGGGTTCAACAAGAACATCTTGCAATCTGGCCCACACATGACCGATCACTCTTTTAGCTTGAGTGTATCGAATATATTGTCACCCACGGTTGTTGGCCATCCAACCATAATTTGAAGATACAGAAACGAAAGAAGAACAAACATGAATTTTCTCTAGATCGGTGACAATACACGCTGCTTGGGTACGATCCAACTAGTCATGTTGCCCGCCCAATTTCTGTCATTTCCCGGTTGTGAAGCTAGAGGCTACGTCTATCTTCAGAACATCTGATCACCATTCACTTTGAATGCCACATCGTCAAACCCATCAATTCACTAATTGATTTCCAAAAATATCACAGGTATAAAAAGCTAAGAGGAACGAATTCCTCCGCCACCAGACATAATACCTTTAAAAGATCAACCATACGTGATTTGTTAGGTATACTCTGTCAAACACTTGTCTATATAAGTTGTCCTGAGACTGGACAAACAGAAAGCACCATTCTAGAACAGAATGAACCTTGCATTTCACTCCGTCTTCAATTGTCTTCAGCAGTATCTAATTCGCAGCGCTTATGCCTATACGGAGTGGTTTTCGGATAATAAATCCCACCGGTCTCTCCGTATTGACAACGATGGTCAAAACACTTTGATAGTCGGTTATTTAACTATCGAAGTAAAAACAAACATCCATTCAAATGTACAACTAAGCATCACACAACCACGGGCACTTTTATTTAACATTCATTTTTATTATTCGAATTCCCATATCTTACCAGATATTTCTCAAATCCCGTTTATCCTTTTCACACTTCTTGGAAAACATTCCCATTTATTATAAACTCTTATTCTCTCATGTTCCAGAAAATATACGTTATTTACGTTCGAAAACATTTCCATTCCTTTTACATTCCTTATTTTCTACACTTGGATAATATACCCTATCTACATTGGAAAAATATTTCCAATTTCATTATAAACATTTTAATCAGCTAAACGTTCACTTTTAAAACATTATTCGCTTTAAAATGTGAATATCATCCCTATCAAAGAAATATGAACACCTTTATCAAATAACTCTTTTTTCGAGTAATAGATACCCTTATCTTGTTTACCGAAATCTCTTTCCTAATTTTATATTCCCATTCCACTTTATAAACTCTGTTTCTAAATCAACTTCTTGTTAAATCAATATCAAGTTTATAACTAAATATTGATCACATATCCTATTATAATTTACTGGTTTAAACTAAATATTAACTATCGTATCAGATTATAATTCATAAAAATAATACATTTGACATCATCGAATTATAGTTCCAAATCCTCATAGTGTTATTTACCTCTAATCGTATTCCAAACATTGAAATGATGTCATTGTTTTCTGAACAGATTTTCCAATTTCTCTTTCTAAACTTATTCTAATATTTCTTTGGACAAACATCGTTACTTATTACTTTTAGAATAAGTGTATTTCAAACCAAACTGTTTTCATTCCCAAGTGCTATATATAAAAATCACGCTTAAGCTTGGTCAACAATGCTAATTTATCGTTGTAGTTCAAAACTTGTCATACGCTGTAATATTCCCCTTTATAACTAATCTCGACATAACAGTCACTCTTAAGCCTAGTCAACAATGTTATATTATCGTTATAGTTCAAATACTTGTAATACGCTGCTATATCCCACTTTATAACTAATCTCGACATCTCTTTACATTACAAACTGATACCATTCCTCGATAATAGTGAAGTCGTTCAAGTTGGGGTATTTTATTACCTCTCAGACCTTGATTGACAACGTTCTTATCTTAGAATAGATATAAGTCTGTAACTCTAAACCCCTTATTACTTATAGTGTCCCTCAAACCGTATTTCTTGTTTTATTTGGAATATGGTTTTATAACACCATATTCATACTTCGAAATCTTTGTTGTTTATGATTATTTATATTAAAATTAACTCTTTGCTTTCTCCATTCCACAGTTCTATTTATAACTTCCTAAATTACAAAGGGTAACTAAATCTCATTAATTTTGATTAATTTATTTATAAACTATTTTCATTAGATTAATTAAAGACCAATTAATCTAATAATCATTTTCCAAATAACAGTTGATTAAATCAACTTCATTCCATCAGTAAATTCGTTAACCAATTTTAATTACTTCTTACCATTAGATTAATATAATTAATCTAATAATATTTCTTAACTGTTTTCTTTTAAAGTAATTATCCAAATTATTCACTCCTAGGATACTTTCACCTTAATAACTTATTTAAATGTCAATTAATCATTTATATTAACTTTATAAAATAAACTATAAAATACCAGTTTACAATAGAACTTCTATTATAAATTAAACTTCGCTTAAATTATAAAAATATAGTTTTTATAATTATCTTCGTTGTCTTAACCAAACGATGGATTTATAGCCAGTTGCTGCCACTTTCATAACCGATATCATTTATTGATTTAATTAATATCCATAAAGGGTTTAAATGTCATTTGGGGTGAACAATGCTTATATAAATAATATACGACCAACAGTACAGATAAATAGTGTGGAATCATCCACAGATGTTAGTCCATAAAATTTACACTAATTTCATACTAGGTAATCTTATAACCGATGGAATCAGTATCCAATCCGTGATGTGTATATATGCAACGATATGTATATATTTCAACCAGTTTAATTGTAATCTACCTAAACAACCAACGCATAGCATTCAACCGACATTGAAATATAATTATAATATTTTAAAATAGCTCAGAGTTAGTGAATTTACTCACCTTGGCGTGTTAACCGTTAAATAACGATTTGCGTCAGTTGATTATACCCGGCGTTCAATTTCACTGTAAATTCCAGTTGTCTCCATCTCTGCCCCACTAAATTACAGAATGCAGCGCTCGTTATGATGATTCCATCGTCTTTGGGTTTGTCCGGTTCTGTTATCAACCTTTTTGATCTGGCCCGTCTGTTGTGTTTCCTTTTCCCGAATTAAACTGTTCAAGCATCTGCTCCAAATACTATCATGGCTGATGCTCTCCTTATTTTTCCTTTTTTATATATAATTGCATTATTCCTAAATTCATCTTTTCCTTTTCTTTTTCTGATATTGCACATACGGCTACAGTTGCCATTCACCATTTGCTGCATTTCCATTCCACCCATTCTTCATCCACGTTGTAATCCATTCTCTAGTGAACACCCATCCATCCGGTCATAACACACCCTGCCTAACATAGTGGCTACCAAAATTCTTCTTCTCCAAATGAACGCTCCAGTTTTCCAAAAAGAATACATGCACACTCCCAAAAATTTACCATTACCCTATGTCCGTTCTCACTTCATGTTTTACACTCCTTAACTCTATTTGAATGCCGAACAGGAATGACAACTTTCTACAGCATACAGTAAATACTTTCACCATTTTTATGCCATACTTGATTCATTTTCCTCCATTCCCATTTTTCCACAATTTCCCTTCTCCGCGTTGACCCTACCTGTAGGCTGCATATGCTACCCACACTTCTCAAATCTTCATGCGCCACGAGTACGTCCGCTTCCTTTTATACTAAGGCTTTTGCCCCTTTTCTCTCCCTTTTCGTCATCTTTTCTTCACTACCCAAACAAAACAACTCCTCCAACTATCTTGCAAACATCACTGCGCCTTCTCTCCTTCTTTCATGGACACCACCATCCGCTACAGAGAACCGCGACTAAACATCACCAAACTCCGGCTTATATTTTCATTCAAACCCAACAGCATCCCCTTGAACAGCCCCTTCTATCCACGTCATGTAAATGGCCACTCTCTTCCTTCCGTTTCTTCCCGTTCATTTTGCTCCCTTACACGCACTTTCCCATATCAATAACATCTCCACCACGCACGTTAATACTTCATATGTCCCCTTACTGTCTTTTGTATGAGCCTCACTTCGACACTCCATCCACCTTGGCTGTACTTTCTTTTGAATGAGTTCCCCTTCACTAATCAAAGAAACACACTCCACCAGTTCGCTATCTCCATCTCGTCGGATTGCTAAGTCGACGCCACCCAAAAGTCGTATGATATCGCTCGCCACATCCCACTCGAGTTCTACCTGATAAACCAGGTGTTTGGCCGCCTCAATGTCCAACACCGACACCGCATTAGATGCCTATGTACATGGCAGTACTGCTGGTGATGTTTTAGGTTTCTTTGCGTATTAAGAAACTCTCCTTCTGTTGAACTTCACTGGTTTAGAAGGACTGAAAGAAACGAAAGCTATATGTTTTAAATTTTGAGATCTGGTTTTGTATTGCTTCAGGAAGATGAATGAGAGTTTGTATTTATAGTCTGCAATTGCTTTCCGGCCAAGGAATAGAGTCCCGTAACTCAACGTAGGTTTGCAGTTTTAGACGGTAGGTGTATGGGTTTGTTATTTGATTTGAAATCACCTTACGCTGTTACTTTTCCATGAAGATGTAGGGATAGGCAATGGGTCTGCACGTTCTTGCTTATTAGCAGTTTGGCAGGGAATAGGCTTTGACAATTTGTGCTTATTCACGTTATGATTTGGCGCAACTCTTTGGATGTTACTTAGTGAAGTAAAGGTGTTTGCTTGTGATTTGGTTTGACTACAACACTTTATTTTTTCTTCTACCTTAAATGTTAAGTCATTGGGTAATGTCTGCATTTTGAAAATGATGGGCTATGAACTTGACAGGTCTGTAATTGATCGTCTTCACAGTACAAATGTGGAAGATTTTCAATGATAGCCATGTGGTCGTTCACTCCTTAGGTTTTCAGATCTTAGAGTGTACATTTTCAATGATAGCCATGTACCTTATTCAAAAGGGTTGAGTATTTTTATGTTTATATGTTCACTCATGTTTTTGTTTTGAAGGTTAAACACCATGATGTATCCAATTCCGTTTACGTAAGGGCTATCACGGACAGAAGTAAGAACACCATCGTGTCCAGCGAGGTGTCACGGTCCCAAAAGTATAATAATGTGGTTAGGTTAACTCATATTGTGAAACCCCAAAATGTTGTTACAGGGTGCAAAATACTCCCAATAAAAAGTTGCTTATTTAATTAATTAAAAATTACAGTAAAATCCTAAAAATTAAATTATAACTGCGTCTCAAAAGAATCTTGTCTAAATTCGCAAGCAGTGTCTAGTTATATCTAATAAACCGTTACGGTCGATAAATGATTCTATAGCGACAATTTGAAAATTTGATTTGGATATAATTCACTATCTATAACATGAATTCTTGAATTTTCACTTCCATTAGAAAGATATAGTTTAACGGATTCCAACGTTTCTTGTTTCGAAAAAAATCCAACTAATAACGGGTCCTGTGCACTCAGTTGAAGTTCATAACGTTAAATTACGAACTGTCGCGATATTACGGGCTCGATTATATTTAATATATATTTTTACATGTTCTACTTTGTTTTAATTAATATATAAATCTACTTATATTGCGAATTCAATATTTAAACTGATTTAAATATTCAAATACAAACTGATAAAAATGGGGGATGTTACAAAGGGGATTCTTTTTTATTTGTAGATCTGTTAGAAAATAGGAAAGAGAAGGAAATCAGAATGGAAGAACGCCTATTCGTTGCACCATCTCTTTTGCACAAGAATCTGATTTCAATCCTCTCAAATCTATGTTTATTTAGGGGGAATTTTACGATAAGTGCATATTTACCTTATGCAATTAATTTCTAAGACACGGGTATCCAATAATAACTTTCCAGGACATTTTTCATTTATCGCTCTACTTTCTTCTATTTTTCCTTTCAGTCGAAACTATTATTGGAAACGTTAGTAAACCCTAATTACTAAATCGGTCAAATCAGTACTTTCAAGCTTTATCAAAACAACATTTTGAAGAAATTGATCGTCGCCATTTTTGTAGCTCAAGCATATACTATAAACGTAAGTTTTCATTTATAATGAATGATCAGTAAGTATTATTTTCCTCTAAATGTTGTCTATTATTATTTAATTTATTGCTGTTTATTGATGATATTGCTTTGATCGATTGATGATAATTGCTAATCAGATTTTACTCATGCAAACTGTTTTATTATGAATTGATTTACGATAATTACTATTAAGTATTTGTTGATGATATTGCTTGAATCAAATGACGAACGATGATAATTACTAGTCGGTGTTTAAAAATACAGCCATGCATACTCTTTTATTATGAAATAATACTCATATATTACAAGTTGATAGTAATTTTCTTTTTTGGAAAAGATAAATAGTTTTATCTTTCCCTTAAAATTGGGTATAAAAATGATTTGTCAATTATTATGTAATTTGTTTGATTGATTGCTCCTTGTAATATTTTGAACTTATTATTTGACTAATTGGGTACTCAATGTTGTTAGTTTACTGATAAATTCATATATCTTTTTTCTGCTTCGTGTTCTAGTTTATTTAAAAAATTGAATAATTGTGTACATTCATCCAAGATAAAAATGAACAAAGGGTCCAAGAGAAAACAAATTGCTTTTAAAGAAGCTACAAGTACAGCAGTGGTAACCTTTTTCCTTTAAATTGTGTGTACAATAATTATATGTTTATCCAGGAACACAAGGTCCAGGACATTTTTCCTTTAAAGAGGGAGACAAAATTTTGAAAATAACTCCCAAAGAAGTGGGTCTTATATTTGGAACGCCACTAGCTAGAGAGGAATTACCTCTTTCGGCTTCAAACAAGGCTTCCTCCATGGAAAGTTTTTCTGTTTTTTAAGTTCCAATTTCAAAGAAGAAAATGTAATAAGTAATAAAAAACAGTGACAAATAGGTTGAATTCATTGATTAAAAAGAAAAAAGGAGATAAAAAATTAGTAAAATTATTGTTATTACTACTTATCATAACATTCTTTTTTCCCAACAATCAAAGCTATTTTCCATGGTTTTTTCTGGTAAATTGTTAAATCTTAAAAAAATGAACTCAATCTTTTGGCGTGAGCAATTTGTGAAAATGTTTTAGAAAATGTTAAGAAATATCATGTTGATCCAAGGAATACACCGGGTTGCACTATGGTGTTGTTGGTATGTTTTTATCATATTCCGTTAATAAAAATACACTGAATATTATGTTTATTATAAAAAAATATAAAACTATATATCTTTTTCTTGAAGTACTAGTTCTGTGAAAGAACCCAAATTATTGCTCAAAAAGAAGACGTTGAAGACAAAATCCCAAGAATGAGGAAATGGGCTCTATCAAAACTGAAGAACACCGACTTAACAAAAGTTGATGATAACAAGGTATCCTGTTTATAAATATTTAGTTTTGTATATAATTTAGTTAAATGTTTACATTAATTCCTTCTTATAAATCACAGTACCATAGTACTGTTTCTTTAAACGATTGTTCAACTAAATTTTGTTGTGTACATACTGCAATATGTTCAACTGATTTTCTATTCTTATATAATACTATTTCAAATATAATTCAAAATTATATTAAATGATTATGTATAAAGCAGTTTAAAATGATAAACGCTTTTATCTTTTCATATTAATTAATAAATAACATATTATTCTGTAATTATATATCACACTTACTACTACATGTTAAACAAATTTATCATTTTTTATAACATAATTTGAAGTTCTTACATTAGGTGTATAAATGATGTAAACAACATATAGAAGCATAAAAGCATTTATCTTTTCAGATTAATAAATACATAGCATATTAAACTATAATTATATATCCTACTTCCGAATACATATTAAACATGTTTTTCATTTTTATCATGATTTGAAGTTCTTACATAAGGTGTACAAATGATATAAAAAGCATGTAGAAAAGATAAGTGCATTTATCTTTCAGAAATCCGAATAAAAGTCTTGGTATTGTATGCATGAATTATGTAATATATTTTTGCAATTTGTACCTTTCCTGCATAGACTACACATTCAAGTAAGAAAAAGAAAAATATATTATGAATTGCCTCTTAGACTACATATTAAAACTAATATTGACTACGAGAATTACATATATAGTAATAATTGTCTTGCCCAATACAGTTTTTGTGTAATAGTCATGAGTAGTTAATTTGACTATTTTTTTTTTTTAAATCCTTGTAGATTTTTTTTTCCAGATGTTACAAAAGAGGAGAAGGATTTTTTGTCAACAAAAAAAAAGAAATCGGTTGAAGATGAAGATGAGACGTCTAAAAAAGGAAATTTGATGACAATATGGAAGTTGAAAGTTTGAAAAAGTGTTTGAAGGAGCTGGAAACAAAATACAAATTTTTGACTACTGAGTTAAAATGTTTTGGGGAGCAATTAAATGAAGAAAGGATTTTCCATGCATCAGCTGAAAGATGAATCCAAATTTTAGAAATGAAGATTCAAAAGTTTGAAAACTGTGATGTCATGGAAAAAAGAAGATTTGAAAGAAAAGACTGATGATAGTAAAGGTAATAAAAAAAAAGTTGGTATGATGCACATAAATACCTCTAATAATTTTCCGTTTTTTGATTTGATAAATAAAGAATATTTTATTTTAAGAACCAAAAACATTTAACATATGAAAACAACAAATAAGCTAATGAGAAAATTCCTGTTGAAACAGCAATCACTGTTAAGGATGAAAGTAGTCCTAAAGAAGAAAAGAAGAAGATGAAACAAAAAAATATTGAAAAATGTCCACTACTGTAGCATCTTAGTGAAGAACAGCAAGAAGTTGTAAAAACCTTTTTTAAAGTTTTAGGGGGAAACAAGTAAGTAATTAACCTACTTTATACTCATACAAACTTTTTTTTGTTGTTATTAACAATCATCTAATTTTATAGCAATGAAGCATTCAGTTGTCATAATGAAAATTTCATCACCATAACAAAATGCATGACAGAAGGCCTCTTATATCAACATAATATTTCTGGTCAAGTAAGTATAAAAAAAATACTTTCAATCAATATAAATTTTCTCATTTGATTAATATTTTTTTTCAAATGTAGATCATCGATTAGTTCTGGTTTCAGAAAACGAAGCTGCAAGAAGAAAGCAACAACATTGTCTATGTGAATACAACAACGACAGTAACTGGAGTAGATTATAAAATTAATATTTTTTAACAAGAAAAAAATCTCAAACATACTTTTAACAGAAAAGTGCAACTGGTGGAAACTTGGAGAAAAAAAAATCAAAAAACAAATGTTCATTCCATTCATGAAAAAACACTTTTAAATCCATTATATTGCAACATATTATTCCCCATACATGGAAATGAACATTGGAGCTTGCTAGAACTAGTTGTTGGAGATTGCACTTGGAATCACTGTGACTTTCTACACTTAACCACAAGATCAAAAACTAGGAGAAGCGGTCATGCAAAATTTGCTATGAATGTGATAAGTGTAAATAAAGTAAAAATATAAATGTGTTTATATTTATTATAAATTTCTTTCAATTATTGCAGAAAGCAGTAGTCAACACCCTAAATAGAGACTTGCAAGATGAAGAATAGAAAACCATTCTGGAAAAAAATTCAATAATAAATTGCTGACCGTGCTCAACAAAATACTGGGTAATTTTTAGCCATTCAATTTGACAATTAAATTTTCGTCGTAATCAATTATGTAATATGTTATATAAGTTGAACAAATTTGACCATGACTAATTCCTAGTAAGCATATATGTAGTATGTTATATAATTAGGAAGAAATTTGACCATTATGAGTAAATAATAGCATTGAGTTCTCAAAGAGATAAATGGTTTTGTCTTTTCATGAAACGTGACCTAAATAATAATTTGACATGAACTAAGTTATGTTAACATGTTTTCAAACATTTCACAAATGATCTAAAACTTTATGGAAGGATTACAAGTTACTGGTAACTAGATTTTCTGGGTAAGACAAATGTTTTTATCTTTTCCTGACACTAAGCTACAAAATGATTTTTGTATAAAGTACTGCTTGTTTGCATTATTATAATACTAATTACAAGGAATGCAGGTACCACTATGGTATATTTGTGATGATATTCATCTAAAAAATAATTCAAGGAGTGCAAACTTCGTCAAAAATCAGTCCAGAACAAGTAGATGCATTCAGAGCAAATATAACTGCCCAAATACTCAACTGACGAACCATACTGTTGGAACCTTGAGGAGTTTTGCAACTCTAGGTCAAACCTTTAAAAAGTAATTAATTATGAATGATGTCTCTAATTTGTAAATGGTGATGTTAACACTTAAATATTAAATCTGGTGTTTAATTTGTAATAGCTGATACTGATTTGATCGTAGGTGTTATGGATTATATCTGAGTTCGGAGATTAATTACAAACTGCTGATGTACTATTCTATCTACAATGTTATAAATCAAAAGATAAATGTTTTTATCTTTTGTTTTAAAAGTCATTTGCTTTTATTTTTTGGTTAAGGAATTAAAACAGTAATTTTTTATGTATGCATTTAGATTTATCTATGTTATTTACGTTAATGCTAATATACAATCTTTATGCAATTTCATAAAAAATAAATTGAGATAACAAACATATTTTAACAAAAAGATAAATAAATTTATCCTTTCATTAATATCCCATTTTTTGTTAGTGTGTATGACTATTTTCTGGATTTTGTTAGTGTGTACGATTAATTGGTGGATTTTGTTACTGTGTTTGATTAATTAGTATCACAATTGTAATCATTTTAATTATTAATTCATTACTGTTAATAGCAAAATATAAATTAAAAAGATAAAAACATTTATCTTTTTTATCCTGTAAATCACATAATATTATAATTTAACAGTGAAATCATTGTGCAATTATTTACTAATATATTGAAACAAAAATACCTTATAGGACACACATAATCAGACAACACGAACCTGTTAAATTTAGTACATACAACAAACTTAAAATATTGCCTTTACATGAAAATATAAATGCAATTATCTTTTCAAACCTTTGATGTCGGAAAAACAAAATAATGCAATAAACATTCAACATAACACAAAAAAAAAAATCAGAAAGCCAAATAAACAAATAATCATTCAACAAAAGAACAAGTTGCATAATATAAAATAAAAAGATAAAATTAAATATCTTTTTATTCACCTAAACCACAACATATAACAATGTAAACGTAAAATTGCAGAATTTCAATCAGTTCTTAACATTAATCACTCATAAAAATCAAAATTCATCACATCCATATAACCAAAATTTCATTTTACCATAGTATTCAATTATAACACTAAATTTATAATAATAAGTCAAATACAATGAATTTAAAACAACAATTCAATCATTCAAAAAACAACTTCTTCTATTATGTCCTAGTTTTTTACACTTTCCACATTTGTTTTGTTTAGCATGAAAATCGACACCTTCAATTCTATTCACTCTAGGCCTACCAGCTCCACAAACAGCTTTAGGAGGAAGAATAGTACATGATTCTTTAACTTCAATTGCTTCTTTATCAAAAGTTGGAATTGGATTTATTGCATATGAATAAGCAGCTCGATAAAACTCAACATTGAAGTAAGGCTCAATGTAATCATAAACAGAATTTTTAGACAAATATATATACTTCAAAACATGGGCACAAGGAAAACCCTTCACTTTCCATTGATTGCACCTGCAAATGCGATTTTTAAGATCTACTTTTTGCGATGTCGGAGAATGAACTTCAAAAATGAATCTGCAAAATTCAAAATAAAGCATATTAAATAAATAAGGTTATTACATTAACAAACCAAAAAATTTCCCACATTAAAAGCTGATCCTATATAATGTGTCTAATATACTAAAATCTCTATAATAATCATTTCTTTCCTGAACATAATATCACACTACAAATACATAAATCCTAAAATTTATAGTACATAGTTAAATAATACAAAAATTATCTTATTATCACATATTTCTCATTTAACTTTTTCATAAACTTAATGAGCAAAATATAAAAAGATAAATGCACATACCTTTTTCAGAAAAAGTTTGCACTAAAATATAAATCTTTGTTACCTGTTTACATCATAATCCAAAAAGAAAAAACACATACCTAGATGATTTAGTAACACTCCACCCATACCCTTCCTCCTTCAATTTCAACAAACAACCTTTCATTTTTGGACAAAGAACACTATTCCAGTTAGCTGCCTCTTCTCTTCGATTGGATATTTGCAACATAAGCTTAATATGAATACCATCAAGACATGCAGTTATAGGCAAATTTCTTTCATCCAAAATCCATGAATTGAAACTCTCCGCTACATTAGATTTATTTTCACCATATCCTTTTTCAGGAAAAAATAAATTAGCCCAATGATGATATGGCTTATCGTTCAAATATTCAATAGCTTTTGCAGCCCCAATTTCTTTAAATTTAGCCATAGCTTTTTCAAATTCATGAGCATTTAAAGATAAAGCACACTGTTCTACCAAATAACCTACCCAAGCACCCCTCCCACTTTTAACAATACCAATAATGTTACTTTGCATATGATGTAGACAATAAGAATGATGACTATTTGGAAAAAAATTAGGAATACTCAACAACAAACTCCAATGTCTATCACTTAAAAAAGTCAATGGTTTAGCAAACCTAAGAGCATTTCTTAGGTGGGTCAAAATCCAACTCCAACACTCTTCACTCTCTTTAGGCACAAGAGCCATTGCCAATGGAAAAAAAACCTGAAACATAAAACATCAACACCAACGATTATTATAAATAACATTTTCCAACAATAAAAAATATTATTTTCGGTTATACTACAGAACATTATAAAATTAGTGAACTGCGTAAAAAAGATATATTGTTCTATCTTTTTCTTCTATTAAATTACAAGTTCCTATTTAATGAATCTTAGAACTATAATACAGTAACTTGTTTATCAATATCTAATTATGTACTAAATAAGAAACTAATTAATAACATTACGTACCTTAATTCCCATTTTTAGCAGTAGCAGCCATCAAAATACCACATCGGCCTTTTAAAAAAGTTGCATCCGGAAAAATCATGGGTCGACAATGCTAAATCCAAATATACAAGCCTCGAAGCAAACAAATACTCTTTTAAATTGGTTAGTCTCTTCATCCACATCCATACTTGTATAACTTTTCGGATTATTTTTCCCAATTGCTTTCAAATACCATACTAAATCATTATATGATTTTTTTTTCATCACCATATATATCACTAATAGCCAATTTCCTAGCCTTATAAGCATAATAGTAACTTAAATCCACATCATAATCTCTCCTAAAACTTTTTACAATATCCTTTTTTTTTCTTTTCGGCTCATCACATATTTAATTAACAATCAAAGCTTTTACAAGATCACTGTTAATAGCTGGACAACTAACTGATCTAAATCCACCTCCACACGAATGACTTAGCTGAATATTTTTAATAATCAGTTGATCCAATTGCTTCAATTTGCAAGAAAACATGAATTCTAAATGAACATCATCTATAGCACATCGAACTATCACTCTCTCCTTATAATTCTTAACATATTGTACTTTAAATCCATTTTTCAAACAATATGCACTAACAATTCTACGAAATCTAATAGTCGAATCAAATATTTGTCCAACACCAGTAAAAAATTCTAAATTAGAATTTTTCTTCAACAATTCATGCAAGTTGTTTTCTTAGCAATAAGTGGAGTCTGAATCATCATTATATTCAATTAAATTAGTACTTGATTCTCCAACACTAACAACTGAGGCTGATTTACTACTATAAACAACAACATCATTTGAATTATTCTTGAAGCATATATAAAAAACTAAGAAATCCTCCTTTTTAAACCATGACAAGCACAATATAGCTTGTAGATCACTATCCGTCTCAACGTAAGTAGTTTAAGATTCTCGAACATAGAACACATCAAAGCATAAAGGAGTAAAGTATTCCACACCTCACAAACCTCACTTCTTACATAACTAATTGATGCATCCAAACCAAGATGAATACCAAATGAATTCTAATTAAAATCAAATACAACCATCACAGATATATCAGACCTGCGATTCAAAACATAAATAAGTAAACAACTATACAATTCAAATTTTTTTTATAAAACATTTTACAAAAAGATAAAACCAGATATCTTTTTTACTGCTGTTATGATATTGAATGAAATACAAAATTATACAACAATTTTAAAATAACATAAATGATTTTAAAAGATAATTGTTGTGTTATCTTTACATATAATTGTTATATTATCTTTACATACAATTGTTGTGTTATCTTAACATATAATTATTAATCATTTATCATTTGAATTATATATAAAAGATAACTGTTGCAGAATATAACCAATTTTTTTTAAGAAATTAATTATAACAAATTATTGTTATTTGCCATTGAAGCCTAAATAACCACTTATCTTTCTTTCTTTAGAGATAATTTTTAAAAAAGATAAAACTATTTATCTTTTTCACTCCTGTTTGGTTAAAGAAACAAAAATTATCACGACTATACAAAAACTACAATTAAATTCTCTAATAAACAACCATTAAAAGCACATTTCACATGTCATATGAAAATTTCAATTTAATTACACCATACCTTTCAGCAGCATGTTCAACTAAAGGAATACTTGAACTTTGAGTTTGCTCTTCCATTGATTGAACTACATAGTCCAGAAAATTAAAGAACAAATTAGCACATGTCGATATCATATATGTCAATTTCGGATTCAATTTAAAATTTAAAATTGCTCGATAAAATTATAATCCACGATTTGATTCGAAATTATAAAAATCACGTGAAAAAAAATAAAATATAAACAAAATAGAAAAATCACCTCTTAAATATCAGGAATTTAAAAAATTTATGTCGAATTATACAATATGAAGAAAAACGAAATTATTACAACTCACTTGAAAGAAATAATGATTGCATATCGAATTTGAAACTATTGACAAATTGGAGATATCGTGATCACGACGCCTGATAAATTCGAAGAGATCGATATTTTTAAACAAGAAAAAGGCACGCCATGTTTTTGTCCTGCAAACTTATTATTTAAAGCCTGAGTCCTTGAAAAAAAATTAAGATGTGGTTACGAGCCCTTGAAGCAACTGTTTATTTGATTTGTATACGTTCTGAATTGTTTCAAACGAGATTTGGGAGAAGAGAAATTTGTAGAGCTTTGCTACTACTTTCAGAATTGTGTGCAAAAGAATGAGTGTCTGACCCTTTATCTTTAAGTGTAGAAATGACCCTACACAGTTAGATTTAATATTATAAAGATCCGTCCGTTGTAATATATATATATCCTCAAAAACCTAGTCGTCACTAGGTATTTCGACCAAAGGGGTTAAATCCGAGATCGACCCCCAGATCGACCGCTCAGGGTCGATTTAGCTTAGTGAGGGCCGGTTATAAATGGTATATATTAAAGATTATTTTGATTTATTTTCCGTCTGTTTTCGTATTTCGTCGGTAATTCTTTCATACGAACTATGTTCGCAAAACTCCAAACATGAAAGTTGACTATAGTTTTGTAACAAACGCAATGGTGCAAGTTTTATGGTCAAATTCAACTATTTGCCCAAATTCCATTTTTGGAACCTAACTAAATAAGTAATTTAATTATCGCTAAAATAAAGGGTTGTTACATTACCAGCACCTGTACCCAAACTGGTAAATATTGCCTTATAATCACTTATCACCACATCATTTCCTCTGACTATAGTAGACATTGTATTAACCTAATCACAATCAGCAAGAGAGTTAGTATTACAGATGCACGATTTTTTAGTAGCCAAATCTTTTCTAATTCTAGCATCGTGTTCCATCGCGTAGGTTGGGTTAGGCAACGTGACTAGATATGTAGGAGCAAACAACACATACAAGAGTTTACCTTCTATAGTACGGTTTGTAATAATTGGGAGTGTCGAGATTTTATCTAGTTTATCTTCAATCATATCAGGCAGTGACACGGTCAAGGCCACAAACTTGGCTTCATCTTCATAAGGGACTCGATTAGGGGCAGTCGGGGAAAAGCATTGATGGACAGATCTAGTCAGAGAAGCATCCAAATCTGTATTCGAGGGTTTTGGTTTGTAGTTTTTTGCCATGAAAGAATCAATATATAATTATTTATTTATAGCAGTCATTTATTTAAAATAGTTTAAAAATAATTAAGTAATTATTAATGATGTTACAAAGTTCATTCATTATATTATTATTAATGTTTTTAAAATTAACTAAAAACTCTATAAATTAATATTAAAAATTAATTAAATATTTTATTACAAAATGTTTTAAATTAAATAATTATATATCTATGGTGATACTAATGTCATAAAAGTATTTACAAATGATAAATTATTTTATAAAAATAATCTTAATAGATAAATAATATTTTGTGATCGATATTTATAAACAATATTTGTAAAGGATATCTATAAATAATATTTTATACTAATACATCCACGGTATCCGTGTGCTGCAAATCCAAGTGCTTAATAGCCAGATTGTTTGGGAAAAAGAAGGAAGAAAAGATAAGGCAAAATAGATTCTTACCCGAATGGACCAATGCACTATAAAACCCCGATATTTAAATAATTAATATTAGTTAAGAAATAATTCAATAATAAAATAAGTTTGTTAAATTGTTTGAATTTGGCTATGGGAATTGCACCGTTGAGTCTATGGCGATTTTCTGGATCATTTCCATATAAAACACGTTAAAATCATATTTCAAATGTAGAAGTTATAATAAAATGATTTAGGAATCGAAAATTAAGAATTAAACTTAACACAACAACAAAAAAATATTGGCCAACATGTGTTGACCCCCGATGGGGTTAGGTCAACCAGGCGATCGACCCCTATGGGGCGTGGGTTAACCCGCTAAACGGGCTGGATATAAAAAAGTCCAGGTATGCGTCAAATGTTTTGAAAACTTAATTTCGTGAATCTAGGACATTTATTTATGAATCCAAATGTTAGTTCCATGACATGCTTGGTCTAGATCTAATAAAGCTAAACCTAAGGTCCGAGACCCTCTAGCACACCTATAAATAAGACCCCAGTGTAACATCCCGGATTTTTACTGCCTTTATAATATAATTTATTTTGGGATTCATTTTTATAATTATTTTTAATAATAAATTTGAAAAATGAATATTAAGGAAAATTCAAAATATGGATATATTTTAATTTCATGACCAATGTATATATGAATATAAAAGCGATATATAATGTTGTATGATTTTGTTTGTGTTTTTAATATGTTTCAAACTCCAGTTAAAAATCTAGATAATATTAATTGCAAATATTTTAAAATCTGAATATAACAATTATTTGTCAATCTTATGTTTTTACTTGCTATATTTACATACATATGCAAGTAAATGGTATTCTATATTGAAATTGCACTCTTAGATATTTTTAATATAAATAGATAAATTAAATAATTTGTCGTTTGCTTCATCTTTGAACATTTATGAGTATATGACATGAATTGATAAAATAGAATATAATCTAAAGCTAGGAAATTTCTTAAAGGCTAAGACTAAAATTTTGCAAGATATTATATATACACAAATGCGCAGTAGGATACAAAATCATTTGCTAAAACTAGCCTAAAAGCGTATAGTCATTTCCATGGCTGCTAGGAGCATTTGAAATGTATCACCAACATTCCATTCATAATATGTGTGAAGAACCAAACTTCCGTAGAACGAAAGTAAGGATAATCATAGAAGTATAACAGAATTAAAACAATAACAGATCACAGTTACATAGCAGAACATAAAAATCGTTGCAGCGGAAATGAAATGTCATCACAAACATCATCTCGGAACATCAGAGTACGCGGTACAGAATACACTTAGCAGAACAGATGTCTAAAACAGGGAAAGGGATAAAGTCTCAATCTCCCAAAATACATCAATATCCAATACTGTCTCAAATCTCAAGAAAATAAAGATAAAAAGAAAAGTTCTTCCAACATCTTCAGCAACAAGCTTGAGTCCAGAAATCAGCCCTACCTGAAACCTATCAATTGGCTGCCCGTGTGGAAAGAGGGCACCCGAGTTTGCAAAGTGAAACAAACTACGAGTCAGTCATGGGACTGGTATGAGAAATCTTACTAAACTAATAATATGGCTAATCACTGGACCACGCCGCTATCGCGGAACGGGTTTAATTCCAATTGATTGCCAGTGCATAAGTTTTATAAATTTTTTAGTCAAGAACAACGCATTGCTTTTTAGAAAATGAAATCATTATAAGACTCAAGTCCCATCACACAATGCAACGCAAACGGAGGACAGAGTTTTACCTTATAATGATAAAAAATGCTTGATACGTAGAAAATAACATTTTTAATATTATTATTAGTGTATAGTATGTTTCAAAAATACTTCAAAGTAAATGTATCAATCCTAGATGGCATAGTACCCCATCCTACTATGTCACCATATATAGGTTTACAATCAAGACCGTAATGTCGTATTGAATGTTGGTTTCCATCATGAGTCAAGGCTAGAAACGATCTCCTGACTGATTCGAGACACTCTAGCAATGTCTCAGGATCACACCTACAGGGAACCCTTGGATACAGTAGGGCCGGTCCACAAATACTTTAGTGGATTGGCAATTCCTGAACACACGCTTCCCGATCCTATTGAACCTATAAATTGGCCATTGCGACCAACAAAAAACCAAGGCGCCTCATTCCATCAACCACATAAGTAAAACGTCGGGCCGTGTTAAACCCAAACACCACTTCTAGCTAGAAAGAAACGTGTGCACTCCCTACGTTCCCTTGCTCCGTTTTTGACTCTACCGGGGTGTGAGGCTCGCGAGGTAACGTAATACACAAAGCTATGCCTAAATAGGCTATGCTTTGATCATCATCCACAAGGCTCTGCTTTTCAACAAAAGCCTTGATCAATTGCATCTTGGCGTGTCACATTGACAGTCCATACCATGCGATCGATAACTACCAATATATAACCTTCGAGCTCGTGTGTCTCAAAGAAGGGTGTATAGCAAAAGGATAAATCCTCCACCACCTTAGAAATATATTAATAGGTATCAGTTAAATTACATGGCACGAAATTCAATGTCGGACATGCATCCATCTACAAGTCCGTTCTGGGTCTGAACGAAACCGGAGTCACCTAAGTGCTTGCGTATCCGGACGATAAACAAGTACGTCCGGACAACTACCACTTTAACCCTTTATTGGTAGCTAGCTAATGCCAGACATCAGTAGTTATCCTTTTGACGTGAAGATCGCCGGTCTTCAATCGCCGTCTTCGATATCTTTAAATCGTCGTAAAATTATTTGAAATGAGTTGAACTTGGTCTCTTTAAATAATTTTTTGAATTATTATCATTTAAACCATTTAATATTGCTAATATCGATATACAATGATTTATCGCTATTTTTATTTATTTAAAAATAGCTCTATATAGTTAAATGACGTTTCGGGTCAATAAACATTTTAACATTCAAAACCATTCTTTTATTTCATATGAGATGTCGATAAAGTGTAAAATAAAATGTGACACTATAATCTATTCTTTTATTTACATCTAAAATGTAAATAAAAACATGACCTTTTATTTCTATGCTTTTCAATTATATCAAATTCCAAATAAAAATATAACCATTTAATTCATGGCCTTATTTGCATCTAAAATGTAAATTAATGTAACCTTTTATTATAATGTTTTGTTTCCAACTAAATTTGCAAACAAAAAATGCGACTTCTTCCTACGTTGTTTGTTTGCATCTAAAATTGCAAACAAAAATATGATTTTAATTCTAATGGTTTGTTTACATTTAAATTGCAAACAAAAATATGATTTTAATTATAATGTTTTGTTTGCATCTAAAATTGCAAACAAAAATATGATTTTAATTATATTGGTTTGTTTGCATCTAGAATTGCAAACAAAAATATGATTTTAATTATTATATTTTGTTTGCATCTAAAATTGCAAACAAAAATATGATTTTAATTATTATGTTTTCTTTGCATCTAAAATTGCAAACAAAAATATGATTTTAATTATTATGTTTTATTTGCATCTAAAATTGCAAACAAAATATGATTTTAATAATTTCAATGCATACTTGCGTCAGAGAATGCAAATAAAAGAATATTATATATTTCAAAGTGTATTTGCATAAGAATGCAAATAAAAGAACATTTTACGTTTCCATGTATATTTGCATAAAGAATGCAAATAAAAGAACATTTTATATTTCTATGTATATTTGCATAAAAGAATGCAAATAAAAGAATATTTTATATTTCTATGTGTATTTGCACAAAGAATGCAAATAAAAGAACATTTTACATTTCTATGTGTATTTGCACAAAGAATGCAAATAAAAGAACATTTTACATTTCTATGTATATTTGCATAAAAGAATGCAAATAACAGAATATTTTATATTTATGTGTGTATTTGCATAAAGAATGCAAATAAAAGAACATTTTATATTTCTATGTGTATTTGCATAAAAAATGCAAATAAAAGAACATTTTACATTTCTATGTGTATTTGCATAAAGAATGCAAATAAAACAACATTTTATATTTCTATGTATATTTGCATAAAAGAATGCAAATAAAAGAATATTTTATATTTCTATGTGTATTTGCATAAAAGAATGCAAAAAAAAAAAAGAATATTTTATATTTCTATGTTTATTTGCATAAAGAATGCAAATAAAAGAAAATTTTATATTTCTATGTATATTTGCATAAAAGAATACAAATAAAAGAATATTTTATATTTCTTTGTGTATTTGCATAAAGAATGCAAATAAAAGAACATTTTATATTTCTATGTGTATTTGCATAAAAGAATGCAAATAAAAGAATATTATATATTTCTATGTGTATTTGCATAAAGAATGCAAATAAAAGAACATTTTACATTTCTATGTGTATTTGCATAAAGAATGCAAATAAAAGAACATTTTATATTTCTATGTGTATTTGCATAAAAGAATGCAAATAAAAGAATATTTTATATTTCTATGTGTATTTGCATAAAGAATGCAAATAAAAGAACATTTTACATTTCTATGTGTATTTGCATAAAGAATGCAAATAAAAGAATATTTTATATTTCTATGTGTATTGGCATAAAGAACGCAAATAAAAGAACATTTTACATTTCTATGTATATTTGCATAAAATAATGCAAATAAAAGATCAATTATATTTTCTATGTATATTTTCATAAAAGGATGCAAATAAAAGATCAATTATATTTTCTATGTATATTTGCATAAAAGGATGCAAATAAAAGATCACTTATATTTCTATGTATATTTGCATAAAAGGATGCAAATAAAAGATCAATTATATTTTCTATGTATATTTGCATAAAAGGTTGCAAATAAAATATCAATTATATTTTCTATGTATATTTGCATAAAAGGATGCAAATAAAAGATCAATTATATTTTCTATGTATATTTGCATAAAAGGATGCAAATAAAAGATCAATTATATTGAAATGGCGATTCTATTCCAAATCAATAATTTTACTAAATGATTTAATTTATCGATTTGGCGATTCTAGTCCAAATCAATAATTTTACCAAATGATTTAATTTATCGATTTGGCGATTCTAATCCAAATCAATAACTTTACAAAATGATTTAATTTATCGATTTGGCGATTCTAATCCAAATCAATAACTTTACAAAATGATTTAATTTATCGATTTGGCGATTCTAATCCAAATCAATAACTTTACAAAATGATTTAATTTATCGATTTAGCGACTCTAATTCAAATCAATAACTTTACAAAATGATTTAATTTATCGATTTGGCGATTCTAATCCAAATCAATAATTTTACAAAATGATTTAATTTATCGATTTGGAAATTCTAATCCAAATCAATAAATAAACAATAATGATTTATCTTATATTGAAACACAAACAAATCTGTGTTTATACATGACCCGCAAACAGATAAAACATCCACAATACCATCACATAACAGATCTGAATTATATACATTCAATCGTCACATAATAATTAAATTAATTAATTAATTAATATAAAAGAAGAATTATCACCGTCGTATCGCTAATTGGTCTAAAATTCAAATAGCTTGAAATTGTCCCTTTTCAGTCTAGGAATGTAGATCTTGTCTCTACGATTGCAACGCTTCTGAAATCGCGTTATTCTGAGTTCATATGAATTAGTTATGGTTAAATTTAGATTGATAATTTTTAAATAAGATTAAATAAAAAACTTAAGAAATTAACCTTCTTCCTGTTGTTCAAAGTCACGGCCGTTAGTTTCAGAAATGGGTTCGATCTTAGGGTTGATTATCTCTTCCGATCTACAGCACTAGAGAACGATCAGAAGACGGCTCGTCGAAGAGCTACCAGCGGCGCACTAGGGGGCCCACGCGTGTGCAGCTCGGTGGAGCCTAGGAGGAGGGCGGCAGTGGTCTTAGGCGCGGATTTAGGGGTCTGGTCCTCGACGTTCGAGCCCCTAGAGATCGATCAAGCCGTATGGAAATGAAGAGCAAGAAAATCTCTTCAAAAGCCTGAACTGGAGTGAGGAATTTTATTGAGAGGATCGGTGGATTTTAAGGGATGAAAAGGAGAGCACGGTGGCCATCGATTTTGTATGAATGAGGCAGCTAGAAGAAGGATGAATAGTGTTTTTAGGGTTTCTTTGTATTATTTATAATATTTAAATGTAATTTTTACAAATAAAACATTACATCTTAAATTAATCCGATTTTAGTCCAACCAGAGTTGACCGTAGACAATAGCCCCTGTTTCAGATCCAATGGGCTAGGTCTCGTCAGCCCAAACAACTGTCTGTAGCCTGAAATCTTTAATTTATTATTTAAATCATTTAAATAATCGATTTAATCATCTATTTAAATTCATCGGGGCTACATACGAACTCAGAAAAATCCAGAAAAATTATTTCTGGCTTTGTTTTGACGACACGGTCCTAAAAAAAATTAATTTCATCAAATTCTGAGACTGTTCGAAAAATGGCTATTTTCAAGTCGATCAGATTTGAGTAAAATTGACAAAACACATTTTTGTTTGCCACGCTCATATATTAATTCGAAAAATTATGAAAATTGAAACCTAGCAATAATTTTTCATTCCGAGTCCGACAAAAGTAGTTTCGTTGAAAACGCAGGTCGTTTGAAAAGTGGTCTTTTATACGGGCTATAAATTATACTACAGCGACCATCCTGAATATTCAATTGGTCATATCTTTAGATTCCCGCTATGAAATTTCGATTTTTCGGATTCGTTGGAAATATATTTTCAAACAGATTTAGATATTTTTGGTTTCAATAAAATCCGTTAAATTTTGAATCCGTACATTCGGTCAAAGTACAGGTTTGACTTTTCAAACTATCGTACTATTCTTGATTTCTTTGCAAATCAAAATGAATACTTTTTCTCTAACTTCGATGATAATAAATTTTTAATCGTTATTATTTAAAATAAATTATTTTAATTATTCAAAATTCACTGAAATAGCCAAAATAAAAATTTTAAATTGGTTCGGATTTTCCGGGTTGTTACAATATGCAGCCTACACACCTCCTTTTTCAATTAAAAAGGCAGCTATATCCTAAAGAAGCTTAGCAACAATGTAAACTTTAAAAATCAATGTTGTACATATACACATGGGTTATTGATCTGGCCGTGGCTTAAAGCTGATAGAATTCTTTGAGGAAGTGACTAAACAACACAGCATTTTATATCAAATAAGAAGTCTATACTATTTAATATATAGGACTGTATGCTCTAAGATACATTCCTTAGGAGCTAAGCAGGGGATATTTAATCGCAATACACATAGCTATATGTCTTTCAAATAGCTACAACCTTTAGCTATATCCTTTCTATATATATTTTCAAACAGCTAATATACATAGCTGCATACTTTAAATCAAACTAGCTAGCTACAGCTTAGACATTCCATCAAGGTGCATTTCTTTACACATGCAGGTCCATTTAATACCCATTAGTTTATCATTTTGTCTCACCTATATATACACTTGCAAACTGTATCCATTCATAAGCGATTCGATTAAAACTTAAAACAAAATGGCATCATGCAAATGTTAAAAATCTGGAAAATAAGGTCGAACAAAACCATGGCAAAAACAGTGACCAATCTTGCCAAAACCCGTAGCCAGGGAGCTAGAACAGAGAACTTGAAACCAGAAATGCCCAAAAACCAGTATTGGTGAGTAAACCCCATTTATAACTCTATTTGAACCTACCCTTAAATGTTTTACTGTGTACTGTGAGTTATATATCTGCTAGTTTATGAGGTATTATGGTTCATTTGAATTAGATCCAAGTCTGGGAACTAGAACTCATGTAATCACCGCAACTTGAAATCAAAACCACGGAAACCGCAAACATGAAGTTTGTGAGTAAACCCATATATTTTACTATTCTCTGTTATTTGTTCACTGCTATATAATTAATTGCAAGTTGTTAAAACTGGGTATGTTAATTGTGTATGTATTACTTACATAGACATTGTAATTAGATCTTTTTTTTTTTTTTAATTATAGAATACTATGGAAACAAGTTGCTGTGTTCAAAGCAGAAGCACATTTTTAATTATATCCCGTTGCTGAAAATCTTCAACCAAATTGTTAGAGAATTTTAGATTCTTAATTTTTTATATGAAATATATAAGTATACAACCAAGTATAAGTTAAAAACAGTTTAAACTTGAAAGATACTGGAATACATGTTAAAAACAGTAAGAAGCAACTTAAAGTAATAAACCAAAGGAAGATTGGGAAAGGAAAATAATTAATACCATAGACAAGTAATTTAATGAACATATGCTGATTAAAAAAATGATGAACACAAGAATGTAATGTAGTTTGTTTTTCGGAAGAACACATGGATATTAATTTTTTTGGAAACGATGATTTTTGACAAATCCTTGAACAAATGTATGCACAAGTGAAGTTGTTGTAGTTAATGCTGAGCTTGTGCACTACGTTAAAGCAAAGATATGTACTGTAATTAAAACAACCGAATCATGTATGTAAATTGAAGTAAAACATGAAAAGTAAGACAAAGTTTGATAAAAACATAAGCACAAACATCAACTGTACTAGGTAAAAAAAATGAGCACAGAAAGAATGAAAGAAGCAAGAAGGGAAGCATCAGGAAAGGGGGTGCTTGTGTTAAGGGGTGTGTTAAGGGGTGTGGGGAGTCATATCTGATATCAAAGCCTAAGGTTACAAGATACCATATTATTTTATAAAGTAAAATATTTTCAAAGAAAATGGATTTTCAAGAACAAAGTATTTAAAAAAATAAAATTTTACAAAACCCCCTTAAGTTCAGCAAAACGTTCCTTTCGTTCTATTGAATCTAATTCTTACTGAGGATGTCGCAATTCTGGTTTAGTTTCATAGTCACCTCCAAGTCTTGGCACTGACAGAGCCATAAGAGAATGTGCAGGATCCAACACCTAGGGTGGAGCCACCGCTTATCCATCAACGACGTCTAAATTCTCCAAGTTTTGCAAGGATTTTTCCAATTTAGAAAGCCGGCATTTTCAAGGACAGGGAATTTTGTTAAGACTGAGACTTGGTTGAGGAACACTAGAAGGATATTTGGCCTTATGAGACTTGGAGACAGAGACAGAGAGAGAGAATTCACCTTTCCTTGTGGCATTCGAAGGGAGACACTTATTATTAATGGGAGGTGATACAGGTTGAGGTTGGAAAGCTATGTTGGAATGGTTTTCAAGAGAGGTTCAAAAGAAATATTTATCCCATGCCAAGGAGGAAGTACAATTGGAGAGATTCATCAATTTGAAACAAAGAGATTTGTCAGTCGAGGAATATGTAGACCACTTTAATAAGTTTCGGAAATTCGAGCTAGAACTAGTTAATACACAACACGAATGCATCGAAGTTCGCTAAAGGGCTAAACCAACCCCTTCAAGGATTAGCTCTTTCTCGTATACCATTAGGAGCTATGTTTTAGTCCTTAGTGAATATGGCTCTCATGTCAAAGGTAGCTAAGGAAGATGTAATGAACCACTTGGAATAGGCCTAAGTCCCAATCCAAAAAAGCCCAATTGAAATTTAAAGTCATTCTAAATGGATCATTGGTTCATGTAAGGAATACATAAACAGAACCAAATTAAAAACAAAATTAGAGTCTCACAATGGATGGGATAAAATATAATAACTGAAAATAGATATTGTTTAGCGGGAAAAATTATCGTACGCCGGCACCCAATGTGTATGTGTGAATGACTATCCAAATAAGCAGTAAGTAATGTAAATGCGGGGAGACACAACTTTTATAGTGGTTCGGCACTAACACCTACATCCACTTTATTATTCTCATTCATCATACCTTTGGTCGATTACAAAATTTTACAAGTTCGGACAATAGCTAAGTTCAAAGTGTTACAATAGAATAACAGAATATATGTTTGTTCTACACTTTGACTAAATTCCCCTTCTTCTCCTTCGTTAAGAGGCGTTGACTTGGTCAACAATATCCAAGTTTAGTGTTCCTGTACATGAAGTCCAAAAGTAGCATAGCAATCCTTTTTGATGTTCAAGCGTTAGTGGAAAGCATGCATGCAATGTTTTAATTATCCGTTCGAGCTACCATGGCCATGGTGGAGGTGTTGGAAGCCATTAATGAGTGTTTGGAGCTCTCAAGGTCTAGAAATTCCAAGGGAGAAGCCTCAAAATGAAGGCCAAGGCTTGGGGTATTTATATGAGGAAGGTTAGTTGAGCAACAGGGACCACAAAAGCCAATTTTCGCACCCAAGAAAAAGCCTTATTCAGAAAATTCGCACCCCTTGGTGTGGGTTTCAAAATTTTGCACCCCTCCGGGAGGGGGGGGGGTCGAAATTTCGAACCCTACTGTGGGGTTCTAAATTTTGACCCTCCCTGGGGGGGTCAAAATTTAGAACCCACTGGTGGGTTTCAAAATTCAATCCCACCAGGGGGGTCGAAATTTCGAATCCACCAGGGTATACGAAATTTCGAACCCCTTGGAGGTGTGCGAAATTTCGACCCCACCAAGGGGTACGAAATTTCGAACCCCTTAGAGGGGTGCGAAATTGATGGAGGGTGAGGCGGAAATCATGCTGCCGTGGGAGTTGAAGTTCCTGGATGCGAAGTAAGGGAATTCGTAGTTTTGCTGGTCCGAAGTGAAGGAATCTGAGCTTCCGGCATGGAGAAAATCAGATGAATCGAGCGGTGCCCACTAGTACGACCTAACCGGCTAGATCGATCGCCGCTGGGATTGTGGGGCCGTGGGCCCCCAACGGCGCTGCACGTGGGTCCTCTTGACGGCTCGCCTTCGGCTCGGAGCATGGCTCGCCTTTGGCTCAGATGATGGCTTGAGTAAAAGTTCATGAGGCCCGACAGAGGCCATCTGATAGAGGTTTCGGGTCTCCTTGCGTTTGCGACGTGACTTCGACCCAATTGCTTTGTGTTTTTTGACGCTTGAGCATGTCGCTCACCAAATACTTGACGTGTGATAGCTTCGACCAAAAAGCGTGTCAACATTTGCCCCCCAAAACATATCTTGCTTGGTACAAGGAAGGTGTGTTTTGCAAGGAGAAGAGAAATCTAAAGACCAAAGCCAGGAGAAGTCCGGAGCGAGCTTCTATATTTATAAGGTAGAATAGCCATGACCACGCCGGATCGTATTATCCAGAAAACCATAACCGATAAACCAGAAATCCGTGACAACTTCAGATTATATTAGTGGAAGACCATGATCGGTAGGGATCCTATTAAGGAGAGAAATCCGACGATCGCTTGGGATCATATTAAGGAGAGAAATCCGACGATCGCTTGGGATCGTATTAAGGAGATAAATCCGATCGCTTTAGATCATTTTGAGAGAAAGCCAAGATAACCACATAGCCAGATAAACATATGAATTGTCAGGTGAAGACAATCCAATAACCAAACGAGCTGGATCTATCGACCTAAAGTTTAGGACTCAAGACTCGCCACGAGTTGCAGCAACCTTATCGAGGTAAGGCAAGAGGCTAAGGTAGTCATGAGTGGATATTCTTGTCGTGTCACTGACAAGTCCACACGATGTAATCCAAGGTCATTGACAAGGCAACCCACTAATCCAAACGAGAAGGATCGTATGAGATCCGAAACTCGCCACCAATCCATGAGTGGATATTCTTGTCGAGTCACGGACAAGTCCACCCGACATAATCCAAGGTCGTTGACAAGGCGACCACTAATCCAGACGAGAAGGATCGTACGAGATCCGAAACTCGCCACAAATTCGCGAGTGGATATTCTTATCATGCCACTTAACAAATCCACCCGTTGTAATCTAAGGTTGTGGACAGGGCGACCCACTAATCCAAACGAGCAGGATCGTGCACAATCCGAAACTCGCAACCAATCCATGAGTGGATATTCCAGTCGTGTCATGGACAAGTCCACCCAACATAATCCAAGATCATTGACAAGACGACCCACTAATCCAAACAAGCCGGATTGTGCATGATCCGATGCTTACCACGAGTCAAGGCGATCTCGCCGAAGTAGGACGAGAAGCCAAGATAGCCAGCCGCTTATTAGAGTTTGCAATCCCATTATCGATTTCATACTTCACAAGTAAGCATCCTCACTTTGCGAAGTAATTTTATCAAAGTTATAGAAGCTAGGGATTTTTACTAAAGCCAAAGGAAAACCCAATGGCTCGCTATCCGTAAAGAGCCTGCCTAGGGAGCTGGCCTACCTCCGCACATGGGTAAGTGGACCTGGCCATTTTTTGATTTCAAGTTCATTTATTAAGGAAAGCGAATAGTTTATTGCTTGTGAAGAGCATGCCTAGGATCTCTCTGGTTCCTCTTACATGGGTAAACAAACATAACCATTCACAATCCAAAGCCGAGAAATGTAAACTTTTCATGAATAACCAAAAGGAAGGATACATCCAAAGGACTAAAGTCCTCAAAGCCAAAACCATGGGCCGAGGCCTGAATAAATAAATCCAGAGTCCATAAGCCAAAGAACCAAAGGTTTCCAAAAACCAAAGCCCAAGCGCCGAGGGCATTAAACCAAGATCCAAGAAGCCGAAGAATCCAAAAGATAGAAAGCCAAGAAACCAAGACGGAGGTTTCGAGACCAGAAGACCGGAAAACCAAGACTAATATCCGAAAGACCATGAAGGACCAAGATTACATAACCAAAACATCCACTAAGTTGAAATACCAGATATGCAAGCCAAGAGATATTGTTGCCAAGAAGACTTGCATCCAAGGCACCATAGCCAATAAGGGGTCTATTTTGTAGTGGAGCCCTGAGCGCGGAGCCCGAGCCTATCCTGAGTAGTAGCTGGGGGTAATGTCTGTCTAGGCGCCACTACCTGAGTCTTGACAAACCGTTTAAGCCCCCCACGGTTGATACGCTCCTCGATCATGTCCCTAAGGTGTCGACACTCGTTCGTGTCGTGGCCAGGGAGCTCATGGAACACGCAATACTGACTAGAATCTCTTTTCCCCTGAGTGAGCTCCTGCCTAGGAGGCTGTCTGAATGGAGCGATAAGGTGGACTTCCAAAAAGATATCTTGTAGAGTGTGGGTAAGCTTTGAGTAGGATGGGAACTTAGATCTCTTCCTAGTCGGCCGAGCGATCGCTACGGGACTTGCCTTTGCTTGAAACTGTAGACCGACTATCTAAAACTTGTAGATCCGTGCTTCCATGGGGAATGGGGGTGCCCCCCGAGTGTCGAGGGAGCGGCGCTGATCCGAGGAACGACATCGTCCTGCTGTGGAATGTGCAAGGTTGCCCCCATGTCCCGAGTTACAAACTGCGGAACATAGGCACTTGTTCCAATGACGTCTGTTTGGTCAGTCGACCTTCCAAATCCATGTAATCTACCTCAATCCGAGCGAGGAACGTGTTCATAACTTCTGCTCTCCGATCAAGACAAGCGATCAATCCTCTAGCCAATTGCGCTAAGTCCTCTTGAGTAACCAAGACTGAGAGTTCTTCCGTCATAGTCCGTTCTTGACTCTCCTCGCTACTAGTGGTACGAACATTAGAGGTAGCATCGAGCCATTTACGTTTAACTATGTCGAGAAGCGATTAGCGAAGTCGAAGTCAAAAACTGAAACCGAAGTCGAGATCCATAGACAAATCCGAGATACTTATCCAAACCAGAGGTCAAAGCCGTGCGCCCTCCTTCCTGGCGTGCCAAAATTTTTGGTGGGCAAAATTGTCGCATGCCATCACCCAATGTGTATGTGTGAACAATTATCCAAATAAGCAGCAAGTAATGTAAATGCGGGGAGACACAACCTTTATAGTGGTTCGACACTAACACCTACATCCACTTTATGATTCTCATTCATTATATCTTTGGTCGATTACAAAGTTTTACAAGTTCGGACAATAGCTAAGCTCAAAGTGTTACAATAGAATAACAAAATATAAGTTTATTCTACATTTTGACTAAATTGCCCTTCTTCTCCTTCGTTGAGAGGCGTTGACTTGGTCAACAATATCCAAGTTTAGTGTTCATGTTCATGAAGTCCAAAAGTAGCATAACAATCCTTGTTAATGTTCAAGTGTTAGTGGAAAGCATGCATGCCATGTTTTAATTATCCATGCGAGCTCCCATGGCTATGGTGGAGGTGTTGGAAGCCATTAATGAGTGTTTGGAGCTCTCAAGGTCCAGAAATTCCAAGGGAGAAGTCTCAAAATGAAGGCCAAGGCTTGGAGTATTTATAAGAAGAGAGGAAGGTTAGGTGGAATTAGGTGAGCAACGGGGACCACAAAAGCCAATTTTCGCACCCAAAACAAGGCCTTATTCAGAAAATTCGCACCCTCTGGTGCAGAGTTCGAAATTTCGCACCCCTCTAGAGGGGGTCGAAATTTCAAACCCTGCTGTGGGGTTCGAAATTTCGACCCTACCAGGGTGGTCGAAATTTCGAACCCACCAGGGGGTACGAAATTTCGAACCCCTTGGAGGGGTGCGAAATTTTGACCCTACCAGGGGGTATGAAATTTCGAACCCCTTAGAGGGGTGCGAAATCGATGGAGGGTGAGGCGGAAATCATGTTGCCGTGGGAGTCGAAGTTCCTGGATGCGAAGTAAGGGAATCCATGGTTTTGCTGGTCCGAAGTGAAGGAATCTGAGCTTCCAGCATGGAAAAAATCGGATGAATCGAGTGGTGCCCACTAGTTCGATCTAACCGGCTAGGTCGATCTCCACCGGGACTGTAGGACCCTGGACCCCCAGCGTCGCTGTGCCCAGACCCGCTTGACCACTCGCCTTTGGCTCGAAGCAAGGCTCGCCTTTAGCTCGGATGACGGCTTGACTAAAAGTTCATGGGGCCCGAAAAAGGCCATCCGATAGAGGTTTTGAAACACCCGACCTCCGTCAAGGTAACTCACAAAGGGAATACCTTAACTTCGGTGGAGCATTTTTAGTACAAGATGCAGAAAAATTACCCGACAGACAAATAAAGCAACGGCAAATAAATAAAACTTTATTTCATTGATAAACAGCTTGTACAAAGATTGTTTTACAATACCAAAGTATCCTGTCTTGTTTAACAAAAATAAAGAAGAATAAAATGAATTCCCCAAATAAAGCATGAGCCAGCCATAACAGTAGAAGAGAGAGTCCAGGCAACACGTCAAAGAGTCTTCAAGCTTGGAAAGAGTAACGGTCCAAAAAAAAACTGAGCTATTCCCTCCTTGACTACCTAAGGGGAACAGAAGAAAAGAAGACGAGAGAAAACGGGTCAGACAATAAGTCTGGTAAGTTCAGTGATTACTAACATTTAAACAAGGAAAAGGGATCATGACAGAAGTAACAGAACATAGGACAATACCCTAATATAAGACAAGATAGGTTGAACATATGATCGCACCCATTACTATAACCTCTGCACCACCTAACTAGTGTCTCAACTAGTAATCTATATAATACGGTCCCAATCCCCGCAGTGGTGGTAGCCTTCAGGTGTACATCTGTATTTGAGGATTCCACCTCAATCAGCCCAATTGCCATGAATATGTTAGATGTACCTTACTACCCTATCGATCGGCTCCCTACCTGTGTTAACTTGCCATGTGTCTGTGTCAGTCGGCCCTCTCTTGCTTGTAGCTACCCTGTGCTGGTCCCACCATAAGGTGTATCAATCCTTATGATATCGACCCCGACACGATTCAAGAATGCATAGTGTAAAACTACTGGTACCCAGTGCCTGCTTTTTTCACTCCGGAGTACGTGCACGCCCGTAATCCGCCGGAACCTACACTGACGTACCCCCAGCCGCTATATTGCCTGCTTATAATCATCCCACTAATATTACCCACCAACCCGACATTTACTTAACCTTCACACGGATTCAAGCATGTTTATATAATGGTTAAGTTTTATGGGCCTATATTTACTAATATTACCCACCAACCCGACATGTACTTAACCTTCCCACAGATTCAAGCATGTTTATATAATGGTTAAGTTTTATGGGCCTATATTTACTAATATTACCCACCAACCCGATATGTACTTAACCCTCCTACTCGTCATGTCATGTTGGTTAAGTGGTTCTTATTAACTTAACTTGTCTCACTTATCATGTTGGAATTGTTAAGTGTGACTTATTAACTTAACCCTGTTCATTCATCAGGTTATATTGGTTAAGTATTTCCCATTTAACTTAACCTCATTCACTCATCAAGTTATATTGGTCAAGTGTCATTAATCAATTCAAGTTAACTTAACCCATCCACCTGTCATGTCATGTTGGTTAAGTGTTTCCTTCTGGTGTTGACTTGACCCTATCTCAAATCATGTTATATTGGTTAAGTGTTGCCCTCTCGTGTTAACTTAACCCTTCCCATATATCATGTTATATAATTGGTTAAGTGTTTCCCTCTTGTATTACTTAACCCCACCACATATCATTATATACTTTGGTTAAGTGTTACCTTAGTTAACTTAACCCTATCATCTGCTTAATTAACATGCTACAATGGTTAAGTGCTCTAAATTTACTTAACCTCACCCACTTGTCTAATTAACATGTTGTAATGGTTAAGTGTTCTAATTTACTTAACCTCATCCACTTGCCTAGTTAACATGTTATTATGGTTAATTTTTCTAAATTTACTTAACCTCACCCACTTGCCTAGTTAACATGTTATTACGGTTAAGTGTTCTAAATTTACTTAACCCTACCATTCCACTCTTGTCTTATCATTAATTTATTGATTAAAGCACAACCACTCACATTAGACAGGTATTGTTGCGGTCACTGAATGTGTCGGTCGGTTCCGGGCAGTTTTACACCGCAACTCAATCTAACCTCGGGTTCTTATTGGGCTCAATGCCCTAACCTCTCACATTAGATAGGTATTGTTGTGGTCACTGGATAGCCGGGCAGTTTTACACCACAACTCAATCTAACCTCGGGTTAGGCATAATCATCTTTTCTACAATTTACATATTTCTTATTTATAACAAATTCCATATGTAAATTATTCCCAATTTAATTATACCATAATTATCCTTTTAATTATGCTCACAATTGATGGTATACTAAATATACCATTTCATGAACCAATCTATACCATGTAATTTTCATGTTTATTCTTCATATTTATATGTAAATTATAAATCAATTATTGTCATGACCCACTTTCCCCCTAAATCGTGTTCATAATCTTTGGTATATAAAAATTACGCTATTTAAATGCCACTAATCATTGACATGTGCCAAACATGCCAATTACATATAATTTCATGTTTACTCCAACGATATCCCCCGTTTATACGTTCGCAAAATTACAAGGAATGTTAGGCTCGATATTTTAGCCTGACTTATAACCACAAAAGGGAAAAGCGAAGAACATGAAATATTCTAATATCATAAAAATATGTGACATATAGATTTGGCATAGGATAATGAACTTGCAAAATTTAGATCCGATTAACATGAATCATAGCATATGAATTTACATAGAATTTACACAAATTAAACATGTCATGTAAAGGGGAACTTGTGACTAAGTTGGATCTAATTATCATGTAAACTTGATATAGGTCTAGCATGGAGGTTTAACATATGAGCACAATTTTAAACCATAGCTTAGCATATTAACTTATGTATGTCAAAACATAAGAAAGCTACTATAAACATATTTAAATCACAACTTAGCATAATAACTTATGTGTTAAAACATAAGAGAGCTACAAATCCAATCTTGCAACATAAATAGATTCAACTTAACATGGTTCTAAATATACATGAATGTTGATCTGACATGTGAGCATGTGCTTTAGATCATAAACTTGCAAGTAACCACCGAATTATAACATGATATGTTTCACCATTCAGTTGGCATAATACGTTCATTTCCCAATCATAATAAATCCCAATATATAAAATATGGTATGTTCATCACCACAAGCATATAGACATGATCAATCGCAACGGTAATTTAAGATAAATGAGAATCAAACTTTATTTATCTTATACATAACCATCATTCTATATTCGAATTACAACATGTCATGTTTCAATTAAAAGAGCGATTAAATCTACGTAATAACCAACTTACAAACAAAAAGGAATTCTTGATTTCTGAAATCTGAATTCTGAAGTTGGTATGCTTGCCTTTGATGTAGATCGTTGAATTAGATTAGTTTAATTTGATTTTGATTCAGGTTTTTATCTTGTCTTGGAATTGAAAGCGGTGACGGCTACTCCAAGTTCTCTATTGATGGCATGATAGTTCCAGGATTATTTTTGTGTGATTTTAGGTTAAGCATTGGGTTGTTTATATAGAATTTCAATTTAATTAGAGCCGTCGGATGATCCTAGAGTTAACCACAACCATTCAGTCAGGATAGGGTGACACCTCAGCCCTAATGACTCGGCAAGGAGTCAGAAAGGACTCAACAACGACTCACAGTATGGATCAGAACACACCAGAAAGCTGTGCAGGCTTTTAGCCCGACCTGGGCGCACTTGGCAGGTGCGCCAGTGCAATTTTTGTACTGGCGCACTTCCCAAGTGCACCAGTGCATTTCTATTATTTTTTCTGGTTTTCTGCTTAACTTCGTTCGTCCATATCTCCTTCAAATGGTGTCCGTTTTACGCAAACTCGGACTTTATCTCAAGCAGAATTTCGAGACAAACGCAATGGCGTAACCCATATCCCTTAATTCTCACATTTGAAATTAATTATTCTTTGATTCATTACTATAACGTTAACAGAAAATACGGGGTGTTACAGGTTTCGAGTCTCCTTGCATTTGCGACGTGACTTCGACCCAATTGCTTTGTGTTTTTTGACGCTTGAGCACATCGCTCACCAAATACTTAACGTGTGACAGCTTCGACAAAAAAGCATGTCAATAGATATGCCACTAAATAAGACCACAATAATATCAACTACATTAAATTCCAACTGTCATATCAAGATACACCAATAATAATATATCATGATTATAATAAACTGCCAAATATGATGTTGATAATAATAATAAGCTATAAAATCTTCTTCGCGAGGATCCAGTCTCCATGACCTCATCACTCAAGCGTTCCCATCTAATGATCTGTTTAATTGTTATAAGGAGGGAGGTCATAACAACAAGTTCTGGTGAATGAAAATCATTAACTTTAAGGAATGTCTATTTCCAATACTTGGCAGTATGAATTTATCAAATTATGTCTATGCAATTTCAACACACAAATATATGTACGAACTGGGTGGACAAATCTAAAGTCACTTAAGGTCAACATGCTTATATAAGGGCGGATGTCTATTGTCGCTTAATACCCTACGAGGTGGACTATCATTTGGTCACTTAAGGCCATTATCTATATTTAATAATTGGAGGATTCCTACTAACACTTAATACCCTATGGAGGACCCTAGACACTTAAGATCAAAGCAAAGATTCAAACAACGCTGGTAATGATATACTGAGTTACTATTTGCTATAAAACGTTTTGTAAAAGATGGATAACACATATTTGACTCACTCTCATTTGCTAGAGATATTAGTGAATGGGTAAGCTGAGTTTATAGGGATAATGAATTAAATGTTCCATCTGTATGAGATCAAACGATTTTTTAGTTTCGAGTTTCATAATTAGTTGAGTAATTTAAGTTTGGTATATGGGATTTAGATATGAAAACGATGCATGTGCTGTACATGATTGTTCCTGGTTTGTAGAAAATGTGCCAGCTTCTTTATTCTTTAGTTTGTCCCAGTTGTATGTTTATTTAAAAAAATAGAGAACTTGTTCCAAGATTTGTACAAAAACTAAATGTGATTTAGACGCATCATGTATTTTTAATAGAGAACTGGTTCCAACAGTTGTACGAAACTTAAAATATGATTTATACGAAGCATGTAAATATAATAAGGTTTATACAAAGCAAGTCAAAATATGCAAAGTTGTTTTGTTATATCATTGCAGAGGTTTGTTAAGAGAGAATTGTGAACCGAAGTAAAAAATATGCAGTGTGACATACATACATGCATACATACATACATACATACATATATATATATAGCATATGTGAACTGGCTTTGCATGTCATGGATAAGCATGATAGTTTTTTCCTTTTTTTCAAATTTGAACCATAGGATTTTAGTATATAGTGTGGTTGTCATTTATATGTACATCAGAAGGCATTTGTTGATGCTGAAAAGAAAAAAAAAACATTGATACAACTGAATTTGGTCATTTGGCGTAGATGATACATGATGATATTGCTGCTTACATGTACTTCTCCTTCTAAGTTAGGGTGGTAAATAAAAAAAGTAGGTTGATATGTTGCATGCATAACGTAGTAATAAAGTAGATATATATAACATGTGATACTCTCAGTTACAGTCATAGTAATAAGTATAAGAAGCCGAGTGGAAAACATGTATACAAGAAGTATGAATGGTGCAAATGACACAGAAGTGGAATAAACATATATTCATACAAAAACAAAAGTTACAATATTATTCCGACAGTTGAGAACAGAACGAACAAATTACAGAAAATGAGCAAATGAGTTATTGATAGTAAAAACGGTATTTAACGCAAATGTGAATGCTTTGCAAGATATTCCTCAGCCATTCTATCACACTCTGCAATATGCAAAAGAGAAAAAATTGTCGAACGTATATATATTTATGTAGATAACAAATAAATTACAGCATACCACGCCATCAGTAAAAAAAAGGCAATTAGTCATTGTCTTCGTCGAAGTCTGCGGACTGTTCTAAATTATTGTTCTTGTTTACAATACTTGACTCCGTTGGGTAGGATGGAGTATGAACTAAGTGGTCACTACCGTGAACATTTTGTCTTTCATCATACTCAAGGCTAAGTTCTAAGATGACTTTTACAATGTCAATGCTTCCAGTTGGAATTGAACGAACTTATTTTGTTGAACGTGTGCTTTTACATTATAATTTTCCAATTTGAGGAGTTTGCGAAAGATCTTTATCTTTTGATAATGATTTGTTCTGCAATAAAAAAAATATTGAGCAGACATATGTTGGCCATAACTATGTTATAGATCGTATGAAAAAATAAAAAAATAAAATTAGTGTTGTAGATGTAGCTACCGAGAATTGTGAAGTAGGTAAAAAAATGAGAATAACCATTATCATTTAAGATGCATAACCAATTAATAGTTGTGTGGGAAATGCGGAGTTCAAATGAATTTATAGATGGGAGATGGATTTGTGTGGCAAACGCAATCAAAAAAGTAGAAGAACGAGTCATCTTGCCAAGTAGAAAATTTTTAGGAGCTAAAATAGACAACGTGTTTAATTTCTTGTTTCATATAAGAGTGTAAAAAATATGGAGTTAAAATGGTTTAGATGTGAGTGTAAGTATATATAGGTGGATATTGCTACAGGGAGGCATGTTAGCAGAAATGTATGACAACTTAATGTGGGAGTAGCATCTTTGCTATAGAAACTAAAAAACGTAGTACAGACAGAGTACAGAAAGAGGTGCAGCAGTAGACGGGACATGCAAAATAATAAATTTTTATAGCAAAATACAGTTGTCATTGCCTCCATATATTATTTTCCTTATGTTGTGTAAGTACATTTCTAAATTCTAAACAACCAATGGGACAATGTTTCCCATTACGTTGCTTTTAAGCACGATGGAAAGAATTATGTAACAAATACAGTTGGTTATGTAATATGCCATACCATGA
The DNA here is from genome assembly GCA_030737875.1 of Allium sativum. NCBI lineage: Eukaryota > Viridiplantae > Streptophyta > Magnoliopsida > Asparagales > Amaryllidaceae > Allium > Allium sativum. The sequence goes on along the minus strand of CM060912.1, from coordinate 90,190,599 downwards.
AATCCACGTTGGACTTGATGTCCTTACCATGGAACTTAAGATACTCGTATGCAAACATTTGGCATTCCGTATGCAATAATCTTGCTTAATTAAAATGAGTATTACATCATTTTCAAGAGAACACACAAATTTCTCATCAAAGTCCAATTAAGCATCCGTTGTTGTTGAAAAATTCATGTCAAATTCAAGTTAAGAAAGACATACTAAATATCAAATTTCTAGCAAACAAAGTCAAAACAGTAACATGTAGTAAATTTACTAATTAATATTCACAATTTTAGGAATTCACTGGGAGAATGATACAATATCATTTATTTGGAAAATGACAGTTTCTTGTCTCAGCTTTCATCTTCTAGTATTGTTGGGAAACAATGGCTGAGTCGCGGACCAGGTCGCTTTCTTGAAGACGATTCGGCGATCTGGTCGGAGGTGCAAACCAGTTCGTTCCTTCGCCGCCGCCTCTAGGATAAAACAGCCTCTAAAACAATAACTGATTTGCTTACACAATAAATCAGTGCAGATTTTCACTTTCTAAATTAAAATACTGCTCGAGAATTTCTGGGAGAAAATTTTTAATGGCGGCTGAGAGAAAAAGAGAAATTGTGATTCGGTAGGTATTCTCGTCTGTAGCTAATGACAATATATAGGACGAGAATTAGGGTTAGGGTTTACTAATTAGTGGGCCGCTTTAATGAAGGATAAGAATTTTTACCGTTGCAGAAATCTTTTCCATAAAAAATGGTTCGTAAAAGGCTAAGTTTTATGGTCCAAAAAATATAAGTGTCTACACCACAAAGCCCAAGCCCGAGCCCGAACCGAACCGGACCAGGCCGGGTCGGGTCGAGTCGAGTCGGTCGGTCGCGCGTGCGTGTGTGGTGGTCATGATGCATGGTCTCCCTCCTCACAACAATGCATGTATTGGGAGCCCAAGGCCCCAACATGATTTCTTAGAAACAAGTATAAATGCTTGCCTCTTCTATATAATCCCATGATGTGGGACTATTCACCCATAGGAGCCATTCATACACTTACTCCATTATTTTTAATAATTCACTAATGTTAATAAAACATTTCCAACAATCCCCCACTTGAATTTTTAAAAATATTTTCGAGCAGTTTCTTAGAAAGCATAAGATTGTGCATAAACAAAGGTGTCTTTCGACTTGAACCTTTGCATAGTGAATAAGATTCAGTTTTTACTAGTGTGACACGTAGTCTTGAACTCTATTCCTGACATCAAACCACACACAACCTTTTCTATAGTGCAATCAAATAAGCCTGTGCATTTATGGCCATGCACGTCTATCCTAGTTTAGTGAATGCTCTAGAAGTTTTGCCCGCAACTCCATAGGAAACGGCCACATTTCCACATTCACAAAGGTGGGTCTATCAAGAGCACTCCTGAAGGTAGGTACTCCACTCCACATAGAGTATAGATCTCATTAAGAGTTTCTATTAACTCATCCTCTAATCACTTCAGGAATACATGCTTCTTGGTTTATTAAATAGCATGTTCAACTCATATCACTACACAACTTGTTATTACCCATTGAACCTAGTTCTTGGGATCTCAAGTCATTTAGGTTAGGTTACCATTGTGCGTGACTCAACAATCTAAGGGCAATAGTCCCATTCTTTTAGAAGAGTTATGGACTTTCTCTCTGGACAGTCCTTTCATCAAAGGATCTGCCAAATTTTCCTCACTACGTACGTAATCCACTCTAACGGTACCTGTGGAAAGTAGTTCTCTAACCGTACTGTGCTTACGATGTATTTGTCGTCTCTTACCGTTATAATAACGGTTCTGAACTTTTGCAATAGCCGCGGTACTATCGCAATGTATCAACACAGCTGGTATCGGTTTTTCCCATAAGGGAATCTCAGCTAGCAGATTTCTCAAATACTCTGCCTCTTCACTAGCTGTAGCTAGTGCTATCATCTCAGACTCCATAGTAGACTGAGCCAAAATAGTCTGTTTCTTGGATTTCCAAGAAACAGCTCCTCCAGCAATGCTAAATATATAGCCACTGGTCGCTTTAGAATCATCAGATAAGGTATTCCTGTCTGCATCGGAATATCCTTCAAGTACAGCTGGAAACCTTTCATAATGTAATCCAAGGTTCATGGTTCATTTAAGGTATCTCATTACCCTTTCAATAGCTTGCCAGTGCTCTATACTAGGTCTACTGGTAAACCTGCATAATAATCCCACGACATAGGCAATGTCGGGTCTAGTACAATCAGTGGCATACCAAAGGCTGCCAATGATGCTCACATAATCAGACTGTCTTACACCTTCACCAGTGTTCTTAAATAACTTTACACTGTGATCATATGGTGTACTTGCAGGTTTACAGTCAAAGTAATTATATTTCTTTAGTATCTTCTCAATGTAATGAGATTGATCCAAAGAAATTCCCTTTTTTGACCTAGCAATCTTAATACCAAGGATTACACTCGCCTCACCTAGATCTTTCATATCAAAATTGACACTTAATAAGGATTTCACTGAGTTTATGGCATGAATATTTGACCCAAAAATGAGTAGGTCATCTACATAAAGGCATATAATAGTGAAAATGTCATTCTCAGATTTGTAATAAATGCATTTGTCACTTTCGTTAACTTTAAAACCATTTGAAATGATTAAGTAATCAAATTTTTCATGCCATTGTTTAGGTGCTTGTTTTAAACCATATAATGATTTATCTAATTTACATATTTTATGTTCTTGACCATGTACCACAAATCCTTCAGGCTGGTCCATATAAATTTCTTCGTCTAATTCACCATTCAAAAAAGCAGTTTTAACATCCATTTGGTGTATAAGTAAATTATGGATGGAAGCAAGTGAGATTAAAACCTGAATGGATGTTATTCTAGTTACAGGTGAAAAGGTGACAAAGAAATCTATATTTTCTTTTTGTTTAAAACCTTTAGCTACTAGTCGTGCTTTATACTTATCTATAGTGCCATCAGGTTTTAATTTCTTTTTAAGTACCCATTTACAGCCTATAGACTTACAACCAAGGGGTAAATCTACCAAGTGCCAAGTCTTGTTGGATTCTAAAGAATCCATCTCATCATTTATAGCCTCTTGCCAAAAATCGGCATCTAAAAAAGATAAAGCCTCTTGGAGGTTTATGGGATCCTCCTCAATAGTAAAAGCACAAAAATCTGAACCGAAATCTTTTATGGCTCTTGCTTTTTTACTTCTTCTAGGTTCAGCTTCAGAATTTTCATTAATTTATGTTCTAATTGGCATATTTGAGGTGCCCCCACTATTCCTTAATTTAAAAGGAAATTTAGTTTCATAAAAATCGGCATCATTTGATTCAATTATATTATGTGCATTAAGGTCATAAAATCTATATGCTTTGTTATTAATAGCATAGCCTATAAATGCACATTCATATGCTCTACTTGCCAATTTTATTCTTTTAGGGGTTGGAATGCGAACATAAGCTAAATAACCCCAAGTTCTAAAGTATGAGACATTGGGTTTATGATTCTTTAAAATTTCATAAGGAGAAATTTTATTCTTAGATTTGGGGATTCTATTCAGAACATAGCATACAGTCAACAAAATATCCCTCCACCAATGTTTTGCTGCACCAGAATTTAATAATATGGCAACTACTAGTTCGGTAAAGGTCCTATTTTTCCTTTCTGCTTTACCGTTCATTTCAGGAGAATAGGGTGCAGTTCTCTCATGTACTATACCATGTTGTTTATAGAAATCCAGAATTGAATTAGATTCGTATTCTGTTCCTCTATCACTACGAAGTCTCTTAATTTTTCTATTTTCTTGATTCTCAATCTCAGTTTTGAATGTTTTAAACATGTCAAAAGCATCACTTTTATTTTTCATAAGGTATACATATGTGAAATCAGAGCAATCATCAATAAAAGTGATAAAATAACGATGTCCCTGTCTAGTTAAAGTGCCATCTAGTTCACATATGTCAGAATGAATCAAGTCTAAGGGTTCGGAAACTCTATCAACAGATTTGTGAGGTTTCTTTGTGATTTTAGCTTGTGTACAGAATTCATATTTATCAAGTTTAGATTCTGTCATTTTAGGTATCATATCTAGGGTGCTCATGTTACGGATTATTCGATTATTAACATGACATAATCTAGAATGCCAGATATTAAAATCACACAACATGTAAGCAGAAGTAGTCACTTTATTAGGTTCAACATTCAGTTTAAACATACCCTCACAAGCATAACCCTTTCGCACAAAAGTTCCCCTATAAGTTAGGGTGTACAAATTAGCCCCAATTACTTGAGTGAAACCAGCCTTATTAAGGAGGAAGCCAGAGATCAGATTCTTCCTTATTTCTGGAGTGTGCATAACATCTTTTAGAATTACAGTTTTTCCAGAGGTGAACTTGAGTTCCACATTGCCAATCCCCGCAACTCTAGTGGTGTGAGAGTCTCCCAACAGCACTTTCTGATTTTCAGCAGCCATGTATGTCGAGAACATGCCACGATCATAGCAGACATGGCAAGAAGCACCAGTGTCTACCCACCAACCCTCTGATCCACCAACGAGGTGAATCTCAATAATCATATCCGTAAGAAGCTCCTCAGTCAGGTTAGCCTGCGGTGCAGAGCTTGGCCTGTTCCGACACTTACGTGCCATATGACCTGGTTTTCCACAGTTGTAACATAGAAACAACTATCCAGAGTCATTCTTTTGGGCTGGTTTCTGCTGTCCTTTTGGGTTTCCTTGCGGATTCCCATTCTGTTTGTTGCGCCTATTCTGATTCTTAAAAGATTTCTGATTTGGTTTCAGAACAGCGGGAGTGGTCTTCTTAGTACTGTTGTTATTCACAATCAGCACCTCTTCTTTCTGGTCCTGCTTGCGTGCCTCCTCCTCAATACGAAGGCGTGTAATCAAGCTCTCTAAGGAAAATTCCTTAGTCTTATGTCGCAAGACATTCTTAAAATCTTTCCAGCTTGGGGGTAATTTGTCAATGATAACATCAATTGGAAATTGTTCGTCCAAGACCATACCTTCGGAGATGATCTCATGAGCTATTTTTTGCAGCTCATGAGACTGCATCTCTATAGATCTATCATCAGTCATCTGGTACTTTAGGTAATGACTCATAGCATATTTCTTTGCCCCTGCCTCCTCTGTATCATACTTCTTCTTCAGTGCTTCCCAGATCTCCCTTGCTGTCTTTTCATCGGAGTTATAGTAGTCATACAGATCATCGCTCAGTCCGTTCAGAATAAAGTTCTTGCATAAGTAATCCTCTTCAGTCCAGGTCTGCAGTTGCTTTGACTGTTCAGTCCATGATGCCATTTTCGCTGCATCAGCCTCGTCAGGTTTATCTGGAAGCTGCGGTTTGTCAGTAGTCAGCGCAGCCACAACCTTTCTGATGGTGAGGAAGAACTCCATCTTCTGACGCCATCGTTTGAAATGCAAGCCTTCAAATCTGAATGGAGCAGCAGTCACGAGAGGGTTCTGGAAAGCAGAGGGTGGAGCAGAATCGTCTAGGGTTGAGTTGGGAGCCATTGTTTCAGATCGTCTTCAAATTGTTGGGAAACAATGGCTGAGTCGTGGACCAGGTCACTTTCTTGAAGACGATTCGGCGATCTGGTCGGAGGTGCAAACCAGTTCGTTCCTTCGTCGCCGCCTCTAGGATAAAACAGCCTCTAAAACAATAACTGATTTGCTTGCACAACAAATCAGTGCAGATTTGCACTTTCTAAATTAAAATACTTCTCAAGAATTTCTGATAGAAAAATTTTAATGGCGGCTGAGAGAAAAAGAGAAATTGTGATTCGGTAGGTATTCTCGTCTGAAGCTAATGACAATATATAGGATGAGAATTAGGGTTAGGGTTTACTGATTAGTGGGCCGCTTTAATGAAGGATAAGAATTTTTACCATTGCAGAAATCTTTTCCATAAAAAAATGGTTCGAAAAAGGCTAAGTTTTATGGTCCAAAAAATATAAGTGTCTACACCACAAAGCCCAAGCCCGAGCCCGAACCGAACCGGACCGGGTCGAGTCGAGTCGGTAGGTCGCGCGTGCGTGTGTCGTGGTCATGATGCATGGTCTCCCTCCTCACAAAAATGCATGTATTGGGAGCCCAAGGCCTCAACATGATTTCTTAGAAACAAGTATAAATGCTTGCCTCTTCTATATAATCCCATGATGTGGGACTATTCACCCATTGGAGCCATTCATACACTTATTCCATTATTTTTAATAATTCACGAATGTTAATAAAACATTTCCAACAAGTATGAAAATGGAAATCTCAAAGTCTCAGCTTTCATCTTCCACTATTGGATGGTTTCTAAATTTATACCAATGATTCAGGGTCCCTGCGAAGACACGATTTGAATATTTTAGGCGGTTAGTCGCATATCGAACTAGCATGAAATTCAAAACATGGATGATAAAAACGCATATGAAAGTACAAAAAAAAAAGTTGAACATCTTCCAAGCTTCTTCCTGACCTTATTGAATCAAAACAACCACCAACCTCTATATGTATGCCCACAAAATATGATTATCATGTGGAAAAACATGATCTCTTCTTTTATGCCAAAATGATCAAAGTACAAAATTTATTATCGTAATGCTAAAAAGAACGTATTTGAAAATGAATACGGGTTTTGTCATTTACAGAATTGAAAATAAAAGAAGGTCAAATGGTAACTGCAGATATCTTCTTGTAGCATATTGTACAGAATGTAAAAGGAAAGCTTGTAAAATACAAAATACTATTAGCTTTGTTACTTATTTAAAGGCTGTGAAAAATTAGTTTTACGACAAAAGTAGTTCATGAAAATAACTAATTCAAGCAGCAAAGAAATATACTCACAGACTATAAGTTCCCATTCAAGCATTTTATTCCTGCTAATCCCTGTCCCCTTTCCTATTTTCGTCTATTCAATGTTTTGTCTCGATGTGCTCGTCTCTGCATCTTGGCTTCCAACCTCCTTTCTACTCAAAGCTTTCTTTTATCCTGCTGCTTTTCTCTACCTTTTCTTCGCCTCCTTCCTATGATAAATGTCCTGCATGAGGTGGAACGCTTCCAGGGGTTAAACACTCACTTATTCCTTCTCCATTAATTATCCCAAAAAATTTAACCTATTTTGGATAATTATTTTACTATACTACAATTAAACAACCATAAAACTTTAGTTTACAACTGTATATTTAAGTCTAGAAAAGGAAAAATGAGAGTTGGGACTGCACAAAGTTGAACAGTGTGGGCTGCAACTTGTACAATTATATGTAAATGCAGTTATAAGCACAAAGGAAAATGTAACCATAACCACCTTTTTGCATGCATATTTAATATTGGTAAATCAATACACCAAGGGATAACATTTTGTTGTATACTTTCTGGAAATTGGAAAATACATAACACATCTTGAAACCTTTTGATCAACATAACGACAACAATGGAAAACTTAGGATTAGACTAATGCATATCTAGTCACATTAAGGACCTTCATCCTTACTTCCTTTTATATGATATGTTATGAAGTCAGAACCATAGTCCTTCAATACCCTTTCTCTTTTACTTCTCTGTTCAATAATATTGGCTAGTAGTGATACATCCTTAATGTTTTGAGCATGGTATATTCATCGTCACTGATATCATTAGTTGTATTAGGTTCTGGACTTGATGATCTTAATGGAACTCAATAGTTTTGGATCTGCTTTCCCTACAATGAGATTGGAAACAGCTGACCTGGGATGTAGATCTGGTTTTCTTGATGTTCCGGTGGACATTCCGTGTTGACTATGAGTATTTTTGTCTTTTGGTTTGCGACTTGCCTGTTTGATATCAGAAAGTAGTGTGGTTAAGTGCAATATGTTTTTCTCTGATTGGGGTGGAGTTTTGGAATTGATTGGTCTGTTATCACCATTCTCAAGTTCATAGATCAAGTGAAGCTTTGCTATGGCTTTTGTTGTTCTTGTTATGGTTCCTCTTCTTGTCGATCAGATCCATCCTGTTTGTTTTGGAGTTCTTTGTGATTATCTTGTTTTCCATACTTTCATCACCTACCTCGCTGTAGTCCACATGCCTCTTCCTTGGCCTGGTGTCTCTTCCTAAACTTGGCAGTTCTGTTTGCAATGCCTATCAGTACTTGTGTCAGATATCATATCAATGCTTAACTGTAATGTGCCTCCCGTAGTTTCTAAGCAAGTGCGATATATCCATTTCTTGGTGATATTTTCTTGTGAGGTCTGGCTTTTGTCAGGTTAAGGATCGATATGTTTTTCTGGTGCTCCTGTGTAGATAAACCAAGTGCGATTTGTTCATTGGGTTAAGTTTCATATTGCTGAGGGGGTGGTTGATAAGTTCTAATGTAGAGCCTACTGCGCCACTGTCTGATTACATTATTGGTTAGTTTCGCGACTTCTCTCGCTTTATCTGGGTTGCTTATTTCCCTTTTACCAAGTATGCAATGTTTATCTTCTCTAACTTGGTGAGATAGTGGTGGATTTGGCGCTTTGGATGGTGTGAGTTATGCTGGGCTTGCTATTTTGATTGGTAGATGGTGTAGTGCTGCTTGTTGTTGTTATGCCGCTTTATGGAGTGTAGTTTGTTAGGAAGTTGATTGTTTATATTTTGCTTTTTGCGATATTTCCATGGTTCGACATGGTTGTTTTTAAGTATTTTTCTGCCACTTCGTTTGTAAGAGTTCTCGTTCATGATGATATGATATGTAGTTTTTCCTGCTCTGAACTTTTCTACTACGTCTACACGTGATGTGCAACAATAATACAAGGCTTTTTGTCAGATCCATTTGTCAACAATTATTTGTTGATCATTCTGCGATATATAATGGATGTTGGATTCATGGAAAACATCTTCATCTTCTATTCAGCTTGGTGTCAGTTGACACATATAGGATGATAATCTGTTGGTATTATGATATAATACATGATGACGGCATACTGGTATTCATATTTTGAGATTTTTTTTTCATTAGCGCGAGGCTTCTCTTTGATGGGCTGACATTCTTCTGTATGGGATTTTAGATATTTTTGGCGTAAGCTAAATGTTTTGATGATGATTGAATGTATATGGGATGAATAGATGTTGTTATTCTGTTTCTAATGTTGATATTCTGGTCTATCAACTATATGCAGCTGCATGGTGCTGTTGAGATTCTCGTTCTTGGGTCAATTAAGCTTTTAAAGAAATACTTAATGTTGTTATATAATTTCTTGGTTATACAATGGTTGTTGAGCAAGTTATCTATTAATTTTTCTATTGAAGTTCGGTTTGTAATGTGTCCATCTTTTAGTTGTTGTTACTTTAGAAACTCTTAGGCTTTGGTTATGTTGATAGTGTGTATTGTGGTTATTGTTTATGTTGTCTGTATGTAACTCTTTTGTAGTGAATAAAAAAATTCATGCTTGCCTTTCAAAAAAAACGTCTCAAATGGAGAAATTATCAACTAATCACAAAACACAGAAACAACATGATTTTGGATCCAACAATATGATTGGTAAGCCAAAGCTATTGAAACACCCCACGTCCGTTAATGTCACTCACTAAGGGAATGCATTAAGTTTCGGAGCATTGTAGGTAAACATACACAGAATAATAACAAGACAAATATAAATAAGATAACATCGGAAATTTCAAAAAAAAATATTTCAGACATAAATCATAATCCCGTGGTTTACAATACCATAAGTCATAAAACCATTACAACAAAATACTTCTGTCTTGCATAACCAGAGTATATAGGAATTAAAAGAAAACATTATTCCCCAATAAAAGGAGTAAGCCATAGTAGAGACAATAACTTTAGCCATACTTCAGCAATAGCTCCTAGCAAAAAGATATCTGAATCTTGACTAAGCCTGGGTGTTTCCTCCCTGTGAACCTGGGAGGGACAGAAGAAAGAAGGCGAAAAAACTAGGTCAGACATAAGTCTGGTGAGTCTATTTACTTTTAGCCAGTAAATAAATAAAGGTAAACATGACAGGCATAAAGTGGATAAGAGAGATCGCTATACAAATGGCAGGTGTGACAAGGCAGATAAGGTAAGGTATATACATGCTTCACTAATGACTACTCTGCACTATTACTAGTATAACTGAAATGAAATGATCCCTTCCACTATAAGCTGGTAGGCTTAGGTCATACGACCAAGTATACCTTAACCACTACCCTAATCGATCGGCTCCCTACTCTGTAGATATCCTGTTCTAGCCCCACAGTAGGGAGTATCACTTCCCTAAAGTGGCAACCCAAGATGTGCACAGGGATACCTACTGGTGTCACGGTCGTCTTGTCCCCCTCTGCTCGGCCCATGCACACACATGCCCCCGGTCGATTTGCGCCGTCTACACCACCCATCACGTTTTGGATCCCTTATAATCAATCAGTAAGCGTGCCCCTTCTCCGCCTAGTACGGAGTTCTCTACTCTGATACCAACTATGGGTTACTGACTGAAATGGGTCCCACGCAATATGATACAAGCTCTCCCCTTTGTCTTGTATCCCCACTAGGTTTTCCACTGACTATGTATACCCTAAAAGGGTGATCTTTAATTACATAGCCCTATACTAGTTATATATACCCTAAAGGGTGATCTTTAATTACATAGCCTTTAATATTTTATCTACCTGTTATGTATACCACTTAGGTGTCTTTAATTACATAACATGTATTGGGTTAAGTATGTGGGCCTATATATATATATATATATATATATATATATATATATATATATATATATACACACACACACACATATATATATATATATATATATATATATATATATATATATTATCCATCCCCTCTAACTTACTTAACCCCTCCTCACTACCCATCCAATTTTACTTAACCCTAACTTAAGTCCATATTCATATTAAATTAGGTTAAGTAATCCATTTCTTTACCATGTCCAATTGTGGTTATAATAGGCTAGACCTCGCACATTAGGCCTACAACGCGTAGATGATGGATATGCCGGTCGGGTCCGGGCAGTCTTATTCCACAGTTGGGCCTAACCTCGTGTCTTAGCCTGATTCGTATTTGCATACTTAGACCTCCCACATTAGATTCAACATTAGTGGCTGCTGGATATGCCAGTCGGGTCTGGGCAGAATTCCGCCACTAATTTAACCTAACCTCGTGTCATAAGTACAATTAAAATTCTTAATTTTAATTACTAACATTCCATTTTTAATTATTTTACCAATTAATTAATCCTTTCCTTTTATAGGTGTCAATACCTATTTTGCAACAATAATTTGAATTACATATCCATAAATGGTCATATTCAAATTATGCCATTTTTACCCAACTTTTCCTATGTCATTATAGGTAATTAATTCTACGTTTCCCCATTTGAATTATATGCTCATTTCATATAAATATTATATAAACTATGCCAATTACAAATTCCCTTTATCCCCATTCCTAACTAATGTATTCACACGTATTTTGGCGGCATCAAGGCTATAAAGTAGCCTCATCATAACAATAAAAGGGAACATGATAAGGGTGACAGTTCAACATGTTTTGGCATAAATATTAACATAACTGGCAAAGTAACTGAGTGAATGGACATGTAATAATTATCATAATAAAGTGGACATCAAATTAATAACTTGTGTTTAGGCAATCATAATGAGATCTATATTCAATATTAGGTGTCCAATTACCTAAATCTAGCATAGACAGGGTGGTATAATAACAAGTTTAGATTCACATGTCAAGTTTACCACATATACCAAGGTGTCATAATATAGCAAGTGAAAGGTGATTAACACCAAAATCTAGATCCGTAATGTCAAATTAATGGATGTACAATCATCCTAACATGGTTACAAATCAAAGTTCATATAAACGTCATATCGAATCACCAAAATCAGATCTAGAAAGTTAGATCTGTATTAACAAGTTCACATGTACCACAATATAATTGTAATTCAAGATTCACATAGGAAACATAGTAGAATGTCCATATATTAGATCTAGGGAAAATGGCATAGTATGCTTGCATAAGTTCATGATTTACAACGTATACCCAATTCATAGTCTACCAGAATTCACATTTATCTATTTAAACCTAAAAGTGACTAGCACTCACAGAAAAAGAATGGATCTTGAATTCTGGGATCTGATTTCTGAATTTGTTAATCTTAACCCTTGATGTAGACTTTGATTTTTATCTTCTAGCTTGAATTTGATTTGTTATGGTGGAGGCTAGGTTAGTTTAGGATGCAGCAGAATATGGGCTCATGAATGAATTTAGCTTAGATTAGGGTTTAGGTTAGATGTGATTATATAGATGTATAGGATTAGTTAGAGGCTTTAGATTAACTAGGAGATCATCTAAACCCTTCAAACCAAAAAGACACATCACTCAGCCAATCAGAAGTCACCATGTAGCCCTAAAACCCAGAAAATCGTCACTGACCAACAAAAATGCACCAAATGTGCAACATAATGTGCAGCAGCAGGGGTGTCGACACCCACATTTCATATATGTATATATTATATATTTATTTTTCTTTTTAATTATCTTTCCAATTAATCCTTTTCACACTAAACCGCTTTTTGAACTGCGTTCACACTAAGCCACTTTTTAGTCATTCCCCAAAAACAAAAATATGGCGCTAGCGAGGATTGAACTCAGAACCTCTTGTATACAAGTCACATGTACTAACCAAATGAGCTACTAAATCTTTTGTTTACAAACCTTAGAACAATGCTAAACATTATTCTTTTCTCATTCCTCTTTTCCATGTTTTGTTGCAATATTTAATTTAAAGATATCTTCTTCATTTTAAATCAGTTTTCTACAAACGATAGGTCTAAATTGACTAGAAAATCGTCATGAACGCAATGACGCTAATTTCATGATGATTAACATAGAAATGTGTTTATTTTATGCTCTTATATCTTATCTTTTGTATATAAATAAATATTACTTGGGTATTATTTTTTTACTTTTACAGATATTCCAACCCAGCCCGCATGCAACCAGAAAAGTAGAGAAATGGAGATCAGATTGCTATATATTTACATTTTGAAGAATTGTAGATGAAGATCCCACATCTAGTTGCTGTTGGACAAGAAAATGATTGATAAAAAGGCCATGCACATCTCAAATCAAGGGAGGCTTGTCAAAGAACCAAGAGGAAAAGAAGAAAGGCCAAAAATTTAATAGATTTAACTAAGGCCCATTTGAGATTCTCAATGTAAACTAATTAGTGATGTAATGGCTAGGCCCATTTGTAATTAGAGTTAGGGTTTGGTTATCTCCTATAAATACCCTTGTAATATCATTGTAGCCACCATCCTATTTTTCCCTTCTTCTCCATTAATAAAGTTTATAGTTCTCTTTTATTTTTCTGTATTTTTTATTCTCTTAGCAACTAGTGTCATCTACACAATTAGGTTTGGTAAAGTACTAGTTGTATTTTGCACTTCTTTTCATTAGTGATTGACCGTCTGATTAGATTCAGCGGTAATCCTAATTTTAATTCCTGTTGTTATTTAAATTTCTGCAGTTTTAATTTCTGTTCTTTTTATTGCGTTCTTAGGTCATATTGGATTGAATATAGATTTGATTAGATTCAGATCTGTACTCAATTCAATAATAGTTTTTTTTTCAAAAATCAATCCCCAAGCTTCGTCTAACTCGTCCAAGAAATTATTTAAATAATTTGATTTAATTTGCCTCCCTGTGTTCGACCTGTATGCTACACACCTGTGCGCTTGCAGTATTTATTTTAAAATTCGCGCTTTTCTAGTTCTTAGAAAAGCGACGATCACATGACCAAATTCTGTAGCTCTTCAAATTTTCCTTTTTATTTCTATTTAATTGTTCGCATGCATTTCTTCACATTTCATGTATTCCTTTTTATTTCTTTTATTAATCTTTTTCCTTCATTTCACTGCATGAACTTATTACATGCAATTTTATTGTCATTATTTAATTTTTCTCTTAAATATGTCTATGTATATAATATATATACATATTTCCATATTTTTAATTTCATTACAAATGCGGGGTGTTACAGCTATATCTGCACGTGCTAATTGAAAAGACAACGAGAGCAGGAACGAGTAATATGGAACCAAGCGTATGTGCAGAAGCCTAGATAATGTGATATACTATATTTGATATAGTTATGAAAATAAATATTTAATGAGATAAATATTAAGACATCACAGATAATAAATATGTAAATGCAGTAAATAAAAAAATAAACGATACCAGGAATTTTTATACTGGTTCGGAGCACCTCCTACGTCCCTGAATCCTTCTGGAATTTCACTAAGCAATATCCTCACTTGACCTAGAGGAATAAGTTAACACACACCCGAGCAGCCGAACAGGATTTCTCGCCTAAGCAGCAGAATAGGACTTCACAAGTACAACAGTAGCTTTGATTATATATCTGTTCTAAGTAACACGGATCAATCACACATTGGGTACACCCTTCCTATAATCTTATCCTCAAATATATGAAGTGCATGTGAAGATTTTAAGGAAGTAAAGTCGGCTTTGAATCAAGAAGCATAAATATTAAATTAAAGATTCAAGTGATGAAAAATGATTTGAGAGCTTTTGAATGCAAAGAATATAGAAAGATTAGAGTCAGAAATTAGAGCTAGAATTGATGATTTGGAAAATGATATTGAAGTGTTTAAATAATATGTGAAGAGCAGTAATCATTTGTGAAGAGATTCAATTAATAAAAGCATCCATTTCTCTTGAGTTGGATTAAATCTTTTCATGAAAGGAAGTGTCTCTTCGCTGAAATATGGAAGTTGGTTCGAATTAGTCAACTGGTAAAAATTGATCGTATATGTATATGTGAAAACTATGCATATTCATGCATACCAGTCGAAGATAACAGTCCAGTCAACTAGTCTATGCACATGTGCATAGTTTTGGCTTTTGTGTCAATATGTGTATGTGGTCTTTGTTTTAGTGTGCAGTAATATTTGAGGATAGATTTTAACACAATATTACACATCTAAGACTCAATTAAATAAATAAGCATACACTTGTGAGCTTGCATATCACTTCTTTTTGGCCTTCTCTTTTTTCTTTGTCATGAATCAAAAACCCGTAAACTAACATTCTCCCTATTTCTTGATGTTATATAATAGAATAAGAGAGTAGAAAACGAGATGTAGTTATAGGATGCCATTGATTTTATTAATCTTATTCAATTCGTTAGGGTTAGGAAAGAGGGAATTACAAGTTTAAATAATGTGGCCAGACTAACATTCATAGGCCGAAACATTATTGGGCTTTTATATTATAATAAACCCACAAATATATAGGTAAACTAACTAAATATCCATCACCAATAACATTCCCCCTCAAGTTGGAGAATACATATGTCATTCCCAACTTGTCACAAAGATAATCCACTCTAGCACCATTCACTGCTTTAGTGAATAAATCTGCAATCTGCTCTCCAGTTCGAAGATACTATGTCTTTATTACTCCTTGTAGGTTTTCTCAAAAAATGACAGTCAACTTCTATGTATTTAGTTCTTTCATGAAATACAGGGTTCGAAGCAATATCCATGGTTGCTTGGTTATCACACCATAACTTCGCTGGTTTTTCTATTGGCAATCTAACTTCTTCCATCAAATGCATTACCCACAATTTTTCACATACATCGTTAGCCATTGCCCGATATTCTGATTCTGCACTCGAATGAGAGACTACTGATTGTTTCTTACTTTTCCAGGCTACCAAGTTACCACCCACAAACACACAAAAACCCGATGTAGATCGCCTATCTACTTTAGATCCTACCTAATCAGCTTCGCTAAAACTTTCAATTTTCATGTGACCATGATTCCTGTACATAATTCCTTTACCTGTTGTGCCTTCGAGGTAGCACAATATCTGTTCTAGCACTGTCCAATGATGAACTGTGGCCTTAGATATGAATTGACTGACAATGCTCACCGAATATGCAATGGCAGGTCAAGTTACACACAAATAATTCAACTTCCTGACTAATCTTTTATTTTGTTATGGTTGTTCAAACAATTCTCCTTCATCACTCACAATACAGTTCGACATCATTGGTGTATTACTTGGTTTGGCAGCTAGCTTTCCAGTTTCAGTCAGAAGATCGATAGTATATTTCCTTTGTGTTAGATATATTCCTTCATTATTTCCTATGATTCCAACCCCCATAAAATAATTTAATTCCCCGAGATCTTTCATTTGAAATTGATCACCAATATAGTGTTTGAGCTTACGTATCCCTTCTTCATCACTTCCTGTAACTACAATATCATCAACTTACACTACTAATAGGATCATACCTTTATCTGAATGCTTGTGGAACACTAAGTGATCTGATTTGCTTCTCACAACTCCAAATGCTTCCATAGCACGACTAAACTTGCTAAACAGTATATTGTGTCCATACAATGATTTGTTTAATTTACACACTAATTCTGACTCCACCTGAGCAACGAATCCCGGAGGTTGCTCAACATACACTTCCTCAGCGAGCTCGCCATGCAAAAATGCATTTTTAATAACCAGTTGGTGAAGCTTCCACCCGTACCTTACTGCCATTGCTACAAATATTCTAATTGACATTAATTTAGCTACTGGTGAGAAAGTTTCCAAATAGTCGATGCCATACATATGAGTATACCCTTTAGCAACCAAGCGAGCCTTCAGTCTCGCTCAGCTTTCATTTTAACTGAAAAGATCCGCTTGTAACCGATAGCCTTTTTGTTTGCTAGTAATTTCACTAGATCTCATGTTCTTTTCATCTCCAAAGCCTCTATTTCTTCCAGTATTGCTGCCCGCCATTCCGGTGAAGCAATAGCCTCCCCAATTGTCTTTTGGGATGACTGTGGAATCAAGTTTTGTAAAAAAAGTATGTAATGAGTAAGGTACCTTACTGTAGGATGCACATGAGGAAATAGGATATGTGCACTTTATTCTCTCCTTTCTTAATGCAATAGGAAGCTCCAGACTTGGATCACTGATAGGTCCTTCTGTTATATGGATATCACCATTATCACTTTCATTTTCATTTCTTGATTATGATAACCTTTTGTAGGTAATATCAAAGTGTATATTCCTCCCCCTAAATATGTGATATATAAATTTCACCCCCTAAATATGTGTCTATGATTTTTCCTGCATAGAACTTGTTAGTATATCAAAATATCTCCATTTTTTCATCGATTAAAAAGAATAGCATCAAGATCAACATTTCAACTTGTGTCAGAACTTGTACTGTCTTTGGAGGTAGGCAGATTCTCCGATTATTTCTTCATTTTTAGATCTATTTCCATAGATAGTGAAATAACCTCTTTTTTGTCTGTGGTGTACCTGCAAAAAATATGACACATATACTTTGGTACCCATTTCCTTCGTTAGGGTCCAGGGGTTAGATGGAAGGTAACCATACCCAAGAGGGTTTAATACAACCTTTAAAAATAATTTTTTCATCATTAACTACTGAATTAAAATAATCATCCATACATTTTTCTCTGATTTTCAAATTTACAGGAACCCAAATACTTAAATAATTTCTATTGGTATTTCCTTTCGTACTTCTAGGTTTACTATAAATATCTCTAGTCATAGAAGTATTTGAATTTCTATAAAAATCGGATATTGGATTTACTAATGCCTTAGAACTAGCAGTGATATTTTTATTATACATAGAGGCATATCTAGTACTATTTCCATGATTAGTTTTATTATATCCTAAACCACTTTTGTCATGTAAAGGTCGAGATCTAGACAAAATCATATTTAAATCATTTTTGACCTTTATTAAGTTTTGCAAACTTACTTGTACATTCTTCAAATTTGATTCCAAAGTCATGATTGACATTTTCAAAAGAATTTTTGTTAATTTTTAAATCATCAATTTCCATATTTAATTCAGAATTCTTCCTTTTTAAAGTACTATTCTCATTTTTGAGACGACAAATTTGAGATTCTGAATTATCTAAAGATGATCATAATTTTTCAAACTTCCCTTTGGATTCAGAAATTGCTTTTTGCAAAATATTATTACTAACTTTTAAAATCTCATATTCTTTAGAAAATTCTAAATTCTTTTTAGTTAAAGCTTTATTCTCTTTTTCAAGAGACAAAATTAAAGAACTAAAATTATTTAAACAATGTTCTAAAGCTGTATTTTCATTTTTTAAAACATCAGTTTCCTTTGAAAGATTTTTTTTAATCTGTTAGCCGCTCATTTTCTTTTTGAAGGAAATCCTTTTGAAAAATAAGCTTTTCTAAGGTATTTTCAAAACATTTAGTTTGTTTTACTAAAAGTTTATTTTCCTCTTTTAATTTGGAATTTTTTAGCTCACAATCTTTAGACTTAGCTAAAATAATAGCATTAAATTTATTCAAGGTTTTAAAATCTTTTAATAATTTTTCATGGTCTAACAAAAGATCTTTATATAAAGAATCTACACATACCGATTATGATCTGACTTTATCCATCAGACATTTGCTTGCGTGCTCCTTTGATTCTGCTTTGTTGCACTTCCACTTTCTAATGCCTTGACTAAATTTCTTTGTAGCGATTTATTCTAGGATTTGGTTATGATCACTAGAATCCTAGGCGCTGATACCAAATGAAAAGACAACGAGAATAGGATCGAGTAATATGGAACCGAATGTACATGCAGAAGTCTAGATGATGTGATATACTATATTTGATATAGCTATGCAAATAAATATATAATGAGATAAATATTTATATATCACATATAAGCAATATGCAAATGCATTAAATAAAAAAATAAACAACACTAGGAATTTTTATACTGGTTCGGAGCACCGTCCTACATTCAGTCCCAAACTCCTTCTAGAATTTCACTAAGTAATACCCTCACTTCACCCGGAGGAATAGGTTAACACACACTCGAGCAGCCGAACGGAATTTCTCATTTGAGTAGTAGAATAGGACTTCACAAATAGCACAATAACTTTGACTGCTTATGTGTTCTAAGTAACACAGATCAGTCACTTTAAATATAGCCTTCCTATAGTCTTTTCCTCAAATATATGAAGTGTTTGTAAATATTTTAAGGAAGTAAAGTCGCTTTTGAATCAATAAAGTATAAATATTAAATCAAAGACTCAAACGTTGAGAATTGATTTGAGAGCTTTTGAATGCAAAGAATATAGAAAGATTAAAATCAGAAATTAGATCTAGAATTGGTGATTTGGAAAGTGATATTGAAGTGTTTAAATAGTGTACGAAGAGTAGTAATCATTTGTAAGAGATTAAATCAAAAGAAGCATTGATTTCTCTTGAATTTGGATTGAATCTTTTCATGAAAGGAAGTGTCTCTTCGCTGAAATATAGTTGTTGGTTCGAACCAGTCAACTGGTAGAAAATGACCAGTTAACTAGAAAAAGTTTGATCATATATATATATAATATATATATATATATATACAAATATAAATATATATGTGCGTGTTTGTGTACACAAGTGCACAAAACTGTGCATATTCATGCATACCAGTCGACTGGTGGAAAAAAGACCGGTCGACTGGTCTGTGCATATATGCACAGTTTTGGCATTTGTGTCAATATGTGTATGTGATCGTGTTGTTTTAGTCTATAGTAATATTTGAGGATAGATTTAACATAATATAACACATCTAAGACTCAACTGAATAAATAATCATAGACTTGTGAACTTGCATATCACTTCTTCTCGGTCTTCTTTTTTTCTTGTCATGAATCAAAAACTCATGACATGATGACTCATAGCCATAGCACATACTAATATCAACATAAGGTGTTCCCTATACAAGATGATTAACTTGAAGGTCGAATTACAACATGATTGACCTGACAATTATAACACAACATGATTGATCCGAAGTCCCGCGAGATCCGAACGAAGTGACCCGAAGGTCTAGTACTGACGAAACAACATGAAGATCATAGACTCACAAAAAGTAACACGTACAGTGGTAACTATGCATCCCATACCTCTCACCAATGGTTTACCCATCGCTAGTCAACTCCACATTAGGAATCATGGGAAAACACAAGAAAACCCAAGAGTTCACAAGGAATCACAGCTTCATTAAGTTGAATTATGCCATCTTTGCACTTTATCTACAAAAATTTATTTTGTTTTTCTACTTCGACAGTTAATTAAAATCATTTTCATGATGTCTCTTTTAAAAAAGAAAAATTAAAAGCCTTTAAAAGGAATTTATTTTGTATGTATGTACTTCATGTATGAGCTTACAAACCGTTGAATGCTGCTCTTCGATTGATGCAACAGTCGTGCCTCCAAAGCTTCTACGAGGACCATTAAATACATCAGATGCTTATTTTTGTGCTTTAATTGCATACTCGTTCTTTTTTTAATGTAAAAGTAAGTAAAATTATATGAAAAAGGAGAAGAAAGCCCTTCTTCAACGGCTTGCAAAAAATAGTTAAGTGACATAATACCACAACTGTGAAACAAGATAATACACATTCTACATCACAGAAAAAACATACAAAACACTGCTCAAGCGAGAAAAAGCAACTGAAACAAGCCTAACCTCGCCTCTACTAATCGGAAGCGATAACAACAACTACCTGACAAACTGACCCTCAATACCAAGCAGTGGGGAAAGCGAAGATGAACAGATCCTAGCAAGCGCCAAACCACTCTTGGTCAAGCATGATCCAATCTATCCAAGCGGAAAAGCTCCCATCCATCCAAACCAAATAAACTCCAGACATCCAAAAGCCTAAGACCATTCCCAACCCAGTGTTGGGTTGGGAAGCAACCGATCCTAATAGGGGGTTAGTTGGCCAATTTAGGGTTGGTTGGCCAACCCTGAAGGTTTCCAAAGCAACCCAAAAGGTTGGCAAAACAACTATATTAACCAGCTTTCTTAAAATCGGCTAACATATTTTATATTAGTACCCAACAGGCTAAAAGTTAGTCTATTGGGACCACTTTTTTTAAAAAATAATAATATAATTTCTTAGCCGGCTAAAAGAAAGTCGACTAAGGAATTATCTTTTTTTTTGTGGTGAGGATGGGTTGGAGGACAACCCAATATGAATTGACCGTTCCAAACCCACCTGGTTGAGAATGTCCTAAGCAGCTCGAGATGGGAATATTAAAACTCCATCTGCATAAATTTTGAAAAACTAGAAGAGCTATGCAAAAGTCCATCTTCTACAAAGCTAATCCAAGAGACCAGGCCAAAACCTTTAAAATAAACTCACCTGACGCTCGCACGGGGAATAACCCCCGTGATAATATCAAAAGAGTGGGCTAACGCTAAGGAGCGAGGATGAAGAGTCCTCAAGAAAGGTCTTCCATGGAACACTAACAAGACATCATCTTTAAATTTGCGAACTATGGAGGAAGGCACCATAGGAATCTCATCAAATATAGCCTTTTTACGAGTGCACCAAAGATGCCAACAGATAAGACAAGGAAATACGTCAAAAAGCACAGATCAAAGTTTCTTTTCGGTCTTCCCCTCCCACCAGATAAGAATAAATCTAGGAATATACGGAAATTACCCCCCAATTCCCGACAAACCTCCGAAAGAGGACCACAACACGCTGATACAAGATCTTGAGAAGAACAAATGAGCCGAAGACTCCAAGTTACCAGAGCTGCAACACCCACAGTGAGACACAATACGAATACTGATCCGCATATGGTTCACATCCAAACGTAAACCATCATAGAGGATTTTCCACATAAAAATGGAAACCTTAGGAGGAATGCGACAATCCCAAATGAAAGAGAAGGCTGAAATCCTCCACAGTGAAGTTTTAGCAGAATTCCGTGCCGCACTCATAAAGAAAGGCCCTCCATTCCAACCTAATCCACGTGCATGAGAGTTGGAGATGGCCTTCACAGATTGCATTTGTTTCCATGTCTCACTTGCGTACGACGGGATCTCGGAAAAATCCAACGGTAAAATACGATGGTACTTAACATGAAGAAACGATGCCCATAGAGAGTCTTTAGAACGAAACTTTACCCAAAGCTTACAAGCGTAAGCCTTACAAATATCCCTTAGGTTCCTAAGTCCCAGACCTCCCACCTGTTTGGGATGACAAACGACATTCCAAGACACCCAATGATGATGCCTCGAAGCGTCGTTCTTCCTACCTCAAAAAAAGAAAAAACCAAAGAATGAAAGGCTTGGGAAAAAGAAGAATTCAGAGTCATGCCTGCAAAAACATGCGACTCAGTTGATTCCAAAACAAATTTGATGAGAACAAGCCTTCCCACTTGAGTAATAAGAGTAGAGTTCCATATGAGGATTTTAACTCTAGCTTTATCGATAAGAGGATCGAAGATTGCAATGAGCTTGCAGCCTCGGTAAAGAATAATACCAAGGTAAGGCAAAGGAAGGGAAGCAACACTGTAACTGGAAAAGGATTCAATCCACGAAATTCTAATCACCATTGTATAACCCTGATAAAAAAATACTTGTGCGAAAACAACTCTCCCGCTATGCTTTGAATTCTCATAGCATACACAACTTCATATCTCATAACAAGGAGAATATACCATTACGTATAACTACAACTTATAAAACACACAAAAATCGATATAACTGTAACGTCCCGTATTTTTTATGGTCAGATATTTAAATTATTTTATTATTTTAAATTTATATTTGGAATATTATTGGATTTAATATTAAATTTGTTTAATAAAAATGAAGTTTGAACGTTAAATTTATATTTAATTTAAAAAAAGCTCGAAATGGGCGGTAGTTCGTAATATTGAGCTTTGAACTTCAACTAAATATATATGATCCGATATAAGTCGGATTTCTATGAAACAAGGAACGTTTGGATCTTGTTGATGATAATTTTCATATGAAAGAGAAAAATTGAGATTTCACGTTGTATATTGTTCGTTATGTCCAATTCAAATTTTGAAATAATCGCTATAGAATTCTTTAATAAACCATAACGTTTATTTAATAAATTAATAAAGATTTTTTGTATAATTTGGATGATGTTTAACTTGAAATTGATGATTTCGAGTTGTATAATTTATATTTGAAGCTATATGATATTTTCCAGTTGGGTGTTTATGATTTTAATGATCTATTATCAGTTAATTAAATTGTTTTGGAATTTCATTAATATTTTATCGATATTTTTATAAGCCTTTAGAAAGGCCATTTTGGAAATAGTCTCCGTATTCGATGAAATTAGTTTCATTGGAACCGTAACGTTAAATTATTGTACAAAACCAAATTTCATGGCAAACCGATGTCATATGTGACTTCGGTAGGCAAAAACATTTATGTTTTTATTCGTTTAAATTATTTTGGCCATTTTAGACAAGGTTAACTTTAGAGAAATAAACGACTGGCCAAACGAACTACGATTTTAGCGAAACAAATTTTATTGGATCCGTAAGGAAAAGGACAAGAAGAATTTCAAAGTTTCAAGTTGATTGGATTTATTTTGTGAACATAGGAATTTTAAATACGTGGTTTTTCACCTGTCGATTATAAAGGGATTTTTACAAATGATAGGAGTTTCATCTCGATTGAAGGTCGTACGGAGTGATTTCAAAGTGATACTTCACCGTTAAATTTCATTAATAATATTTTATTAGTTTTTTCTCCATATATACCCCTAACCGTTTAAAAACCCTAAAACTATAGTCACACTAGTCAACCGAGTTAAATAACCGCCGCTAACATTCAACGATCAGTATAGTTCGAATATTCCTCTCCTAAAATCTCTCCACTTGATCATCATATCAGAAAACTCCTAATAATAAACATGTAGAGGCTGTCGAAATGTATAGATTGAACGGTGGCAATGGTGTTTGGTTTGATGTGGTGGCCGAGAGGGATCGGGACATCGCTAGCAGTTGTGGGACGTTCACCAGCGGACGGAGATGTCTAGGGAGGTGGCGCTTAGGGCGGGGGACGAGCGGGCTAAGGTGGTAATGCCGGTGGCAATGGATTGACCTATAGAGGACTAGCATGGGGGCGCAACTTGATGATGAGGCGATGTTGCGTGCGTGTTGAAGGAGAGGTCACGGTGTTTGTTTTGGAACGAGAATCTGGGAGCAGATGGTTTTAAGGGGGTTGTTTGGTCTATAGCACGCAAAATGGGAAGAGGATGGAGGCTTGGAGATGAAGTAAGGCAGTGCGGTTTCTGGTATAAGGCAGCAACATAGGGTTCTTCTTTTCAACGGGGAACGATTTATCAGGAAGAAAGCAAAGGAAGTCAGCCCAGATGTGTTCATCGTAATTAACCTATTTATAAAGTGTTTAACCTAGACTAATATGGGATTAATAACCAATTAATTAAACTAGTTCTGATCTATGCAGATAGAAAATGCAAAGCTGAAACAAAATAAAAGATAGGAGAACCAGGGCAGGTTCGTTATTGATGCAAGGAGAAGAAGAGTAAAAGGAGGGAACAAATTGTGTTTCAGCCTTATATACTTAAATGCAATTAAGGTTTAATAATTAAGTAATTATAAAACTAACCTAGAATTTTAAAAGTTAATTTCGTTGTGTAAATCATGGATAGGTCAGGTATTTACAAAATGACGGGAGGGAAATGAACAAATAACATGGTGAAGAAAGCGTATAATCGACCCTGGAAATTAGTAATTAATTTAAATTAACAAGTGATTAAGGAATTTAAATATTTAGTAGTAGTTAACATAAATTATTAATAACATGTGCATATATTATCAGAATGGGACGATTCAGGTTGCGTTACGATCGTCTTGACGAGATCTACATTATGTAGCTAATTTGGATGGATCTAGAATCAAGAGGAATTTACAGTTAAATTAAATGACTGTTAAATTTAATCGTAACCAAGCCGTTTCAGAAACAAATGGAATCATGGTGGGTTAAACTCACTTAGTTCTCTCACTTATATTTTATATAAGTCGGGTTTATTATTTGCGTGCTATGTTTGCTAGTTGTTGAATGATTTAATGATTATTTGCCTATATACTGTATATTATTATGTAATTGATTCAAATTAAATGTTCATTTAATTTAAATGAAATCTAGTAGCTATTTTCTAACGATTATTTCCAAACAAGGTAACTTACCTTGTTGGTTACGTTTATAATAACATTAACTTATTTAAATTTAATTGCCTGCTTGTATTATTGTTAGTTGACTGTTATCTGTTGAACTGATTGTTCATGTTTATTATTGCAAATAATATACTATCATATGAAAGTAATTGTTTTATTTGCGTTAACGTATTTGGATGCAGGAAAAAGAAACAGGTTGGAGGGATCCAACAGGATTCCTCAAATTTATTATTTATTTTCATATTACAATTATATGAACTGCTTAACCCATATGATTGGATGATTGACTTGATCATTGATTGTTGAATCTAAATTCAACAATTGTTTGGTTATTAACTATTAGACCAAAAAGTGGTTCTAACACCCAACAAACTAGAATTTGTAGAGGATTATAAATGGAAATAGAATAAAAAGCAGCAAACACACACAATTTATAGTAGTTCGGCGTTAACGAGCCTATGCCCACTTTATATGATTCTGATTGATTGGTGATCACAAGTACAATCTATGTATTCACTCTCTCTCACAATTGCAATGATGAATCTTTCAATATTGATCAAATAAAACCAACAAATTGGAGTTAGATCTAAATAGATTGGATAAGATGTAGTAATGAAAGAAAAAGAATCACTCAAGTGCCAAAAGATCCCCAAAAGTAACAAGTCTTGGGCTATTTATAGGTAAATTCTACATGCGGGTCGCGGGATGACATAACGCTTATCCTGGAAATCTTAGAGTGGTTCGTGAGTGAGTGGAGATGTAGTTATTGAGGTGGTTCATGACACGTGGCAGGGGATCCATGCTTTTTGGGTAGTGGAGATCGTGGTGAATCGTGTCTTCATTTCAGTCTCGCAAGGATGGGGTCAGGTCGCACCCCCCATAACCCGAGCTGGTGCTCTGCCCTTTTCGCCATGTTGGCTTCTTTATATGCGGACTCGATATCACGAGCCGGGTACCACGACCTGAAGATTTCTGACTACACACTACGAACCAAACCTTCTCTTCTGGAATGATGAGCATGTGAGTTACTTTTCCCACTTGACCGTATGCATCCAAGCTTTGTGTGGCTTGGTCATAAAGGGAGCCAACATTTTTCCCCCTCGAAGTATCTTCTATCGGAGATGAAACGTGCTTTGAAATGATTAACTTGTCTATTCTTGAACTGGTGAGTGCTAACAGTTGTGTCTACCTGAATGATTGCATCGCTTCATGAAATCGTATCTCCTAGTTTCCAGGACAAGTATAAATACATGATCGAGTTTCCAATTATTCTCACCATACTTAACGATTGCAAGTCTTAGACCAAGTTGTGAAGGATTCTTTGAGTAATTTTTTTCAAATTTTCTCCTTGTTAAAAATTTCAAAGTGGCTGACACATTGTTTCACTGGCTTCTTTTCATGCATACGTTGAATGATCTTAAACAATTCTCTTTCTATTTTTTTACTCTCAACCCAGCCCTAAGATCGTACAATTGGATCAGGTTTGTAATTACCGAATCGTGAAAAAATACGAACAGTAAATATTGTTTAATTTAGATGCATCCCCTTTGAGTCGGGTTAAGGTGTGCACACACGAGTCATCGTAGGTCGAAGCCCAGCTGTTCTGCATCGGGCCTTTGGTTCGAACTATATGGATAGATAAAAGGGTATATGATATATACGTAAATGTGTATATTTTATCCGCTTATTTATCTAGTTTTCTATTTAAAATAATTAACATTGTTTATTTATAGCCGTGTTTTCAGATTATTGATAAAAAGCTTGGTTTAGAGCAATTGATGGATAAAGCATGAAGAATTTGCTTAAAAAGAGTGAAGTTGAAATTACTAAAGCCTGAAGAGTTTAAAGCTTGAAGAACAGTTGCAAATAGAGTTCAGTTGGGTAGATTTGGCTCACTAAAGACTCATATTGCGTTCACATTGGCTCATTTGCAGACTATCTCACTCATGTTGCGTTCACATTAGCTCATTTGCAAGGCCTCTCACTCTACAGCTGCGTTCACACTAGCTTATGTGTTAGTTGGGATAATTCTTTAGTCCCACATTATGGAATTTGCCAAGTAGCCTTTGTCATATCAGCTATAAATACACTTTATCTCATTCATTGTAAAGACACACTTAGTTTTATTCTGTAATCTTTCTCTTGGAATAAAACTCTTCTTCCTCTGTTCTATTTAGTTTTAGTTTTATTTATTGTCATGTTATTTAATTTCTATTTTTCTTCTTCTTTAGCTATGTCTAGCTAATCCTCTTTGATTAGGGGGTGATGACGCTAATAGATATGATTCAACATGAATCACATAGCCAATAGATGAGGACATTATATATGTAGATCTTGATCTGAATCGAGGGTTAGCTCTGAACCTTCATATTCTGTGTCGTTTAAGAGCTATGCTCCTTCACAGGGTATATTCGTGTTCGATCTAACAATTATCAGATTTAGATCTAATTTTAGGTTTTTAGAAATTAATTTGTGAATCTGTCCTGATAGTCTATGGTTGTTTAAGAGCTCAGCTCCTGCATAGGCTATGCTTGTCGTTATTTACTTATTTGTTTCTAAGAATCTATTTATCGTTGATTCGTGTTTGTGACAGAAACATGAATTAGATCTATATTTATTTGTTGGCTATTGATGAGTGTGAATCTAATCTATGTCAATATCCCCTAATTGTTTTCTCTTATTATATAAATCTCTTTTTTTATTTAATTGTTGTTATTTTCTGTGTTTTCAACCAATCAAAATCCTAGAATAACTTGATTGGATTTATTAATTAAAATATTTTTGGTCCCAGAGTTCGACACCCTACAACAATCCTTGTTGTTTAGGAAAGCCGAACGGATTTTATAGTTGTTTACAACTGTATAATTTGTTTGCAAACAGTATACGAATGTCCAAATCTCATCATATATATATATATATATATGGAATTTTAACCCCACTTGCTCATTTACTTTTATTTTTTTACTGCGACATTCCTGTTCCACACCGCTCGAAACTTAATCCCCCAATTCAGTCTAGCTTTCGAATTCGAACCAATAGGTAAATACAGATTATTGTTGGATCTAGATTAACCCTAGAAGGGGGGTGAATATGGTTTATTACAGTTTATTGAACTATTAGAAATTAATTGCAGCACATATGATTGCAGAGTAAGTAAATGCGGAAAGTAAATAACACACAGAAATACCCAGCTTCGGCAAAATCCTGCCTACTGCTGCAATCCTAAGGTTTCTACTAGGTGATAGAACAGATCCCACATACAAGACCATGTACACTCGTAAACCCTGCTCCTATTCTAGCCCTATGCTAAAAACCATAGACTGATCGATATCCACTCGATCAGATTTCCCGAATTACAAACCCATAATCCGTAAACCAAGAAATTACAGACTCTAGTAGACTGTTAGTTAACCCTTAACTGAATTGTAGAATTGTACAGACTCCAGAAGACTGTTCAGACTGATTTTGCAACAAACTAAAATAACACAAAGATTAAAACAAAAAATGAAACCCTAGGAATTATAAATAGAAGGGTCATCCCTTTTAATTTTAAAAAGAAAGCTTAGCCCATAAAAATAGGTTGGCCCCCTTTTGAATTGTGTTGCACCCTTTGTCAAATGGTTCCCGTCCTCTTGAGTTCTTCGTGGAAAATATAAATGGCGGCTGCTCCTAGGGTTTTTGAAATCGTCCCCAAATCGGATTGATTGCTTGATGTATGGATTATCTCTAAAGCTCGAAATCGTTGTTGCTTTTTGAACCTTCGATTTGAGAATCTCTCGATTGAAAATATGTGTGAGTACTTTTGAATTTGATTACTGCTCTTTGAAATTGTGAATTTTGTTTTTGATGCTTGTCATTTTCGATCCTCTGTTTGCATGTGATGATGTTGGTGTAAAATAGGATTTGGAAATCCTTTAATTGAGCTCTGATTTCAATATATGATTCGATCCTGATTTGATGACTTCCCCCTTTTTGATTTTCGGCTAGAAATCCTCTTTTGCAATACTCGAATGAAATGGAAAATTGTTGCCGTGAATAATTATTGATGAACTTGGCTTGATTTTTGGTTTTCCTCTTTTTGATTTCTCGGCTTTAAAACATGAACATGATTTAAAACTTGATTGTCTGCTCTGTAATTTCCTGGTTAAATACTATGTAAAAAATTCTCTTTGCTAAAAACAGAAACCATGAATCCTGAAAATTATTTGTTGCCATATATTCCAGAAAATGAATTTGGAAAAAATTATTTGCCCTTGTTTTTGATGCCGTGACAAAATATATTTGTTCTGGAACATGGAATGATTTCTTGCCCGATATACTTGCTCTCCCTTGATTGTTGAACGCTGGAAGTAAACTCATAGGTTGATTTGCAGAAAAACATATTTCCAAAAACTGAATTTGAATTGCGCAATTCCTCCTTGCTTGCATGCATGTCCAGTTTTGTTTCCCTTGATTGAAATGCTTTGCCCTGATTTGATTTAACCTGAGGCCAAAAAAAACATATATGCCTTATATGCAAATCTGGAAACATATTAATGCTTTCTTCTTTTGACATCCTTGGCTTTGAAAACTTGCTGTGGATATGAATTGATGAATTCATTGATAAATTTCTGGAAACACAAAGATTTGATTGCATAAATGTTTACTGTGAAAATTCTGAAAGGCAATAAGAGATTTCTCCATAAAATATGCCTTCAAATGAATGATTTTAAAGACTCATGATTGTTGAATCATTACTGGAAAATCTTGTACCAATTTTGCAATACTTTCTTGCCGAATGTCTGATTAAAAAAAACTTGTTTCCCTTCAAATATGCAAGTTTGCCATGATTCGTGTATATGACTATACTCCTGTAGCTTTGTTTCTCTTGCATGCTATTTGTTTCACAATTCGTCCATGTTTGCTGAAACTCGTGTACATATGCAACTTACCATTGCTCCTGGACTCATGTATGAATGATTTTGAACCTGCACTTGTATTGTACCATTTGGACTTGATCATGTTGTATTTTGTCTTGTTTTATTTGGTACTTGCATACATCATTTTGCTTTAGCTTTTATCCATGCTGACCATGCTTACTTTTTGTTGCATCACTTGCTCACATGCCTTGTTCATTGATTATTTATATGCTGGTATGACCGATATGTATTCTCCTTCTTGGTTGCACTATAATTTCAACATGAGTTTGTATTTGGTTGACTTTGTTGAGCTGTGACCAACCATTTCTTGTACTTGGCCTGTATACTTTGTTGACCTGCTCGACATTTTGAAAGTGCTGCTTTGTACATGAGCCACTCTGGCTTGCCAATACATGACCACTTAGACATGCGTTACTCCATTCTTCATTGCTGAGTTACCACCATATAACATGCTGATAATTAACATTTGACCTTTGAAAATTGCTGCCTTGTGCCTTCACTCGAATTATGCTGCTTCCATATGAATTTTATTCATGCTGTTGACAATGTATATATGAATTTGCACCACTTGCCATGTTGCAATCTGACATGTCACTTTTGATTTTCCTTGATTTGCCTTGCAAATTTGTGCTGATTCGAGAATCACCATGTTGGTTCGACCATTTAAACTTGCTGTTTGCTTATGTTGCTCCCTCTTTCTTTGTTCATTTTCATTTTTGGTTTGACTACGAACTGTGCACTGAGTCGAGATTGTCCACGTGGCTACTCCTCAGTTGCACGCTGATTGGCGAGGTAGTGCACACGTGTATACACGTGTGTACATGCAACCATCAGTCAAGTTGTCCCTGTCCCTGCATTGTGATATATATGTTGTCTGCCTTGTGGTATTTACAGTGTTTCACTATGAATATCACAAGCTGTCTAGACACAGTCGGATAAATCAGATCAAGTCATGAAAAATGATGAGAAACACACCAGAAAACTGAGGCAAATGAAATTTTAAAAATAAAATTTAAATACACATGTATTCAGTTTTATTTCTATTACAGTGTACTGTGTGTGTGTTCATTTGTATGACAGGTATGAAGACTGGACTGAGTGTATGAAGACTGGACTGAATGTGATTGGGCTGACAGTGAAGCTGGCACAAGACTGAAGACTGTAGACTGTATCAGTGAACAATGTGTATAAGTGTCAAAATGTATACATGTGAATATGAGTCTGTATATATATATAACTGAGTGATGAGTGATGTAACGAGGAGTTTTGTATATGAAAAATGAAATGAATTGTATCAGTGAATTGTTCAAATAAATGGAGTTGTAAAAACTGTACTGTTTGATATTGAAATAAAATATCCTGTTCAAATAAAACACTGTGTGAATATTTAAATTTTTGTACTGTTGTATTTTATTTAAACAGAAATATTATATTCCTATCTGTAATGAATATATAGAACAATACAGTTATTAACACATTATAATAATATATATTTGGTTGTTATCATCAAACAAAAATCATATAATTATGTATACAACAACATTATATACAACAATCTCCCCCTTTTGATGATAACAAACAAATATTAAGATTTTAAATATAATAAATGTGTTTTACAGTGAACAACAGAAACTCCCCCTATTTGAATGCTCCCCCTACAACTAAACTCCCCCTATAATTGTGCATGAATGAAAAAGAAAGGAAAATAAATTTCAATAAATTTCCAAAATTAAAAATATTTATAAAATATTCACTCATAAATCAAAATCTCAATTCATTCTCCTCCTTTTGTTATCATCAAAAGAATATAGAATTTAAAATATAGATGAAAATGACTAACAAATACAATATCAGCTTAAGAGGAAGAACGGTCATCATAAATCTCAATCAGTCAAACAAAAATCATAATATTCTGAGAACATGTGGTATATTTCACATTGTAGAGAATGGCGAATTTATGATGAATTTTACATAAAATGGAGAGAGTTACAAAAATATGATTTATTTTCAAAAGAATTTTGTAAAATTTAGCACAAAAACAGTGATGGATTTGGACTATAGTTAATAATTCAATTTAAGTGACAAAATCAAATAATCTCAAAACCCAATATCTATCAATCAACAAATCATAATACGTCATAAGATTTCAACACATTTCACAAATTAGAAAGATGGATTGATAGGCTGATTTTTATACACTAAGGAGAATTTCAGATAAATTTCAATTTATAGCACAATTTTTCTTTTTCTTTTTATTTTATTTAAGAGCACACTGACCACGCATAACCAGAGCTTGGATTTTTAAATGAGGTCAGTTGCAGCTTAAATTATAAGACGTCTCATAACCATGCATAACCAGAGCTTGGATTTTTAAATGAGGCTAGAGACACTCTTAGAAATTAATTATATTTTTATCATTTTCAGCTTTATAAAGGAAAAACTCCTCGGTATATGAAACCAATATGAATGATAGAAATGTGGTAGGTACAGAAATTGACTGTGAAATAAATTTCTAAATTAATTATATTATGAGATAAGCTCGACTGTACCGAGATTATTGAAAATTTTCAATTATCACTAATTCTGAATAATAATATAGTCCCATTTCTATCACGAATATTTCCACTGTTTATTTAAAATGATTTTAAAAAATTAAACTCTCCACATTTATATAAAGTCATAACGGATGGCAGAAGGATGATAAGTAATGAAGATGGCCGTGAAATAATTGCCAGATCAAAGATATTATAATAAATATTCAACCATCATGAAAATCTAAATAAAATTCTCCTCTTGTTGTGAAATATACTGCAATCACAATTCATCACAATTTCAAAATCTGATTATAATTTTGATGAATTATAAATACAGTTCAATTTGAATATTGATTTCAATTTCTGAATGAAAAATCAATAAATAATCTTAAAATTGAAAATCAGTTACAAGAGAAAAAATAAAAAGATCCATACAAAGCAAGAGGAATATATATATATATATATATAAACAGCACTTCTGATACCAATTGGTGTCTCTATTAATGAGGATTGAAACAAGATACTAGAGACAAACCATGATATCATGGACACACACAAAATTCAATCATAAGGCCCAAGCAGACATGATTACAAATTTGGCACATTTATCAGGGCAGCAGCCAAGAACAAACAGTTATTTGAAAAAAAACAGTATCAGAGCAGCACAGAACATAGTCTCCCACATATGATGATTCATGATCTAGTGATTAAAATACTATTTACTTGAAATCATTTGAGGAATATGAAAATATCAGAATTTAATGATTCAATCACACCAGATTATAAAAAAAATTGATTCGAGATATGTGACAGATTCAATAAATCAATAATTTCAAATGATTTTAAACAAACAAATATTTAAATCAAATAATCATGAAATACGGGTAAATTTCAAGACCGGATTTTCAAAGGAATTTTTCACAAGAATTTCTGACAAGCACAAAGAATTTTTCAGAATATTTACATCAAGTTTGAGTAATGATTCATGATCCAAAAAATAGTGGTTTATTCAAAATCACTTGAACAAATGTAAATCTTGAGATACAATGAATCAATCATACAGAATTAAAATTTTAGATCTGAGAGATGTGTGAGATTCAAAAATATCAGAATTTTCAAATGATCTTAAACAAAAAAAATAAAACAAACCAGATGATCATGAATAACAGTGAATTTCAAGATGTGTCACTGATTCAAGATAAAACAATATATCCAAGTCAATCTGAAGAATAACGAAATTATCATAGCTGATGAATAGTAGAGTGCTGTAATGAGTATAAATTTTCAAGCCTTTCCAAAATGAATTAGAAGAAAACTCAAACAGCATAGGTGTGTGGAATTCCATAAATTTTCAGATCTTCAAAACAATTTAGAATTCAGATTAACAATGTTCAAGATATAACAAGAATACGTCAACACCGTTAGGAATTCAGAAAACAGAAATTGAATTTCAAAACAATTGCAGAAAAAAAAATTCAGTATCGGGAAATGATTAAAAGTATTAGAGTTCTATACACGCAAAACAAATTTCCAGAATATCATGAATACTGCAATTCAAGAAGCACACAAAAAAAATACGGCAGTGATAAATCAAATTAGAATAGACAGAAGAAAGAGATAGAAGGGAGAAGAAGAAGAAATAAACAAAAGAAAAAAATCAAAACAGAAAATATTTACAGAGGTGAGTTTAGAGATCATACCAGAATCCAGTGTAAATCAGAATCTCTAACTCAACAGATGTGGCTAAGGAACTGTGAATGTTTCTGTGATACGTAGCAATTTTAATCCAATTTTTCTTTAGCTATGCAGTTCCTCAGCCTCCTTCGGTACCTAACTGTTAAGAGGATTGAGTGGTCTAACAAAAGTAGTAAAACCACTCACAGTTATATTCGTACGTTTTGGTACCCATATCTGTTTGTATAATAATCCATTCGAATCTATCTTCATACCCTTTGGAACCCAAATTTGTTTGAATTTAATGAAGTTTGTTTTATTTCTTTTTGGGATCCAGGATTGTTTAAATGGATTATTTCAAGCAAATTCACATCACGTTTTTGATTTAAAAATCCTTTGAAATTGTTCGAGTTCAAATTTTCAAAACAAACATTTCTAAAGCGGTTTGAAGGATTTTTAAAATCAATTGAATTCCCTTTTTCAAAATCATTTGTTTTTCCAAAACCAAGACCTCTTTTATTCTCATGAGAAAACTGATTTTTCAAAAGTATATTTAAAGATTTTTCTCCGAAAGAAAAACGTTTCAAACTCAACTCAAGACTGTCAATTTTTGATTTCAACTTATTATTCTCGTTTATTAGCTCAGAACAACGATCGACCAAAATTTCATTTTTCTCTGAATTGCTTTGCTTCAAAATTGAATTTTCATTTTCAAGCGTTTTGATTTTTGCTTTGGATCCAAAGATCTCAGATTCAAAACATTTTTGTTTTTCAAAGTTCTTGAAATTTTGAATCTCGTTTTCTAGCTCTTTTAAAATCAAATCAGATTTCAACAAATTTTCTTTTTCAGCAATTTCAAATTTGGAATTTATATTGGTCTTAAACATTTCAAATTCTTTTTGTAGAAGATTGTTCAAACTTGATAACTCAATCTTGTTCTCTTTTAAGATCAGAATTTCTTTTTCGAACTTTTGAATATTTTTATTGAGATGAACAAGATTGGTTTCCAATTTCATACAATTTTTACAATCAGACTTTGAAGAGTTTTTAAACGATTTAAGTTGTGATTCAAAATCATCAATTTTGCCAGTTAACTCAGAATTCATAGATTTCAGAGATTTGTTTTTAGATTGGAGTTTATCAACAGATTTAGTTAAATCAGTGCACATATAAACCAAATTTTCGTATGTGAGATTTTCAGTTTTAGCATCTGTTGATTCTCCATCGTTTGATCCATCTGTTTCTCCTTTTAAGCACAGATCTGAATCTGAGTTGACATTCTGAGGTTTTGAGCAGTCGTCAGATTTTCCATAGAGCTTGTTGAGAGTTCTCCAGACATCCTGCACAGTCAAACAATGAGATACATGAATAAACTGATCTGTACTGAGATAATCAAATATGATATTCATAGCACGAGAATCGAAAACAATGTTTCTATTATCAGACATATCACTCCCATTGATAACAGTATCCCAACATTTAATATTAACAGATTTTAAATAAAATTCTATTTCGGATTTCCAGTTTGAAAAATCTGTTCCATTGAAAATAGTTGGAGATGAACTGGACTGACTCTCAGAAGACTGGCAACAAGGGGAAAACATGATTCTAGAGTTAATCAAAAACCAAGCTCTGATACAAAATGTTGGATCTAGATTAACCCAAGAGGGGGGGTGAATAGGGTTTATTACAGTTTATTGAACTATTAGAAATTAATCGCAGCACACATGATTGCAGAGTAAGTAAATGCGGAAAGTAAATAACACACAGAAATACCCAGCTTCAGCAAAATCCTGCCTACTGCTGCAATCCTAAGGTTTCTACTAGGTGATAGAACAGATCCCGCATACAAGACCATGTACACTCGCAAATCCTGCTCCTATTCTAGACCTATGCTAAAAACCATAGACTGATCGATATCCACTCGATCAGATTTCCCGAATTACAAATCCATAATCCGTAAACCTAGAAATTACAGACTCTAGTAGACTGTCATTTAACCCTTAACTGAATTCTAGAATTTTACAGACTCCAGAAGACTGTTCAGATTGATTTTACAACAAACTAAAATAACACAAAGATTAAAACAAAAAATGAAACCCTAGGAATTATAAATAGAAGGGTCATCCCTTTTAATTTTAAAAAGAAAGCTTAGCCCATAAAAATAGGTTGGCCCCCTTTTGAATTGTGTTGCACCCTTTGTCAAATGGTTCCCGTCCTCTTGAGTTCTTTGTGGAAAATAGAAATGGCGGCGGCTCCTAGGGTTTTTGAAATCGTCCCCAAATCGGATTGATTGCTTGATGTATGGATTATCTCTGAAGTTCGAAATCGTTGTTGCTTTCTGAACCTTCGATTTGAGAATCTCTCGATCGAAAATATGTGTGAGTACTTTTGAATTTGATTACTGCTCTTTGAAATTGTGAATTTTGTTTTCGATGCTTGTCATTTTCGATCCTTTGTTTGCCTGTGATGATGTTGGTGTAAAATAGGATTTGGAAATCCTTTAATTGAGCTCATATTTCAATATATGATTCGATCCTGATTTGATGACTTTCCCCTTTTTGATTTTCGGCTAGAAATCCTCTTTTGCAATACTCGAATGAAATGGAAAATTGTTGCCGTGAATAATTATTGATGAACTTGGCTTGATTTTTGGTTTTCCTCTTTTTGATTTCTCGGCTTTAAAACATGAACATGATTTAAAACTTGATTGTCTGCTCTGTAATTTCCTGGTTAAATACTATGTAAAAAATTCTCTTTGCTAAAAACAGAAACCATGAATCCTGAAAATTAATTGTTGCCATATATTCCAGAAAATGAATTTGGAAAAAATCATTTGCCCTTGTTTTTGATGCCGTGACAAAATATGTTTGTTCTGGAACATGGAATGATTTCTTGCCCGATATACTTGCTCTCCCTTGATTGTTGAACGCTGGAAGTAAACTCATAGGTTAATTTGCAAAAAAAACATATTTCCAAAAACTGAATTTGAATTGCGCAATTCCTCCTTGCTTGCATGCATGTCCAGTTTTGTTTCCCTTGATTGAAATGCTTTGCCCTGATTTGATTTAACCTGAGGCCAAAAAAACATATATGCCTTATATGCAAATCTGGAAACATATTAATGCTTTCTTCTTTTGACATCCTTGGCTTTGAAAACTTGCTGTGGATATGAATTGATGAATTCATTGATAAATTTCTGGAAACACAAAGATTTGATTGCATAAATGTTTACTGTGAAAATTCTCAAAGGCAATAAGAGATTTCTCCATAAAATATGCCTTCAAATGAATGATTTTAAAGACTCATGATTGCTGAATCATTACTGGAAAATCTTGTACCAATTTTGCAATACTTTCTTGCCTAAAAATGTTTGTCTGATTAAAAAAAACTTGTTTCCCTTCAAATATGCAAGTTTGCCTTGATTCGTGTATATGACTATACTCCTGTAGCTTTGTTTCTCTTGCATGCTACTTGTTTCACAATTCGTCCATGTTTGCTGAAACTCGTGTACATATGCAACTTACCATTGCTCCTCGACTCATGTATGAATGATTTTGAACTTGCACTTGTATTGTACCATTTGGACTTGATCATGTTGTGTTTTGTCTTGTTTTATTTGGTACTTGCATACATCATTTTGCTTGCTTTTATCCATGCTGACCATGCTTACTTTTTGTTGCATCACTTGCTCACATGCCTTGTTCATTGATTATTTATATGCTGGTATGACCAATATGTATTCTCCTTCTTTGTAACACCCCACCTCCGCCAGGGTGGCTCTTGCAAGCAACTCTGACTTTGGTGGGGCGTTTTAAAACAAGGTAAACATGCATAATGATATAACAAGGCAGGACATGACATATATATATGTAAATAAACAGAGTAAGTAGATAGATAAAACAGCGGAAGAATTTTAAACCATTTCAAAAACAAGTCTGCTACATCATAATGTCAATTTCCCAAATAAACAAGTCTAGTACATAAAATAACATCATCTGAAACTGAAAAGGAAAACATAAAAGTAGCTATCCCCAAAGTGGAAAAACCATAGCGAGCTCAAGTCCAAAGCATACATGAGCTATCCAAGAAAGCAGCTAAGATCCAAGCTAGGCTCCTGTATTCCCTCCCTGAGAACCTGGGGGGGGGGGGGAAACGGAAGAAAAGAGGCGAAAGAAAACAGGTCAGTCAAAAAGACTGAGTAAGCCCTGCTACGATCAGTCTATAAACTAATAAAGTTAACAGCATGATGGAAACTGAGATGATCATAGATAACAACATATTGCCATGATAAATTAACTACAAGATAGATAGAGGTGTCATCGCATAAACAAGGTTAAGTTCTGCACGACGGTGTACTAGCAAACCAACATAACAGGTATTGATCCCTTGGCCCAAGCTTTGACCCAATAACATGAAGTGACCTTAGTATAAGGTCCAACCAAACGGTCTAGTCGATCGGCTCCCTATAAGCCTAACACGTCAAGTGTTGGTGTCCATACGGCCCACATATGGATGTAGTCAGACTGTGCTGGGTCCACCTTCGGGTGTATCAAGCCCTCGGGTGTCAACCTTAGACACTGAAGCAATAATGCACAGTCTAAACCTACTGGTACCCGTGCCTCGAGTTTGTCCAATACCGGATTACGTGCACGTCCGTAGCCCGCCTGGACCCACACCGCTATACCACTCAGCCGTCGCTTTGGTCGCTTACATCAGTCCAGTAATCGTGCCCCGCCCTAGCCCAGCCTCTAGGGTTGTGATGATACCAAACTGGGATTACTGCTGGAACAGACCACGTTGCTAGGGTTTCCTAAGAGGGTTAAGTGTGATTTAACCCTTCACTAATCATGGATTAAATTGGTTAAGTGTAACCGACAGTTCATAACTTAACCCCATTTCAATCCCTCAAACCCCCAAATGGATTAAATTGGTTAAGTGTAACCGACAGGTCACAACTTAACCCCATTTCAATCCCTCGAATCCCCAAATTGGTTAAGTATTAGTGGACCCTGACTTAACCCTAATCATGAGGCATTAATTAGTTTAATGCACCTTAACCTCTCACATTAGACTTCGTTGTGGTTACATAGTTAAGCCGGTGGGTTCCGGGTAGATTTACACCACAACTTGGTCTAACCTCGGGTCTTGGCACCACATGACCAACTTCTCACATTGGGTCCTATTGTTTGTAGCCACTAGTTAAGCCGGTAGGTTCCGGGTAGAATTACGCTACAAACTCAACCCAACCTCGAGTTGGCCACACTTATGTTCTCTAAGTGTCATGTCCACTTTATTACAAAACATAATTGCAAGTCAACAAATACTTGGGTAGACCTAACTTAATAGGTAAATTCCCAAGGGGTAGACCTAACTTAATAGGTAAATTCCCAATCTTATATTTTCATGTATTTTAAGTTTACCCAAACCCCCCAACGTCATTCTATCGCTTACATATTCGTAATAACGCATAAAGGATAGGAAGAGGGAACTTGGCATAACATACATGATGAACTTGCATATCACAACAAACATGCATAACATGTTAGACTTGCATAACTTAGCATAGTGAACTTGCATATCACCATAAACATGCATAACATGTTAAACTTGCCTAACATAGCATATGGAACTTGCATAAACATGCATAACTCGTTAAACTTGCAAATCATGGCATAGTGAACTTGCATAAACATGCATAACTCAATAAACTTGCAAATCATGGCATAGTGAACTTGCATAAACATGCATAACTCAATAAACTTGCAAATCATGGCATAGAGAACTTGCATAAACATGCATAACTCAATAAACTTGCAAATCATGGCATAGTGAACTTGCATAAACATGCATAACTCAATAAACTTGCAAATCATGGCATAGTGAACTTGCATAAACATTCATAACTCAATAAACTTGCAAATCATGGCCTAGTGAACTTGCATAAACATGCATAACTTATTTAACATGCATAACATAGCATAGTGAACTCGCATAAGCATGAATAACTTATTAAACATGCATAACATAGCATAGTGAACTCGCATAAGCATGCATAACTTACTAAACATGCATAACATAGCATAGTGAACTCGCATAAGCATGCATAACTTACTAAACATGCATAACATAGCATAGTGAACTCGCATAAGCATGCATAACTTATTAAACATGCATAACATAGCATAGTGAACTCGCATAAGCATGCATAACTTACTAAACATGCATAACATAGCATAGTGAACTCGCATAAGCATGCATAACTTACTAAACATGCATAAATCCCAACTTTCATCACATATTAACTTTATTGTTTCTAAAATGAAGGTAAGAGGGCTTACAATGCTTATGCGGACTCAAATGAGTATAGCAAATGTAAGAAACCCCTTATGCAACCAAAATAAAACCTCAAAATGCAAGCAAACTTGATCAAGACTCCTCCTTTATGATGACAATAGAGAAACAAGACTTTAATGCAAGCTAAAGAGGATCATACAAGCCTAAATACACTTGTATGCATGGAAATCTCTTAGGAATTTGTTTAGGAATTGTATGAAGAGAGTGGAGGCCATGAGAGGATGGATTTTGACATAGTTTAGTTGCTAGAATGAATAATGAATGATTTAGGGTAGGTTAGGGTCTTATTTATAGATTAGGCTAGTGATTTAGACCATAGGATTAAACCCTAGTTGAATTAGGTCCATCAGATTTCGGAACTCTCCAGAACCAAGCCACAAGACCAGACCAAGACCCAAAATGGTGCGCCAGGCAAAACTGCCCGGCCACCCTGTGTCGACAGGGCTGTCGACACCCTGGGGACCCTGTCGACATGCCTGTCGACATGGGGGTCCTGGCGGGAGTTTTCCCGCCTGCGCCAGTTTGCCCTAATTTCCAACTTTGAACTTGAAATTTAAACCTGTTTTTGACATGGAAATTTCTGAAAACTTCAATGGGCCTTAACTGGGTCCTACGGACTCCGATTTTCGAAAACTCGGACTCTATTTCGCGTATTTTTCCGAGACGAACGCAATGGCATAGCCCGTTTCCCTTGATTCAGATTTTTGAATTAAATTCTGCCTCGATTTATGTTATAACAGGTTATTGAAAATACGGGTTGTTACATTCTCCCCTCCTTAAAGGATTTCGTCCCCGAAATCTTCAAGTTAGGAAGAACGTATCCTACCATCCAATCATCCAACTACTCAAAGCATCATCCACGAGCAATCATTGTCCTTACAAGATTCTAAATGCTGGATGAACATATGCAGAGGTGTGTGTATATGTACTTATCTAATGCAAATATCATCAATGCGAATTATGTTGGTGAAATGAATCCATATGTATGCAATTCCTAACATAATGTATATCGTCTATATGTGTGCACATAACATACATCCATATGCAACATCCATGTGATAACACACAATTTTCATCCATGAATAAGCATAAACACTCATGCATATGCAATATGAGGAGTGTGCGAGCGGATCTAGTGCCTAATTGTGTATAATGCATCCACGAGCAACCACTTGCAAACACTTGCAACCACTTGCAACCATCAAACATAACATGTCTCAAATACATGTTTCATCCAAAGGGTTTCTACCTAAGGTTCTCATGACAAGATAAACACGATAAACTAGATAAACATGGACAGAGAGATATGCTAAAAAGAGATCTTAGAAGATAAGCGAGATAAACTCCTTTTTGGATTACAAGAAATCCATTCAAACTCTGACATATAGTACTAACCGATGAGTCATAACCCCCTTATGGAGTTTACAACAGAAATAAGATCGAGAATGGGACCGAGAGGATATATACAAAAGATAACTTGCAAGCAAGCTCCACTGTGCTTTGACCGTCTTTTACTTCATGATTTCTTGGCTTCCTAACTCCTATTTCCCAAATTCGAGTTGGAACTCATTTCATTATCGCCTCTCGTCTTCCTTTTCCACTTATTCTTCTTTCTGTATACTTGGCTTAAACATAACTGTAACCTCGTGATTTCATGCAAGCTCTCCAAAATTCCCTAGTGAA
Organism: Allium sativum; assembly: GCA_030737875.1. NCBI lineage: Eukaryota > Viridiplantae > Streptophyta > Magnoliopsida > Asparagales > Amaryllidaceae > Allium > Allium sativum. Next base: position 90,148,350 of record CM060912.1, on the reverse strand, counting down.
TCCTGGATCTCGTCTACTTACTATAAAGTATTCCACGCAGCAGAACTTTTCTTGAAAATACCAATCCACGTTGCCAATTTCCCTTATAAACGTGATTTTCTATAACTCATGCTTAATCGAAATGAATCATCCGCCTATGAGTGATAGGCCATACCTAGATTCAGTTGCCTACTCATGGCTTCCTGTAGGCTATTTCAAAACTGGCCAACTTCTTGAGGGTAAACCGTTGCTAACCATGATGCAGTCCTCTCGCTCTTCACCGGACTGAAATGAGCACTCTTCGTGAGTCTACCTATTATGACCCACCTACCCGTATTCCCTTTCTTTGATCTAGGTAATCTATCCACACAATCTATCGAGATGTTTTCACACTTCCCTTGCGGAACCTCCAATGGAGGTAATGGCCCGCCGGGCTTCTATGACTTGGCCCTAACCTGGTGGCACAACATGCATCCTGAGACCAACTTGGCCACCTCCTCGAGTGATGCGCATCTTCAAGAACCTTCTTTACCAAGTCTTCCACTCGAGGAACACATAATCTCTCATCGCGCCTTAGTCATCCCTTGTCATCTATAATATATCTAGCGAGGTGACTTAACAGCTCGCCTCGAATCAACTGGTCCATATCTTGACTAACTGCGGGTCTTCTTCCTGTGAAACCCCCTTCCTGATCCAGAAGAGTAAGTCTGAGCTCGGGGAATGCTAACTAACTAGCCAAACGGAGAAAGCTTCTTACTTCAATTGCCCTCCTCAGGGTTTTCCCGTCTTAAACCGCAACCACTTTAGCGGAATCCACCGCTAAGCCTTACTTAGGAACTATATGCCCAAGAAATCCAACTTCTTTCCTCCAAAGTGACATTTGGAGAACTTGACCTTCAACTGGTGGCTCTAAGCGTATCCATCACCTCCTTGAGATGTCTAGCATGATCTTCCTCGTTCTTTTAAGGAGATCAAAATATCGTCTACGACGACCACGACAAACTTGTTCAAGGACTCCCTAAACACCCTACCCATCAAGTTCACGTAATATGCGGGTGCATTAGTCAAACCAAATAGCATGACTAGCCATTCCAAAAAAATTCATCTAGAGTCCTAAACGCAGTCTTGTCAATTCCATCCTCAGCCATCCTAAGCTGATGGAATCCGGTAGCTAGATCAAAAGAAAACAGATGCTCCTACAAGCTGATCAAACAAATCATCAATCCTTGGTGACGGTTGTCTATTCTCCTCACGATAATCAACACATAAACGAAGCAAACTGTCCACATTAGTAACGAATACTACTGGAGCACCCTACTCAAAAATGCTTCGTCTCAGGAAGTTCTTCTCAAGCAACTCCTTGACTTGCTTTCTTAACTCTCATCTCGTGAGGTCATGTGCCTAACCGGCCACGAAACTGGCTTGGTATTACCAACCAGATAATGCGGAAATCTATCCCACGTCTAGGGGTAGCCCCTTTACTTTCCCCAAGATATCAGGATATTCTCGGACCACCCTCACAGATTGCAAACTATCGATAGACGAGTCGAGGGATTTCAAGATAACATAACATGACGGGATCCATAGGGTTACTAGAAATTTCTAGGGTATTACCGAGGCGAGTCATGAGCCTCACAGCCCTATATACAAAAACCAAGAATGGCTCCAAAACAGGACAACCATTCCATGCCCAAAACCAACCCATATCCCCTGAAACCGAGAATATAAACATCCCACGAGAATTCTATACTCAAGATAGAAATGTTCAAATCCACTCAGACCATAGACAAACGGGCAGAACCCCCAATTGGATTTGAAACACATACGGGATCATCAACTAGACTAGTACTTAGGTGCAAACTTTCAACTAGATCAGATGAAATAAAACTATGCGATGTGCCAGAATCAAACAAAGTACGAACAGGGAAAATCAGAAAATGTAAACAAGTCCTTCAACAGAAACACTACCTCTATCATGAGCTGGAAGGACGGTGTTGAGGGGATGAACTCGCCCTCCAGATAGTCCCGCACACTGAGTCTGACCTTGCCCTTGTTTCCTCGGGCAATCCTTGCTGAGATGTCCAAACTCACCACAATGAAAGCATTCGCCCCGCTTTCTCTTCTTCTTCCTACATTCCCTGGATATATGTCCAACTTTACCACAGAAGTTGCATTTCCTATTCTCTCTTGGCTTGTCCTTGCGGTTGTTGTTATTCTTGCCTCGTTTCCCGGAATTTACCCTCTTGCCTTGAGACTCATTCGCCTTGACCTCTTTCTTGTCATTGTTATCTTCTTCTTGAAGTAGGGCCGTATTCACCAAATTCTCGAAAGTCGCCCCCAAGGGTATATGAGACATGGCCAAACCATGTAATGGCTCGTTTAATCCTAGAGCAAAGTGTAGGGCCTTCTTCTGAGCTGTATTAACCAAGTCTAAATCGACCCGAGCCAGTTGATTAAACTTATCTATGTATTCCCTAATAGTCATGTCCCCTTGCTTCAGTGATAAGAACCTCAGTCCAAACCTTCCTCTAAAATCATCCCAAGTCTCAATTGGCCTAGTAGCGGTGGTGACTACCCACCAACGTGCAGCTTCTTCCTTTAGCAACCATACTGCTAATAAAACCTTCCTGCGGTCACCTATATCAAAGGTGGCTAAAAGATCTTCGGTCTCTTTCAACCAATTCCTTGCCTCTACAAAAGTCTCTGTTCCACTAAAATTCTTGCCACCCATCATCTTAAAGTTCTTACAAGTTTCCGCAAAATCCGCTTGTGGAGGCTGAGGGAGAAGAGGAACATCAGATACGGAAGGAGGAGGAGGAACAGCGGCCTTGACTGGAAAGACAACATTAGAGACACCCGGGACCGGTGCCGTGACTTCCAAGTACCGACGAAACCAATCGGGTATTGTTACTCCTTCGGGCAAGATGAGATTATCAGACATGCTGGAAACGAAAAGAAAAGAGTTCAAACGAGGGGTCAAAGGATAGTGCTAATGGCTTTTGGGGAATAGCCTTTTTAAAAATAACTAGACTTTTCTTTGGAAAATACTTTATACTTGGTTTTGAAAATAGTTTTTCAAAAGTTTAAAAAAAAACCTTTTTATCCCTTCTCGTAAACCATATGCTCTGATACCAAATGTAACACCCCACCTCCGCCAGGGTGGCTCTTGCAAGCAACTCTGACTTTGGTGGGGCGTTTTAAAACAAGGTAAACATGCATAATGATATAACAAGGCAGGACATGACATATATATATGTAAATAAACAGAGTAAGTAGATAGATAAAACAGCGGAAGAATTTTAAACCATTTCAAAAACAAGTCTGCTACATCATAATGTCAATTTCCCAAATAAACAAGTCTAGTACATAAAATAACATCATCTGAAACTGAAAAGGAAAACATAAAAGTAGCTATCCCCAAAGTGGAAAAACCATAGCGAGCTCAAGTCCAAAGCATACATGAGCTATCCAAGAAAGCAGCTAAGATCCAAGCTAGGCTCCTGTATTCCCTCCCTGAGAACCTAGGGGGGGGGGAAACGGAAGAAAAGAGGCGAAAGAAAACAGGTCAGTCAAAAAGACTGAGTAAGCCCTGCTACGATCAGTCTATAAACTAATAAAGTTAACAGCATGATGGAAACTGAGATGATCATAGATAACAACATATTGGCATGATAAATTAACTACAAGATAGATAGAGGTGTCATCGCATAAACAAGGTTAAGTTCTGCACCACGGTGTACTAGCAAACCAACATAACAGGTATTGATCCCTTGGCCCAAGCTTTGACCCAATAACATGAAGTGACCTTAATATAAGGTCCAACCAAACGGTCTAGTCGATCGGCTCCCTATAAGCCTAACACGTCAAGTGTTGGTGTCCATACGGCCCACATATGGATGTAGTCAGACTGTGCTGGGTCCACCTTCGGGTGTATCAAGCCCTCGGGTGTCAACCCCAGACACTGAAGCAATAATGCACAGTCTAAACCTACTGGTACCCGTGCCTCGAGTTTGTCCAATACCGGATTACGTGCACGTCCGTAGCCCGCCTGGACCCGCACCGCTGTACCACTCAGCCGTCGCTTTGGTCGCTTACATCAGTCCAGTAATCGTGCCCCGCCCTAGCCCAGCCTCTAGGGTTGTGATGATACCAAACTGGGATTACTGCTGGAACAGACCACGTTGCTAGGGTTTCCTAAGAGGGTTAAGTGTGATTTAACCCTTCACTAATCATGGATTAAATTGGTTAAGTGTAACCGACAGTTCACAACTTTACCCCATTTCAATCCCTCAAACCCCCAAATGGATTAAATTGGTTAAGTGTAACCGACAGGTCACAACTTAACCCCATTTCAATCCCTCGAATCCCCAAATTGGTTAAGTATTAGTGGACCCTGACTTAACCCTAATCATGAGGCATTAATTAGTTTAATGCGCCTTAACCTCTCACATTAGACTTCGTTGTGGTTACATAGTTAAGTCGGTGGGTTCCGGGTAGATTTACACCACAACTTGGTCTAACCTCGGGTCTTGGCACCACATGACCAACTTCTCACATTGGGTCCTATTGTTTGTAGCCACTAGTTAAGCCGGTAGGTTCCGGGTAGAATTACGCTACAAACTCAACCCAACCTCGAGTTGGCCACACTTATGTTCTCTAAGTGTCATGTCCACTTTATTACAAAACATAATTGCAAGTCAACAAATACTTGGGTAGACCTAACTTAATAGGTAAATTCCCAAGGGGTAGACCTAACTTAATAGGTAAATTCCCAATCTTATATTTTCATGTATTTTAAGTTTACCCAAACCCCCCAACGTCATTCTATCGCTTACATATTCGTAATAACGCATAAAGGATAGGAAGAGGGAACTTGGCATAACATACATGATGAACTTGCATATCACAACAAACATGCATAACATGTTAGACTTGCATAACTTAGCATAGTGAACTTGCATATCACCATAAACATGCATAACATGTTAAACTTGCCTAACATAGCATATGGAACTTGCATAAACATGCATAACTCGTTAAACTTGCAAATCATGGCATAGTGAACTTGCATAAACATGCATAACTCAATAAACTTGCAAATCATGGCATAGTGAACTTGCATAAACATGCATAACTCAATAAACTTGCAAATCATGGCATAGTGAACTTGCATAAACATGCATAACTCAATAAACTTGCAAATCATGGCATAGTGAACTTGCATAAACATGCATAACTCAATAAACTTGCAAATCATGGCCTAGTGAACTTGCATAAACATGCATAACTTATTTAACATGCATAACATAGCATAGTGAACTCGCATAAGCATGCATAACTTACTAAACATGCATAACATAGCATAGTGAACTCGCATAAGCATGCATAACTTACTAAACATGCATAACATAGCATAGTGAACTCGCATAAGCATGCATAACTTATTAAACATGCATAACATAGCATAGTGAACTCGCATAAGCATGCATAACTTACTAAACATGCATAACATAGCATAGTGAACTCGCATAAGCATGCATAACTTACTAAACATGCATAAATCCCAACTTTCATCACATATTAACTTTATTGTTTCTAAAATGAAGGTAAGAGGGCTTACAATGCTTATGCGGACTCAAATGAGTATAGCAAATGTAAGAAACCCCTTATGCAACCAAAATAAAACCCCAAAATGCAAGCAAACTTGATCAAGACTCCTCCTTTATGATGACAATAGAGAAACAAGACTTTAATGCAAGCTAAAGAGGATCATACAAGCCTAAATACACTTGTATGCATGGAAATCTCTTAGGAATTTGTTTAGGAATTGTATGAAGAGAGTGGAGGCCATGAGAGGATGGATTTTGACATAGTTTAGTTGCTAGAATGAATAATGAATGATTTAGGGTAGGTTAGGGTCTTATTTATAGATTAGGCTAGTGATTTAGACCATAGGATTAAACCCTAGTTGAATTAGGTCCATCAGATTTCGGAACTCTCCAGAACCAAGCCACAAGACCAGACCAAGACCCAAAATGGTGCGCCAGGCAAAACTGCCCGGCCACCCTGTGTCGACAGGGCCGTCGACACCCTGGGGACCCTGTCGACATGGGGGTCCTGGCGGGAGTTTTCCCGCCTGCGCCAGTTTGCCCTAATTTCCAACTTTGAACTTGAAATTTAAACCTGTTTTTGACATGGAAATTTCTGAAAACTTCAATGGGCCTTAACTGGGTCCTACGGACTCCGATTTTCGAAAACTCGGACTCTATTTCGCGTATTTTTCCGAGACGAACGCAATGGCATAGCCCGTTTCCCTTGATTCAGATTTTTGAATTAAATTCTGCCTCGATTTATGTTATAACAGGTTATTGAAAATACAGGTTGTTACATTCTTGGTTGCACTATAATTTCAACATGAGTTTGTATTTGTTTGACTTTGTTGAGCTGTGACCAACCATTTCTTGTACTTGGCCTGTATACTTTGTTGACCCGCTCGACATTTTGAAAGTGCTGCTTTGTACATGAGCCACTCTGGCTTGCCAATACATGACCACTTAGACATGCGTTACTCCATTCTTCATTGCTGAGTTACCACCATATAACATGCTGATAATTAACATTTGACCTTTGAAAATTGCTGCCTTGTGCCTTCACTTGAATTATGCTGCTTCCATATGAATTTTATTCATGTTGTTGACAATGTATATATGAATTTGCACCACTTACCATGTTGCAATCTGACATGTCACTTTTGATTTTCCTTGATTTGCCTTGCAAATTTGTGTTGATTCAAGAATCACCATGTTGGTTCGACCATTTAAACTTGCTGTTTGCTTATGTTGCTCCCTCTTTCTTTGTTCATTTTCATTTTTGGTTTGACTATGAACTGTGCACTGAGTCGAGATTGTCCACGTGGCTACTCCTCAGTTGCACGCTGATTGGCGAGGCAGTGCACACGTGTATACACGTGTGTACATGCAGCCATCAGTCAAGTTGTCCCTGTCCCTGCATTGCGATATATATGTTGTCTGCCTTGTGGTATTTACAGTGTTTCACTATGAATATCACAAGCTATCTAGACACAGTCGGATAAATCAGATCAAGTCATGAAAAATGATGAGAAACACACCAGAAAACTGAGGCAAATGAAATTTTAAAAATAAAATTTAAATACACATGTATTCAGTTTTATTTCTATTGCAGTGTACTGTGTGTGTGTTCATTTGTATGACAGGTATGAAGACTGGACTGAGTGTATGAAGACTGGACTGAATGTGATTGGGCTGACAGTGAAGCTGGCACAAGACTGAAGACTGTATCAGTGAACAATGTGTATAAGTGTCAAAATGTATACATGTGAATATGAGTCTGTATATATATATATATATATATATATAACTGAGTGATGAGTGATGTAACGAGGAGTTTTGTATATGAAAAATGAAATGAATTGTATCAGTGAAGTGTTCAAATAAATGGAGTTGTAAAAACTGTACTGTTTGATATTGAAATAAAATATCCTGTTCAAATAAAACACTGTGTGAATATTTAAATTTTTGTACTGTTGTATTTTATTTAAACAGAAATATTATATTCCTATCTGTAATGAATATATAGAACAGTACAGTTATTAACACATTTATAATAATATATATTTGGTTGTTATCATAAAAAAAATCATATAATTGTGTATACAACAACATTATATACAACAATTATTGTATGGTAGCTCTTGATTTCCATTTTTTAATTATTGGTTGTGAGGAAATTAGGAGAGATTCTTGCGTCAATCTCCGCCGCTTCTCGCTAAGGGATTCAGTTTCATCCACCGTGTTGTCGCCGTCGTCATAGGTGATGGCCATCTCCTTCAGGCGTCGAACTTGGTGCCGGTCGTGCTTGTGTATTGGAGCGGTGGTATTAGTGAGTAAGGAAGTTTGGATTTGGGACTTGAGTTCGTGAGAAGCTTATGGCGATTTGTAGGCTGAGAAGATGTGGATGGGGCACTCAAGGTTCTTCTCGTGTGTGAGACGTGATCACGGTGTTGAAGATGAAGTTTTTTGAGGAGCAGTGTACTTCGGTGGATCAGGTCGTGGATGTGATAGGAGACAATCATCGGTTCGGGTCGATGGTCAGCGACCCGATCCAAACATACCCGGTGGAGTACCATGAGCCGGTCCATTGTATCTTGACCAACATAACCATCTTCACTCCATAGTATCTTGACCAATACTTAACCATCTTCCACCTAAGCTGTTTCGTATACTACACGAAGCAGCTTATGAGGTTTCACTACTACGATCTCTAGTTCTAGGTCTTTGTACTGCTCTGGAGATACCACTACATTTGAATCATGCACGAACTTCTGTAGAAACGACACATGGAACACATTATGCACACTCCAAATCTTCTCGGGTAACTCTAATCTATATGCGAGCTTTCCAACTCGCTCGATTATTGGAAATAGTCCAACGAACCTCGAAGCTGACTTTCCTTTGTTTCCAAATCTAACCATATGCTTCAACGGTAAAACCTTCACAAAAACCATATCACCTACGTCGAATTCCAAGTCCTTATGACGCTTATCGGCGTAACTCTTTTGATGATCTTGGGATGCCTTTATTCATTGTCGAACGATCTCGATACAATCCGAGGTCTCTCTAATCATCTCGGGCCCAAGTATCAACTTATCTCCAGTTTCTAACCAACAAGCTAGAGAATTACATGGTCTACCATACAACACCACGTATGGTGCCATCCTAATACTTGATTGGTAGTTATTATTATACGCAAACTCAACTATATGTAGATGGTCTTCCCAAGATCCCCCAATATCCAACACACAAGCTCTTAGGAGATCTTCCAAAACTCGGTTAACCCTCTCAGTTTGACCATCGGTTTGGAGATGATAAGTCGTACTTAAGCGCAGTCGAGCAATTAATAGAAGGCAACAATAACAGAATGCAACAGACAATTTAGGGTTTGAGCGGTTGCACACCAAGTGGGGTGTGAACGCGTTAGCGCGACTCAACTGCACTGGAAGGACTGCCGATCAAGGTGAGTATTTTCTAACTCTACAGGGACCACTGCTGCAAATAAAAAATATATATAGACATTTCTTGTAAAAATCTTCTGCAGGGCATCGGCTTGCTTGTAAAAAAAATGTTTTTTTTTATTATTTATTTCTACAATTGACTGTTTTGTGATTGTCCTGAGACTGTTCATTCTGTGACTGATTAAAAAAAAAATTGATTCATCTTAGTTTTGTTTTTTACTTTCTAAGGACTTTATTATATTTTGACAAATTGGTTTAGTTCTAACGGATTATTTCTCGGTGTCTAAACTGCGGCAGAGTAATAACCGTTTATAAATATTATGGTGATTCGTAAATATTATATCGGTTATTCCTCTGAAGGTACTTAAACCTTCGGCTGCATTGCTAGGGTGATTCCTGGTGCACCGATAACTCATGTCCGTTAACTGGCTGAGAAGTCTTTTGTTGAAATAAATCAAACCGTCATTATATAATTCTAGAGAGTGTAAGTAAGTAATTTGCATTAGGTTCAAAAAAAAATCTTTTGTGTCTAATTCTTTTTCTCTAAAAAAATAACAATAAAAAAAAAGAATTTCAAAACAATTCTCGTTTTGTAAAAAAAATCGCTTCTCAAATTTGTTTTTTCTCGTCTTCCCTTATTCTTCTCGCTAGTGCATGCGTCATTGGACTCGTGTTTCTTCAGATAATCGTTTAGTTCGAACAAACATTCCTTTAACCATGGCCGAAGAAAGACCCCCACGATGTCTTATGGATAGATACTTCCCCGATCTGGTTTCTATTCCTTCTTGCATCATATTGCCCGCCCCAACGGGTAACCACTTTGAAATTCATTCGAATCACATAAATACTCTTCCAAAGTTCGGCAATTTAGAATGTGATGATCCGTATATTTTTTTGACCAAATTTGAACAAGTTTGTGCAACCATGAAATTTCAACAATTAAGTGACGATGGAATCAAACTTAGGTTAATTCCATTTGCACTTACCAATTATGCTGAGAAATGGTTGTATAGCTTGCCTTCAAATACGATTGGAACTTGGGGGTGAATTTGTAAACATTTTTCTAAAGAAATTTTACCCTCTGGAAAAAACATCCAAAATTCGAAATGAAATCGTCAATTTTCGTCAATTTGGGGGTGAATCCTTTGCAAAATATTTTGAAAGATTTAAAGAGCTTCTAGTCAAATGTCCACATCACAATTTCGAAAAATGGACTCTTTGTCAAATTTTATATGATGGACTTGAAAATAACTCTCGAACCATGCTCGAATCAATGTGCCAAGGAAATTTTCTAGCCCAAGATCACAATGCCGCTTGGCAATTTCTCGAAAATTTGGCCGAAAAATCAGCTCAATGGGAAAGATCTAACGAGAAATCGATTTATTCCCAATCTAACGCTCATTCGGTAGGATCATCAGTAGCCTTAGAAGCAAAAATAGACGCGATGATATCTAAATTCGATAATGTCCTTTCATCAACGCAAATAAATCAAGGTCAAGCGTCTCAGACCTCATGTTACAAATGTAACGATCCTAACCACATATCTGATCAATGCCCACATTCATTGGAACAACTCAACGCATTTAACAAATCTAGGAATGATCCATTCTCCCCAACGTACAATCCAGGTTGGAGAAACCATCCTAACTTCTCTTGGACCCAAAACAATGCAAATTCGAATGCGGTTCGACCACCTTTTCAGTCATTTTCAAATAATACTTCGAAACCTCCCTTTCAACAAATTCAATTCCAACATCCTGCGCCACCTTCTCAAAATCAAGCGCAACAATTTTTTGTTCCCCAAGACGATAAACGATTGACATCACTTGAGAAAACTCTCGAAGAATTGACTAAAGCGACGACTCAAAATCTCCAATCAAATACCAATCTTCAAAATTTATTGACTTCGCACATGCAAAACACTAGTCAATCGATCGCTAAACTTGAAATGCAAATGAGTCAGTTAGCCACTTCCGTAAGCGAACGGGAAAGAGGCACTTTCCCGAGTCAACCCATTCCAAACCCCAACCGTCAAAATCCTAACTCCAACCAAATTCACATCATTCAAGATTCAAACGTTAGTCACTTGAATGCGGTCACGACTCTTAGATCTGGCAAAAATATTGACAACCATGTGGTCAACCCAAATGCTTTACCGGACGATCTTCCAAACCCTATCGAAAATTCGACCAACTCAGATCAAAACATTGAGCCAATTTCTGACAAGGACCATCCTCAAACTCAAGTAGCCCAACCTACTGAGTTGTCTGCTCCATTTCCTCTTAGACTCCGACCTAGGAAAGAGACGGATCAACTAGAAAAGACCCTTGAAATATTTAAGCAAGTTAAAGTGAACATTCCTCTTTTAGATATTATTCAACAAGTTCCACAATACGCAAAATTTCTAAAAGATATGTGCACTCAAAAACGTCATACACATGTACCTAAGAAAGTGTTTCTAGCGGCAACTCTAAGCGAAGTCTTGTCCCAATCGATGCCAGTGAAATACAAAGATCCTGGTTGCCCCACAATATCGTGTACTATTGGGGACAAGAAAATCGATAGATGCCTGCTAGACTTAGGTGCAAGTGTTAACTTGCTTCCATATTCCGTCTATCGCCAATTAGTGATAGGAGAACTGAAACCCACCAAGGTTACCCTTCAGCTTGCAGACCGTTCAATTAAGAAACCTGTGGGAGAAATCGAGGATGTGTTGATCAAAATTGGCGAATTCATCTTTCCAGTTGATTTCATTGTCTTAGAACTCAACAGGTTAGCAATCCTGCAAACCAGATCCCTTTGATTCTAGGACGACCCTTCTTAGCAACCTCTAATGCTCTCATCAACAGTAGAAATGGGTCTATGAAACTTTCTTTCGATAACATGACTGTCGAGCTATACATCTTTAGAACTGAAAACTCTCCTAACTCTTATATGGACCAGTTTTCTGAAATCCATGCTGTCAACGATAATGAATCCGAGCTCGACCATCTGAATAACGAAATTGAATCAAACTACGAAACTTTGTTTCAAGATACTCCCGAAAATGTCTCTGATTCGATTCCTGTCGAGCCTCTCACAAATGAGTCTATCCCTCAACCAATTTCTTCGGTTGAGTTGTCCCCAAAATCTGAACTCAAAGTATTGCCCAGTCATCTTAAGTACGCTTACTTAGGAGACAATGAAACTTTTCCTGTCATTATCGCTTCTGACCTTACTTTAGAGCAGGAACAATTGCTCCTTCCCTTCCTTAAGAAAAATAAGGAAGCAATTGCTTGGTCCATGGCTGATATTAAGGGGATTAGTCCTTCGATTGTCCAACATCGAATCCACCTTACAGATGATGCCAAACCCACTTGCAACCCCCAGCGTCGACTGAACCACATCATGAAAGAAGCAGTTCGTGCTGAAATCCTTAAATGTCTTGACAATGGAATCATCTACCCGATTTCCGATAGTCAATGGGTTAGTCCGATTCACGTACCTAAGAAATCAGGGATTACCGTGATCCAAAATGAAGCTAACGAGCTTATCCCAACCCGTACCCAGACCAGTTGGCGTGTCTGCATTGACTATAGGAAACTTAACGCTGCAACACGTAAGGATCATTTCCCTCTGCCATTTATCGATCAAATGTTAGAACGACTAGCTGGTCATGAGTACTATTGTTTCCTTGACGGGTACTCGGGCTATAATCAAATCCCTATTGCTCTTGAGGACCAAAAGAAAACCACTTTCACTTGTCCATTTGGTACATTTGCGTACCGACGTATGCCTTTTGGTCTCTGTAATGCACTTGCAACCTTTCAGAGGTGCATGATTAGCATTTTTTCTGATATGATCGAACGGTTTTTGGAAGTATTCATGGATGATTTTTCCATCTTTAGGGATTCCTACACTGAGTGTTTACATCACCTGGATCTTGTTCTTAACCGTTGCAAAGATAAACACTTAACGCTTAATTGGGAAAAGTGTCACTTCATGGTCAAATATGGCATTGTTTTAGGACATGTCATCTCTAATAAAGGAATTGAACTAGACAAAGCTAAGATCGAAGTTATTTCTAATCTTCCCATTCCCAAATCAGTTAAGGACATCCGATCCTTTTTAGGTCATACTAGTTTCTATCGTCGCTTTATAAAGGATTTTAGCAAAATCACTCGACCTTTGACCAATCTTCTTGGTAAGGATGTTCCTTTCGACTTCAATTCTTATTGCATTTCATCTTTTGAGCATCTTAAAAATGAACTTGTCTCTGCTCCGATCATCTGCTCTCCCAACTGGAAGCTGCCTTTTGAAATCATGTGTGACGCCTCGAATTTCGCTATTGGCGTTGTCCTTGGACAGCGCATCGATAAGATTCTTCACGTCATTTACTATGCGAGTAAGACTTTGAACGATACCCAAATCAATTATACGACCACTGAAAAAGAACTTTTGGCTGTTGTTTTTGCTTTAGAAAAATTCAGGCCTTATCTAGTTGGCTCACACATCACAGTTTATACCGATCATTTCGCACTTAGGTAACTTTTCTCTAAAACGGATGCTAAGGCTCGTCTCATTCGTTGGATCCTTCTACTTCAAGAATTTGACCTTACCATTAAGGATAAAAAAGGATCTGACAACGTTATTACGGATCACTTGTCTCGTCTTCCAAATGCCCCGTCTTCTTCTCTTCCGATCAACAAGAATTACCCCGATGAACAGCTGTTTTCTCTATCCACTGATCCTTGGTTTGCTGACATTGTCAACTACTTAGTCACCAAGCAAATCCCTTCTTTTTGGTCTAAGCAGGATAAACACAAAATCTTTTCCCAAGTGAAACATTTTTATTGGGACGACCCCTATCTTTTCAAGTATTGTCCCGACCAAATCATTCAAAGGTGTGTTCCCGATACTGAAACTCACAGTGTCCTCTCTTTCTGTCATGACCAAGCCTGTGGTGGTCACTTCGGTCCCAAAAAAACAGCCGAAAAGGTTCTCCAATCGGGTTTCTATTGGCCCAACCTTTTCAAAGACGCGTATGAATTTTGCAAAACTTGTGATCGATGTCAATTCTTAGGGAAAATTTCTAAACGGAATATGATGCCCCTAAACCCCATTCTAGAGGTCGAAATTTTTGATGTTTGGGGTATAGACTTCATGGGACCCTTCCCTAATTCTTTTGGGAACCTTTACATCCTCTTAGCGGTTGACTATGTTTCTAAATGGGTCGAAGCTGTTCCATGCAAAACAAACGATAACAAGATTGTTGTGCGCTTCTTAAAAGAAAATATCTTCTCTAGGTTTGGCACACCTCGCACAATAATCAGTGATAATGGAACACACTTCTGTAATCGTTCTTTTGAAGCTCTCATGAGAAAGTATTCGATAACCCACAAGTTATCCACTCTGTACCATCCTCAAACTTGTGGGCAGGTTGAAGTATCGAACAGGCAGATTAAACAAATCCTTGAGAAAACTGTGAATCGAAATCGTAAAGATTGGTCCCAAAAGTTAACCAACGCTCTTTGGGCTTACCACACTGCTTTTAAAACAAACTTAGGTATGTCCCCTTATCGGATGATTTTTGGTAAGCCATGTCACTTGCCAGTTGAACTAGAACATAGGGCGTTATGGGCAATAAAAACTTTGAATCTTGATTTAGAGCAAGCAGGTGAACATAGGAAGCTTCAACTCAATGAACTTGATGAAATTCGAAATGATGCCTATGAAAATGAACGAATTTACAAGGACAGAACAAAGGTTTTTCATGATAAATCAATTTTACGAAAAACTTTCATGCCAGGTCAAAAAGTTCTATTGTATGACTCAAAACTGCATTTATTTCCGGGTAAGTTAAAATCTAGATGGATAGGACCTTACACTGTACAGACTGTTTTTCCATATGGTGCGGTAGAAATTGAGAATCCAACCAATGGATCGTCTTTTAAGGTCAATGGTCAACGCCTTAAACCTTACTTAGAACCAACACCCAACCAAGAGGAAGAGCTCATGGTCCTCCATGAGCCACATTACATTCGGTAAGACGCACTAACCCTCTTTTGTACATATGTAAAAAGTCTCTTATTTTATTTTTCCTTTCACTAAGATATGTCTGATTAATGACTGTGAGGACACAGTCACACTCAAGTGTGGGGGGGGGGGGGGGGATTTACATTACATTAGCAATCAAATTTTATGAAGTAGGTCATTCATTGAACAAGGATTAACTTAAAATTCATAAATAACACCTTGGTTCTTGTTTGATAAGTTGAATTGTTGGGTGATGGGAATGAACATTATTTATTCATTGAGTCGTAATGTGTCTTTTTAAGATGCTAGCTTGAGACTGTGCAGACGTTAGTCGTGTTCTGGAGTAAGCGTGTCAACCCTTGTTATACGTGTTAGAATGTGCAAGTAAAAAAAAATCAAAAAAAATCAGATAATAATGATTTTGCACTTACATTTGATTGGATTTTCTGAGTTCGTTTTCATGCATAATATTTTTTTTTCACTCAAATTTTCAAAATCGTAAGTTCTAAAATCCACTTGGCCCAATTAAGGAGAAATGACTCATTATAGCTTTCTTCTTCGATACCCCACATTATTCAAACCCAAGTTTTAGTCGATTTACATCCATGTTTCGACAAGTTTATCTTATATTGGTATACTCAAGAACCTTTGTTTAAAGGTCAAAAACATCACTTTTTATACCAATATTACACTACCCACTCCGTACTTGTTTTAAGGTAGGATAACCATATACCACATCTTATTTTATATGGGTTATCTACCTTACGAAACTTTGCTTATCATTCTTTTCAGCTTTTTGTATAACATCAATCCAGACTTGTGTGTTGAATTAAGGTTGTAGAAGTAGAGTAACTAGGGCACAAAACTTTCCTTTCATGAAGTGTTGGTTTAGTAGAGGAGGAATCAAATGAAATAATATACGGCATCATTCCATTCCATTTCCATTCATCATTCATTATGCCCAAAAAAAAAAGAAAAAAAAAAGAAATAAAGAGAGAGTCTCTCTGAATAAAATAGTCCTCATCATTCTTGACTATGAAGCATCCATTTCCATTCCATCCACATCCATCATACTGTACTTGGAAGCAAGGATTGTAGTTGAGGAGATGAAAGGAAACAAAACGTCCATATGTGCCTTAGTATTACTTTATCTTTTGTAGCTTGAAATTCAACTAATACACTTACCCTCTTATCTAGAATATTTTTAGAACTTACAAAAAAAAATTCCTTCATCTATGCATAACTCATATCCAATACATTACAGTTACATTGGTGCAAAATTATTCCAAAAAAAAAAGAGAAAAAAAATAGAAAAAAAAAAGAATAAAGAAATGATTGGGTGCACATTGTCGATGTGTAGAACTTTGGTTGACACCACGCTCTTAACCTTCAAGACAATTACAGTGTTATCAAGGAATTACGATTCAGCTTGAAAATTTTTGTCCATTTTTGTACTAATTATGGGATGGACAATTTAGGGCTAAACCGTTATTATTGAAGATATGTGAAATCCTTAGAATGTGAAAGACCTTAAATATATTGTTTGATTGATCCGCGTACATAAGACGCTTTGGATTTTGTGGGTAGTATCCGCTGAAAACCCTCACGAGACAACACTCTTCCTACTAGGGACATCTAGGGGTTTAACGGCTTGTTGCATATGCTAAATGCAATCGTGTTTCCTACGAAAGTGTGACATATCTTAGTTTAGTTTATTCGAGGACGAATAAAAAGATAAGTGTGGGGGTATTTGATATACACGTAAATGTGTATATTTTATCTGCTTATTTATCTAGATTTCTATTTAAAATAATTAACATTGTGTATTTATAGCCATGTTTTCAGATTATTGATAAAAAGCTTGGTTTAGAGCATTTGATGGATAAAGCATGAAGAATTTGCTTAAAAAGAGTGAAGTTGAAATTACTAAAGCCTGAAGAGTTTAAAGCTTGAAGAACAGTTGCAAATAGAGTTCAGTTGGGTAGATTTGGCTCACTAAAGACTCATATTGCATTCACATTGGCTCATTTGCAGACCATCTCACACATGTTGCGTTCACATTAGCTCATTTGCGAGGCCTCTCACTCTACAGCTGCGTTCACACTAGCTTATGTGTTAGTTGGGCTAATTCTTTAGTCCCACATTATGGAATTTGCCAAGTAGCCTTTGTCATATCAGCTATAAATACACTTTATCTCATTCATTGTAAAGACACACTTAGTTTTATTCTGTAATCTTTCTCTTGTAATAAAACTCTTCTTCCTCTGTTCTATTTAGTTTTAGTTTTATTTATTGTCATGTTATTTAATTTCTGTTTTTCTTCTTCTTTAGCTATGTCTAGCTAATCCCCTTTGATTAGGGGGTGATGACGCTAATAGATATGATCCAACATGAATCACATAGCCAATAGATGAGGACTTTATATATGTAGATCTAGATCTGAATCAAGGGTTAGCTCTGAACCTTCATATTCTGTGTCGTTTAAGAGCTATGCTCCTTCACAGGGTATATTCGTGTTCGATCTAACAATTATCAGATTTAGATCTAATTTTAGGTTTTTAGAAATTAATTTGTGAATCTGTCCTGATAGTCTATGGTTGTTTAAGAGCTCAGCTCCTGCATAGGCTATGCTTGTCGTTATTTACTTATTTGTTTCTAAGAATCTATTTATCGTTGATTCGTGTTTGTGACAGAAACATGAATTAGATCTATATTTATTTTTTGGCTATTGATGAGTGTGAATCTAATCTATGTCATTATCCCCTAATTGTTTTCTCTTATTATATAAATCTCTTTTTGTATTTAATTGTTGTTATTTTCTGTGTTTTCAACCAATCAAAATCCTAGAATAACTTGATTGGATTTATTAATTAAAATATTTTTGGTCCCAGAGTTCGACACCCTCTACAACAATCCTTGTTGTTTAGGAAAGCCGAACGGATTTTACAGTTGTTTACAACTGTATAATTTGTTCGCAAACAGTATACGAATGTCCAAATCTCATCATATATATATATATATGGCATTTTAACCCCACTTGCTCATTTACTTTTATTTTTTTACTGCGACATTCCTGTTCCACACCGCTCGAAACTTTAATCCCCCAATTCATTCTAGCTTTCGAATTCGAACCAATAGGTAAATACAGATTATTGTATGGTAGCTCTCAATTTCCATTTTTTAATTATTGGTTGTGAGGAAATTAGGAGCGATTCTTACGTCAATCTTCGCCGCTTCTCGCTAATGGATTCAGTTTCATCCACTGTGTTATCGCCATCGTCATAGGTGAAGGCCATCTCCTTCAGGCGTCGAACTTGGTGCCGGTCGTGCTTGTGTATTGGAGCGGTGGTATTAGTGAGTAAGGAAGTTTGGATTTGGGACTCGAGTTCGTGAGAAGCTTATGGCGATTTGTAGGCTGAGAAGATGTGGATGGGGCACTCGAGGTTCTTCTTGTGTGTGAGACGTGATCACGGTGTTGAAGACGAGGTTTTTAGAGGAGCAGTGTACTTCGGTGGATCAGGTCATGGATGTGATAGGAGATAATCATCGGTTCGGGTCGATGGTCAGCGACCCGATCCAAACATACCCGGTGGAGTACCATGAGCCGGTCCATTGTATCTTGACCAACATAACCATCTTCACTCCATAGTATCTTGACCAAAACTTAACCATCTTCTACCTAAGCTATTTCGTGTACTACACGAAGCAGCTTACGAGGTTTCACTACTACGATATCTAGTTCTAGGTCTTTGTACTGCTCTGGAGATACCACTACATTTGAATCATGCACGAACTTCTGTAGAAACGACACATGGAACACATTATGCACACTCCAAATCTTCTCGGGTAACTCTAATCTATATGCGAGCTTTCCAACTCGCTCAATTATTGGAAATAGTCCAACGAACCTCGAAGCTGACTTTCCTTTGTTTCCAAATCTAACCATATGCTTCAACGGTAAACCTTCACAAAAACCATATCACCTACGTCGAATTCCAAGTCCTTATGAAGCTTATCGGCGTAACTCTTTTGATGATCTTGGGATGCCTTTATTCATTGTCGAACGATCTCGATACAATCTGAGGTCTCTCTAATCATCTCGGGTCCAAGTATCAACTTATCTCCAGTTTCTAACCAACAAGCTAGAGAATTACATGGTCTACCATACAACACCACGTATGGTGCCATCCTAATACTTGATTGGTAGTTATTATTATACGCAAACTCAACTATATGTAGATGGTCTTCCCAAGATCCCCCAATATCCAACACACAAGCTCTTAGGAGATCTTCCAAAACTCGGTTAACCCTCTCAGTTTGACCATCGGTTTGGGGATGATAAGCCGTACTTAAGCACAACTCGGTTCCCAATTCTTCCTGTAAACTCTTCCAAAATCCACTTGTAAACAATGGGTCTCAGTCACTCACTGTACTCTTTGAAATACTATGGAATCGAAGTATCCATTTCACATAAAGTTTAGCCAACTTTGATGTCGTCCTAGTCGTCTTGACAGGAATGAGCATTGCACTTTTGGCCAAGCGATCCATGATGACCCAAATCCCTTCATTTCTTGCCCTGGTTCTAGGTAGTCCATTGATACTTGCTCCCACTTCCATGTAGGAACTTCCAATGGCTGAAGTAAACCACTCTGCTTCTTCTGTTCAGCTTTCACCAACTGACAATTCATGCACTTGGAAATGAACTTTCCAATATCTCACTTCATCCCCTCCTAATAGTAGATTTGCTTCATGTCTTGATCTATCTTATTACCACCGGGATGAATTGTCAACTTCGAGTGATGACATACCCTTAGAACCACATCTCTCAATCTGTCGATATTAGGAACAACTAGTCGCCCTTGCTTTTGAAGCCAACCTCCTTGATCGACTTCAAACTTTTTATTTTTTGGTTCCATCTTCTGGATAAACTCGACAAGCTTCACATCTCGCTTTTTTCTCTTGCCAATCCTCTCGATAAGAGTAGGTCTTATCGATAAGCTTGCCAACATTTCAGGTTCTAACTCACACCTTGGCCTGAAATCGAATCTTGCCATATACTCGAGGCTCTTCCTGTAACACCCCACTTCCATTAATGTCACTCGCAAAGGGAATGCATTAACTTCCATGGAGCATTTTAAGTGAATATAGAACAGAAAATCACAACAAGACAGATATAAAGCAACACTTGAAAATTTAAAACTTTATTTATTGCAGTAGAAGGTAAATATGTTTGGTTACATCATCAAAAATCGTAAACCAAAGTCAAGTACATAATATCTATCTCGATAAAACAAAGTACATAATCCCACTACCACAAATAGGCATAAAGAAAATGATAGGTTGAACTTTACTTCAGCAATCCAAATCCAAGTGCTCCCAAAGAGATCCCAATCAAGCTCCACTAGTACTAGTCCCACCCTTAGAACCTGAGGGGGGAGGAAAGGAAGAAAAGAGGTGGAAACAAAGGGGGTCAGACATAAAGCCTGGCGAGTCTGATAACTCTAACAACATAATTATTAAAGCAATATGATAAGATATAAGCTGGAGAATAAGGTAATGACTATGTGAACCACATGGGTATGGCAAGGCAATCAAGAGAAACAAAGATAACGTTAATGGCGCTTCCTAATCAATATAGGATAATTATTATACTCTACCGTACTGTACTGTACTAACACTAACTGCACCCTTACTAGTCACTCTAGAAATTTGATCCCTCTTGGCTAAATAAAACGATGATAGCTTCGTGTACTACTAGATGTACCCACTATCCTCCATGTTTGACTGTATATCTCTAGTTGCTATCATAGGTACCCAGCGTGTACCTATCCCCACTAGATGTACCCCTTCAATAAGTAATAATGATAATTCCATGTACTCCTAGCTGACGTTATAGGTGCCGCCTGCTCCTATCTCCACAGGTGTACCCCCTTAATAATTATTAATAATAGTGGTAGCTTCGTGCACCCCTAGCTGACTACATAGGTGTCGTCTGCTCCTATCTCCACTAGGTGTACCCACTACCCTGCCCCATTCGATCGGCTCCCTAACTCATAGATACCCATGCAGGTCCCATAATGGGGTTCCCCAATATGGCAACCTTATACCATGCAAGGAATGCACGGCTTATAACTACACGATGCAACAACGTCTTACCTACCAGTCCGGACCCACGCACGCACGTGACCCCGTTGGACTTGCTTTGTCACCGCTAACCCGTTTTGGCCTCTAACAATCAGACCAAGTAGGCGTGTCCGGTCCTCGACTTGGGTCGAGCTCACAAAGATACTTAATGGGCTACTGGACTGAAAAGGGCCCCCCATGCTTGACACAAGCTTTCCACCTAGGCTTGGTCCCCTCTAGTACATCCCACTTAACCCCCTTCATGCCCACTTACATGTTTTAAATTTGGTTAAGGGTTTCTATTAGTAATTCCACATGCCACCCAAGGCACCCACTTAACCTCTATGTCCTACTTACATGTTTTACCTTGGTTAAGTGTTACTAATCGTATTTCCTCATGCCACCCAAGGCACCCACTTAACCCCCATGTCCCACTACATGTTTTACTTTAGTTAAGTGTTTCTTAATTTATTAC
Organism: Allium sativum; assembly: GCA_030737875.1. Lineage (NCBI taxonomy): Eukaryota > Viridiplantae > Streptophyta > Magnoliopsida > Asparagales > Amaryllidaceae > Allium > Allium sativum. The sequence continues at coordinate 90,126,706 of CM060912.1, read as the reverse complement.
TATCGTAACCCCTGTAGGACCTCTCACATTAGACTGGAATTTGTGGCTGCTGGATTTACCGGACGGGTCCGGGCAGTCTTACACCACAAACGAGCCTAACCTTGTGTCCATACAATTGTTACGCATTTAGTTTGGGCCTTTGACCTCTCACATTGGGCTACCATTTGTGGCTGCTGGATTTGCCGGGCGGGTCCGGGCAGTCTTACACCACAAATGAGTCCAACCTCGTGTCTTAGGCAATTAATTATACATAATTAATTTTCCCTAAATTTGAATTACTTTCCCTATTCAAATTTCCATATTTATTTATGTCCATAATTTATCACCTAAATTATGCTCATTTATTTATGGTATATAAATTATACTGTAACAACCCGTATTTTTATAACATATTAAAACAAGAAATCAAGGCAGAATTAAATTTTTAAGTCAGAATCAGGGGAAACAGGTTATGCTGTTGCGTTCGTCTCGAAATTTTACATGAAATAGAGTCCGAGTTTTCGAAAATCGGAGTCTGGATGAAGAAGTTATGGCCTGTACAAGTTTCAGCAGTTTTAAGGCAGCACTGGACCAGGGGGCCGACCATAGGGTCTACCTACCCCCTCCCCCCCCCCCCCCCCCAGGTCGACTATAGGGTTGACCTATCCCCCGGGTCGACCATAGTGTCGACCTCCCCCCTAACAGGTTGACCTGGTCGGCCTGTTTTGACCCAGAACTCATTTTTGAAGCCTGAAACGTGTTTTGACGGTCCGGATTGATTCTAGGGTTAATCTAAGGGCCTAAACTACTTGCTACACCTATAAAAACACCCTTATACCTAACCTAATTCATATAAAAACATTCTTACACCATTATGCTGCTAAAATACCACATGAACCATTGGCCACAAAATGCACGGTCTAACGTGAGAGGTCATGATTCGTTCATCATAATGAATGAATTAAGGAACACTAACCATAATAAAACGTGGGTATGGTTAGAGGGTTAGGTGGGATGACATGGAAATTTGACATGTAAATATGGACCTAACCGGTATGAGTTAAGAACATGTAAAACTTATAAATGTGGGCTTAACCAACATAATAGTTAATCAGACCAATGATTGGGTTAAGTAATATGGCTAGATTAATGAAACTTAACCAATATAACATGACACATGGCAGGGTTAAGTCAACTTGAACATATAGATAATACTTAACCAACTTAGCATGATACGTGGGCGGTTAAGCCATGAACCGCTTGAATATACTTAACCAATTGGACACGATGATTTGATAGGGTTAAGTCATGAACCGCTTGAATATACTTAACCAACTTGACAGATGATTCGTAGGGCTAAGTCATGAACTTGAACGACAACAATTAGCCAATTTGACATGACATGTAGGCGGGTTAAGTCACGAACTTGAATGACAACACTTAACCAACTTGACATGCTAGACTGATGGGGTTAAGTCTCGAATTTAAATGACAACACTTAACTTACTGAACGTAAACCCTAGTTGCGCGGTCCTTTTCAGCAGTAACCCACTAAATGTATCACGGTACCCTGGAACTAGGCAGGGTGGGGCACGATTACTGGGTTGATTGTAAGCGACCAGAACGACGGCTGAGTTAGTGCGCCATTGTAGGTTCAGGCGGACTATGGTCGTGCACGTAGTTCGGAGTTGAAAAAGCAGGCATTGGGCACCAGTAGGTTTACACTATGCGTGCTTGATTCGTGTTGGTGGTTGGCACCCTAAGGCTTAATACACCCTATGGTGGACCTAGCACAGGTGACTACATTTCATGATTGGGCCGTATAACATAGGCACATGAACGAGCTAGGACTTATAGGGAGTCGATCGATTAATACATCGTTACGTGGAATTCGTTAGGTAGCATAATCGCTAGTGGTCCTAGGTGGCATAAACCCTAATCGAATCTAGAAAACGTTCAATAGGTAGCATAATCCCTAGTGGTCCTAGGTGGCATAAATCCTAGTTGAACACGCGATAGTTCATGATAAGGAAACCTAGCCAGAACAAGGGTGGCGGCCCAAACGATTTCAAGAATGGTGGCACTACGTTGAAGTAGTATAGAAATACGTGATGAAACCCGTACGATATACGGTAAGGGACTGTATATATACATGGAAAGGATGATACGGGTTGGGGTACTAGTACAGTTGGTGCAGAGAATATAGGAAATCAAAGAAAATAGTGGAATGGTGAAGCTTAGAAATTTTGCGATGTTATACTTAATAGAAACCTTGCAATGTTATACTTGATTCATCATGCATGTAGCTTACCTTGTCATCATGCTTATGTTTACTTTCAGTTTATTCATGCCATATTATCTTCACCTGTTTTTATGCTGAAAGCCACTAGGAATTACTCAGTCTTTATGACTGACCCAGTTTGTTTCGCCTCTTTTTCTTTCGTTCCCCCCCCCCCCCCAAGGTTCGCAGGGTGGGAATACAGCTTAGTTCGGATCTTACCAAGCTCCAAGGCTCTTTCATGTACTGCTTGGATTTCTCTTGGCTATGGCTTGCTTTGCTGCTTTATTGGGAATACTACAATTTATTTTCATGCTTCTTTGTTTTTGAGCAAGACAGATTTCGATGTAATGGATTTAGTAGCATTTTGATGTAAAAGGCTTTAGACTTTCTAGATTTTAAAGCAATGAAATTTGGTTCTTCTTCGGCTGTTTTTTATGTTCTGTCTTGTAATATTTCTGTGTATGTTTACCTAGATAATGCTCCACCAAAGCTAGTGCATTCCCTTTGTGAGTGACCCTAGCGGAGGTGGGGTGTTACATTTGGTATCAGAGCAGAAGGTTACCAGACTGGGCAAAAGCTTTTAAAAACCTTTTGAAATTATTTTCAAAACCATTTACAAAGAAGAATTTTCTAAAGAAAAGTTTTGTTTTACGAAAGGCATATTCCCCAAAGCCATATGCACTATCTTTTGATTCTCTCCTTGAGTCTCTTCTCTCTTTCTTTTTCACCATAGTTTGTAGGCATGCGACACATGTCGGAGGGCAAAGTAGTGTCCAACATCCATCTGTAGCCGTAGTAGTTTTACTTGCGACTAATCTTATCTCAAGCTTTGTAGGGTTGTCGTGCGATGGAAGTAGCTTTCGAGAAACTTTTCAAACAAGCTATACAAGGATAGTAGGAATGAGGATAAAGAACACAAGTCTAAGGATGAGAAACTTGTTGATATGGCTTAATCCTCGAAGAGGAAAAAGGTGAAAGGGAAGAGGCCAAGTGAAAGAATAATAAAAACCCATGACAAGAGAGAACATCTTTAGTATGGTAAAAAGGGACATGTAATTAAGTATTATAGGAAAAGGACAAGGGCAAATGACAAGATCATCGAGAGGGCAATTGTATGCTCTCACTACTAGCGTACCTAAGAAGAGGTGGTAACGTTTCTGTTAAAAGTTTAGCTTTTATTTTCTATCATACCATGGGAACTTTGTTTTTGTACATCGCATCCTTTTTAATTCTGCTTCGATAGTTGAGTCTCTGCACCTTAGTACTAGCGTAGTAGAGGATCCCATTTTACTCTCAAATCCTGTTGGGGAATCGGCTCATTTATTCATGACTTGTTTGGATTTGAGAATGTCTATGCTAAGTGTTGAGTTTAGAAGTAAAGCTTATGTTTTTGGGCTATGGGTTGATTCTAGGGATGGAGTGGCTATCCAGAAATGGCACCATTCTTGAGTATGAAAAGGGTGTAGTTAGATTCTTGACTAGCCTTGGTAATGCCCTCGAAGTCTAGTGTAACCCTTAGGGTTCCGCCATGTTTAGTTACCTAGAATCTCTTGATACATTTATCGATCCGCTCGAGTAGTGTTCGCCACTAAGGCAGATGGTTCATTTCGCTTATGCATGAGTTATAGAAAATCACCATAGTAAGTATACTTGGCAACATGGTTGGCATTTGTTTATTTTCAAGAGATAATTCATTTATGTGGAATACCTTCTAGTAAGTGAATGAGTTCCAACTCATATTCTGGGAACAAGAATTAAGGAACTACGAAATTGTGAAGTTAAAGACGGTCAAAGCACAATGTATTTAAGCTCAAGGAAATACGGCTTAGAAGATTGAAGACTAGACACGCGCATCATATCTCTTTTTAAGAGTATATCCTTGATCCCTCTTTTCCTGTAGAGCTTACTTGTATGCTATCTTTTAAGTATAACCTCTCGGTCCTATTCTCAATCCTATTTCTGTTGCAAACCCCATAGGGAGTATGACTTATCTGTTAGTAATACATGTTGGGGCTTGAGGGTGTCCATTGGGTTGACTAAACTTTTTGGGTTTTATAGGATATGGGCCGGTGATTAGGGAGTTCTTCTCCTATTCAGTATATATGTGACATAGATTTCCAGCTTTGACATTGCCTAATGGGCCCAAAGTTTTTACTTGCTTCTATCATTCGGTTATACCTTTAGCTAGGAACTAATGGATGTAAACATGTGTTTGGGACATGTTATGGTTGATGGTTGCAAGTGGTTGCTAGTTGTTGCTCGTGGTTGCATAACATACCTTAGGCACTAGATCGGCTCAGTCACATTTTCAAATTGCATATGCATGAGTGTTTATATTTGTTTATGGATGGAATTGAATGTGTTATCATGTGAATGTTGCATACGGATGTATGTTTGTGCACACATATAGTGTTTATATGACTAGGACTATTTGCATACATGTTGGATTCATGGCACTAAACATATTTTGCATTAAGAAGATCAATCAGGCCTGATCATTTGCATTAGATAAGGAACATATACACACACTTTCTGCATATGTTCATACAGCATTAGAAATCTCTTAAGGACAATGGATGCCTGTGATTGATGATTGAGTAGATGGATGATTGGATGGTAGGACACATTCTTCTTAACTTGATGATTTCGGGGACGAAATCCTTTAAGGAGGGGAGAATGTAACAACCCGTATTTTTATAACATATTAAAACAAGAAATCAAGGCAGAATTAAATTTTAAAATCAGAATCAGGGGAAACGGGTTAAGCCATTGCATTCGTCTCAAAATTTTACATGAAATAGAGTCTGAGTTTTCGAAAATCGGAGTCTGGGTGAAGAAGTTATGGCATGTATAAGTTTCAGCAGTTTTCAGGCAGCACTAGACCAGGGGGTCGACCTACCCCCCCTCCCCCCCCCCCCCCAGGTCGACCATAGGGTCGACCTACCCACCAGGTCGACCATAGTGTCGACCTCCCCCCCTTACATGTCGACTTGGTTGGCCTGTTTTGACCCAGAACTCATTTTTGAAGCCTGAGACGTGTTTTGATGGTCCAGATTGATTCTAGAGTTAATCTAAGGGCCTAAACTACTTGCTACACCTATAAAAACACCCTTATACCTAACCTAATTCATATCAAATCATTCTTACACCATTATGCTGCTAAAATACCTCTTGAACCATGGCCGCCGTCTCCAAATCAAAGCATAAACATTCAAACTCAAATCAATTCAAAGAACAAAGCTTCAACAATGATTCAAGACAATAAAGCAACAACGCCGCAACATTTGTACAACAAATTCAATTCCTAATTCACTAGACATGCTCTATAAGTTCTAGTTGTTTTTAGATTTAAACATTTAATTATAATGTGGCCATGGAATAAAGTGGAATTGGATTTAAGTATGTTTATCGATTCTGATATATTTCTGTTGCTCCTTTAATCTTGTGTTTTGGGACCTGTCTATCTTTATGCTCATGACAAGTTTATGATCTATTCAGCAGTTTTCTTGATTCGTAATGATGTTATCATCAAGTTGTAATATTTATGCCTATGATGATGTTTTCCTCTGATCTCATTTTTATTCAATTTCTATCTCCCCCAATTTATTTTCTTTCATGATCCTTGGTCAATTTCGGACCTTGGCCTATAATCACGATTTGCGTACGATATGTATACGGGGGAATTATGGGATTATTGCCTATATGAATATGATGTAATAATTGGCAACATGAAATTGGATATTATCATTGTATTTGCAAGTTTGGGCTTGATCTGTAAATTTTGGTATAATCTTATTATGAACAAATTTGCATAAATATTATATACATGGAATTTGGCACAAATAGGATCTATGTAATGTAACATGAGATTTGGTAAATATAACATGTATGTAATTTGACATGTAAATTAAACCATGAGTTCGGGCCTATGTAAATTAAATCAAAAGATTAGGCTTACAATTGGGCATATGTAGAATTGGGGATTTGAATATAAAAGCGATTGTAAATTTGATAATTGGCATAAATATGTATTATGAACTTGGGTAGTTAGAGTGTGTTGTAATAAAAAGGTTACAGTTTGGGATAACAACATCATGAATCATGGTTTGGGTTTATTTGGGAATGATACATGCAATTTTGGCTAGAACTCGATATGGGTGAAATAGCATAAACTTGGCATACATGTAAATAAGCAAGAATTGGACATATGTAATCTGACTAGAATTGGGTATATATACCCATATATATATATATAAATTGGCATGTAATTTTGGAACTTGGGCACATGTTTATTAATATGTAAAGTTGGGGATTTGAAACATGAAAATGACAGTGTATTGGATAATTGACATGAACACGAACATAAACATTTCTATATGTTAAACACATGAACTGATATTGGGTTTTTGGGTGGAATACGACCATTAATGAACCTTTGACACGAGGTTAGACTCAAGTTGCGGTGTAAATCTGCCCGGAACCGCCCGGCAAATCCAGTAGCCACAAAGTGTCAGTCTAATGTGAGAGGTCGAAGGTCGAATTGTAGGCGTAACGCTTTATGACACGAGGTTAGACCCAGTTTGTGGTGTAAATCTGCCCGGAACCACCCGGCAAATCCAGTGGCCACAAAATGCACGGTCTAATGTGAGAGATCATGATTCGTTCGTCATAATGAATGAATTAAGGAACACTAACCATAATAAGACATGGGTATAGTTAGAGGGTTAGGTGTGTTGACATGAAAATTTGACATGTAAATGTGGACCTAACCGGTATGAGTTAAGAACATGTAAAACTTATAAATGTGGGCTTAACAAACATAATAGTTAATTAGACCAATGGATGGGTTAAGTAATATGGCTAGATTAATGACACTTAACCAGTATAACATGACACATGGCAGGGTTAAGTCAACTTGAACACATAGATAATACTTAACCAACTTAGCATGATACGTGGGCGGGTTAAGCCGTGAACCGCTTGAATATACTTAACCAATTGGACACGATGATTTGATAGGGTTAAGTCATGAACCGCTTGAATATACTTAACCAACTTGATAGATGATTCGTAGGGCTAAGTCATGAACTTGAACGAAAACAATTAGCCAATTTGACATGACACGTAGGCGGGTTAAGTCACGAACTTAAATGACAACACTTAATCAACTTGACATGCTAGACTGATGGGGTTAAGTCTCGAATTTAAATGACAACACTTAACCTACTGAATGGAAACCCTAGTTGCGCGGTCCTTTTCAGCAGTAACCCACTAGATGTATCACAGTACCCTGAAACTAGGCAGGGTGAGGCATGATTACTGGGCTGATTGTAAGCGACCAGAACGACGGCTGAGTTGGTGCGCCATTGTAGTTTCAGGCGGACTATGGTCATGCACGTAGTCCAGAGTTAAAAAAGCAGGCATTGGGCACCAGTAGGTTTACACTGTGCGTGCTTGATTCGTGTCGGTGGTTGACACCCTAAGGCTTTGATACACCCTATGGTGGACCTAGCACAGGTGACTACATTTCGTGATTGGGCCGTATGACACAGACACATGAATGAGCTGGGACTTGTAGGGAGCCGATCGATTAATACATCGTTACGTGGAATTCGTTAGGTAGCATAATCCCTAGTGGTCTTAGGTGGCATAAACCCTAATCGAATCTAGAAAACGTTCAATAGGTAGTATAATCCCTAGTGGTCCTAGGTGGCATAAATCCTAGTTGAACACGCGATAGTTCATGATAAGGAAACCTAGCCAGAACAAGGGTGGCGGTCCAAACGATTTCAAGAATGGTGGCACTACGTTGAAGTAGTATAGAAATACATGATGAAACCCGTACGATATACAGCAAGGGACTGTACATATACATGGAAAGGATGATACGGGTTGGGGTACTAGTACAGTTGGTGCAGATAATATAGGAAATCAAAGAAAATAGTGGAATGGTGAAGCTTAGAAATCTTGCGATGTTATACTTAATAGAAACCTTGCAATGTTATACTTGATTCATCGTGCCTGTAGCTTACCTTGTCATCATGCTTATGTTTACTTTCAGTTTATTCATGCCATATTATCTTCACCTGTTTTTATGCTGAAAGCCACTAAGACTTACTCAGTCTTTATGACTGACCCAGTTTGTTTCGCCTCTTTTTCTTTCGTCCCCCCCCCCCCAAGGTTTGCAGGGTGGGAATACAGCTTAGTTCGGATCTTACCAAGCTCCAAGGCTCTTTCATGTACTGCTTGGATTTCTCTTGGATGGCTTGCTTTGCTGCTTTATTGGGGAATACTACAATTTATTTTCATGCTTCTTTGTTTTTGAGCAAGACAGATTTCGATGTAATGGATTTAGTAGCATTTTGATGTAAAAGGCTTTAGACCTTTCTAGATTTTAAAGCAATGAAATTTGGTTCTTCTTCCGCTGTTTTATATGTTCTGTCTTGTAATATTTCTGTGTATGTTTACCTAGATAATGCTCCACCAAAGCTAGTGCATTCCCTTTGTGAGTGACCCAAGCGGAGGTGGGGTGTTACATATACCAATTTCATCACTAATTAATTTTATTCGTTAAAATTAATTACATGTCTTTTTAGGCCATTACATGCCAAATTCACAATATGTGTGTATCTACTATTATCCCCATCGTACCCCCGTCATTCGTTCGCTTAACATGACATAAACATATTAGACTAGCAAATAGTCTAATACTTAAAAAAAAGGGAATAAACGTCACACAATCACATACACACAATAATAGATCTAATTTGCATCTAACTTGCAATTAGTAATTACAACATACTTGCATAGTCTTTGTATTATAAAGGATCCAAAAATCATAGATCTAAAAGGTGTGAACTTGCATGTATGAACATATTTTTGCACCCAACTAGCCTAGGTAATTATCACAAACTTACATAAACTATGTATGTCGTCAACCTAAACATAAAGGTGTCATCTTGCATAACTATGGATCCAATAAAAGGTGTTAACCTGAGTAAACTATGGATCCACATAAAGGTGTAAACTTGCATAACTATGCATGTCATAGTTTCAACATAAAATGTCAACTTGAATATGGATCTAAACTTTAAAGGTGTGAACTTGTATATATGTGAATCCAATTATCACTTAAACTTGCATATGAACATAATACTTATACAAGCTAGCATATGTTCCACATCCATATTCGCATAAAAACTGATGTTATAAACCTAGGTGATTGGATTATAAAAAGGGATTCATTGACACAAGTTAACATCATGAACTACTAGCATATATTTTAGATCCAAACTTACATAACATCATATAACTCGCATACAACTTGCGTGATCCTATTAACTTGCATAACATCATATGTACAACTTGCATAATCATATTAACTTGCATAACATCATATATGAAACTTGCATAATCATATTAACTTGCATAACATCATATATGAAACTTGCATAATCATATTAACTTGCATAACATCATATATAAAACTTGCAAAACATCATATAATATGAATCATGTTAACATACATGATTAAACATATGAATTAGATTCACAACCACAACTTACAATCCAATGAATATCACATCATAATTAATTTAGCAATTATTTTGTTAAAGTGATGAAACTCACCATTCAACGAAGTTCTGGAATTTATTAGCGTCCCTTTGTTATAGTTGAATTTGTTGTTAGATTGAATTGAGTTGCTTTAATCTTCTTCTAATTGGTGACGGCTACTCTAGAGTTCAAGACGACAGCATGACCGCCATAGTTTTAGTTTTAATTCTGATTTAAGGTTTGAGTCTATGGGTCTTTTATAGAGCTTTGAATTAATTTAAGCCGTCGGATCACTCTAGGATCCATCTAGGCCTTAGAAACCAAGAAATGATGTCAACAGACCAACCAGAAATCGCCACCTAAGCCCTAAAACATAAAATTTTGTCATAAACCATTCAGGGCCGATGAGACCAATTCCAAACCTCCTGAGTCGATATTGGGGTCGACCCAACGGGCCTCGGGTCGACCAATAAAATAGGTCGGTTTGGTGTTTTGCCTTCCCGCTTCCGCTGTTTTGAATTTTTTTTCTTAAATTTTAGGTTGAATTTTATTTTATATATATATATATATTTCTATCTTCCTAATTAACCATTTTCACACTAAACTACTTTTTCAACCGCGTTCACACTAAGCCTCTTTTTAGCCATTCCCCTAAAACAAAAATATCGCGTTGGCGGGAATCGAACTCTGTACCTCTTGTATGCAAGTCACAAGTTCCAACCAAATGAACTACTAAGTCTTTTGCTTACAAACCTTAGAACAATACTAAACATTTATTCTTTAATTTAGTTAATTCGATTATTCAAAAATCCGGGGTGTTACATTCTCCCCTCCTTAAAGGATTTCGCCCCCGAATTCTCCAAGTTAAGGAGAATGCATATCCTAACATCCAAACAACCATCTACTCAACCATCAAACACAGGTATCCATTGTCCTTATAGAATTTCTAATGCTGTATGAACATATGCAAAAAGTGCGTGTATATGTTCCTTATCTAATGCAAAATCAGGCGGTCTATTGATTTAGTTGACCTCCTTAATGCAAACCATGATAGTGTCATGCATCCATTACCATTCACCAAAATGCAACATCCATATGATAGCACAACCATTATACATCCATTAGCTTAAATATGCTCACACATTTATATGCAATATGAGATATGAAGTGACTGAGTCGATCTAGTGCCTAAAGTGTGTGTATATGCATCCACGAGCAACCACTAGCAAACACTTGCATCCACATGCATCCATCATACATAACATGTCTCAAACACATGTTTCAATCATAGGACTACCATATCTAAGGTCAAAGGTACTAACGAGAGGACATACTAAAGATAAGATAAGTATAAGGTAAGCGATAAAGGAGAAACTAAAAGACATACCCTCGAAAAGAAAAGGGTATAATGAACGCATCTTCTCTTCCGCTCTCATCATCTCCCCATTGCACTTTGACTAGCTTGACCTCTCGATTTCTCAACTTCTTAACCTCCGACCCAAGAATGCACGTAGGAGCTCGCCGAATCATCGCATCACGCTCTATCTCCGCCTCTCTAAGCAAGCTCGGCTCTACCACTTCCGCGGTCTCGTGCAAGCACTTCCTCAAATGTGACACATGGAATACATCGTGTACGCAACTAAGTCTCTCGGGCAACTCCACTCTATACGCCATCTTCCCAATCCTCCCCTTAATAGGAAACGACCCTACGAACCTTGTTGCTAACTTCCCAACGGACCCAAAGCAAACGACGTTCCGTAATGGAGACACCTTAACAAAGACCATGTCCCCAATATCAAACTCAAGATCTGTCCTCCTCTTGTCCGCATAAGATTTCTGCCTATCTTGCGCCGTCTTCATCCTCCTTCGAATCAAATCGATCTTTTCCGAAGTCTCTCTAATCATATCGGGCCCAAGTAAGATCTTATCTGTATACTCCCACCAACATGTAAGCGAACGACACGGCCGTCCATAAAGAGCCTCGAACGGTGCCATGCCAATGCTAGACTGAAAGCTGCTATTATATGCGAACTCCACCAACGGAAGATGTTCCTCCCATGTACCTCCGAAATCTAAGGCACACAACCTCAATAGGTCCTCTAGAATACAATTCACCCTCTCGGTCTGGCCGTCCGTCTGAGGATGATATGCGGTGCTCAAACATAATTGAGTCCCTACCGCCTCTTGCAAGCTCTTCCAAAATTCGCTAGTAAAGATAGGATCGCGGTCGCTCACTATGCTAGAAGGAACACCGTGCAAACGAACTATTTCTCGAATGTATACGAAGGCTAACCATAGAGCAGTCCTCTTACTCTTCACGGTAATGAAATGGGCGCTCTTAGTAAGTCTGTCAACCATGACCCAAATCCCCGAGTTACCCTTCCTCGATCTCGGTAATCCGTCAACAAAATCCATCGAGATGCTTTCCCACTTCCATTGTGGGACCTCCGATGGGTGAAGCAACCCACTGGGTTTCTTTTGCTCCGCTTTTACTTGTTGGCACACCAAGCATCTTGCAACATACTCGGCCACACCCCTCTTCATACCGGCCCAAAAGAAAACTCGCTTCATGTCTTTGTACATCTTGTCCCCGCCGGGATGAATGGTCATCTTCGAACGATGTGCATCATCAAAAATAGCCTTCCTCAAGCTCTCATCCCGTGATACACAAAGTTTATCGTCCCTACGCAACCAACCCTTATCATCTAGGGTATACCTACTTAGGTGGCTTGATGACTCCCCTCTTATGAGCTTCTCTACTAACTCCATCAACTATGGGTCATCACGCTGTGCCTCTCCAACCCGTCCCAAAAGCGTAGGTCTGAGCTCAAGGACGCTAGCAAACTGGGTACAAAATCAATGGATGGTCTAAAGTCAAAGGTAGAGATAAACTCTAAGCTACGTCGCTCGACAAACAAAGGACTCAATGTCAACTTTTTCCTACTCAAGGCATCCGCTACAACGTTACCCTTGTCAGGGGTATATGCTATCTCGAAATCGTAGGACGCCAAGAACTCCATGCACCTTGGTTGCCTCAGGTTTAGATCTTTCTGAGAGAACAAGTACTTTAGCGACTTATGGTCTGCAAGCAACTCAAACTTCTCACCAAGCAAATAACGACGCCAAGACTTGGGCGCAAAAACTATGGCAGCCAATTCTGAGTCGTGGGTATGGTAATTCTTCTCATGGACTTTCGACTGTCTTCCACCATAACATATCACCCTTCCCTAGAGACCACATGCCCTAAAATCCTCACTTCATTCCTCCAAAAATGGTATTTTGGAGAACTTAGCTTTAAGTTGGTGCGCTTGTAGGGTCCCTAAGCTTTCCCTAAGATGTAGGGCATGCTCTTCTCTGCTTCTAGAGAAAATCAGGATATTATCCCATGCAAAATTGTCACAACTATCCATCTCTCACACAGACCATCCTAGTCGAACTCGACTTCCCCCAAGTGCAATCCCCAAAGGCCTAAACCAATATCAGACAAACACCCAAGGGATACCTCCTTCGAATTCAAACGACCTACGTGAGATGATACTAGTAAGACGGCCAACCAATTGAGCACTTGACCGACTCTGGCTGTCCTTGCCAGTCTTGCTCCAAAGCCACCGCTGATCACATAATTAGCTTTGCTTAATCTATTAAGCACATACGAAAACTTATTTCGTGCCTCTGGGTAAACCCCGCACTTTATCAAAGACGTCTCCATACTCACGGACCACACAAACAGACTCCCAATCATCGTTGGATGCGTCAGAAGATTTTAGGCAGCTAAGCATCACTGAACCCCTAGGGTCAAAAGAAATATGAGGGTCTTTCCATAACGAATCAATATTCTAACTACCCTCCTTTCACAAACTAGGATGGCACCCCGCCTGGCCAGCCAATCCAACCCTAGAATAAAACTATAGCCCGTGAAACCAAGGACGGAGGCGTTGCATTCAAATCCAACGCCCAAGATAGACACTCTCAAATCCCGACAAACCATTGAAGGATGAGCCGAACCACCAACAGGATTTGAGACTAGGATGGGATCCTTAACTAGACTATATTTAGGTGCAGTGTTTCAACTAACGAAGCAGATACTAACGAGTATGAAGCGCCAGAATCAAACAAAGTTCAAAAAGGATGATAAAGAAAACCAAATTTCAACCTAGACGGTCCTACCCCCCATCAGGTATACCAGCCGTGAGGGAATACAACTACCCTCCAGAAGATCCTGTACTTTGTCCTTGCCTCTTTGGACAATCCTAAGGTGTCCTATTTCTCCAAAACAACTAACCTTCTTCTTCACATTCTCTATTCGTGACCTCCCACCAAGATGAGGTTTCGTCCTTTGTTAACCAAACTGCTATTTGAACCTTCCTCCCATCGTTTATCTTAAAGGTACCAACAAGCCCTCCACTTCCTTGGACTAACTTCTAGCCCGACAAACGTCTAAGTCCCTTGAAGTGGTTTTCGGTCCTTCGTACGGAAGTCCTTATTTATCTTAGAAAAAGCATCTATACGCAGAGGGGGGGGGGACTCAAAAAGAGAAAGAGGAAGAGATTCAAAACGGAGAATCGAAGGAAGGATATATGGCTCTTGGGGATTATGTTCTTAAAATAAACCTTTCTTTCAAAAATACTCTTCTACAAACATATTTTTGAAAGTATTCTTTATAAAAAATGCTTTTGAAAAATAGTTTTTCAAAATATCTTATCTGTTCTGGTAACCTTCAACTCTGATACCATGTGTAACACCCCACGTCCATTAATGTCACTCGCAAAGGGAATGCATTAACTTCCATGGAGCATTTTAAGTGAATATAGAACAGAAAATCACAACAAGACAGATATAAAGCGGTACTTGAAAATTTAAAACTTTATTTATTGCAGCAGAAGGTAAATATGTTTGGTTACATCATCAAAAACCATAAACCAAAGTCAAGTACATAATATCCATCTTGATAAAACAGAGTACATAATCCCACTACCACAAATAGCCATAAGGAAAATGATAGGATGAACTTTACTTCAGCAATCCAAATCCAAGTGCTCCCAAAGAGATCCCAATCAAGCTCCACTAGTACTAGTCCCACCCTTAGAACCTTGGGGGGGGGGAGGAAGAAAAGAGATGGAAACAAAGGGGGTCAGACATAAAGTCTGGCGAGTCCGATAACTCTAACAACATAATTATTAAAGCAATATGATAAGATATAAGCTGGAGAATAAAGTAATGACTATGTGAACCACATGGGTATGGCAAGGCAATCAAGAGAAACAGAGATAACGTTAATGGCGCTTCCAAATCAATATAGGATAATTACTGTACTCTATTGTACTGTACCGTACTGTATTGTACTAACACTAACTGCACCCCTACTAGTCACTCTAGAAATTTGATCCCTCTTGGCTAAATAGAACGATGATAGCTTCGTGTACTACTAGATGTACCCACTATCCTCCATGTTTGACTGTATATCTCTAGTTTCTACCATAGGTACCCAGCGTGTACCTATCCCTACTAGATGTACCCCTTCAATAAGTAATAATGGTAATTCCATGTACTCCTAGCTGACGTCATAGGTGACGCCTGCTCCTATCTCCACTAGGTGTACCACCTTAATAATTATTAATAATAGCGGTAGCTTCGTGTACCCCTAGCTGACTACATAGGTGTCGTCTGCTCCTATCTCCACTAGGTGTACCCACTACCCTTCCCCCATTCGATCGGCTCCCTAACTCGTAGATACCCGTGCAGGTCCCATAATGGGGTTCCCCAATATGGCAACCTCATACCACACAAGAAATGCACGGCTTATAACTACACGATGCAACAACGTCTTACCTACCAGTCCGGACCCACGCACGCACGTGACCCCGTTGGACTTGCTTTGCCACCGCTAACCCGTTTTGGCCTCTAACAATCAAACCCAGTAGGCGTGTCCCGTCCTCGACTTGGGTCGAGCTCACAAAGATACTTAATGGGCTACTGGACTGAAAAGGACCCCCATGCTTGACACAAGCTTTTCACCTAGGCTTGGTCCCCTCTAGTACATCCCACTTAACCCCCTTCATGTCCACTTACATGTTTTAAATTTGGTTAAGGGTTTCTATTAGTAATTCCACATGCCACCCAAGGCACCCACTTAACCCCTATATCCCACTTACATGTTTTACCTTGGTTAAGTGTTACTAATCGTATTTCCTCATGCCACCCAAGGCACCCACTTAACCCCCATGTCCCACCACATGTTTTACTTTGGTTAAGTGTTTCATAATTTATTACTACCGTAACCCCTGTAGGACCTCTCACATTAGACTGGCATTTGTGGCTGTTGGATTTGTCGGGTGGGTCCGGGCAGTCTCACACCACAAACGAGCCTAACCTCGTGTCCATACAATTGTTACGCATTTAGTTTGGGCCTTTGACCTCTCACATTGGGCTACCATTTGTGGCTGCTGGATTTGTCGGGCGGGTCTGGGCAGTCTTACACCACAAATGAGTTCAACCTCGTGTCTTAGGCAATTAATTATACATAATTAATTTTCCCCAAATTTGAATTACTTTCCCTATTCAAATTTCCATATTTATTTATGTTCATAATTTATCACCTAAATTATGCTCATTTATTTATGGTACATAAATTATACCAATTTCATCACTAATTAATTTTATTCCTTAAAATTAATTACATGCCTTTTTAGGCCATTACATGCCAAATTCACAATGTGTGTGTATCCACTATTATCCCCATCGTACCCCCGTCATTTGTTCTCTTAACATAACATATACATATTAGACTAGCAAATAGTCTAATACTTAAAAAAAGGGAGTAAACGTCACACCGTCACATACACACAATAATAGATTTAATTTGCATCTAACTTGCAATTAAGAATTACAACATACTTGCATAGTCTTTGTATTATAAAGGATCCAAAAATCATAGATCT
The DNA here is from genome assembly GCA_030737875.1 of Allium sativum. Taxonomy (NCBI): domain Eukaryota; kingdom Viridiplantae; phylum Streptophyta; class Magnoliopsida; order Asparagales; family Amaryllidaceae; genus Allium; species Allium sativum. Next base: position 90,109,954 of record CM060912.1, on the reverse strand, counting down.
AAAAGGTGTGAACTTGCATGTATGAACATAGTTTTACACCCAACTAGCCTAGGTAATTTTCACAAACTTACATAAACTATGTATGTCGTCAACCTAAACATAAAGGTGTCATCTTGCATAACTATGGATCCAATAAAAGGTGTTAACCTGAGTAAACTATGGATCCACATAAAGGTGTAAACTTGCATAACTGTGCATGTCATAGTTTCAACATAAAAATGTCAACTTGAATATGGATCTAAACTTTAAAGGTGTGAACTTGTATATATGTGAATCCAATTATCTCTTAAACTTGCATATGAACATAATACTTATACGAACTAGCATATGTTCCACATCCATATTCACATAAAAACTGATGTTATAAACCTAGGTGATTGGATTATAAAAAGGGATTCATTGACACAAGTTAACATCATGAACTACTAGCATATATTTTAGATCCAAACTTACATAACATCATACGGCTCGCATACAACTTGCGTGATCCTATTAACTTGCATAACATCATATGTACAACTTGCATAATCATATTAACTTGCATAACATCATATATGAAACTTGCATAATCATATTAACTTGCATGACATCATATATGAAACTTGCATAATCATATTAACTTGCATAACATCATATATATAACTTGCATAACATCATATAATATGAATCAAGTTAACATACATGATTAAACATATGAATTAGATTCACAACCACAACTTATAATCCAACGTATATCACATCATAATTAATTTAGCAATTATTTTGTTAAAGTGATCATACTCACCATTCAACGAAGTTCTGGAATTTATTAGCGTCCCTTTGTTGTAGTTGAATTTGTTGTTGGATTGAATTGAGTTGCTTTAATCTTCTTCTAATTGGTGGCTGCTACTCTAAGGTTCAAGACGATAGCATGACGGCCATAGTTTTAGTTTTAATTCTGATTTAGGGTTTGAGTCTATGGGTCTTTTTATAGAGCTTTGAATTAATTTAAGCCGTCGGATCACTCTAGGATCCATCTAGGCCTTAGAAACCAAGAAATGATGTCAACAGACCAACCAGAAATCGCCACCTAAGCCCTAAAACATAAAATTTCATCATAAACCCTTCAGGGCTGACGGGACCAATTCCAAACATCCTGAGTCGATACTGGGGTCGACCCAGCGGGGCTCGGGTCGACCCATAAAATAGGTCGGTTTGATGTTTTGCCTTCCCGCTTCCGCTGTTTTGAATTTTTTTCTTAAATTTTAGGTTGAATTTTATTTTATATATATATATTTCTATCTTCCTAATTAACCATTTTCACACTAAACTACTTTTTCAACCGCGTTCACACTAAGCCGCTTTTTAGCCATTCCCCTAAAAGAAAAATATGGCGTTGGCGGGGATCGAACTCTGTACCTCTTGTATGCAAGTCACATGTTCCAACCAAATGAGCTACTAAGTCTTTTGCTTACAAACCTTAGAACAATACTAAACATTTATTCTTTAATTTAGTTAATTCGATTATTCAAAAATCTGGGGTGTTACACTTCCATTCCGAAAACATCACCCCCAAACTTGCGTGTCTTCGATTCAACGCATCTGCAACCGCGTTACCTTTGTCCGGAGTACAGGCTATACCAAAATCATACGATGCTAGAAACTCCAACCATCTTTGCTGCTGAAGATTCAAATCCTTTTGGGAGAAAAGATATTTCAACGTCTTGTGATCCGTAAATAATTCGAATCGAACTCCCAACCGGTAATGCCTCCACATCTTAAGAGCAAGCACAATCGCTGCCAACTTTAAATCATGAGTTGGGTAATTTCTCTCATGCGGCTTCAGCTATCGGCTCGCGTAGGCCACAACCTTATCCTTCTGCATTAGCACTGCTCCAAGTCCAGTACCACATGCATCAGTATACACAACCATCTCTTCATTCCCACTTGGAATGGTCAGAACAGGAGCACTTGTCAGTCTCTCCCTAAGAATTCCAAACGCTTGCTCACACTTTGCATCCCATGTGAACACTTGGTTCTTCTTCGTCAATCTGTCAACGGTGCAGCTATCTTCGAGAAATCCTTGATAAATCATCGGTAATATCCTGCCAACCATGGAAACTCCAAACATCCGTCGCATTCTTAGGTCTATCCCAGTCCTGGATTGTTTCTACCTTAGCGGGGTTAACCGCTATCCCATTACCAGAAACAACATGGCCTAAGAACCTCACTTCACTCTTCCAGAATTGACACTTTGAAAACTTAGCCTTCAGCTAATGCTTTCGCAAGATTTCCAACACAACTCGCAAGTGCGTCTTGTGCTTTTCCTCATTCCGAGAGTAAACCAGAATATCATCCATGAGACAAGCACGAACTTGTTCAACTGATATCTGAAAACTCTATTCATAAGATCTACAAAATACGCTGGCACGTTAGTCAACCTGAAATGGCATCACCAGCCATTCGAAGAAACCAGATGGTGTCCTAAAAGCAGTCTTCGGCACACTATCCTTTGCCACCCTCAATTGGTGGAACCCCTTTGTTAAATCCATATGAGAAAACACTTCGGGTTCGTGAAGCTAATCGAACAAGTCATCAATCCTCGGCAACGGATACTTGTTTTTCTTGGTCATCTTGTTCAGCTCACGATAGTCCACACACAATCTTAACGGGCCATACGCCTTGGTTGCAAACACCACTAGTGCACCCCATTTGGAAATAGTTCTCCTAATGAATCCCTTTCCTAGAAGGTCTCGAACTTGCACCTCCAACTCTCGCTGTTCCTTAGGCGCTATCCGCCTAAGAGGCATAACGATTGGTCTAGTACCCTCGACCAAATCAATCCTAAAATCGATCTCATGATGAGGCACCAAACCTTTGACTTCCTCAAAGACATCCTCATACTCATTAGTGATCAACACAGAGGACAAGTCTTCCTGTGGAATTACAAGCGAATATAAATAGCTCACGAAGACACCATATTCGGGCTTACACCGAATCAACACCTTTCGCCCTTCCACATCTCTGACTCTCACCTCTAGCTTCTCGTAATTCACTCTTGCTGCATACCTCTTGAGCTAATCCATGCCCAAGATGATCCCAAACCCAGCGAAGTTAAGAACAAAGCAGTCACACACAAAAGAGAAACCATGACTCGATAACACTAGACCACGACACAACATGCACAAAATGGATGAACCCCTAACTGGATTAGCCATGATCAAAGGTCTACCACAAATCTCGAATTCTAAACCCAAGCGGTACACAAGCTCATTGCAAATGAATGAATGCGATGCTCCAGTATCAAATAAAACTCGAACTGAAATACTTCGGACAGAAATAGTACCTTGGACAACGACACACTTTTCCCTCTCCTCTGAAGTGGGAGCTCTCGAAAAAGATGGTATGGTTTCCAAAGCATAAGCCTTCACAACCTGTTTATCCTTAGCTGCTTCTGGACAATCCTTTTTCTCATGCTCAGGCTTCCCACACTTGAAGCACTTCTTCTCAGCTTTAGGATTCTTACAATCCTTGGAATAATGGCCCTTCTACCATTAGTTAAAGCAAGTCACCTCTCCTTTCTGCTTCTTCTGGCCATCTTTTCCCTTCTGCTGTTGATGCTTCCTCTTCTTATTATTACCACCCTGTTGTGGCTTTGGAGCTTCTTTAGATGCAGCAATAATGACTTCCTCTTTTGGAAACAAGCTCTCATGTCTCATAGCTTTTTCCACATGCTTCTCAAATGAATCATCAAGATGCTCCACCAATAGTCTTCCTATGCAGGTATCCAGACCCATAACAAACTTCTCATTCTTCTGATAAGGTGTATCAATGTATGAATGAGCATATCTGAACAAGGCCTCGAAGTCAGATATATAGTCAAGCACAGAACGACCATTCTGCTTCAATTCCACAAATTTCTTGAATAGAGCAGACTTTGGAGATAAGTTTTGCTTCGAACTTATCTTGGAATTGCCTACATGAGATCTCTTCTTCTAGAGTCTCAAGTGTAACTAAATTCCACCATTCCATGACCCTGCCTTGATGCAAGCTTTCTCTTAGTTGCATCTTCCAATCCAAAGTCTCCAAAGATACGAACACAAGAATCCATCTACCTCTCAATCTCTTCAGCTGGCTTAGTTCCTTTGAATAGCTTTCCTCCTAGAGATGTATAATCTTTGCATAGCTTCGCAAAATCCATAACCCTAGGCAACTGAACTCCTACATCTACCGTAGTTGCCACTGGAGCGGGCACCTTCACATGAATGTCTCCATCATGGCTTCAAACATGGTGGGGTAGTCTGGTTCACCGCCATTTCCCCCCTCTAGTACCAGCTTCCCTAACAGCGTGTCTTGATGCTCATCTACTCATTATAAATCTGCAATTTAGAATAATTAGACACTTTCAAGAACAACTTTTAAAGGGATACAACCGCTACTACTACATATGCTAATATATATAGTAAGCATCCAACTAAAATCTACAAATACGTCTCTCATATGTAATTATGTCTTCGAACTTTGGCTAAAATCGTTAAACAGAGCTCTGATACCAAATGTGATGACCGCCCATAACCCTGCACTAAACAAGAGTAATAATGCACTGAAAGGTGTGCCAGGCAGCTATGCACGATCATCAGAGTAGGTAAGCACAAGCAGAACATGTCGTTACTCACAATGCAAGGATAAAATAAAATAGAATATATACAACAAGTAGTAATAGTGAAGCAGAGAAACACGAAGCTTTCTTAACAACTGGAAAGCAACATCCATACACTTGGATTACAACAATAGTGTTTGTACAAGTTTGCCTCACTACAGCTCTCAGAAAAGAATAATAAACAGCGGAAATCCAAATACTATATAGTAGGTAAGATAATACCCCAGCCACCTGCTCGCCTCCAAACAACAACACCGTCCTCACTAAGCTATCATTGTCACCTGCCACCTAGTCTGCCCATCCAACACTCGGATGAACAACCCAAGGTAATAAGAGGGAAACATAAATCCTTGAGTCAGACAACAGTCTTAATGAGCGATAAAACAACTAACTAACATCGTCAATAAAGTATATGAGAATGGGTAAATAAATGAAATAATCTACCAACAACACCAGAGAAGTACTCCACTCTCATCTTCCCCACATCAAATAGTGATAGCCATTACATTATCATTTCAACCATTCATTCATGGAAACCAGAACAACCATTTCTTCGTGGCAATCAGAAACAACCATCAATAACACTCATAGCATCCAGATTATAGATTTCACGCAAACCATCCTAATCGAGTTCAACATCCCTTCAGCACAAGCCCTAGAGGCCTAAACCAATATCAGACAAGCGCTCAAGGAACATCTCCTTCGACGTTGAAAAATCTACGTGAGACAGTACAAACAGAACATCCAACATGCATGACAGACTCTGGCTATCACCGCCAATCCTGCTTTGAAACCATCACTAATCATATGACCGGCCAAACAATTTGTCGCCCATCAAGAGTCAATGGAAAACCCCGGTTCAAGCTAAAGCCCCACACACCATACGGCGAAATGTGTCTAGGCCATACAATGAAACCCAGGGTACTCGATCATACGATGAAATCGTGTAACCCCCTGCTTTGAGCCCGCTAGAACCTACGATAACGATAATTCCTCGGCCTTCGTTATCTCTAGTTGTCATCGACGGCGACCATCCAACCATTATCACCCAACTCAGGACTCCATTGAATTGTAATCACACCTGTGGCATCTCAACTAGCAACGAACACTTCACGTCACTTCGACATTCTCTATTAAACTCACTTCGAAGTCGTCACCACATTGAACCAAAGAAAACATCACATAAGGTCTGAAACAGTCCATAGCGTCCACTCATTTACGAAATAAACTACAACGTTCATGCCACCAAACATAACATTTACAAGCATTGCCACTTGTGAACAATAGACCCGTACACCATTACCATGACCGACTGACCCGCATGGACCATCGACCGACCCCACTCTTTGCCAAAGCATTGCACGATCGACTCTTGCTCGCTCAACCCAACCAAACTAACCTGAACACTACTCGACCGACCCCCTTGGCTTGACCAATCCGAACACTTCATTGCATAAGGTGGTCAAACTATGGAGTGACCGAACCGGACCCTTGAGTGAGTGGCCGACCCAACGTGCATGAGTCCATCATGATCGGCCAGCTCTTTTCCACAAGACCGACCCCTTCTCTTTGGTTCATGACCAACAACAGATATGTGACCAATTAGACTGACCCCTCTGCTCGAGCTCATGCTCGACTGACCCATTTTGGCTTGCGCAACTGACCACCCAAACTTGCATGACCGACCAGGTCATGGGTGCACAACCGACCCAAAGCTCCGCATAGGCCTGAACTAACAAATCGACCGACCACCATTTCCTTTGGTCGACCGACCCTCCCCATGCACGAACACCCATGCACGATGGACCAAGTGTGCACAACCCTCCTAGTGCCCGACCGACTCGAATTCCATACAACATTGTACTTCCCTTTGTACTACACGCTCGAACCGTGGTCTGTACAGTCCCAATCCAAGTCCAATTCCAACCAAAACTCCGCCAATCGACATGATCGACGAAATATACTCATCTAATTCATCCAACACAACCATAACATGTTATGAAATCACTAACAACATGAATATGACGATTTTCACCAAAATTATGCAAAACTTCACCAAAATCATGATAAACTATGAACTAAATTATTGATCTAACTTGCATAAATACATAAAATAGCATAGAAATTTCCGGTTTTAGGTTGCTAGATTAGATCCTATGGCAATTCATATGAAACTAAACTTACCATGGTGTAGATCTAGGAAAAAACACTTGAAAATGATGAAATTATACATACACTTGATTGAATCCATGTGAGAAATCCATATCACTCACCTATTCTCCAAAACGCTTAAAAGCAATGAAATATGATTGTAGACAACGAAGGATTTGATCCAGACTCTTCAATTTTATGAACTCCTTCGATGATTTGAGTAGATCTATCCCAAAATGATGTAGATCTTCAAATTCCCTAAACTCTAATGGTGGAAAGGTGTTGGAAGAAGGAGGAACACAAGGCCACCAAATGAGAGAATGGAGAAAGCAAAATATTCTCCATACCTCTCACCCCCTATTTATAGTTTTCCACTAGCCCACTAATGGGCCTCCACAAATCAGCCCATAAAGGTTCCCAAAACCTGGACGTAAACTGAAAACCTTAAAACAGCGATTCCTCCCAAACCGCTGAACCAAATCTTTAATGTGACCACTCTACAGAAAGGGAATCATCATTTCCTTTCCAATGGAACATGTCTCAACAATTGATTCAACCCGAATCAAAATTTATTCCCTATACAAGACTGATAAGGGGAAAATGGTCAAAAAAATTGGTAAAAATTATGGGCCTGTCTTACATCCCCATAAACAATATATTAAAATATGATAATGATCCAACCCTCAGGGAATAAAATAAAAATATTTTACGATCCTCCGATACGTAAAATTCGGGTTGTTACAGAAGTGCAAGTTGTTTTGTTGACCTCGATACACTTCTAGAGATGTACTGTGACAATTACGCCTCAATGCTTGTAGTTATATGTAATCCATTACAATAAGTGCTTTACGGACCTAGTTGTGCCCAATTATACGGAAACATGAGATGCAAATATTTCAGCCATATTCTATTTTTATTTTAAACCCTAGGCATTATTATGACATCAACGGACTTTCCTATAAGATGTTTTATTTATTACAAGGTAAAAACTGATTTGTACTTATGTGTGACATGATATGAGATACCCTTATTTTTGAAAGGTCTTATTATATTAAAAATCCATTTGATTATGTTTTCTCGCGTTGATTTACTAGGCTAATCCAAAAGTTATTTTTCCTGTAATGCTCGAGCTAGAATGAGTATATTTTTAGATTTAGCTTTGGAGCTTTATCGGACGAGCTAGATGCATCCAAGATGTATTTATGTATATTTATTTCCATTGTATTGTTTGTGTAGTATTTATCAGCAATATTTGTAAGGCTTGTAACATAGCTATCCAGACCGATGAAATAATAGCATTACTCCGATTATTGTAAATATGAATAACTTTCTTTTATAAAGATCTGTTTATATTATATGAGTTAGGGATTGCGGAAAGGATCGTTAAGGCAAAACAAACACTAGAGGGGGAATGAATAGTGTTTTTGCAAATCTAAACGAAAACTAAAACTTATGTAAATTACTAGATGAATCAAACACCACACAAACAATCATAGACACAGAATCAAACTCAAATGCAAAATAAACAGAAATAAAAATGTAAAAAAGGAAAGAACACACTGGATTTTATACTGGTTCGAATTACTCCTGCGTCCAGTCCCACGCAATGTTGGATTGCGCGGATTTTTATTACTATATCAAAATCCAATTACAATCCTCCTTGATTTCACGGCTACAAGGGATACCACCGTTTCCACGCACACTTGATCAAGTTTTGCCCGTCCTTGATTTCACGGCTACATGGGATACCCCCAATTCCGTCCTTCATTTCACGGTTATAAGGGATACCACCGATTCTCTTACTTAACCGAAACAATTACAAACAGCCCTATAACTCTTCAGTAGCACTTGATTCAGAGAGTAATGAGTAAAGAAAGTAGAGAGAAGAAGTTTGATCAAAACAAAATTGAATTTGGTAGAGTACAAGCGTAGAAATCATAAAAATGATCAAGAATAATGGTGTAGAGAAAGGTAACAAAGTTATAAAAGAAGAGATGATTAAAAATTCGAATTCAATCCCTTTTATAGTGTTTAAAAGGATGCCACGCTTCAAAACCGTCACAATCAGTGAAAAGACACTTGCTTTCAAAATCGAAAAAACGACAGTTATATGTCGATATAGAGTTTTTTATACATCAACATAACTATAATATAAAATTAATTTTTGAGCATTTTTCAAGTGTTTTGATATAAATATAGTTCTGGAAATTCTTGAATTGAAATATGGTGTTATAAATTAATATTGTAAAGTAGGAAATCATATAAAAAACATAAATATAAATTATATAAATATATTTATAAAATTGTAAAATTTAAAACTATATAAAATGTGAAAATATAAATATATGAAACTTATCAAACTTTGAGTTTTGAAAACCAAATTAAAATAGGAAAAGAGAATGTAAAGGATAAAAAATAAATAGAGAGAAAATAAAATAGAGAGGATTGAAGATAGAACTTGAAACCAGAATTTGAGAAACATAATTTGATTTTGAACCTGGAGTGCTATTTAGAGTCTTACATAATCTAGACTCTATAACTATATTAATCTTGAACTCTTGAATACTCTTGAGTCTTGAAATTTCTCTGAACTCTGAAACTATAGTATCTTTAAACTGTACAGTCTTCAGTAATATTTCATGTATATAAATCCTGCATATGTGTGTGTGTCTGTGTATATATATATATATATATATATATATATATATATATATATATATATATTCTATACAAGAGTGTTAGAATATATTTTATAATCAGTTAATATTGAAATAAGGTTGTTGTCATCAAAACTCCATTCTCCAACAATTTCCCCCTTTTTGATGATAACAACCTTAGTTTATAAAATATCATACCTGTCTATACCTATTGATGATGATCCTCTTAAATACTCCCCTTGTCTATATGAATTCTACTATGTCTATATTTTATAATTTCTCCCCCTTTGGCATTATCAAAAAGAAATTCTAAAAGTACTCCCCCTAAATTGTTTAATTATCCTTAATTTATAACTACTTCCAATTAGCATACTTCTTTAAGTAAAATATTCTTATACTCTCCCTTAATCTTATATCCATACTACTTTATGTTTGTAGAGTTATAACTAATTATAAACATAAATGATAATTTTATTAAACTTTAGTTTATACACGATTTTATACAAGTACGATACATCATAAGAGCGCAACAAAATGAAAATCAACGAACACCTTAAACACTAATTATTTTTGACAATGAGAGATTTGTTAATTGGACAATTTGGATAATGGAGACAAAATTCTCCATTCCTTTCAATCACATTCCCATTTTGGTCGAATAAAACCTCTCCTACACATACAACCATATCGTCTTCCTCCGTAATCGTTGGTTGAGTCTCTTGTTGTTCTTCCTCCTCCATCATTTCTTCTTCCTCTTCTAGTCCTTCCTCCTCTTCCATGGCTTGATTATCATTATCAATGATAATCGGATTAGCCTGATTATCCATTATATATTTAAGTAGACTCCTTACTACTTTCCCTTGCCTGTTTTGCTCTTGATTCATCATAATCTGGAGTACTTGTATTTCAGCCATTATTTTCAGAACATATTCCATTTTTTATTCGATTTTGATAACCCGAGATAGCGTAGATCACCGAAAAGGACTCCCAGATGGTCCAACGTGTAAATCGGAATTGATTTAGGTGTTTAGATTAGTGGAGACCATTGTATTTTTTAATTTAGAGTTTTTACAGAGAAGAGAAATGAAAATGAAGAAGAAAAGTCGAAGTAGAAGTTTTAAATAATTAAAATAACTAACTTTTGGTGGGAATTAAATTTGAAATTCTGGCAGTTATATGTCGACATATAAAAAACTTTATGTCGACATACTTTAGTTTTAAATTTTACTTTTCTAAATTCTTGCATTGTTTTTATATAATATAATATATTTAATTATTCTAACTCACTTAAATAACATATGGCTAATTCTCTCCTAAATTTAGTGAATATTACTTCATTTAATGGTTTTGTTAATATATCTACTATTTGTTTATCAGTTTCTATAAATTTGCGTGAAATCTTTTCTTTACTAATGTTATCTCGTAGAAAATTATGAGTATTTTTCATTTTACTAACCACGAGACTAGTGAATGTCCTAAGAAGTGGAATGTTTCACTAGTACTTATTCGATCGGATTTACATCCCTCATAGTCAACGTCACAGTAAGAAACTAATTCGAATGAATCATCCTTTGGGTAAAATAATCCAAAATCTGATGTATGTTTTACATACCTTGGAATACATTTTAGGCCTTTGAATGTGTTTCCTTAGGTTGTGATTGATATCTTACACAGAGACATACACTATGCATTATGTCTGGCCTACTAGCGGTTATATATAATAGTGATCCTATCATTCCACTATACAGTTTTTGGTCAACATCTTTTGATGTATCATCTTTACTTAAAGCTATATTAGTTTCCATAGGTGTTGGTCTCCTATTCATGATTGTTAAATTATATTTAATAATTTGGTCTGTTGCGTATTTTTCTTGATTAATAAACATTCCATTTTTCAATTGATGAATTTGTAATCCTAGAAAGAATGTCAATTCTCCCATATGACTCATTTCAAATTCTTTAGTCATAATATCTGAAAATTCTTTATTCATTTTATCGTTTGTCGACCCGAAGATTATATCATCAACATATATTTGTACTAATTTAATATCTTTATTATTTTTCTTAATAAATAAACTATTATCTAATTTTCCTATTTCAAAATTTGATTGTAACATATAATTTCTTAATCTATCATACCAAGCCCTATGAGCCTATTTTAATCCATATAACGCTTTCTTTAACTTATATACATGATTTGGTAATTTTTCATCTTCAAATAGGGGTGGTTGCTCTACGTATACGTCTTCCTTAACAAATCTATTTAGACAAGCACTTTTGACATCCATTTGATATAATTTGAAATTATTATGGTTCGCAAAAGCTAGTAAAATCCTAATAGCTTCTAGTCTTGCTACGGGGGCAAAAGTTTCATCGTAATCTATTCCTTCTTCTTGAGTATAATCTTGTACTACTAATCGTGTTTTATTTCATACAACCTCACTGTGTTCATTCATTTCATTTTTATAGACCCACTTGGTTCTTATTATATTTTTATCCTCTGGTTTAGGAACAAGTTCCCATGCATCATTCCTAGTAAACTGATTCAGTTCTTCTTGCATAGCAAGTACCCATGAATCAACGGAAGAAGCTTCATTTGGATTCTTAGGTTCAATAGTTGAAATAAATGCAATATTACTCATATTATTTAATTGATTGCGAATTCTCACAACGGATTCAATATCTGCTAAAATATTTTCTACAGGATGATCTCTAAATGATCTAATTCTTTTATTTGGTTGATTATCCTCATGACTTATTTCATTAATCTCATTTTCACAATCATCTTCACTATTTTGAATTATACTTTTATAGTTTTTGTCAAAAGATACATTTAGAGTTTCTTCTATGGTATTGGTTCGAGTATTGAAAACTCTATATGTCTTACTTCTATCTGAATATCCAATAAATATTCCTTTATCGGATTTCAAATCAAATATGTCTAAATTATCATTTGTATTTAGTATAAAACATTTATTTCCAAATATTTTAAAATATGATACTTTTGGTTTCTTGTTATAAGAAGTTCATATGGGGTTTTATGAGTTAAAGGTCTGATTGAAATACTATTAATAATATATGTAACGACCCGGGGAAATCGCGACCTTGGTAATCGACATAAACTCAATGTCGACTATCCAAGCATTGGAAATACCAGATAGTTAATAGAAAGAAGTTAGAGAGTGAGAATAAATAAGATAGAAAATTAGAATAGAAGAAGAAGAACACAACAGCATCAGAGTAACATGAATCTCACAGCGGAACGAAAAAATATAGTATCTAAAATAACTTTGAAACACAAATCTATATTTGTATATTAGAGTACAACACTTACATCACAGCGGAAATAAACAATAGCTATAAAATGCCGCTGAAGCCTCCTGCTCCAAGCTCCATCTAGTGTATCTGTAAATCCCGACTACATGACTGCCCGTACAAATTTTTGGCACCCAAGAGTTTAGGGAAAACAAAACAAAACAAACTCTGAGTCGGTCATGTGTGGGCCAGGTTGCAAGACGTTCTTGTTGAACCCAGTGTATTCCTCTCTAGAGATACACTATCGGCAGGTGGTTCCATACCTTGTCATAGTTGGAATCCACTCTCTAATAAGCGCCTCCGGTTTTGATTGTATACTATATATATGTGGAGCGTGAGATGCAAGCGTTCCGCTTGATTGTTAATTATTTGTGATTAGACATTATTATAATATCAGAAAAATATTGATTTTGAAAATGTTTTGGGTTATCGTAAGGTAAAAACCATCCGTATTTATGTGTGGATTGCTCTTACGATTATCATTTCTTTTGAAAATGATTTTTAAAAGTTAAAACAAGTGGTTGGAGTTTACTCACACCAGTCCCTTAACTGACCAGAGTTTATTTTGTTTTCCATAAACTCTTGGGTGCCAAAAATTTGTACGGGCAGTCAAGTAGTCGGGATTTACAGATACACTGGATGGAGCTTGGAGCAGGAGGCTTCAGCAGCATTTTATAGCTATTGTTTATTTTTGTTGTGATGTAAGTGTTGTACTCTAATATACAAATACATATTTGTGTTTCAAAGTTATTTTAGATACTATATTTTTTCGTTCCGCTGTGAGATTCATGTTACTATGATATTGTTGCGTTCTTCCTCTATTCTAATTTTCTATTTTATCTATTCTCACCCTCTAACTTCTTTCTATTAACTATCTGATATTTCCGATGCTTGGATAGTCGACATTGAGTTTATATCGATTACCAAGGTCGCGATTTCCGCGGGTCGTTATAATACGGCAAGCTGTTGCAACTTCCTCAGCCCAAAAGTTCCTTGGTAAATTATTATCGGATAACATAGTTCTCGCACATTCTTGTATCGTCCTATTTTTACATTCAAATACTCCGTTTTGTTGAAGGGTTCTTGCAATCGAAAAATTATGAGTTATTCCCTTTTTATTACAATATTTTTCAAAATTTTCATTTTCAAAATTCTCCGTCATGATCGCTACGTATTATTTTAATTTTTAATGATAATAAATTATGAATTCTTTTAGAAAAAATTTTAAATTTATCAAAAGCATTACTTTTATTTTTAAGAAACAAAGTCCAAGTAATTCTAGAAAAATCATCGACTATTACGTAAACATATCTATTATGATTTGTTGATTGAACTTGAGATGGACCAAATAAATTCATATGAATTAACTCTAATGGTTTTGACGTAGTGATTACCTCTTTAGATTTAAATGAACTTTTCTTTAATTTTCCGAATTGACAAGCTTCGCATAAGTTATTGACTCTAAACTTCATTTTGGGTAATCCTCCAATAAATCTAGCTTGGAAATCCTAGAAATATGTTTGAAATTTATATTACCAAATCTCTTATGCTAAATCCAAGGGTCACTTGTATTGGCCATAAGACAGATTATTGCTAGAGATTTTCATACTCAATATATAGATATTTTTCTTTTTATCTCCTTCGAATATAACTTTTGAATTCCTATCTTCTATAAAACATTTATTCTTTTCAAAGTTTATTTTATAACCCTTATCGCAAAGTTGACTTATGCTTAGCAAGTTTTTTTTTTAATTTTTCTAACTAATAAAACATCAGAAATAGTAGGAGTTTCACAATTATCGACATTACCGATTCCAGTAATGTATCCTTCAGAGTTATCTCCGAGGTTCACCATTCCACCATCTTCATATTTCAGATTATTGAGGAGTTCTGGATTTCCAGTCATATGTCTGTCTTGAACAACCACTATCCAATATCCATTTGTCCTTTATTTCTACACATTGCTTTCCAAAATTTGAATTCTCAACAGCCATGTAACATATCAGTTCAGAATTTTAAATTTCCAACAGCCACCTTTTCAGAATTTGAATTGCCAACAACCAATTTGCCCATCTTTTCAACTTTTGAATTTTCAAAAGTCATAAAACTCATCCTTTTCTATATTGAACAATATTTCAGTATATCACATACCTCATTAACATTATTATATGCAGACTTTTTCAACATTGATACAATGCATGAATTGACACTAGTATTAACAGAGATTCCAAAATTTGGCATTTATTTTTTTTTCTTCAAAAAATCAGATTATGAACTTTTTGAAAGACCTTGTTCCGATACCAATTGTTAGGGATTGCGGAAAGGATTGTTAAGGCAAAACAAACATTAAAGGGGGATGACTAGTACTTTTGCAAATTTAAACGCAATCTAAAACTTATGTGAATTACTAGAAGAATCAAACATCACAGAAATAATCACAGACACAGAATCAAACAAAAATGCAAAATAAACAGAAATAAAAATGCAGAAAAGGAAAGAACACACCGCATTTAATACTGGTTCAGATTACTCCTATGTCCAGTCCCACACAACGCTAGATTGCGCAGAGTTTTATTACTATATAAAAATCCAGTTACAACCCTCCTTGATTTCACGGCTACAAGGGATACCACCGTTTCCACGCACACTTGATCAAGTTTTGCCCGTCCTTGATTTCACGGCTGCAAGGGATAACACTGATTCCGTCCTTGATTTCACGACTACAAGGGATACCACCGATTCTTTTACTTAACCCAAACAATTACAAACAACCCTATAACTCTTCAATAGTACTTGATTCAGGGAGTAACGAGTAGAGAGTGCAGAGAGAAGAAGTTTGATCAAAACGGAATTGAATTCGGCAGTGTATAAGTGCAGAAATCATAAAAACGATTAAGAATAATGGTGTAGAGAAAGGGGACAAAGTAAGAGAAGAAGAGATGATTAAAAATTTGAATTCAAGCCCTTTTTATAGTGTTTGAAAGGACGCCACGCTTCAGAACCGTCACAATTAGTGAAAAGACATTTCCTTTCAAAATTGAAAAAATGACAGTTATGTGTCGATATAGAGTTTTTTATATGTCAACATACCTATGATGGCACGCCCCGCACCAACCGACATTTCTTCCGAAAGTGTGCTGTACACATGCCCGACCAACATGGGACAGTCGTCAGAAGAAATGAAAGAAGAGAATGAACTAATCAAGAACCTGTAGAATGTCTCACAGCGCATGGGATAAAATATAATAACAACATACTTAACATAAAACATGCGAGACAGTGAATAAGCTGAAAACTAGAACTACACATCATAGCGGCGGAAATCCAAATACAGCTTATGTTCCACATCACCATTATTACAGCTTTTCAAACTGTCTCTAAAGCAAAGCAAAGGAAGGTACACTACTAATGCCCAAAGTAGTGACCCTGAAGCGACACAGGGAGAATATATATATATATATATCATACGTGGAAGCCTCCTGCTCGTCTCCGGTACAGCTACTCGTGCTTCACTAGCTAACTTGTCTCTAGTCTGCTCGTGAGAGCACCCAGAGTAATAAGAAGAGACATAAAACTCTGGGTCAGACAAAAGTGTGGTATGAGCGATAAGCATCAAAACAGAACAATAACAAGTATACTAAACCATACCTGAACCTGAACCTACAACCAAAGAGTTAGCACAACATACCGCTCAATACTCTAAGGTGCCACTAAACATAAGGCGTAAAGAATACGGGTGTGTGTGTGTGCATGACATAGTGATAACAAACAATCAAGCATAACAACCATCCTCACATCTCTCAATCAGTGTGTAAAGCATACGATGTCCACCACTCTCAACCACTAGACCCATCGAAGTAGTGACAGAGTTCGACTTGTACGATTACTACAACCACCAAGCTTACCCTACGGAGTCATGACTAAATCTTTACAAATGACCCCGCTTCATTGGTCTAAAGCCCATTAGTCGTACCTAGACTACTGTGGTCTCGAATTCGTTCACGTACCCCCTACACATAGTGATCCAAAATTATAGACATCGACAACCCCTTAGCACACGTCCCGCAGCAAAGCCCGATCACGAAGTTAACTCGTTGGTTCCCAACTAGATCCTGAGTACAAACTTCCTACTTGGACTACCTTTGCATCTCGGGTTTTTGGACTCTTCCTCCCCGGATCGGTTCGGCTTCCCCTTTTTCTTCGCTTCAGATGGTACTCCCAGTTCGGTTCGTGGTCCATGCCTCGAGTCCAAGCTCTTCGGTTCGGTCCGTGGCCTTCATCTCGTGGCGGTTCGGATCGGTCTTGGTCACCCCTGGCGGATCGGGTTGGCCTTTAAGTCCTCTCGTGGTCCATCAGTTCGGATCGGAGAACTCCTGGTGGATCGGGTCGGGGCTTCTGGTGTGAGCGGTTCGGTTCGGATAGGGTGCTCCGATTTGTGATCCTCCTTGGCCATCAGTTCACAAACTCCCAGGCGGTTCAGATCGTGGCAAACGTCCACGAGCGGTTCGGGTCGGGTAAAGGGGATCTGATCCGGTCCCTATATGCATTTCCTACAACTTTTCTAGCAACTGTTTACGCCATTCGACGACATATTCGACCAATCTAACTCTTCTAATCGATCACAAAACATACCATACAGTCATAGCAACAAATAGAAGTGATCTCAAACACCAAAACGACAATCTAACATGGTAAAATAGATCGACATAGCCAAAACCCCACATTTTCCCTTAAGCATGTTTAAGCAAAACTAATGATGCGATTAGCAAAACTTAACCAAATTTTCTAATAGAGGCCTAAAACAATATTTTGAAATTTTTAAATATTTTTCCAGAATTTAATCATGCTCAAATTCGCTAATTAACACTAATTACCCTTAATTAACCATAATTAATGAGGAACTATGCAAATCACTCACCTTTGCCACAAATAAAATATCAAATCTGAAATGATTTTCTATTTGGCACTGTTCTCAAGGCTATACAGCAGTTCTACCTCGATTCTTGTGCTAATCCTCTTTGATTTGATGTAGGTTTGGCTTAATTAGCGATTAGAAGGTGATTTGGGGTGTTTTAGAAAGTGAAGGCCATGGCTAAACTTGAAGGAACAAAAAGCGGCAGCTGGAAAATGATAGAAACTTAATTTCCTAACCCTATCAGCCTTCCCATAACCCTAATCCCGAAATGGGCTATGGGCCCACTCACTAATCACCCAAATTAGGCCCGGTTAAGCTGTTTTTCACCATCTGAAACTTGTTTCAACCATATCTCCCAAACGATGAGTCTGTTTGGCTAATGTGACCACTCTACGGAAAGTTAAACCATCATCCAAATATAATGGAAGTGGTTTCAGGTCAAAATTCCTTCCCAATCAAAAGTTATGGCCGAAACAAGATCAGGGAGGGGCAAAAAGGTCATTTAAAAATCGGCAAAAATCATGAACGTGGGAAATGACCCCAATAGTCGTCTCCCAAAGTTAAATGATCATACAACTTCGCATGTGAAAGAAATAAATATTCTACGATCCTTCAATGCGTAGAATGCGGGTCGTTACATTCTCCCCCCTTAAGAAATTTCGTCCCTGAAATTCCTTAACCCAAAACATACAAAGGATCCCGCATGCCTGCCAGCCACATACAACAATCAAACATGCAAAACAAACAAAACGAGTCTATCCTAGCATGCAGAAAGACTAAATCGAGACTGAAATCTTACTAGGCGAAGATTTCTGGATACGTCTTCCTAATGCTTTCCACTGTCTCCCAAGTACAGTCATTCTCATTCTCACCCCGCTGAACTTTGACTAATTTCACCGCCTTCCTTCGAAGTTGCTTCGTATCGTTCCCAACAATACGCATAGGCTTGCGGTTCCCAACCGCCTCGGGTTCAACCTCGATATCATCTAACTGGTCAGGTGAAATAGCCACATCGGGGTCGTGCATGAACTTCCTTAACTGGGAAACATGAAATACATTGTGGACTCCTGCCATCTTCTCTGGTAATTCAACTTTATATGCCAAATTCCCAATTTGCTCGAGAACTGGGAATGGTCCAACAAATCTTGGTGCTAACTTGCTTCTCCTTCCAAATCGTATCACGCTCTTCAACGGAGAAATCATGACAAACACCAAGTCGCCAATGGAGAACTTTAATTCTCTTCTCCTCTTATCAACATAACTTTTCTACCTATCTTGGGCAGCCTTCATTCGTTGTTAGGCAACCTTAATCTTAGCTGAAGTTTCTCTTATCACATCTAGTCCAAGCACAAACTTCTCACCAATTTCTAACCAACATGACGGTGAGTTGCACAGTCTTCCTTACAAAGCTTCAAATGGAGCCATACCAATGCTGGATTGATAACTATTATTATATGAAAACTCTACAAGATGCAAATGGTCATCTCATGATCCACCAAAGTCTAATATACAAGCTCTCAATAGATCTTCTAATACTCGATTCACCCTCTCTGTCCGTCCATCGGTTTGAGGATGATACGCGGTACTGAGCTGTAATTCTGATCCTAACGCCTCTTGTAAGCTCTTCCAAAATCCACTAGTGAACAATGGATCTCGATCACTCACAATGCCTTTGGGTATTCCATGAAATCTCACTACCCACTTTACATATAGTTCAGCTAACTTAGTTGTCGTTCTATTTGACTTGACGGGTATAAATCTTGCACTCTCGGTCAATCGGTCCACAGTCACCCAAATGCTATCATGACCCGATCTAGTCCTTGGTAACCCATCAATGAAATCCATTGAGACTTGTTCCCATTTCCATTTTGGAATCTCTAATGGTTGCAAAAAACCACTAGGCTTCTTTTGCTCAGCTTTAACTAGCTGGCAATTCATGCATTTGGATATAAACTTCCTAATGTCTCTTTTCATCCCTTCCCAGTAGCAGGTCTGCTTCATGTCTCGATACATCTTGTTACCACCGGGGTGTATAGTCAGTTTTGAGTGATGACATTCTCTAAGCACTTCATCTCTCAATCCATTAACATTGGGTATAACTAGTCTTCCATTCTTTCTAAGCCATCCATTTCGATCAAGCCCATACTTGCTCATCTCTTCGTCGATTTCCATCTCTAACTTTGAGATGATTTTCAATAGGTTAAGATCGTCCCTCTGACTGGAACCAATCCGCTCAATCAAAGTGGGTCTGATCGTCAAACTTGCTAACATTTCTGGATCCAATTCACACTTTGGTCTGAAATCATACCCTGCGATGTACCCAAGTTGCTTCCATTCAAGAAACATAGCCCCTAAACTGGCATGTCTTCTACTCAATGCATCGGCCACCGCATTGCCCTTTCCTGGCGTGTATGCGATGTCGAAACCATATGAAGTCAAGAATTCTAACCTTCTTTGCTGTCGGAGATTCAGATCCTTCTGAGAGAAGAGATATTTTAGCAACTTATGATCAGTAAACAACTCGAATCTTTCTCCCAAGAGATAATGTCTCCACATCTTCAATGCGAATACGATCGCTGCTAATTCCAAATCATGGGTAGGGTATCTTTTCTCGTGCGGTTTCAATTGCCGACTTGCATAAGCTACAACCCTACCTCCTTCAATTAGTACAGCACCCAGTCCGGTACCATATGCATCTGTATATACTGTCATCTCTCCATTCCCCTTAGGAATGACTAACATTGGTGTCTATGTCAACTTTTCCTTTAGACTCTTGAATGCATTCTCGCACTTTTCGTCCCAGATGAAAGCTTGATTTTTCTTAGTCAACCGAGTCAACGGTGCTGCTATCTTGGAGAAGTCTTGGATAAACTTACGATAATATCTAGGTAATCCGAATAAACTTCTTATGTCCGTTGCATTCTTGGGCATAGACCAATCTTGTACCGTAACCACCTATGCAGGGTCCACAGCAATTCTATTTTCTGAAACAACATGGCCCAAGAATCTCACTTCCCTTCTTCAGAAGTGACACTTAGAAAACTTTGCTTTCAATTGGTGTTTTCTCAACACCTCCATCGCTATCCTCAAGTGTTCCTTGTGTCCTTCCTCTGTCCTCGAATAAACAAGTATATCGTCCATGAACACAAGAACAAACTTATTCAACTGATCTCTGAATACCCTATTCATAAGATCCACAAAATATGCTGGTGCATTGGTCAGCCCGAATGGCATGACCAACCACTCATAAAATCCAGACGGCGTCCGAAATGCCGTTTTAGCTATACTCTCGGTTTCCACTATAAGCTGATGAAAACCTATCACGAGATCCAACTGGGAGAACACTCTCGCGCCATTCAACGATCAAACAAATCATCTATCCGCAGTAGAGGATACTTATTCTTCCTCGTCACCTTATTCAATTCGCGGTAGTCTACACACAATCGAAGGGAACCATCTGCCTTGGTAGCAAACACAACTGGTGCTCCCTACTCAGAAACACTTCTTCTGATAAATCCCTTCCTCAAAAGATCGCTTACTTGCACCCCGAGCTCTCGCTGCTCCCTTGGCGCCATACGACGAAGCGGCACCACTATAGGTAGACCACCAAATCAATACGGAACTCAACCTCTCGGTGTGGTGGAAGTCCGGTCACTTCCTCGAAGACGTCCGGGTACTGGCCAACCACGAGCACATCTGACAACTCATCATGCGGGATGTCGAGGAAATTTAGAAAACTAGCCATTACCCCATCATTAGGTAGACCACTAAACACTACCCTCCGCCCATCATCCGCTCTAACTGTCACCAAAATGCCTCACAGTCTACCACCACCCCGTATCTTTGGAGCCAATCGATTCCCAAAATAATGCCAAACCCAGTAAAGCCCAAAACAAAGCAATCACAAACAAACATGCATCCATGACTCGATAAGACCACATTACGACAAATCATGCTAAGGCTAGTCGAACCACCAATCGGGTTCGTCACTACTAAAGGTCTATCGACAATCTCGGGCTCCAATCCCAACCTATCTACCAGGTTACTAGATATGAAAGAACTGGAAGCTCCGGTATCAAACAAAACTCTAACAGGAACATCATAAACAGAAAGCATACCTTGAATAACGACATTCTTTCCCTTCTCCGCCGTAGTTGGGGCATTCGATGAAGAAGGAATAGCATTAATGGCATATGCTTTCACCATCTGTTTTCTTTAGGGGGTTGCAGACACTTGTCCTTGTGACGTCCCACTTGGCCACAGTTGAAGCACTTTCTATCTGCTGGCTTTGCTCGACAATTACTAGCATAGTGGCCCTTTTTGCCACAGCTAAAGCACTCAACATATTTCTTCTTCTTCTGGCCATCCTTATTCTGGTTCTGCTTCCTCTTATTCTGAGAACCACTCTTGCCTCCACCGCTTGCTTGCGGTTTTGGCTCCTCTGCAGATGCGACCTCAGTCTTTGACTTAGGGTAAAGACTTTCCGATCTTAAAGCTTTCCCCACAATCGATTCGAACGTCTCATCGATGTGGTTAATAAGCCTTTCCCCCAAGTATCCATCTAAGCCAGTTATGAACTTCTCGTTCTTCTTCTCGGCGGTATCTATTAGGGATAACCCATATTTCGACAAAGTGTCGAATTCGGCAATATACTCCGAGACAGCTCTGCCATTCTGCTTGAGTTCCAAGAATTTCTTGAACAACACTGACTTCTGAGCAGCTGGAATGAACTTATCGCTAAAGCGAGCCTTAAACTGATCCCAAGTAATCTGATCCTCGGGAGTAGCCGCCTTTATAGCATTCCACCAATTCATTGCCCATCCTTGCAGTTGATGGGATGCTAGCCTTCTCTTCATCGCATCCTCGATACCTATGTCTTCGAAGATATGCTCGCAGCTATCCAACCAATCCTGAACATCCGTAGCCGATTCCGTTCCATGGAATGGCTTTCCACCAAGACTAGTGTAATCCTTGCATAATTTGGCGAAATCGGCTCTAGGCGCCTGCACCGCTACACCACCACTATTTGCAGCATTAGGAGCTGCCCTCTGAACATCTCTAAGCATCTCCCTCATGAGGTCAGTAAGCATCGTCCTCATATCAGCAGCATTCCCATTATTGGCTCCTCTACCGACACCTCTCGTATATCGGCTCATCGTTCAATCTGTAAAGAGAAACGATTAACCATCCTCTTTGTGGTGTCAATGTAGTGCGACTTCATCCTTAGCTATACTAATAGTATATATATAGCTTTTGAAAACAAAATAATCACAAATACGCGCTCTCATATACGTATTATCTCTCCCTGGTGTCTTTCCCTAGGTTAACTACGCAACCTAGAGCTCTGATACCAAGTGTGACGGCCTGCCCCGCACCAGCCGACATTTCTTCCGAAAGTGCGCTGTACACATGCCCGACCAGCATGGGACGGTCGTCAGAAGAAATGAAAGAAGAGAATGAACTAATCAAGAACTTGTAGAATGCCTCACAGCGCATGGGATAAAATATAATAACAACATACTTAACATAAAACAGGCGATACAGTGCATGAGCTGAAAACTAGAACTGCACATCATAGCAACGGAAATCCAAATACAGCTTATGTTCCACATCACCATTATTACAACTTTTCAAACTGACTCTAAAGCAAAGCAAAGGAAAAAGGTAGACTACTAATGCCCAAAGTAGTGACCCTGAAGCGACACAGGGAGAATATATATATATATATATATATATATATATATATATATATATATATATATCATACGTGGAAGCCTCCTGCTCGTCTCCGGTACAGCTACTCGTGCTTTACTAGCTAACCTATCTCTAGTTTGCTCGTGAGAGCACCCAGAGTAATAAGAAGAGACATAAAACTCTGGGTCAGACAAAAGTCTGGTATGAGCAATAAGCATCAAAACAGAACAATAACAGGTATACTAAACCATACCTGAACTTGGACCTGCAACCAAAGAGTTAGCACAACATACCACTCAATACTCTAAGGTGCCAATAAACATAAGGTGCAAAGAATACGGAGGTGGGTGTGTGCATGACATAGTGATAACAAACAATCAAGCATAACAACTATCCTCACATCTCTCACTCAGTGCGTAAAGCATACGATGTCCACCACTCTCAACCACTAGACCCATCGAAGTAGTGACGGAGTTCGACTTGTACGACTACTACTACCACCTAGCTTACCCTACGGAGTCATGACTAAATCTTTACAAATGACCCCGCTTCATTGGTCTATTACCCATTAATCGTACCTAGACCACTGTGGTCTCGAATCCGTTCACGTACCCCATACACATAGTGATCTAAAATTATAGACATCGACAACCCCTTAGCACACGTCCCGTAGCAAATCCCAATCATGAAGTTAACTCGTTGGTTCCCAACTGGATCCTGAGTACAAACTTCCTACTTGGACTACCTTTGCATCTCGGGTTTTTAGTCTCTTCCTCCCTGGATCGGTTCGGCTTCCCCTTTTTCTTGTCTTCAGATTGTACTCCCAGTTCGGCTCGTGGTCCATGCCTCGAGTCCAAGCTCTTCGGTTCGGTCCATGGCCTTCATCTCGTGGCGGTTCGGATCGTTCTTGGTCACCCCTGGCGGATCGGGTCGGCCTTCAAGTCCTCTCTCGTGGTCCATCAGTTCGGGTCGGAGAACTCCTGGCGGATCGGGTCGGGGCTTCTGGTGTGAGCGGTTCGGTTCGGATAGGGTGCTCCGATTTGTGATCCTCCTTGGTCATCAGTTCACGAACTCCCATGCGGTTCGGATCGTGGCAAACGTCCACTAGCGGTTCGGGTCGGGTAAAGGGGATCCGATCCGGTCCCTATCTGCATTTCCTGCAACTTTTCCAATAACTGTTTACGCCATTCGACGGCGTTTTCGACCAATCTAACTCTTCTTATCAATCACAAAGCATACCATAAAGTCATAGCAACAAATTGAAGTGACCACAAACACCAAAACGACAATCTAACATGGTAAAATAGATCAACATAGCCAAAACCCCACATTTTCCCTTAAGCATGTTTAAGGAAAATTAATGATGCGATTAGCAAAACTTAACCAAACTAGCCAAATTTTCTAACAGTGGCCTAAAACAATATTTCGAAATTTTTAAATATTTTTCAAGAATTTAATCATGCTTAAATTCGATTATTAACACTAATTACCCTTAATTAACCATAATTTGTGAGGAACTATGCAAATCACTCACCTTTGCCACAAATAAAATATCAAATCTGAAATGATTTTCTGTTTGGCGCTGTTCCCAAGGCTATACAGCAGTTCTACCTCGATTCTTGTGCTAATCCTCTTTGATTTGATGTAAATTTGGCTTAATTAGCGATTAGAAGATGATTTGGGGTGTTTTAGAAAGTGGATGCCATGGCTAAACTTGAAGGAACAAAAAGTGGCGGCTGGAAAAAGATAGAAACTGAATTTCCTAACCCTATCAGCCTTCCCATAACCCTAATCCCAAAATGGGCTATGGGCCCACTCACTAATCACCCAAATTAGGCCCGGTTAAGCTGTTTTTCACCATCTGAAACTTGTTTCAGCCATATATCCCAAACGGTGAGTCCGTTTGGCTAATGTGACCACTCTACGGAAAGTTAAACCATCATCCGGATATAATGTAAGTGGTTTCAGGTCAAAACTCCTTCCCAATCAAAAGTTATGGCCGAAACAAGATCAGCTAGGGGCAAAACGGTCATTTAAAAATCGGAAAAAATCATGAACATGGGAAATGACCCCAATAGTCGTCTTCCAAAGTTACATGACCATACGACTTCGCATGTGAAAGAAATAAATATTATACGATCCTTCGATGCGTAGAATGCAGGTCGTTACAATACCTACACTGTAAAATTAATTTTTGAGCATTTTTCAAGTGTTTTGATATAAATATAATTATGGAAATTCATGAATCAAAATATAGTGTTATAAATTAATATTGTAAAGTAGGAAATCATATAAAAACATAAATATAAACTATATACATATATTTATAAAATTATAAAGTTTAAAATGTGAAAATATAAATATATGAAACTTATCAAACTTTGAGTTTTGAAAACAAAATTAAAATAAGAAACGAGAATAGAAAGGATAAAAAATAAAATAGAGAGAAAATAAAATAGAGAGGATTGAAGATAGAATTTGAAAACAGAATTTGAGAAACAGAATTCGATTTTGAACCTGGAGTGCTATTCAGAGTCTTATATAATCTAGACTCTATAACTATATTAATCTTGAACTCTTGAATACTCATGAGTCTTGAAATTTCTCTGAACTCTGAATCTCTAATATCTTTAAACTGTACAGTCTTAAGCAATATTTCCTGTATATAAATCATGCATATGTGTGTGACACACACACACACACACACACACACATATATATTCTATACAAGAGTGTTAGTATATATTTTATTATAATTAATACTGAAATAAGGTTGTTGTCATCAAACTTCGTTCTCCAACAATATGTTACTGGCCATGATGTGTGATTCCATTGTCTTTTCTTTCTTCCACCCTAATAATTTGTCTTTTCGACATTTGGATGCTTGAAATGTGAATACCATGAATGTATTAATGTCGGCATTTGAAGATTGAAAATACAAGTCGTTACATAAGACATGAATCCGTGACGTCGAAAATATAGATCGCTACATAAGACATGAATCTGTAATGCATGGGAGGAGGACAATAACCTCCAACATTTAATTATAGGTTACTGTAGATAGGAGAAATTAAGCTAGTAGAGGGACTCACAGTGTCCAACGTTTGTGTATATTGCCCAACTCCCCTACTAACCACTAGATATAACAAGTGTTGTTTTTTTAGTTCTTTTGCAATTTTCCCACTTATAACCCAGCCGATTTTGTAACGGTAAAAAACACTACTTCAATATCGTCATCGTCCAATAATGATATTGCTTCTTAACCTGACTTCGTTGGTCAATCAACCACTAATTCAATTTCCAATCCTTTTGCATTAATTTTGAGAGTTTCGTAAACAGTTTCTTTCAGTTTGAATAAGTTGCAACTTTTATATACTATTCTTGGTTTAAAAATATCTCCAATATATTTATTATTTTTCTCATCAATGATCAATTCACCGTCGTAATACCAATGTTAGACATTTGTTTTTTTGTTGTTCTAGAAATCAAAAGAGGAGAAAATTTCTATCAGTAAATACGTACCACACAATAATTAACTTATTCCTACCTCTAATTTATTTTTTCTACATTCAATATATTACAAATAGCAATCTCAAAAATTTTAAACAAAAACCAGGATGTTGTCATTGTGGCCTAAACTTTGTTGAAGACCTCTATCTAAATCTAGAGATATAACGCTTAGCCAATGATTTATTGAGCAGAAAACAATTTTTGAGTGGAATGGTAGACTTCCGATTTTTTTTGGGTTTTTGAAACATTTTCATTAAAGTGGGGAGTGAGGTAAAGGTAGGAATGACAATGGGGCGGGTTTCTCGTGCCCCAGACCCGACCCGGACTTTTTAAACCCCGCCCCAGACCCGCCCCGTAGACCCGGTGCGGGTCTGGAATTTCGCCCCGTACCCGAAACCCGTACGGGTCAGGGTAGACCCGACCCGCAACCCGGTGATATTATGTTCTAGTGTACACAAATTTATATATTTATATTTTTTATCACTAAATGATAAGTTATATGCATATTATAATGTGTTCACAATGACAAGAGAATATTATAAAATGAGTTGAAAGATAATAGTTCAAAATGTACGCATTTGTTATTGCATGATTATCATTGATGCAACTTAATACAATGAAAATTTTATAGTTTGTCAATTGAAAGAATATAATATTCAAGTTATAACCATGTAAATCTGAGAAGATTAACAAGTAATAGTTATAGTTATAAAGTGTTTGAATGATGTTTCGATCATGCGGGTCGGGTTGGGACGGGTTGGCCATGCCCCAGACCCGACCCTAGACCCAGACCTCCAAAAGCGGGTCGCGGGTCTACCCGCCCCGAAGACCCTATGGGGCGGGTCTAAATGGGTCAAAACAGGGGCGGGTCAAGCGGGTTTGGACCCTAGACCCGTCCCATTATCATCCCTAGGTAAAGGAAAGAACAGTGATTGGATCAAGTACGCGCCATTATCGAAGACATAAGTAGGCGATAATTCAAACACCACCGATAAATTTTAGTATTAGCGTGAATACGATTTTGAAAGATGATTTTTGAGCCATTTTTTAAAATTAGCTTAAACTGGCTTTTACAGTGCAACTAATCAACCGTTGACATGGCCAAAAGTGATCCATTGTTGTTCGGTTTCTGAAAATAACGTAAACTTTGAGATAATGTTTGATTTGTTTCATGTTTTGAGTTTTCAATATTAATTACAAAAAGAAAGAATCGTACTGACGACAAAAAGAATGAAAGAAAGATGGATGAACGACGCAGAGCTTGGAGAAATGACGAGAAAAATGCATAGTCACTCA
Source organism: Allium sativum (assembly GCA_030737875.1). Classification (NCBI taxonomy): domain Eukaryota; kingdom Viridiplantae; phylum Streptophyta; class Magnoliopsida; order Asparagales; family Amaryllidaceae; genus Allium; species Allium sativum. The sequence continues at coordinate 90,081,777 of CM060912.1, read as the reverse complement.
TTCTATTGTTGTTTCCCAAAACATAAAAAAAGTTTATTTTATGTTTTGTGTGTTAACTTCATTTTTAAAAAAGTATATTTTCTCATGGTATATACTATATATGCGTCTGTTGCACTTTTATATACGAACCAAAATTCAAAACTAAAAAAGATAAGTCCGAAGCATTTTGTATTTTTAAGATCAAAGATGTTCCACAAAAAATATGTATGAAAGAGAAGCTAACCTCGTGCGTCATGATTTAGTTTCAATAATCTTGACAGGGCCCACTATTATTTGACAAGGTGCTTTCATTCAATGATTCATTTAAATCGGTTTTCCTTTTTTTTAATATTTTTTTTAATGTACATCAAATTTTAGTACCAAATTCCATTTCAGTAAAATCAGGAAAAGAAAAAGTTCACCAGAATCACTCAATGGCATCTTCTGCCTCAGGGATTTTTCAGCTTCCAAAGCAGGATATTTACCATTTATCTATTATTCCAGCAGAATCAATAAAAACCATCAAACTGAGAAAAAAACACAAATTAATCTTACTGGCGAAGTCTTCTTTGCGCGGAGAATCGAATGTTGATTCCGAGGATCTGAGTGTGAGAGTGAAGAAGAAGGAGGTGGAGATTAATAGGTCTGATTTAAGTACTGTGATTTCCATAGTGAACATGAAATTAGTAAAGAGAAAGTGGAGCCCTGTATTTTTGTGGAGGAGGATTTTCTTTGCTTCCACAAAAGTTAGGAGCATTATTTTGCTCAATATTCTTTCTGTCGTCTATGGTAATTATTTTTGCTCTTTTTTGGGGACTGTGTTATCAAATAATTGGTCTACTTATATGCGATTTCTGAATTCATATTTTTTTGGTGTATCGGACATCGATTCCATCTTAATGCCCTAATTCTTAAGTGTACCCAAGTTTACATCATGTATACATATATATATATATATATATATATATATATATATATATATATATGTTAAATTTTAAACGTGAAATTTAACAGTACTGACATTATCAAATAAATTGCACCGATAAATTGGATTAATGTTAGCTATAATGGGAGGTAAACTTGATTTGGGTTAGAATATTGATTCCAAGGATACTGGCTGAAATTGTAGAGCTAAATATTACTGTAGATTGAGCAAGTGTACCGTGTTTTTTTTTAATGCTATTGGTTGCAGTTCAAAGATTAAAATAGTTTGGTATGGTTTGCTAAAAATTTGTTAGTAGTTCGTAAACAAAGTATTAACATGAACCAGAAGTATTTCTTCATCTAGCTACGTGTGAAGCTCTGAGTTTGACAGAATTATTCATGTCCAGTTCCAGCTCATTTGTTCGAGTCTAGTTAGTTTGTGTCTGCTACTTCACTATTACTACTACTTATCAAGTACTTGTGAACAGAGTCATCATAGCGCTCAGGGTATGCGCTATTTGACTTATAACAATGCAAGTGTCATCTAGCGCAAAATATCACAGAATGCAAAATAACATGTTTTTTTTTTAAAACTCTTTTAAGGTATGTATATTGAATAGAGTCCAAAACTGGCGCAAAATGTGTTTTTGAGCACAAAAAGACCACAAACCATTGTCTTTACCAAGTACAATTAAACATTGAAAAATTGTTTCAAGCGAAAGGATGTGGTGAATTATATTTAAAAGACATAAATGATACAAATGAGTGGATGACCGTTTTCATGAAACGGGATGATTCTGAATTAGAAGATGAGTTGGTTTTTGATAATGATACACTGATTAGCGGTAATGTTATCACGAATGTCGGAAACTGAAGAAAGAGTACCAAGACTAGACAACACCTAACTAAGTTGAAATGCAAACCAAATTAAGTTGAAATGAAAGGGAATTATTTTGGTTTCTAGGTCAAAGCCTATACATGTTGTTGATGAAGAAGATACTAACTTTGATGGTTATTTGGAGGAAGACAACACTGATTATGACTCAACGGAAGAAATGGAGGATGATTTGGATAACGACGATAGGCTTTAGAAACTTGGAAGTATAATACAATTTCTATGTTTCGTTATTATACCAATCATGTTTGACTTAGTTTATTTGATTATTGTCATTGTTTGTTATTTTTGTTTGACCTTCATATTTTCAGTTTGTGACTTTTCTTATTTATATTTTTTCTTAGTTTTTTTCAATAGAAAATAATATGTATTTTATGCAAAATTATATTTCCAATGCATTTCTTTACGAAACTTTATCTCATCACACATTCACGAGTCACAAATAAAAAGTTAAATTTCAAATCCTTTAAGATGAAAATATGTTATATATACCAATTATTTTAAATGTACAATATAAAATCGTCTTTTATCTAGTAATTGCATTTTACACCAAAATTTTGTTAATACATGCATGAAGTATGGTAATGTTTGTATTTGGAGTCTCGAATGGTTTGTATATGACTTAAAATTTACAAAAAATAACCTCAAATTATGAATATGCACGATATATTTAATTAATTATAAAAACATGCATAATTTAGAGAAGCGAAGAAAATAACATGCGCTATAACATATAACTTAAGCCTTATTTGCACTATTCGCTATGGACTACTTTACCTTTGGATGCTTTTATTTAACTATCCAATAAATTTTTAAGGATTGTATTGATTCCTTTCTTTACGCTAGTGCAAACGTAAACTACATTACTTCTAACACAGAGAATTGCATACACGGGTTTTGAATCTTCTTAATGTCGTCCAAGATCCCCCTTTTGCACTTTGATGAGACAATATTTGAAAGATATTTTTTAACTAGTTTGTAACCCATCTCATCCGAGATGCTAGGATATCAACCCGAAATATGGATCAAGCTGAGGTTTCAACTGAAATCTGAGATTTGAAAGCTTGAATGACTGCCAGTGTATATTGAGTGGTAACCATTTTCTCTTTCCAAATTTACAATGGGGGGGATTTGATCTAATATATCACAGACTTGAATGATTAGGGTTCAACAGTTTCAGAGAATATCGTGCGTTGTATGGTAGAATAGAAAACATATATGATGATACTACCTGCATTGTTTACAATCAGCTCTTGAATATTATTTTGACCTCGTTCTTGCACACCTTTAACAGACGTGTCCCTAGACTTTTACTTTGCGTATTCCGAAAACACATCGAACATAAAGTTACATTTGGTAGCAAATCCCTTGTTTGAAAATCGAACTATAGAGGAACGAAAAGTTCAAGCTTATCCTAATTCTTTGAGTCATATGCTATCTTGTTTTATGATCATAAATTATATTAAATGACTCTAAATTTGTAAGTATAATTTAATATTAAAGTTGTTTAAGCTTGAACTTATTTTATTTTGTAAGTCATAAATTATACATTAATCGTAAATTATTGATTACTAATTATACATTATTCATTATTTTTTATTAAATAAAAATCATATTTCGTCAAACATTAATTCTTAAGCATTAAGCATAATTGATTAAATTTAATTATTCTGCTTAAATTAGTAATTATTCAATTTAAATCGTTAATTGGTTAAATTAATTATATTAATCATTAGTCTCTAAGTAGCATTTATGAACTATTAACTATTATCATTTTAGTCTTACGTTAAATTAATTGATGTTTATTATTTGTTATTATTATTATTATTTATAATTTAAATTTAAATGAGTTAAATATTTATTTAACTATTAATAACTGATTAAATGAATCAAATAAGCGCCATGACTTGCATACCAACTCAACCTTTCCAAGGCATCCAAGCGCCAGTTCACTGAACCACCATTCACTGTATTTGATATCAGAGAACGCATCGCAAACTAGCGAACAAGCACAGCTATTTTTCTTAGCAGCATATGTAAAATGATTTATGAGAGTGCAGATAGGGATAATGACTGTTTTTTTTCCTGATTGACTAAGTAACTAACTGTGGCGACATAGCGTTTTACAGTGCTGCTGACAGGTTCATACATATTCAGTAAGCTTTGAGCTAAATCGACATTAAACCCCATAGCAGTTAAGTATGATTATGCAATAAACTGCAACATTTTTCATACAACTTTTGTATGTGCAGTATTATCATTCGTGAACTGTATTTAACTGAATAGTTTAGTTCTTGCTTGCAAATATAAACCATCTTCATTTATTTTACCTATTTTCAGCCAGTAACATTCCAGTCGTCAAGGAGGTGGAACAGATAATGGACCCTGCACTATTCACTCTAGTTAGATTTGGTTTTACAGCAATTCCATTCCTACCCTTTATTCTCAAAGAAAGCAATGACAGCAAGATTCGTGCTGCTGGATTAGAGTTGGGTCTTTGGGTTAGTTTGGGTTATCACAGTCAGACTCTTGGTTTACTTACATCTGAAGCTGGCCAAGCATCTTTCATCACTGCTTTTACGGTGAAATTTCTCACATAGGAGTCTGTTAATACTTGCACAGTTGCGCTTAGTAACTTCTGTTTTCCTATAGCTACTCTTATTTTTTCTGCTAAAACATTTAGCGGTCCTTAAAAACATGCCATTTAGTTACAGAAAAGTGAAGGCTATTTATGCAAAAAGAATAAATGAACAAGATATACAAGTGCGATATGTTTAAAATGCTGTGGTACTATTTTTACAATTGTGCCTACATATCTGTCAATCACATGTAGGTTGGTGACCCAGTGGCAAGCTTTGCCCGATACAAAAGAAAATTAAATCACCCTTTAGTTTACATCGACTATAAAATTCCAATGAATGAGAGCTTATGATGGTTAAACAGTTTAGATAACTGATAAGCACTGTGAATGTCTTATGAACATTGTTGATGGTTTTGCCGCAATGATAGATTTTTTCAAGCAAATAAAAGGTAGTACTTGTTTTTGAAACAAAGAAAGAGCTGACTCGGTTTAATTCTGTCTATGTGATTGTTTTTTTAACATTTCTTACAGTTTCTAGCTAGCAAAAAATTAGTATACATTGTTATTACATATCAAACTTCCCTTATTTAAACCCAAGACTCTTTCGTCAATTTATAGGGAAACGCATGTTGCTTCTAGGATTTGAACTTGTTACGGCAAGAATATGTCATACGCAAATATTACATCAAACAAGATTAACATACAGTTTTCTGTGCTCGGCCTGTAGGTTGCCCAACCACCTGGGGTTGGTGGGCCACCTTCAGGGCCTGTTCACATAGTTGGCTCTAAAAAAATTTTGTCACCAAAATGGACAGATAGTTGTTGTTCCCATAATTGATGGCTTATGTGGAGCTACAGTGCCTGCACTTACATGGACTGGAGCAATGGTTTCTCTCTTAGGGGTAGGCATTCTAGAATATGGGGGCTCTCCTCCTTGTGTAAGTAGTTATATACATGGTTTACATTCAATGAATGTCAAATGCCTCAGTTTAGATTCTTAGTTTGATTCAATCACTTTTTTTTAATAGGCTGGTGATGTATTGAACATCATGAGTGCCGTATTTTTTGCGGTGCATATATTCAGGACAGAACAAATCTCACGAAGCACCAATAAGGATAAATTCTTGGCTCTGCTTGGATATCAGGTGAACTTAAGTTTCTTTATGCGGATTCTTATTCCATTTGAGTAACAAAAGATAAACTTGAACTGTGATTTGCTTTGGGCATAAAAACCCTTGATTTGGATATATCTCAACTTGTTCAATGGTAGGGTGTGTCTTTAGCGGTTGAGCTCTTACTGTTGCAAGAAAATTATGGTGTAGTACGATGTACTTTTAAATCCTTATATATCTTTATTTATAAAAATGGGTCTAAATGACAATACATAATTTCCCTTCTGCCTCATTTTTTGGATGAAAGTCGTGTTCAGTGTCCAACTTCGCTTCCGCTTCTTTTATTATAATTGTTGAATGTCTACTCAGGTTTCTGTTTTGGCTTTGTCATCAGCATTATGGTTTATGTATGAAGATTTGTTTGGTGAAGTGAATCGGTTGAACGTTGGATTTGGAGCTTGGCGCTGGTCACAGTGGTGGGGTTGGATCATTTCTTTCCCATGGGTACCTGCAATTTACACAGGGTTGTTCTCAACTGGTGTATGCTTGTGGGTAGAGGTTGGTAATATGACTTTATTACTTTTGCAATTCAATCCACGAATGTTTAATGTTTCCACTTTATACATCAGAGTTATCATAGCGTGCACTATAGCACAAAATATCCCCGTAGCGCAGAGCATGCAATTTAACCTCTAATAGCGAACGTGTCATATATAGCGCAAAATAACGTGCTATTTTATCGAAGCGCAAAATATGGAACAATCGAAAATGGTGCTTTATTTTGTTTATTTATTTTAGACATGTAAATTAAAAAAATAAAATAAATCGAATGGCACAAGCTAGGACATTGTACACTGACAAATCATATATCTTTAATAATAAGTCAAAATCTTTTATTGAAGAATGACCATTCCTTCAAAACTAAATGTAGGCGACTGGTAGATGTATTGTGCTCAAAATGTCTACAGTGAAAAAACTAATATTTTTGCTTTTCTTTGTCTACATTAACTGGTAGAAACTTTATAACATTAATAATTTATTTTTAGTTTTCTAGTAATGTTATCTACATCATGTAATGCTCTTTTTTTTATAACTTTATTTTAACAGTTTGCTATATTGGACTTTGTTGTTGATTCTAAAAAAAACAGAAATATAAATTTAGGCATCCTTCACCAGTTAAATCTTTTCGAATAAACTTTTGAAGCAAAATTCTTTGGATAAAACAAAAAAAAAAATTTCATCTATCATGCATCAAAAGCACGTCTTAAAAAATACTTCGAAAACGATGTATAGACAAATATATTTTTGTTGTACAAAAAATAAAATTATTTGGTATAAAGCACCAAATTTTAGTGCATAATCATTGATGCTATTTTCTAATGGATAAAACATAAAAAAAATTCATCTATCATGCATCAAAAGCACGTCTTAAAAAATACTTCGAAAACGATGTATAGACAAATATATTTTTGTTGTACAAAAAATAAAATTATTTGGTATAAAGCACCAAATTTTAGTGCATAATCATTGATGCTATTTTCTAATATATACTTCCTCGGAACATTAGTCATTCAACATAGTGATAATTGTTTTAATTTGTGGTTTACTACTGCCAAATATTATAATGCTATTGTGTAGATTCGTATATAACTCAAGTCTCATACCAAAATTACATTAACAAAATGTTTTTTTAGGAATCAACATCGAAAAGTTGTATATTAAAATAACCTAAAGATGTATTAAATTTAGCAAAATTATGATTAAACGTAGGAATTCATAAAAATAACAATATAAATAGTTGATCTCAATTAGGAAAAAAAATAAAGATGATGAGGATGATAATCCCTGGAAATAACAAATAATTGTTAAATAGATTTACTTTAGGATACAATCAAGAATTTTAAAGCATAGTTTGAGAGTTTTAATTTGAGTAGGAGAAATCAACTGTAACACCCCACCTTTATATTCATACTATACAAGAGTATTACCGGATAATACTATCCACTATTTTAGATCTCGAAATATCGTTCGATATCTTGTTTTGGGCTCCTTCCAAAATGAAATAGCAAATCTCACTGTAAATATTGTTTTGAATATATCGTCTGAGATGTTGTAATATCGGACGGTATATCGATACGAGATATTAAAATATCAGCCGAGATCTTGAAAATTTTCTGGTTAAAATTTTAACATGTGTCTGAATCAAAACAATAATAAAAAAACTCAAATCTAATCTCGATAATCTCATGCTATTTTATAAATTGCATTTAAATTACCATATTGTATATTCATATATGTTTTACAATGTCTATGATTTTCATATTCGACATTTTTTTCCACGTGCATGTTACCTATGAAACTATGCATTTAATGTTCTACTTATGCTAAACAGTTTAATGTTTTGGATCTTTTCTATGTTTTATGTCTAACAACAATTCATGTTCACGGATCATAAATTGTAAGCTATAAATTATTATGTTATTTTTATATTATTTTAAGCATATTATGATTTATGAATATGAATGTTCTTTCGCAAACTAAGAATAATGAAATGATTTTGCAATTCAAGTTTAAGTTACTATTTTTTATATTAGCATTCATAAAGCGTAAAAATACCAGTTTTTAACATATCATATATACGTAGATAATTCCGATATGAGGTTTCAGACTCGAGATGGAAATCCAAGACAAACCTCCTGAGTTAGACTCATTTCACCCGAGAACTTCCCCGATATGAAATCAAATCTTTAAAATCTCCGAGACAAAACGCGACTGATATCCGAAATTTAAAACCTTGATACCATCAGATAATACGAATAGTGAGATATATGGTACATACACGAATATTCCATTGGGCTAGCATCAGTACATGTCCCAAAAAAATCATAAACACCTCACATATACGTACAGGATATCGGCTCAAAACAATGAATACGTGTGCTTTCAGGATATAACTTATACAATATAAAATAAATCACAGATAATGCAACGTCATCCGTGCAGCGCAACGATAACATATAATAATTATCATACACGAGTCCGCGTGGGATGCAAAACGGATCAAGCTCACACTATCTCAAAACAATGTATAAATCAAATACATGCATATCAACATCATCAATTATACATGAGGCTGCAAATATAGATAATGTTATACTAATCAACTAATGAATTAGTTTAAAAAATAAACAATTTATAAATCAAATACATGCATATCAACATCATCAATTATACATGTGGCTACAAATATAGATAATGTTATACTAATCAACCAATAAATTAGTCTCTGCCTACGTTCAACAATCACAATCTAATCTCTTCTCCCCTGAAACTGTAATGTCTGTTTGAACTAATCAGAGTATGATATAAATAACACACTGATCGAACTATGTCTATAACGTGGGCATCAATATAAACAACTATTGGCATGGTAAGTGGCTCGTGTATATCTCAAGTAATAACATATCTTAAAACCATGCACGTAAACGATCACACATCTCTAAGAACACATTTGTAAATGAAGTCGATCAACACATCAAACAAGCATATGATCAAGTGTGTGAAACAAGCATAAGCTAACTATCGTTAAGTATAAAACTCATCAACAATATAGAACATGCTCTCAAAAGTGTCCAAATAATCATAAAGTAGACATATCCGGGTTTCATCTCTCTCAATAAATATAAGACATAATGATTATTCAAATCAAATATGCATGAAATATAAAAATGGCATACCCTCGGTAATCAAGGCCATCTCTCAAATAACCTTGTAAATGTAAGTACATTGTCCAACTCCATGCTCTCAGCATCTCCAACTATCTCGAAAACCGCGTAATCAACGTATATGGGGTTACATAACTACATACTCTAAGTCTCATAGACGATCCAACCGATCGATAATAACACGACCACCATATAAAATTTCAACCTCATTGTAGTTGGTATGGATCTCAACCAATGAAATAGTCATACGGTCTCTTAGACATCTGCTAATCCATTCAACTTTCAAAAAAATCTCTACCTAATCGAATTTGGTCGTCTTCTAATTTTAAACTCAATCAGATAATAACATTATTTATCATATTGAATTATGATAGGAAAATAACATTTAACCCCAGATAAGAGGGATAAGGCGACGGATTTACTAAAAAGTTTCTCCTAATTGATATTAAATTTGAATTCTTTTTCTGTCTTTCTCGTTAAATAAATTTTCAATTTAGAATAAAGTTCTCTTATCAAATGACAAGTAAGACAAAAATATAGCAAATAAGAAAGTCATGGCTAGCGAAATTTTGGCCTCAATGTTGAATTTTTGAATCTCATCGGAATAGATACCAGTTTTCCGTAAAGTATCCCTAACACCCTTCTTATATCGGGATGCAGATGAATAAATTCGTGTAAATCTTGAATTAGTTTTTGTTTAACCGTTCATATCTTGAATTATGTGCATCAAAAGAAAATTTGACTTGTGCCATTGTTTTTATTGATAACCCGCATTTCGATTGGTTATATGCATATAAATATTAATTACACAATATATCAAATAATTCTATGTTTGGTCAAATTAAAGTTGTCATAAAAAGAAGTGAGAGACTGCTACTTTTCGTTCTAGTATCCATTTGCAGCACCATATGTTAAGAAAATCTTCAATATTCAAGACCATAGTATATTAATTGGGCTAACGAGAGAGAAGTTGCTTATTTGGTAGGACTATTATATATATATATATATATATATATATATATATATATATATATATATATATATATATATATGAACCTGTGGGATGACAGGTAATAAATGCGGGCATTCATATATTTTCATTTGATTGGTAACCGCAATTTGTTTCTGCCGATGGTGCACAAACTAGTGCAACAACTCCATTTTCTTTTCTCATCTCCAAACAACAGGTTCTTTTACACAAGCATATGGTTTTGTTCTCAGTTTAGTCTAGGCTATTGATTAATTTTATATTTATATTTTTAACGATTAGTTGTAAAAAAATATTATGAACCAATAAAGGTTGGTTAAGTGTAATATCTTGTGTGTAGATCTATTGTTGTTTTGTGTGTTTTTGAATACTGGTACGAATCACCTCTAGAACCTTTGTCTAGAGCATTATACCTGACGCAACAGGAAGTAAGAATCAATCTTAATCTATTGATTCACGCACGCATACTATATTGAAATCTTCTAAAGCATATTGATTCTCAGATTTAAGAATATCAGGATTTAGACATCCAATTTAGATCTAAATAAAAAGAATGAAATTAGGAAATAAAAGTAGCGTTTTATCAATTGATGGCAAAAACTAGCTATTACATCCAACAAAGTTCAAATTTATAGAGCAAAGCAAATCAAAACAGGAAAAAGCTAAAAACATAAAAATGGCCCGAAATCCCTTTAGATGATCTCTTTTGGGTCCGAAAACATAGGTTACGGTGTTTCGCATGATAATTGTTGTAGCCCTCTAAGTTAGCTTCAGGTACAACTTTCGTTTGGCCCAAACGGCTTTACGGTTTGAAAGTTACGTCTGTTTTCGTGAATATATGTAGAAATGTCTTCAGCAGATTCTTGGGCTGCATCATTCTCCCTTGGATAGAAAAAAATTGTCCTTGGATTTTCAGTTACCTCGTCATCTTCAGAATCTCTATGAAAAAGAATTAAATGCTTCACGTCGAACACATCAGCAGTTCAAACGTGGCTAGGAAGCTTAAGCCGGTAAGTATTAGGGTTGATCTTCTCTACAATCTCCACTGGTCCAATCTTCTTTGCGGATAGCTTGTTGTATTCCCCTATAGAGAAACAATCCTTTGTCAGCACTGCCCATACAAAATCTCCCACATCAAATTCCACGTATCTACGCTCTTTATCAGCATGCTGCTTGTATTTAGAATTGGTTGAAGTAAGGTTGTCAAACACTGCTTTGTGAACATCTTGTAAGCTACTCACAAAATCTGCTGCTTTTCCTTGAATTTTTGTCCTACTGGGTAATGCTATCAAGTCTAGTGGTCGTCTTGGCTGTGCCGAGTAGACGATTTGAAAAGGGCTAAAACCTGTACTGCGATTCACTGCGTGATTATGAGCAAATTCAGCCTGACATAGCTTCTGATTCTAGCTCTTCACATGGTCCCCAACCAAACAACGTAGCAAATTGCCAAGAGATCTGTTAAAAACCTCAGTCTGTCCATCTGTTTGGGGATGATAAGCGCTACCGAATTTTGATTGTGTATTGACCATCCTCCACAAGCTACGCCAAAAATGACTAAGAAATTTGGTGTCTCTATCAGGTACTATAGATGTAGGCAATCCATGAAGGTGATACACATCACGAAAGAATAGTTGTGCCACATTGACAACATCTGTAGTCTTCTTACAAGGAATGAAATGCACCATTTTAGAGAACCGATCAACCATAACGAAGATAGAATCATTTCCTCGTTGCGTACGTGGTAATCCCAACACGAAATCCATACTGACATCCACCCAAGGCTGAGAAGGAATAGATAATGACATGTATAGTTCAGCATTAGTTGCAGCTCCCTTAGACACTTGACAGACCCTACATCTCTTAACATATTTGTCAATCTCCTTACGAATACCAGACCAAAAGTAAGAATCTTGTACTAGTTGTAAGGTCCTGTCTCTCTCGACATGTCCTTCACCATGCAATTTCTGGATTATCTGTAAAAGCAGCTACAATCTGGGATACAAAGTTGATTTCCTTTAAATAGAAATCCATCATGCAACAAAAATTTTGTCCTCTTTCCACCCTATATATCTTGCAATACCACCGAAAAATATGGATCAACGGAAAGTAATTCTTTAAAAGAATCAAAGTCAGGTACCTCTACTCTCATGGTGACAAGCAAGGTACTCCTACGACTCAGAGCATCTGCAACCCTGTTAGTTACTCTTGCCTTATGCTTCACTACAAATGTAAATCCTTCCAAGAAAGCGATCCATCATGATCGCGCATGCCTAGAAGACACCTTATCCTGCCTATGCAAATGCCTCAACGAATCATGGTACGTATACAAAATAAGCTCCCTGTGAAATAAATAGTGATGCCAATGCTTTACAATTTGCACTACTGCATAAAACTCCACATCGTAAGTACCATAGTTGAGTTTGACGCTTGGCATTTTCTCACTGAAAAATGCTATGGGCTTCTTACTCTGACTTAGTGCTGCTCCAGTTCCCACCTTCGAAGCATCAGTGTGTAATTCAAAGGGAGGTGAAAAATCTGGAAGTATTAAAATTGATGTTATCATCGAACGTTCCTTGATTAGCTTAAATGCTGCTTCTTCGTCCACTGTAACTTACTGCCCTTCATATAATCAGTAATATAAGACATAATGTTGCTGAAATGAGGAATAAATTGCCTGTAGAAAGAAGCAAGGCCGTGAAATCTCCTTACTTCAGTAATGGTTTTAGGTCTGGGCCACTGTTGCACTGCTTCGACTTTAGCCTCATCAACCTGCAAATCATCTCCGGATACCACATACCCTAAGAACAACACCTTAGGAGTCATGAATACACATTTCTTCACGGCTGCATAAAATTTCTCGCTACAGAGTACCGTCAGCACTTCTCTCACACGTTGGAGTTGTTCCACAGAGTTTGTACTATAAATCAAGATGTCATCGAAATACATAACAACAACTAGGTGTATTAGATAATCCAAATGGCAATCCCTCATTGGTCTTAAAAGCAGTCTTCCATTCCCGGGTCTAACACGGATTTGATAATACCCACTCTTCAAATCTAACTTTGTAAACACAGTTGTACCACTAATTTGATCAAGTAAATCATCTAATCGAGGAATGAGGAATCTATACCTGATAGCGATCTTATTGATGACTCGACTATCAACGCACATACGCCATGGACCATCCTTCATAGGTGTCAAAAGAGATGGTACCGCCTACGTAGTTCTTCATGTTCTCTGAGACTCATCCTATTGTGAGGTTTGTGCGGTAGGGCTGCTTCTGGTTCCAAGTTTATGCAATGTTGGATATCGCGCAATGGTGGTAAATCATCTGGTAGCTCATCAGGAAACACATCATTAAACTCGGTAATCAATTGAACTACTTCAGTTGGAACGACAACCGGTTGACCCACCTTTTCAATCAGCACAAATACAGTATCAGAATTCTGTAGTTCTTCATCAAACTGAGCTGGAGATAACAAGCTTAGCCTCCATAGATGTAGGCTTTTCTACTGGGTTGCTAGGCACCAACACAATCTTTGCTTCATTAAATACAAAACTATAGTGTTCTTCCTCCCATCATGAAGGACTCTCCTATCAAACTGCCAAGGCTTGCCCAACAATAAATGACATGCATCCATATCCACTACATCACAACAAATCGTGTCCCTGTACTTAGCCCCGACAGAAAAAGTAACAAAAGCACGTTTTGAAACTACCGCTTCACGTCCCCTTTTAAGCCAGGCCAGCTTATAAGGTTTGAGATGCTTTTCAATTTTGATCTTCAGCTTCTGAGCGACTTCTTTGGAAATTATATTCTCCTGACTTCTAGCATCGATCACAAATCAGCACACCTTCCCCTGAATGGTACAAGTTGACTGGAAAATATTGGTCATCAACCAGTGCTCTTTACTCTCTGCTTTTTGGCATCAAACAAATCCTCCTAACCACCAAAGAAGTTCCAATATCCCCCTTAAGTTCCTCATCAACTTCATCCTCCTCTTCAGCTACTTCCTCTTCAGCTATTTCCTCTTCATCTACATCCTCCTTATCACCTTCCTCCACACCTTCCATTATAGTCCTTTTCCCTGTTTTCCCACGTGGACAATCTGCATGTTTGTGCTCCACTTCCCCACACCCAAAACACTCGAACTTATTACTACTACCTCCTTTTGCAACTACACCTCCAAGAGTTTTATTGCTAACCCCTTTTGTTCGACTAGCATTCCACCTCCACTTTTTGCGTTAGTCTTCGTACCTGAAGAATAACCATAGGTACTAACACTACGCCTATTTTGCTTCTCCACCACCAGTGCCTTTTGATATGCAGTAGACACGGAAACATGATAAAACATGTTAACACCATCCTGGATCTGAATGTAACACGCCACCAACTGATCTTCCGTCGCATGGATCTTGTTCCTTGTGATCAACTGATAAAATTCAGTTGTGTAATCATCTACAGTTCTTGTGCCTTGTTTTAAGCTTTGCAATTGCTGATACATCATTCTCTGAAAATTATAGGGTAGAAACTCAACCCTCATCTTCTGCTTCATCTTTTCCCAAGATGTGATCTTGTTCTTTCCGAGCCTTGCACCGATTAGCTTCATTTGCTGCCACCACGCCGTTGCCCTTCTTCGCAATCCAGTCACCACCAGGGGTACTTGCTTATTCTCAGGTTCCTTAAATTCAAGGATCTCATCCACCGTAGTTATCCAGTCAATAAATTCTTCTACTTTCAGTCCTCCATGAAACTTCAGAATTTCAGTTCTCATACCAACCTCTCATCTCCTGTTGTCTTCTTCTACCCTCGCTCTTTGATTTCTATGAGGACGATGAAGAATATCCTCATCAGATTCGATTACATCCGCTAACAATTCCTCTGAAACAGTCTCCCTTTGCCATTTCTCCCCCCTTGATTTTGGAAAAGTGCAGTCATCTCCCCTACCAAATCTTCTGATCTTGCCTCTGATTTGATCCCTTATCTACCCCATCTCTTCTTTGAATTCAGCTCTCAGTCGATCCATGTCTTCCTCACGTCGTTGTTTTGTCGTCATTGATTCTCTCTTCTACGCGGCATGGTAATCGAAGATCGTTTGGCTCTGATACCAATAGACACAGCAAGAAGTAAGAATCAATTTCAATCTATTGATTCACGCACGAATACTGGATTGAAATCTTCTAAAGCCTGTTGATTCTTAGATTTAAAAATATCTGGATTTAGGCATCCAATACTAAAGAATCACATATACACTCATCTGGGTCTGCTGTTCCGTGACTTATGTTTTCTATCTGCATGTATATTACATTATTTCTGAAACGGTCTGAAACCAGGGTGCATTAGTTAGGGACTAAGCGTGTCTACCACTTATGAGGTAATAAAGAAAAAAATGGGGACATAATTGACATGCTTAGCTCTTAACTAATGTATTACTATGATGGTTGCACTTAATTAGCCCTATTCTCTACCAAGCTGTGACGCCCCAACATATAATCAATAACCACAACAAAATTTGATTGACTTTCATCTTTAATAAATCCAGTTTAATTCCTTTATCTTTAACACTAGAGTAATTAGAAAATATCTTCCAATAATCCACAAGGTATATTAATTATGCTTTGCCGAAGCAATCAATTTGTTTCTGCTGCGCACTCTGATAAATTAAGATTATTTACTCATTAGCTTCCATCTAGGTTCAAAACATACTTTTAGCTTCACAAGAAGAGCTTAAGAGATATAATTAAACCCGATGAGTTGACAACACAAGTCGGGTACTCGAATTCCACAACATAAAAAGCTACGGTAAAAGAGATCACACATACTCATAGGATTAAGGTTAACGGTTGAACTCTGGCCCGAAAGTTACAAGGATATAAGGGTAGTTTAAACTCTTATTTGAAGTTCAAAGTATGAGATACTGTAAAAATCTGAACAAGATATCCAAAGAATCAGCAATTCAATAACATGCTATAGAATACAAGATACCATACATCAAATATAATACATTTTTGCACATCATCTTTAACCATGACCTTTATTTTGTTATTGTCCTTTTTTTGACTTGTGTCTCTTTTCGATACCTTCGTGATAGATAGAAGGAATATGCCTAGGAGTGGAAAATCCGTTTGACATTCCGTAGTGTTCGTCTAAACTATGCCTTTATTGTTGTTCTATATGTGACTCTATCTTTCGGTTTGATATGGGCATTTATATTCTGAGTCTATGGGTATTAGGCTCATTAGTGGGTTTTTTTTTTTTTTTTTTTTTTTTTTTTTTTTTTTTTGGAATTTCCCTTGCTATTGTTCTTAAGGTGGTGCCTGGCGCAGCGGTAAGGTTACCCGGTTGGCAATCTGGAGCGCGCAGGTTCGAGTCCCGGCCTCTTCACATGTGTGAAGGAAAAGCTGTGTGCACTAATCGACCACCCTCAGAGTCTGGAAAGCCGTGAGAATAGTACCAGGACGGGAGACTGACCTTGGAAGTCCTCTCGCGCTCGAGTACGGGAGCCTTTGGCACTGGGTATCCACCTTGCTATTGTTCTTGATATTGTGGTCTAGGAAGAAGGGGCTGTTTTAGAGACTATACACCCCTTATAGATGATGTGTGCCCGCTGGTATGGGTGGAACTTCCCGTGTAGGCTTCCTAGCTACAGATTGTGTCTCTCTCCATGAATATTTTGGATCTAAATAAAAAGAAATTGGAAAATAAAACTAGGGTTTTATTAATTGATGGCAAAAACTAACTATTACATCCAACAAAGTTCAAATTTATAGAGCATAGCAAATTTATGACCCGAAACCCCTTTAGATGACCTCTATTGGGCCCAACAACATGGATTACGGTGCATTGCGCGGTAAACTCCTGTACTCCTCTGAGTTAGCTTCAGGTACAACTTTCATTTACGATTTGAAAGTTACGTCCGTTTTCGTGAACATGTGCATAAATGTCTTCAGCAGATTCTTGGGCTTCTTGGGCTGTATCAATACCTCACTTGAGCTAGAGGTCCTTGCGGAAAAACATCTGAATCTTATTTTTATTATTACCTCTTGTGTTCGAGTTAAGTTGAGATACTGTTAAAATTTGATAATTAAACCACAACTAAAATTAAATGGCAATGCATTTCGGAACATGTGCATAAATGTCTTCAGTAGATTCTTGCGCTTCTTGGGCTGCATCAATACCTCACTTGAGCTAGAGGTCCTTACGGAAAAACATCTGAATCTTATTTTTATTATTACCTCTTGTGTTCGAGTTAAGTTGAGATACTGTTAAAATCTGATAATTGAATCACACAACCAATTAAATGGCAATGCATAGTGATATGTGGAAACATCAGCAAAATTTTATTCAAGTCTTGCTCAAACTATTGTAAAACCCAGTCAATATTTTGTTTAGTTTCTCCAACTAACGTGCAGTAGTATGTTCAAAATGTGGCTAATTTCATTATGCAACATGTTATCATGCAAGTATTGTCAAATACAAGAATATTATGAATGTCAGTGGCAACTCATGTTTCTGTCAAGTCTATGGTTTATTGTATTTTTTGATCATGAGGAGCTTCTGATTAGTGGTTTATTTAAGGTAATTCAGTTTGGTTCTTGGCATAATTACTTTGCACTCTACTACAATGAGCAAAGGGGTACAGTGGGATATTAAATCGAATGAATTTGAAACTTCAGTTACACAACTCAGTTAGCTTTCATTTTGTATGTTATATGCTTTATGACTGTTTCAGTGGTTAAGTACAGCTTTGAGAGTTATTTGATTCAGTTTCTGTGTGGATGTTACAACTGTAAAATCAACTTGAATCGACAACCCTTTTTTTGTGCTTAAATTTACGAATTTCACATATGAGTTCTCTCTTTTACGGAGATGGTTAAGCTGCTGGTGCCACCGTATTTTCTTTCATAAAAATGCTTGCTATATGTACATCGAAAAAAGGGTAAGAACATAATCATGAAGCTAAGCGTTACTCCCTGCATATTTTAACCAAGATCCTAGATTTTTGGGGTTACTAGAATAATCACTTTTTTCTTTTTATATAGAAAAGATTAAGATAAAAGTGTGGCAGAATCTTAAAAGAGTGAGGATATAATTTATTTTGGATGGTACCATACACCTGTGCAGTCAAAGCTCCATTGAATTCCCGTAAAATCCTTGTTATAAGTATAACACATAACGCTGTTCGAACACTACAATTTTTCAATATAGTGATATTAAACAGTGCATCCGTTTTCAGACTCGATATTTTCCACTATACCCGTAAATCAATGCTTTTTAGCAACATTATTTATTAATATAAAAAAATACTCATTCTCTTTTGAATCAATCAACAAAGTTAGGCTGAAGACCTAGTTTTAAGACATATGCTCAATTTAAGTTAGAAATCTATTGTAGTTATTAATTTCAAACTGTATATATCATGATATTATCTTGTTTGTTATATAGGGTTAAACAATATTTCTTTTTCTTTACATAAATGATGTGTAAATGAGAATAAATTAACTTTTAAACATTTGATATATAATGATTTTTTTCACCTCTGCTATTTTGTGCTGTATCCCTGTTTTATCCTCATTATAATTTTCTTTAGTTCGACCGCTATGTAACTGCTAATCTCTTTAACCATACGACTATACACACAGCTAAACTATCATTAACACCACCTAAAATGCTTTAAAAATTAATTCATCAAAGCTGCTTAAAAAAAGCCCACCCTGGACAGTTTTAGACTATTGAGCGGAAATATAGTCACTTGGTTTTGTTATGCATAACTGATCGAACCTCAGTAAACAAATAAAACTCTAAGTGTCATACATAATTATCTATTTTCATATCATCAGTTGGGAGATTAAAAGGAGATGAACAACACATGTATAGCAAATTTTGTTATTTTGAGATTAGTGTTTTTTTGATATGAGAGTTTTGTTATAATATTTAAATTTTGCATGTTAATCATTACTCTTTTATCCTCATTGTTATTAAGGAAAAATTTATAATAGTAACTAATGACGTTTGACATAACGTTAAGTTTATTAATATTTTTGGGAAAAAACAAAGATAGAAGTATTCCATGAAATGGCTTTTTTTCCTTTTTAAACAATGCAAAAAATTTGCTGTCAGAACAAAACGCTTTCGTAAAATCAAAATTTGTTCTGGTCTGTGTACTTTGTAGAACCATTTGTTCTGTGTTTGATGTCATCCATTGTTTCAATTTTTTTTTTAAAGCTTGACAAATCCACATACGTTCCAAACAGTTAATAACTTCTTCCAGAGAATTCGGATGAAATTCGAAATTAAGTTTTATTAAAAGAAAGAGAGATAATTTTTGAAGAAGACAGGACGGTATGAATGTATGCAAAATTAACTCAGTTTGTGGGGTGTTTTTTTTTTTTCTCTTTTTTTTTAGAAACAAAGAACAGACATTTGGCGTGCTTAAAAAAAGGTTAGGTGTTTGAGTGCGCAAATAGTTTTGCAAATTAAGCCAGATGACTTAGGTAATAAGAAGCTTGAAGGCTTATGACAAAAGAAATTTTTGCATCAGGCTACAGATAAGTTTGATAAATTTGAATTTTACTATGCATGATAAATCAGACTGTAAATGTATTTTCCATCTATTTTTTAGATGGATGCCATGCGTAATGTATCAGCAACGGAAACAGCTATAGTATATGGGCTGGAGCCATTATGGGGTGCCGCTTTCGCATGGTTTCTTCTTGGTGAGAGATGGGACACCACTGAATGGGTTGGAGCTGCACTCATCTTATGTAAGCAATCTTCTACTTACCACTAAGAGCATCTCTAGCAGCTCCGTAAATTTCATGAGCAGGAATGCCAAATTAAATGGCACAAACCCCCATTCGTCCAGCACAGAGTGGGGGTATATATTCATTTTCTATTTTTATTTTTATTTTTTGGTAACCTATAAACGGTTTAGAGAAAACCGTTTATAGGTATACACGGGATTCAAAATCCCGTTTACTTATAAACGGTTTTCTATAAACCGTTTAATACCGCTGTTCAGATCACTGACTTCCTACAAATCAGCATCCACCCAAACTGCAGCAATCCATAAACCCATCACGACGTGCCTTCAATCACAACTGCTCCTTTAACCTGCCTCCTACCAAACCATGCATCACCTCACAACCACAGCGAGCAGTAACTCCCTCCAATTGACCTCCAACCTCTAACCGAAGACCACCTGAACCCAGCCAACCTTCGAACACCAGCAGCAAATCGCGATTTCTGATCAGCGTTCTCTCTCGTTACCCCTGCGAATTTAATTTCATGATCTCCACTTTTCTTTGTTTGCATTTTTCTTTAATTTAGAATTCACTTCATGTTTTTTTAATAAACTGGATTCGAAATCCCGTTTAACTCATAAACAGGGTTCAAAAGCCTGCTTAAATCAAAAACGGAGTTTAGAATCCGGCTTTTGAACCGCCGCTGAAAAAAAAAGAATGGGGCGTTGCTCCGTTCGAAGCGTCTCCCCATGCTCGAACCTACGCTGCTCGAGCGCGGGGAGAAGATTTCAAATGGGGCAACGTCCCATTTAGGCATCTCTAGCCACTGTTAGAGGTGATCTAATAAACAGTCTTACCACTAATAAACAATCATTTGGAATGGACAAACTTGTATTTGATCAACTGCATAGCTTCATATTGAATTCTTGAGTATCTTATTCTTGATCCACTATGTTTGTTTTGAACTAGAGAATATGGTTCTCTCCAACGCTCTGTAATTGTTCCAGTACACCCGTATAACGTCAACTTGTTCTTAGGCATAGCACAATTTTCAAAAGCGGCTACTAAAAAGTGAATGAAAAATTTACCCCAAAAAAAAAAAAAAAAAAAAAAAACCTAATAAAAAACAGAAATGACTTCATACTATAATGCTGCAGACCTGAATTTAAATGTTTCTCATCCGTCATCCTTAGCCATTATAGTATGAAATCATTTTGGTTTTTTTTTCTTTGCGGCCTCTTTAAGCAGTTCATATTTGGGGCATTATAAGGCTAGTAATGTAGTCAAGTGCTAGTAAAGCACTATTTACTTTGTATCATTTATAGATAAGACTTTAAGAGGAGATGTCCGGTGTATAAAATTTGGAGTTATTTTTAAGCATTAACACCTCAAGTGGTAGGAGAGTGAAACCAAAATGACTTCAAGCACTCGATCTAGGTACCTTAAAATCAGCATTGGATTAATTTGTGAATGGTGGCAGATACCACAAACACATATGAGTCAAGTGTTTTATTTTTGACTACAACATAATCAAATATATATGAAGTGAATTGTCTTTGTTATAACAGGCGGAAGCTTAGCAGTTCAACTTCTCGGATCATCCTCTGAGAAGTCATCCAACGAAGAATGCAGCAACAAAAATGATCTTACCGTCTCTACCATTCCTATCAAGGCCAAAGCCAATGATCATAACCTTCACAGAAAGTATATTACTTCATGATATTTTCTTCAAATTTTTTGCCTTACTATTATTACCTTCGTTTTGATGCGTTAAGTCTATAGGGACGACAAACTATGAGAAGCAAGCAATAGCATTCAGCAAAAAATAGCGTATATAAGCCGTTCTACCTGCACCAATAAGGCTAAGGTACTGCAAGTCCTGCTTAATTCAAGGCAGCAATAATGATTTAACTATCGACGAGCAGAAAGAGCTGGAACTTGTAGCAGTTCTGTACATATACGTGTGCTTATGTTTACACTAGTGTAGGAACCATGAAGGAGGTCAAATTATATCATAGTCCATCACCTAGCATATGGTGGAATATATATGCATATAACAAAAGGGTTGCAGTATCCTGTAAATACATATAACTTACAAGTAGTAAAATAACAGATGTGATTATAATAAACTGTTCAAGAACGAACATAGACGAGTGTATAGCAATATACATCGTTGTTTTATTGATGTATGGTTCAAGTGTAACAGGGTTATCGATTTATATGTTTGATGTTTACCTCATGCTTTGCCTGGTGGTGCTGTTTCATAGATGTTATAAATTCATATGCCATTTCTTCGTATTGCACTATTTATGTGGAAGAAATATTGTACATTAATTTAGTCTTCGATTTCTTGATACTGAACGTTCAATGCCCGAAAGGTTACAAAAGGATAATATCGACTTTATGTTTTTCGGCCCAGGCCCAGCCCCAGCCTTTCTGGCTACTTTTGCCTGGTGATGAAGAAAGTCCGACCATTTTTTAATTTATAGCGTGGATATAATTGGGAAATCAGTCCGAAATGCCGAGCCCATGTGCATGTAATTTTGGTATTTTCTTAACGTTAATGATAGCTAATTTTCCTATCATAATATTATATACACGAGATTACAAAATAATATATAGCTAATTCCCTAATTTTGCTGTTAATTGTGTCTTTTTGACCAGCTGCATGGATTGTATATCATACTACTAATCTCACTAGTTATCATATGAATTAGTTGTTAGTATTATTATTATTATTATTACGGATACGTTATGCGCTTCGTGTTTGCACACTGCTTCGTGGATAAATTGACTTTCTTTGGTTACAAATTACAAGTGTTTGCTTTGTATTCGATAGAGATAATTTGTTTTTATATTTAGCTATGTATTTACATTGGATTCATACGTAATTAGTTTGAATTTTTTAATTTAAAGTTTCAATATTTGTATTTCTAGAAGTAATAAAAAGCGAAAATTAATATGAAGTTTATTTGCTAGATTTTAGTTCTAAATGGTATTAATTTTAGTATATGTATTGAGGATTATTCTGTATTTGAAAATGTATATCTACTATATTTAGTTTTCAAGTGATATTAAATTTTCGTATAATATATTTGGAAATATGTTTTTAAAAGTTTATGCTGGTACGAGAAACCTTTTATAAAACATTACGAGCGAATTTAGAACTTTGAGTCCAAAGTTTTGCGTTTTCAAGTATAGTATTAATAAAAATTATTATTTTTGGTCATTTAATTTAATTACTTTATGAAAGAATGCCACGAGAACGTTGAAATTTCAAATTATTACTTTCAGATGTTGCTGCATTAAACTTGTTGGAATTAAATCCTTGGAAATATACTTGAAAAAAAAAAAATCTTGATAAACTGATGATTTGAGAGTATGATTATCATCTCATGCTACAGTTAAACTGTACTGAAAAGTTTTAAAAAGTGTCACAAATTATATTGGATCAACCGTGTCACAAGAACAAATTAGTAGCGTTGTCAATCAACAAGTACTTGACGATGGAGCTTTGTACATTTTTGATTTAGCTGCTCTTCTGCAAACACTAAAAAAAAAAATAAAAAAAAAAAAAAAAAAAAAAAAAAAAAAAAAAAAAAACAACCGTGAAGGATGATTTTATTTCTATTCAAATTTGTTTGTTTTTAGAACTTGTCATTTAGCAGTTAGATGAACGAAATGAAAAAGGAAAACAAAATTTTGCTTTTGAATCCTGAAAAAGGAAAACAAAATTCCCTAATTTCTGTTATTTTGCAATCAAACCTGTAAAAGAATATGAGCTTAATTGCAAAATGCGAAAATCAGGACGTTCTTATTGGTTGAATCCTGAAATTCACGACGTTGGACATGGTTTTTTCGATTATACATTTTGCTGTTGAGCACCAACGTGCATATGGCAGACGAACGTAAATAATTTTCCATCACGTCATTAACTAGACACCTGACCTTCGATCGCTGGCTACCGTTTTATTTTAAGGGAGACGAACTAATTCCTTCTTCAATTAATCACTGCTCTCCTTGGATAATATCGTTTTAACGTGTATCACCATAACATCACAAACGGTATTAGTGGTATGAGGCTGTGATTGCCTTCTGAATTTCTCCTATTAAATCTCATCCACACATTACTAACACTGTAAATGATGTCATGGTGACCCACGTTAAATGATGTCAACAAACTCGCACTCATCGATACATAGCACCTCTGCATTAATTTCCGAAACTGATTTTGTTGACACCACTTTATGTGATGTCAACGTAATCTCATCTTCTCATTGGACAGAGAAGCCCATGTGGGTCTTTCTGATTTTCTCCAATGAGAAGGTGAAGATGAGGTCATGTTCACACCACAAAAAGTGATGTTAAAAAACTTGCATAGTTAGTTTCCTCCATTTTGTCTGCTCTTTCAAGGGACAAATAAGTCTTTAAAACATCATTTACTTTTGGCTATACATAATGCTTATTATTATTAACTCTAGTTAGAATATAATGTCATGTCATACATAAACTCCAGCAATTATGTGTGTATAATTTTGTTCATACTTGGTAAAAAGCGTGGACAAACTCACCATCGAGTATGATTATCGTGTGCTGTCAAATTCAACTCGACTGAAAAGGTTCTTCAAAAAGTTACGCAAAATGTATTGAATCAACCATAGCACAACAGCAAGTTAGTAGCGTTGCCAATCAAGGAGTACCTGATGATGGAGCTTTGTACATTTTTGATTGGTTCTTCCAAGTTAAATGAAACCGACTCCGCTTTACTAGCCTAATAACGTTTCGTTACTGGGCTATTATATTGGGCTCAACCCACTACTGTATTATATGTTTATATAGTTTATTTTGTACATAATACAATTACAATTCTGAACTCCTGTACAACTTTTAATCTTTCAATACATCTCACAATTCTTGCTGATTTCCAACTTGGTGTCAGAGCCAACAGAAATCTCAGCAGTCATCTGAGATTTGTAGATCATCAGAAGTGTTGATCTATTAAAGATCCATCAGGGAAATTTCATCATTTGGATCTTCCCCCCATCAAATTTTCTTGTCACTTGAGGGTTGTTGCTTTATCTACAAATCAAGTGCCTTGCCTACATATTAGTGGCTGCATCTTGATTCATACATAAAGTTGTGTTGCTGTTATAGGTTTAAATTTCTAGAAACCGATCAAGATCAATCAAGAAAACCTTACAACTGCACAGAGTCATCTAAGAGTGCCAATCAAAATTTGTCATTCATCATCTAGCACTCAACAGTTGTGTGAATTCCTAATTGTATCCCAATTCAAGAAAGCTTCTAGAAATTTAAATCATACCGTGTGTGTTCAAGATTTATCATCATGGCTGGAACAGATTCAAGCCCTCAAGTTTCCAGCAACAGAGTTGTTTCTCCAGAGCCAACTGATCCTGTTAAAGAATTGATGAAGTCCATTATCAAGCCTCAAAGCCAATTGATATCCATTCAACTTGATGAAACCAATTACCTCCTGTGGAAGTTACAGGTGGAAACAACCATTAGAGCATATGGACTAGAAGATTATATTTTAGGAACAAAAATGATTCCACCAAAATTTATAAGAGATGCTGAAGACAAATTGGTTACTAATCCAGAATTTACCATTCATCAAAGGCAAGATGGACCGGTCTGTGCATGGATCATGTCCTCTATTGGATCTTCAATTTTACCTCAACTTATTGGGGTTAAAACTACCCAAGAAGTTTGGGCTACTATAGAGAGGAATTTTTCTGCACAGTCTTCTGCAAGAGTAATGCATCACAGAAGGCTATTACACAGCATCAGAAAAGGTGAGTCGTCTATGAATGAGTATTTGCTAAAAGTCAAGAATATTTGTGATCAATTAAATTCAGCAGGCCAAAAAATACTTGAGTCAGAACAGGTAATTGCTATTGTTAGTGGTTTAGATGATGAATATGATGCTGTTACAGCTATCATTCTGTCTATGGATCCAACCCCCTCCTTGCAATACGTTTATTCTACTTTGTTGTCTCATGAAGGTAGGATAGAACATAAAAAGAATGTCAATTCAGATCTTTCTGTTAATTACACTAGCTTTGGGCGTGGAAAAAAATCAAGAAAAAGGAAGTTCAAGAAATCAGTTTAATAATCAGAGGGGAGGTCGGTCAGGCAGAGGTAGAAGGAGAGGAAGAAGTAATAATAATAATAATAATAACAGAGTTAGATGTCAAATCTGTGATAAAGTGGGTCATATTGCGAGCAAATTTTACCACAGATTTAATACTAACTACACACCCTCTCAGCAAAACAGTAGTGCAACTGCAAATATGGTGAATGTGTCAAAGGATGGCAAAGCACAAATTTCAGAAGTTAACAACACTGAAAGTTCTTCCAATGATGATTTGGCTGATGATTGCTGGTACCCAGACTCAGGTGCAACTAATCATGTCACCAACAATTTGAGCAACCTGAATTTAGGGAACAAGGAGTACAAAGGTACACAAAATCTTATTGTTGGTAATAGTAAAACTGCACATATTACACATACTGGAAATGCAAGTGTTGGTGGAACTAAACAATTATTTTAAAAAAAATTATTGAGAGTTCCATTAATCAAGAAAAATTTAATGAGTGTTCCCCAATTTGCTAAAGATAACAATGTTTATTTTGAATTTTACCCAAATGCAAGTATAGTCAAGGATATTCTAACACAAGAAATTATTTTGCAGGGTAAAAAGGATAAGGGTTTATACAGATTTAATATCTGTAATACTGAGAATTCTAATTCTAGTAGAAATAAGTACATAATGTCTGTTATGAAAAATCAAGAATGCTATAAAGAATTTGATATCCTGCATTGTAAATTTGGACATCCTAGTATTAAAATTGTTAAGCATATTATGAATAGCAACAATATTTCTATTAGTAGAATTCCATACTCTTATATTTGTACTGCATGTCAATTGAGAAAGAGTCATAAAGTTGCATTTCCAGATTCACAAACATGTTATACTAAGCCACTTGAGTTAATAGCAACTGATTTATGGGGTCCTGCTCCAAACAGTTCAAACTATGGGTATAAATATTATGTATCATTTATTGATGCCTATTCAAGATTTGTTTGGATCTATATGATTAAATCGAAATCTGAAACCAGTAATGTTGTGATCCAATTCATAAACAAGGTTGAAAACATTACTGGAAATAAAGTTATCAATTTTCAAACAGATGGTGGAAGAGAATTTTTGCCCTTAAAAGATTTCTTTGCGAAAAAGGGTATTAATCATAGAACTACATGTCTTTATACTTCTGAGCAAAATGGAATTATAGAAAGAAAGCATAGACACATTGTAGAAACATGTTTAACCTTACTAGCTCATGCTTCTATGCCTTTTAAATATTGGCCTGATGCCTTTAACACAGCTGTTCACTTGATTAATTTAATGCCTACAAAGGTCTTAAAATTCAAGTGTCCTCAGGAAGTGTTAACTAAGGTTAAACCAGACTATAAACATTTAAAAGTCTTTGGTTGTCAATGCTTTCCTTATCTTAGACCTTATAACAATCATAAATTGGATTTTAGATCAACTCCTTGTACCTTTTTAGGGTACTGTAATAAACAAAAAGGGTATAAATGTATGGATAGTAAAGGAAGGATTTACATTTCTAGACATCTAAGATTCAATGAAAAGGTTTATCCCTTTTGTAAATTAAGTGCAAATACAGATAAAAAATCTGTAAGTACAAGACAGGTTATTGATTTACCTGATGAGGTTGAGTTTTTGGTGCCTGTACACCAAAAGAAGCATGACAACTGTTCAAGCTCTCAACACACAGTGTCTTCTAGTAGGCTAGGTCAAGAGCAGTTCTCTTCCTCTCAACACACAGTGCCTTCTAGCAGATCAGGTCAAGAGCAATCCATCTCCAGAAGTAGTGATGGAAATATTGCAGATCAACAAGGACAAGAAGAAGAAGTTAGTCATACTATTGATGATCGGACTGAAGAAAACATAGCAAATGATGATAATCCAGTTATTAATAAAGATGTTGTGAATCAACATCCTATGCTTACTAGAGCAAAGTGTGGTATTTATAAACCAAAAATTTATAATACTGCAATTATTTCTGATGAACCATCTTCCTTTAATGAAGCAGTACAGGATGACAAATGGCATGCAGCAATGCAGGATGAATATAATGCTTTAATAAACAAAGGAACTTGGACACTGGTTGATAAAACAGAAAATAGAAATATAATTGGTTGCAGATGGGTTTATAAGTTGAAGAAAAATCCAGATGGATCAATTTCTAAATACAAAGCAAGGCTTGTTGCTAAAGGGTATTCACAACAATATGGGTTTGATTTTTCAGAAACATTCTCACCTGTTGTGAAACCAACATCAATAAGAATAATATTAACCATTGCTTTATTTAGAAATTGGAATATAAAACAATTTGATGTTAATAATGCCTTTCTTAATGGTGAGTTACATGAAGAAGTTTATATGGAGCAGCCTCAAGGATTTGTGCAACAGTCAAACAGAAATCTAGTGTGCAAGCTCAACAAAGCCATTTATGGACTTAAACAAGCTCCTAGAGTTTGGTTTGACCAGTTCAAAGCTACACTTGTTAATCATGGCTATAAATATGCAAAATCTAATAACTCAATCTTTTTTAAAATTTGAAATTCTGCCACAACTTATATACTAATTTATGTTGATGATTTTATTATTACAGGTGACAGTGATTCTGAAATTAAAGCTATCACAAAAATGTTGAATTCAGAATTCTCTATCAAGGATTTGGGAGAATTGAATTATTTTCTTGGTGTAGAAGTCAAAAGATCATCAAATTCAGAAATATGTCTCAGTCAAAAGAAATATATATCAGAGATTCTTCTTAGAGCAAAGATGGACAAGGCTAATCCTCTACCCACACCAATGGTTACCAATATACATTTATCAAAACATAAAGGAGAGCAATTTCAAAATGGAAAGTTATACAGAAGTATTGTTAGGGCCCTTCAATATGCAACAATAACTAGACCTGACATAGCTTATAGTGTTAACAAGGTCAATCAGTATATGCAAGATCCTTTGGACACACATTGGAAGACTGTTAAACGTATTCTTAGATATCTCAAAGGAACCATTGATCATGGATTAATATTTAAGTCCAGTAATACATTAAACATTAATGCATATGCTGATGCAGACTGGGGAACAGATTGTGATGATAGAAAATCAACTTCAGGTTACTGTATTTACTTAGGAAAGAATCCAGTCTCATGGTGTGCTAAGAAACAAAATACTGTGTCAAGGCCTAGTACTGAAGCAGAATTCAGAAGTGTTGCTAGTACTTGTGTAGAAATTATGTGGATTGAATCACTTCTGAATGAATTACAAGTAATTACAGTTAAACAGTCTACTATTTGGTGTGATAACGTCAGTGCAATTTCTCTATCATCAAATCCAGTTTTACACTCAAAAACCAAGCATATTGAGCTAGATCTTTACTTTATCAGAGAGCAAGTTATCAAAAATAAATTGAAAATTGGATATATACCGTCGATGGAGCAAAAGACAGATGTTCTCACGAAACCATTGTCCAAACCTAATTTCATAAAGCTGAAAGAGGAATTGAACGTTGAAGCTCTTAATCCATCGCAAAGATCCAAAAGAATTATTTTTATTCCTGATGGTTGACGTTTTCTTCCCAAATTGATGCTTCAGAGTTAAATTCGTGTAAGATTCTACTCGTTCAGCTAGGTCTTCAACGAACTCAAAGCATGAATTTATTGAAGCTCCAATTTATCCTCTCTCAGCAAATCACAATCGATCTCAAGCTCAGAGGCTCAAGATTGATTGGATAGTCGTGGAGGCCTCACGAGCAGATTCTTCTTCAATCATCATCGATATAGTGGAGTCGCCATTTATTTTGCTCTCGTTACGAAACCCTAGCTAGGTTTCGGGGGGGAGTTAAATGGAACCGACCCCGCTTTACTAGCCTAATAACGTTTCGTTACTGGGTTATTATATTGGGCTCAGCCCACTACTATATTATATGTTTACATAAACAGTCTGTTTCGTTTATTTTGTACATAATACGATTACAATTCTGAACTCCTGTGCAACTTTTAATCTTTCAATACATCTCACAATTCTTGCTGATTTCCAACTTTCCACAAACGCAGAAAACGTGAAGGGATGCTTATATGTCCATTCAAATGTTTTGTTTTGAATTTGTCATTTTGGTGCCAGAGGAAGGAAATAAAAAAGGGAAGACAAAATTTCATGATCAGAAAGAGCAGTGGAAAAGAATGTACTTTGATCACGTTATGGTAAAAGAGTAAAGATTCGAAGGAGCACAGCTGTTAGGCATGTTTTGGCTTACTTTTATGATTTGTACGTCTTTGCTTTAAGCACCAACGTTCATATGACAGGCAATAGTAAACAATTTTCCATCATGTCATAACCCATATATACACTTGTTCTTCCATTACTGGACAGTATCTTTTTATTCGGGGGAGCAGGAAGTACTAAATCCTTCTTCGATTAATTGCTGCTCTCACAGTGTAATGTCAAATGCCCACGTACGGAAATTGCAATGTTGCACCAATTATGCATTCTTAAACTGTTATAGTACAGTTGATAACGTAGTGGATATATAGCATCTCTGCTTTAGTTTCCCCCGTTTTGTCTACTTCTTCAGTCGAACAAATAAGTCTTAAAAAACATCATTTTCATTGGCTATAATGCATATTAACTTTGTCTAGAATATAATTTTTATGTCATAGATGAGCTCCAGCAATCATGTGTGTTTTATTTCGAAGTTAGAGGTCGTGTTCATCTCAACTCTAATAGTAGGACCAAACCCGACCATAGGATAAGCCAGCTAGGCGGCCGCGTAGGACAACACCTCGAGAGGGAGCAACGTAGGAAGACGTATTAGAGTTGTATTTTATTTTATATTAATAAACTTAGTTGTATGTTAAGTTTAGGAAATGGTAATG
Organism: Allium sativum; assembly: GCA_030737875.1. NCBI lineage: Eukaryota > Viridiplantae > Streptophyta > Magnoliopsida > Asparagales > Amaryllidaceae > Allium > Allium sativum. The sequence goes on along the minus strand of CM060912.1, from coordinate 90,050,833 downwards.
GCTAAGTGGTAGTTGCTTGCTTTAGCATTTTGGCATCCTAGAGTTTGAGTCTTGTTGTAACATCTTAATTTTTGGGGCATTCGTTTCCAAATTTTGTCATCTAACATACTTGCTGCCTTGGGCAGCAAAAATACTTGGACTGGCCCTTAGTTGGACTCACAATAGAGTTTCATTTTTATTTTATTTTTTGAAACAATATAGTTTTCAAAAGTCATTTTGGTTCTGTATAGAGTGGATTTTGATTATGCTTTTTGATTCTTTTGCTGAATGCTGCTTATTGCAAAAGAAAAAAAAAAAAAAACTTTTTACTGTGCTCGTAATACGAAAAAAAAACTTGATAAACGGATGATTTGAGAGTATGATTATCATCCCATGCTACAGTTAAACTGTACTGAAAAAGTTTCAAAAAGAGTCGCAAATTATATTGGATCAACCATGTCACAAGAACAAATTAGTAGCGTTGTCAATCAACAAGTACTTGACGATGGAGCTTTGTACATTTTTGATTAGCTGCTCTTCTGCAAACACTAAAAAAAAACGTGAAGGATGATTTTATTTCTATTCAAATTTGTTTGTTTGTAGAACTTGTCATTTAGCAGTCAGAGGAACGAAATGAAAAAGGAAAACAAAATTCTGTGAGGAGCAGTAGGAGAAAGAATGCATATACATGATCACGTTATTGAAAAGCGTAGCTGTTGTGCAAGCTTACTTTTACGGTTGTACATCTTTGCTTTTGAGCACCAACGTGTATATGACACACAATAGTGAACAATTTTCCATCATGTCATAAAGTATAAACTTGTTATTCCATTACTGGATAGTATCTTTTTATTTGGGGGAGCGGGAACTAATTCCTTCTTCGATTGATTACTGCTCTCACAGTGTAATGTCAAATGAGCGCGTACGAAAATTGCACCAATTATGGATGCTTAAACTGTTATAGTACAGTTGATAACACCGTGGATAGATAGCATCCTTGCTTTTGTTTCCTCCATTTTGTCTCCTCCTTCAACGAACACATAAGTCTTAAAAACATCATTTTCTTTGGCTATAACAAGGCCTATTAACTTTGGCGATCTCCGGCAATTATATGTGTTTTATTGACTCACAATACGTTACGTTTATTTAGTTATATGGAACAGTATGATAAAAAAAAAAACATGTCTCAAAACTCACTTTAGTGGATTTTGATTATGCTTTTGATTCTTTTGTTGAATGTTGCTTATTGCAAAAGGGGAAAAAAAAAACTATTTACCGTGCGAATAATACAAAAGAATAAACCTTTATGCAAAACATTAAATGCTGCTGATACACAGATTATCAGGATGATTCTTTGAAAAACGACTTTTTTTTTCATGTAAGATTATTATTGTTTTTCTATCTTATTTTTTTCAGAAAGTAATTTTTTTATTTATTCCAACGACTAGTGAAAATTAACGACTATGATTTTGTATTTATCATTCTATCATTCTCGTATAACATATAATAGCTAGTGTGGTTCATCTCCCTCGTTTATCTTTTCCTCATTACAACAACCGCCATTAAAATTTTCTTTGAAAATTCCTAAACTTCGGCAATTATTTCTAAAATCAATCACCAAATCATTAAATTTTTGGATCTTTTACTATAAGATTCAATTCTAACGTCTTGTGCAGACTCATAAAATGATCAAACAATTAAACGAACCTCTAACAACTAATGATTGGCTAATAGCCACTAGAGCTTCTCCAATATAGGGTTATCCTACGGTTTCTTCTTATGTGACTATATCTCTCACAATAAAACCACATGTAATTATATGTCGACTACTGGAAGATGGATTGTTCTTAGAGTTTCAAAATCACAATTTCTTTGGACTTGATTATTACTACAACGACACTCATTGTTACAATTTGCGATTTTGGGTTTTAGCCGTTTGGATAAATCTGATGTAAATTAAACCATATGGTTAATGATTAAGAATTACAAAAGGATTTTCCATGGAGTTTGCAATTTTGATTACTTTGTGACTGCAATTTTTTTTTCCGTTGAACGTTTGTTAATTTGTGATCCGAAGTTCTCATTTGAACTTGTCCAACTGATGCAAATCAAAAGATCATGTAGATCCTTATTTTACTCTCATCTTGAGATATTTTCAGCCACCTCATCTAAAGGATCATGTAGATCCTTATTTTACTCTCACGTGAGATATTTTCAGCCACCTCATTTAAAGGATTATGTAAATCTTTATTTTACTCTTTCTTTCCTTCTTTAGCTGCATGAAAGTAGAAGATAGTTTTATTGCTATTGTTTAGTATGCAAGCAACTTGTAAAACTATAGTACTTAATTAATAAAGTTTGCCTTTCTCCCGTGGTTTTTTCCCACAAAGGGTTTTCCGTGTTAAATCCTGTGTGTGCTATTGTTTTTCAATTTTTGCTTGCTTCTTTGATCATTTATTTACTAACAAGTGGTACCAGAGCGCTGGTTCATTTTGTCGTCTGAGTTCGTTCAACATGGCGTCGTTAAAGTATGATCTTCCGCTATTGGATCAGAATACTCGATTCTCATTATGGCAAGTGAAGATGCGGGCGTTGCTCACACAAGCTGATTATGATGATGCATTGGATGGATTCGCGAAGAAAAGATTTGAAACATGGACCGATTATGAGAAGAGAAAGGATCGGAAGGCGTTGTCCCAAATTCAGCTCCATCTACATAATAATATTTTGCAAGAAGGAAAAGACAGCTGCTTCTCTTTGGCTGAAACTGGAGTCAATTTGCATGACCAAGGATCTCACAAGTAAGATGCATCTCAAACAAAAATTATTCCTGCACAAATTGCAAGAGGGAGGTAATTTGTTGGATCATATTTCTGATTTTAAAGAGATTGTTTCTGACTTGGCTGCAATGGAAGTCAAATATGATGATGAAGATTTGGGTTTAACCCCGTTGTGTTCTCTACCTAGCTCTTACTCAAATTTCAGAGATACCATATTATATAGTCATGATACTCTCACTCTAAATGACGTTTATGAAGCCTTGCACGCCAAGGAGAAAATAAAACAACTGGTGTCTTCAAATGGATCAAACTCTCAATCCAAAAGCTTGTCCGTTCGTGGCAGGATAAAGGAGAAAAATTCAAATAATGGATCTCGAGATAAAGGTTCAAATGCCCATAAAGGTCGATCTAAATCTAAAGACAAATGTAAGTCTTGCGATGGACATGAAATATCTGAATGTTATAAGCTGTAGAACAAGGAAAGTAAATACCCATATATATATATATATATATATATATATATATATATATATATATATATATAACTTTTGTTATAAAAATAACTTTTCGTCGGGCATGTAATACAAAAAAAAAAACTTTTTGTATAACATTTAATCTGTCTGCCAATACACTAGCTTTTCTGGTTAGTTCTTTGAAAAATGACTTTCCTTCTCCAATGTAGAACCATTACCATTCTACTGCCTTAACTTTTTCGAAAAATATTATATATATTTTTCCAATGAAGTGAAAATCAAAACGATTATTTTTTTTCCAATTATCATTATATCATTCCACTACAGGAGGAACAGTACATACCAACGGCCAGGGGCCATTGGTATATGCATCAACGGTTTCCAACGACTTCCAATATTATTAACGCATATTTTCCAACGTCTTCCAACTTTGTAACATGGCCACATGTCTTTTATTTATGGCCAAAGATACATTGCAAACCGTTGAATTTTGCCGTGAGTAGCCGTTGGAAGACGTTGAAATTCAATGACCTGTAAGCCATTGGTTGCTATTGGAAATATGGGTAATTTTTTTTTTACAAAATTGAAACAGATCGCTTCCAGCCACATACAAATATATATCCATAAAAAATGCTTCATTTTGAGCATATAAATCTCAGTCTCGGTCACATATACACCCAAACACAATATTATACAAAAATGAAATATAAAACAAATACCATAAACCAATATTTACATAAAAAGCAACCCAATATATATAACCATGTCCAAACCATGTCATCGTCAACAAAACATTCAACAACATGTCTAAACCATATCATCACCATCAAAACATCCAACACCATGTCCACAACATCGTTACCAACACAACATCCATATATATATATATATATATATATATATATATATATATATATATACACACACACACACACACACAACCATCATAAATGTATCAGGCCTCACCAATCCAAAAAGAAAATATAAAATAACACAAATTAACTTCAACTCTCTCCACGAAAAGATGAAGGTGGCGTACCATGCTGGGCAATGAACTCCGCCAGTCGCTGGTTAAGCAACTCTATCTGCTCTTCGCGGTGACGATCACTGTAACAACCTCAATTTTTAGAGTATTTTAATTAATGATTTAATTTAAAATTTTGGTTTATTTATTTTATTTGTTTGCATTTTTATGTAAATAATTTTATTTTGATTATTTAAAACTAAATTTGTCTGGATTTTATAAAATAGGTGAATTTTATTTTTGATATGAATACAATTTAATAATTCAAATCAGTATTTGCTATGTTAGAATCTTATTTGTGGTAAAGTTTAATTGAGTTATTTATTTGAGTATAAATCCATTCTTGGATTTTATTTAATATTTCAAACTCGTATAATTACACAACCCGTTTCAATATTAATGGAATTATATTTATTTATTTATTTTATCGTATTGAGTATTGTTGATGCAACATTGCCAAATTTATTTTCCAGATTCATTTTCCTTCGATATCATCTATCATTTATTTGATTGGAATTTATTTTTGTTAATATATGTTGCCAAGACCGTTTGTTCCTTTAAATTAAAATTTTATAATGTTTCCTTTTATTTGCAAACATTGATTACCTTTTTAATGTTCAACGTCCGTTCCTTAGTATTAATGTTTTCTGATTAATTTCAAAATTTAAACCATTCTTTTCTTTTGCCAAATATTCGCTTAAGCCATTCATGTTTTCCATATATGACTCTTCATTTATATTTACCACATTCCTTTATTTATTTCCATTAGCAGCCATTTATTTCTTTCCCGTCACTTATTTCTTGTAGATTCATGCATGCATTCGTTCTTCCATCCTATGCATTTTCTTTATTTTAATAAAAAACTATTCTTGGCATTAATGCATGCACGTTCCTTTAAATTTTTTTCAAAGCATCCAGTCATTTCCTTTATTTTTCCAAAACCATTCATATAACCATACATGTAACGTTACACCTTCATTTCAAAGCATGTAATATCATTCAAAATAAATAAATTATGTTTGCTCCCTTGCCTCTTTCTTCTTTCTTTTTATAATATGTCTGTTTCCATATTTCCATACATTGAATTCAATTTCATACCGTTTCCTTTTTTGTCATTTATTTATATTCTTCCTATCGCATATATTATTCCCCAATTTCCATTCAAACTTTGATCTCTTCCCAAAACGCGTGGTCCCAAGAGAAATAAATGCATCAGCTCATTACTTCTTTCCCCTTCTTGAATATAATATGTTTCCCATACGTTTCTTCCCAAATATATATTTACAACGGCTTATCTTTTTCTCTATCTTATCTCCTATTTATTTATTTCATGAAACAACTGTTGTTCTTCCCCATTTTTCCCTTCTTATGTTTTCTTCTTCATGCCACGCCAGTTTTCATTTTTCTCCACTTCTCCATGCAGGCCTTCCCACTTCCTCACAAAACCATCGCGAGCTCCGCCACCGTGAAGCCCTACTGCCATGCCCAATGCCTTTCTCTGCTCCGAATCCGCTTATCTCTTCTGATTTTGTGTGTGTGAGATTTTATTTGTATGAGTTCCTTTTTTTTCTTGCGCGTTTAGTTATATGATTTGTTTGCGTACGTTAATGGGTTTGTTTTGTGTGTGAGAATGTTTGCGTGAGTTTTGTTCTTCTGTTTGTGTGTGAGTTTTTAATTAGTATGTGTTGTATTTTTCCTGTGTGGTGATGTGTTCGTGTGTGAATATGGGCTGAGTAAAGGGGTGCACAAATCTACGTTTATTTAAAAAACAAACATATATCTTGGGTTTTATATTTATGTGTGTTGAAAATTTTATGTACATATGTAAATATTATACTTCCTCCATTTCTAAATATAAGATGTTTACTTGTTTGCAAAAGAATTAAGGAATCAATTAATGATGTTTTAATTCATACTTAAGTTAAGTTTCTCTCTTAAATTTGCTAATTTTCATGCATAGCTATTGGTTGAAGCATGAATAAATACATAAAAAAGTCTCATCATTTATTATGAATCATGCATAAAGTGGGTATTAAAACCTTAAACGTCTTATATTTTCCAACACAACAAACTTCTTAAAACATCTTATATGCAGGAAAAGAGGGAGTATATAATTTTATATGTGTGTGTTGAGTTGAGTGCGTTTATGGGTGTATTGCGTACCGTTGAGTTTCTTTGAAAATTTATTTGTTTTAAAATATATGTACATATATACATAATTGTTTAAATGTTTATATATATATATATATATAGTTTTATTTGGGTGTTTTTGCGTTGTATGTAATTTAAACACATATATGGTTTGGAGCTATATAATTTAATATATATTTATATAAGTGATTTGTAATGTGTCGAATTTTAAATATATAGGTATATATAAATTTTACTGTGTTTACGTTTATATTAAATATATATATATATATATATACTATTTTGAAAATGGATTTGTTGTGTTTTTATGTATAATTTATAATATATATACTGTTATAATTTGTGTTGTGTGTACGGTGTGTGTGCATGAGTTTATGTGTGTGTTTCAAATTATATATTATACATAAGTGTATATGATTTAATATGCGTTAGCGTTGTGTTTTATTTAAATGTATAATTTATTAAATATATTTTTGTGCACAGAATTTTAAATATATATATGTAAAAAAAAATTGTTCATTTGTATATATAAAAATATATATTTTTTGTGTAAAGAATTTATTGGGTTTATTTTGATTCAAGTTTGGTGTTGAGTTTGAGAACCTTTCCAAAACCCAAATACCATACCGTCCAACACCAAATTGCTGTACCAATCAATATAGAAATTCCATTATCGCCTCATACAAAATAAAATAAAAATATATTGAGTGGTTGCTGTAATCGAATCTATTTTGGATCGTGCCTTGAAGTTGCTGTTTCAATTCGGTGTCAAATTCGTCTGTTGTTTCCAATCTATGCCGCGAAAGGTGAGTTTATCTCACACCTGACTCACATTCTTTCATAGATGTTAGATCAACTAAATGAACTGTTATGAAATGTATAGGATTGCCAGTAGAAATTGTTTGTTTAAAATATGCACTTTCATATGTGACACGATATTCATATGACATGTATGTACACTGATTTTATATGACTATGATGTGATTGACGATATGTGATGATTTGTTATGTTGTATATACCCCTAGTTTAGGAAAAATCACTAAGGGTTGAAATGATACATACCCGAATGGACATTAGATTAGGGAAAAATCGTTATGGGTTGAAATGATAGGCCTGAACGATTTTTACTGAATTTGGGATTGCGGGTTGAAATGATAAACCCGTAGAAATTTTACAAATTACGGGCTGAAATGATAAATATCCGTATCACTTGACCATAGGGTAGAAAACTATATACGGACATCGTTGGTCATGTTTTCGAATTAAAATGAGTTGAAAATTTTGATTGTAATAATATTGATTTAAGATCTTATATTTATATTTTAAAGATTTGTACTTGAATTTTGTAAATTATAAATTATATGTTTTAAAATGATTTTATGAGTAAAAATGTATTTAAATGCTTATTTAAGACTCTACTTATAATTTATTTATTTTAAACTATATAATTTAATCATATATGTATATTTAACTTTAAATTAATGTATTATATAAATTATTCTTTTCAAACCTCTTTCTAAATTATGTTAAACCTATATATGTTTATAAAGTTTTTTTTATAAATTTAAAACCTATAAATATATTTTCAATGCTTATTTTATAAACTTTAATAATAAACTCAATAGGTGGATAAGTTTGATTTTGCGATTTAAATTCGAGGTTTAAGGATTTAAATTTATATAACGATGCTTGATTCATTGAATTTGATTTTAAATCAACTAAATGCGAATTTTGAATTGACTTAAATATTGAACTGTATAGGAAATGAACGTGAACTGCGTAATTAATTGTAATTTGAATTTATAATTGAATTCGATTATAAATTGACTGAATATGAATTGAAATAATATTATATATGGAATTGATTCATAAACTGTTTGGTTTGAAATAAAGAAATTTCTTAAATCAATTTATTTCAAGACATGATTTTATTAAAGTGGCCACGGTGTGAACAATGTAAACGTTTGGTTGTTAAAGAGACCGGGATCGGATATTGTCATACTCTCTGCCAATACCGAAAACCACTTTAACAACTGTGTACGCGGTGGAGTTCCAGAATGAAGTAGGATGGTTTGGTGGCGATTACTGGATTGAAGAAAGAGAACGTTGATGGATAGCCTTGACCTTCGGGTCATAATTAAAATGACTAAAATAGGTGCTATACCGTGATTAAGTGAGGTCGCACCTCCATCGGACACACTTCTTCGAACTATATCTATTACTTTGTGATTTGATTGGTGGCCACTTTTGATTTTGGAGTGTGTTCCGAGGTGGGCGGTAGTCGCAGCTATGCGTTACCACCGATCCGGGCATGCATCGGTAGAATCCTACCGTGGGTATTCTTGGTGTGCCTTGTCATATTATCCTGATCGAACCCCATACGATTTTGATTTGTACCGTACCTATGGAGTGCCCTCTGATAGCCACTACGTACTATGGACTTTACGGTATCTGTATAGACTACGGTATTATAAACGGTGTAAGGGTAAAAATGTAATCCCGCTTACACTATTTTAATATGTTATATTTAACCATAGACACTATTATAATAGCGTATTATATTATATGATATTAGTTTAACGGATCCTTAGAGGATGGTGATCCAAACATCCTTTAAGTTACTGATTGCATTTCATCGAACATTTCATTTGAGTTGATTTACTTCCATGAGAATGTTAGTCCTGATCCGAGTTGTTTGTTTTTCATTATTGCTCGAGTCAGATCGAGTATTGCAGTGTTGAGATTTCACCTTTTGAAGCTGGAGACTGTTGAAGATATCACCTCTACCTGTTGATTCTGTCTTTTCTCCTTTGTATTAGAATTCTTGTATTTAAACTTCCGCTGTATTTAAATTTGGTAACTCTGATACTATGTATAAATTTTGATTTCTATTTAGTAGCTTCATGAACTACTATTGTATAATTTATTATTCCGCTGTGAGATATTCTGTTTTTCTGTGACTGTGATTCTGTGATTTATTCTATTTACCTCAGAAGCTAATAACATTCTGTCATTTCGAACAGTATGAGTTGGTTTAATTACCAGCTTGAAGTGGAAGAAAGATGGTATGTTACATTTGTCATGAAGCTCTGCAATTTGTGCTCGGAGATGTGCTATCTCCTCCTTGTCCTGAGCCCTTTGGTACGTCTGTTGAGATGTCTGAACCTACATATAATTTTAGATATTCAGTATTTCATAATAGCAATTCGAATGAATTCCAGTTTTTATTATAAATTTTAGTTTCTATACATCTAGATTTCCAAAACCATATCGTCTGCTTCGGGTAGGTGGATCCATGAAAACATCAAAAATCCTATCATCATCCTCCTTAGTCAACTCAGTCCATCCACTGGATTTCAGCATTTGCGCCCTTTGTTCCTGAAATTTCTCCTGTTAAATAAAAAACAATTGAATTTAGATAACATTATAATTAAATTATAACATTAACTTAACTATGTTATACTTACATATGCCTTACGGCATCGTGGTTTCAAGAGTTGGAAACTAAGCTTGTTTCGTCGACCTCACTCAATGCATGTGTATGCTCAAATACATCCCAGTACAACATAGGAGCATCATGCTGTTTCTCTTGAAATAAGTATATATATATATGTAAATTAGAACTTAAAGTTAAAATAAACTATTAATTTTAACAACTTATAAATTAAAATCTTTAACTATGTAATTAATAAATTCCAAGTCCTCATGATGGTGCTGAAACGACTTAGACCCACCTCAATGCGTAACTGGATTCTTGCTCCTGTTTGCCACATTTCTCGCGGACTTGGCTTATACATTTAGATTTAAAAAAAATGTTTTATTCTAAATTATATATTAATTGAATAAAAAAGTTTAAATTAAACTTGCAGTAAATTTACCAGAAACTCATCGTTATTATTCCAATTAGTATATAGGTCATCCCACACCTTCCCGCTCATCCAGTCCAGTCTTTTTCCACCTAATTTTATGGTGTTCATCGTCTCTGTGCAATTTTTTGCCACTTTACTGTTCAAGCGACGCTTGATAAGGTCCAAATCCGTCTCCTAGAGATCCACAACTCCCTGCAATTTTTAAAAAATAGCATAAATATGAACTGATAAAATAGGAGCATAACTACTTGATGTACCAAATGATATAAGACACGTACGTATTAGTAAATCCTACCATATTGTCTCTTTGACCATGTTGGTTATCGACGTCCACGTGGGCCGACATCCAGTCATACGAGCCTGATAATGGCGTCTTGATGTAGTCAAGACTGTGTTAGAAGGCTCCAACTCAAAACCCTTGTATTAAACAAAAAAAAAACATTTCATGGCTACTGGAACAGCAATTTACATAATTTATTGTACATAAATTAAATTTATACTAGAAACTTAGTACTTATCCTTTACTGGCTTTTGGCTTAAGCCACACCATAGGACGGGCTAGCCGCTACAATGAACCACTGCCATCGCCACCTACAGGACCTTGTGACGTCATACCTATTACAGACAACAACATAATATAAATGAGCTATGTAAAACAAATAGTATGAGATAAAATAAGAGTACTATGCGATATAAATAATATGACATTACATAACATAAATAACACACTAGATGACAAGTAAAAAAAAGTAGGAAAGGCTATGATTCTTTATGTCAGTTGATGACATGACATAAGATAAAAATATGACATGACATAACATAAAAAATATGTTACATCTATAAAAAGTAGGAAAGAATATGGTTTATTTTTAATGTTACTTGTTAATATAAATGTATGATTAACATTACAAGTTTGATTCATAGAAATTTTACATATGAATTTGATTCATAGAAATGTCTGGTTAACATATGAGTTCGATTCATAGGAATGTCATAAAAATAAATATGAGTTCGATTCTCACTATGACAAGTAACATATTTTTTTTGTTTATGATATGTAACTTGTTAATAGATAACATAAGAAATATCTATAAAAATATGTCAACATAAAAAAAAGAATCATAGAAATGACATAAAAATAAATATGAGTTTGATTCTCACTATGACAAGTAACATATTTTTTTATTTATAATATGTTACTTGTCAATAGATAACATAAGAAATATCTATAGAAATATGTTAACATGAAAAAAAGAATCATAACCTTTCCTACTAGTTGATAGAAATAAAAATATGTTACTTAGGCATAACATAAAAATAAATATGAGTTTGATTCTCACTATGCGAGGTCCAGCTTACTAGACATAACATAACATAAAATTACCTTTTTAAAATGAGAATTATTGGTTAGTCCTCGTCACTTTCAGATTCTGACTCTATTTCGTTCTCTGTATATGGTTCATTTGTAGTCTCAAATACTTCAATTAATGCATTCGATTCGTCGTTTAGAGGTCCAAAATCTGTTTGATCATCGGTTATTACTATTCCTCTATTTTCCTCGACATCTGCTTGATAAGCTTAGTCATTGGGAATATTACGTCCGTCAAATGTAAATCTTGCCTTTGTTTTAAAAACAGCCGACCAGTCTATTTTTTCTCTTCTTATAGATGGATAAGGAGCGTAATATACTTGAAGAGCTTGTTTGGCAAGTACAAAAGGATCGTACTTATAATAATGGGAAATATGTTTTATTTCTATAAGATTATATTTTGTGTGCACATTGATTCCAGAACCTGGAACATTGCTGAACCACTTGCATTTAAATAAATATACTTCTTCAATGGGTCGTGTGAAATATGTCAACTGCAGAATCTGGGTAAGCACGCCATAAAAATCGTGTATATGGTCATTTGGATCATCACTGCCTTTAACAAATACGCCGCTATTGCTAGTTAATTTTTCATCACCATATTCTTTAGTGCTAAATTTATATCCATTGACAAAGAATATTGGATATGCCTTGAAATTCCTTTTTGGTCCCATTGCTAAATGTTTCAATCCTTCATCTACAACACAATTTGTTGTATCAAAAACATAAATAGTAAACCAAGTAGTGAATTCTTTGTTGATATCGCTGTTTGGATACTGTGATTTGTAAATGCTGCAGTTAAAGGACAAATGTTACATTATGATTAAAGATACACTACACGTATAGATGTATAAGTACATTACCTAACGATGGGTGCAACCTCAGTGCAATTGAGAAGAATATATGTGTGTGATGCTTTATAATCTCTATCATTTAGCATTTCTTTCACACATCTACTAGAAGGCCGACCATGTTATTTAAAAATAGATAAAGTCATTTGACAGTCATCTTGATCAATGCCTTCATCATTACGTGCAGTACTTTCAAATGATATGTTCACATGATCGCTAAAATAAAAAAAACAAAGCTTCTTCTTCGATGTATGATTTGCAAATAGAACCTTCAACTCAAGCTTTCTGCCTCACCTTTTTTCTTTAAGTGATTTAAATATCTATTTATAATTATTGTAATTTATACATTTCGTTAACCAATATTTAATTAATTAAATATTAATATACCTTTTAAATGGATACATCCATCCGTATTGCAAAGGCCCTCGAAGAAGGGCTTCTAATAGAAGATGAATAGGTAAATGCTCCATAACATTGAAAAAATCTGGTGGAAATTATTTTTCCTGTTTGCAAAGTAATATGGGGATTCTTCCTCTAATTTACATAGACGATCAATTTTTAATATAGTAGAACAAATTTTTTTATAGAATAGACTAAGTTCTGCTACAAAAGCCCAAACTTTTTGGGCAATTATTCTTTGAAAGCGATGAACAATAAATTTTCCATCATAACATGACGGTCGTGGCTTTTCATCCGGCTAAGTTTATTGTTTTTATAATCGACGCATTTACGAAGATTAGAAGATATACCATCCTGAATTCTTAATCCTTCCATCCATTTTAAAAGTATTTTAACTTGATTATTGTCTAGTTCATAGCACACTTTCGGTTTTTTGGTGTCATTTGGCTTTATATGAAGCTCGGGATGATTACATATTACTTCGATATTATGTCTTGGTTTCAAATCGTCTTTCGTCTTCCCTTTTACATTCAAAACTGTATTAAATAAATTGTCAAACACGTTTTTCTTATTATGCATCACGTCAATATTATGACGAATCAGGAAATCTTTCCAAAAAGGCAACTCCCAAAATATGTTTTGTTTGCACCAATTATGAATCGTTGATTTACCTTGAATTTCTGTTTGCACTCCAATTTCATGAATCTTTGGATATTCTTTTACAACTTCATAAATTTCTTCGCTTGACTATATTTTAGGTGGTCTCGAAGTTTCATACCTATTTGTGACACGCCACATCCGTTAATGTCACTCATTAAGAGGATGCATTAAGTTTCGTGAAACGTTATAGGTAAACAGAAACATTACAAGACAGATATAAAATAGCAGCGGAATTAAAAACTTTATTAATCATAAAGCATCGTGGTTCAAAACATCGTATGTCTGAATTACATAAAAACCCGTACATCATAAAAACTTCTGTCTTGCACTTAAACATCAGAGTACAAAATAAAAGAAGCATAATCCCCAAATAAAAACATAGCCATAGTAGCAAATATAGGAGCTTGAGCAATACTTCTAAGAAGCACCAGCAAAATGACAGCAAAATCCTAGTCAAGCTTGAGTATTCCCACCCCGAGAACCCGAAGAGGGGGAGGGGAGTGGGGAGGGATGGAAGAAAGAAGAGGAAACAAAAAGGGTCAGACATAAAGTCTGGTGAGTCCAGTTACTTTTAGCAAGTAAATAAGTAAAAGAATCATGAAAGGCATATAAAGTGGATAAGAAAGATAACATCACATGAGGAGGGTACAACAAGGTAAACTTGTTAAACATGATAGGGTATATTGTGTTTCTACAGATTATTCTTATTCTCTGCATTAATATACTAGTATAATTAGAATGAGACGATCCCAACAACTATTAGATGGTAGAATTAGGCGTATTTCTGGTGAGAGGTTTTAACCCTATACAATCCAAAGGCAGCCCAACCTAATAGGCTCCTAAACTTTACCAAAGTCTGGATGTACCTAACTACTACCCTAATCAATTGGCTCCCTACTCCGTAGATACCTTGTGCTGGCCCCACAGTAGGATGTATCACTTCATATAGTGACAACTCTTCGTTGATGTGCACAACCATATCTACTGGTGTCACGGTCGTCTTAGCCCCCTCTGCGCGAACATCCATGCACATGTTCCGGTCGGTTTGCGGCGCCCACACCGTCCTCCATGTTTGGATCTCTTACAATCAGCCCAGTAAGCATGGCCTGACTCCGTCCTAGGGCGGAGTACTCGTTCGATACCGTTATATGGGTTACTAATTGAAACGGGTCCCACACACAAGATGATGCAAGCTCTCCCCTTTGTCTTGCATCCCCACTAGAATTTCCACAGGTTATGTATACCTATTGGTGTCTTTAATTACATAATACCCTCAGGTTAAGTTTGTGGGCCTATATATAAATATTACCACCCCACCAAGATTTACTTAACCCACCCACTGTTCAAACAAGTTTAATTAACCCCTATTCAAGTTCATGTTCATTCAAGTTCATGTTCATACAATCCCCATGGATTCAAATAGGTTAAGTATTCCAATACATTATCATGTCCACTTATGGTTATTATGTGCTAGACCTCCCACATTATGCCTGCCACTTGTGGTGCTGGATATGCCGGTTGGTTCTGGCAACTTCTTCCGCAAGTCGGGCTTAACCTCGTATCTTAGCACGTCTCGAATTTGTGCACCTAGACCCCTCACATTAGATTCACCACTTGTGGTCGCTGGATATGCCGGGTGGTTTCGGGAAGACTTCCACCACAAGTGTAATCTAACCTCGTGTCTAGTTACAGTTTCTAATTACTGTAATACTACGCATTTCATTATTAGCCAATTTTTACCTATGTCGTTATATGTTTTCATGCCCCTTTTCCCCCAATTATGTTCATAATGAATTATATGCCCTAAATCCATATTCATAAACATTATTCAAGTTATGCCAAATTCCCCATTTACAAGTTATGCTCAATTTCATTGTTTTTCCTCTCGTTCCCCATTTAACGCGTTCGCATATTTCAGCGGCATGCCTAAGCTCGAAAGTAGCCTAGCTATATAAAATAAAGGGGAAAGGATGAAGGGAAGACAATAGAAATGATTATACTGAACAAGACTGACAAAAACACATAGTGGCATATTGATAAGATGGGTGTATAAGAACAGATCTGGTGAACATAAGACAATAGAATTGTTTCTAACATAGTAGGTATGTCATAATAGGCATGATAAAATCTAAACAATACTTAGATGTCCAACTAATAACTGATCCAATTTAACCACAAACATTATATCTACAAGGTGAACTAAATAGTGAATTAGATCTATAATCAAAGGTAGATCTAACATGATAAAGGTCAAGATCCAAGTCATAGTTATGTTAGAATGTCGTAGATTCACAAGTTATTACAGATCTGGTATGATTCAAGCAGTCATAGGCATAAATCCAAATTACAGTCAAATCATGTTTTACTTTTTAATTATTTAAATCAAAAAGTAACTCAAACTCACTATGTTTGGATTTAGAAAGATTGAAGAAAAATAGCAGAAGTTGAATCATAGATCTACATTTGAATAACTTGATTGCAGAAAAAGGAAAAGGTTTGATTCAGTCTGGGCACCGAAAGCATCTAGTCCTCCATTATTTTTTAGTGTAGAAAACAAGAGAAATGAAGCCTTATTTATAGCCACCAACCCCTAAACCCTAACTGCAACGTCTGCCCTAGGGCGGTCGACACCCCCTTGAGGGATTGACCCCGGGGTTGACACCCCTGGACAGGATTTGTGCCGTTCTCTAAAATTTTGATTGTCAAACTGAAATTTGATTTTCTGATTTAATTATATATATATAATTCTCTTACGCATATACAAACTTCAAACCTTAATAACTTCTTCATACGTTGTGCGTTTTATGCAAACCAAATGTCTATCTCGACCAGAATTTTGAGATGGACAGAATGGTGCAGTCCATTTCCTTTAATTCTAAATATTAAATTAATTATTCTTTAATTGTCCTCTTTAGTGTTATTAAAATTACGGGGTGTCAACATGAACTTATCTTACAACAATACAAACATCACCCTTATTCCAAAAATGAAATGTGCCTCAAAAGTCAACGATTACAGACCTATATCGTGCTGCAATACAATCTATATATGCCTCTCCAAAGTTATTGCCACCAGATTGAAAAATGTTCTTTCATCGATTATCTCCGCCAATCAAGCTGCTTTTTTGCCTGGAAGGAAGATTCTCGACAATGTTTTGTTGTCTCACGAACTTCTAAATGGCTACACAAACTCCTCAGTCTCTCCAAGAGCCATATTTAAGTTCGACATCATGAAAGCTTTCGATATGCTCCATTGGGATACTATAGTCCGGATGATGGGATATATGAATTTTCCACCGCATTTCACCTCTTGGATTTACGCATGTATCTCCACACCTAAATTTTCCTTGATTATTAATGGAGTTGCTGTTGGTTTTTTTGAAAGCAAGCAAGGAATAAGGCAAGGCGATCCCCTTTCAGTCTTTCTGTTCACTATTGTTATGGAGATGCTATCTCAAATGTTAAATTCCAAAATTGACAGTGGGCAATTCAGCTTACATCCAAGATGCAAAGAACCAAGAATTTCTTCTCTTATGTTTGCAGACGATCTCGTCATATTTTGCAAACCAGTTGCTAAAACTATTGAAGTGATTTTTGATACTCTTAAGAGCTTTCATGATATGACAGGTTTGAAAGTCAACGTAATGAAATCCGAAGTCAAGTTTGCTGGACTTTCTGAAATGATGCAGGATGAGGTGTGCAATAGTACAAGTATAACAAGAAGTGACAACTCTCTTTCCTAGCTTGGGCTGCCTCTAACCACTGCTAAAATAACTACAAGTCAATGTCTGCCTCTATATAGCAAAATTGTAGCAAGACTAAATTATTGGACTAGCAGACTTTTAAGCCAAGCCGGACGTCTTACGTTGATTAAATCCGTAATCTTCTCCATGCAAGTGTACTGGTCGCAAACCTTCATTCTTCCGACCAAGCTATTAACCATGATCAGATCGGCTTTCATAAATTTTTTTATGGAAAGGCAACCTTAACTGCAAATACTTTCCAAAGAATTAAGTAATATTGAAACTGAGGTTACAGGGATAAGCTTGAAGTCTACTGTAAATCAGTATATTCAAAATAACGTTGTCAGACTTCCTGTTTCGATGGTTGCAAGTTTGAATGCTTTGTGGCGAGATGCTCGTAAGATAAAGGTTTACGAAGTTGGTGGTGTCTGCACACAATGGGGTGAAAGTGACCAAACTTTCCAGATTAGAAAATTGTACATGATGCAATCAGGATTTGAATTGATGGAGAACTGTTGTTGGAGTAAGCGTATATGGTTAGAAGACAACTGCCACAGAGAAAACGTCATGCTATGGAAGGTCATTAACAGAGCATTGTTGACAAAGGACATACTGTTTAATAGGGGAATGCAAACTGATCAGATGTGCATAATGTGTGAGGTGCAATATGAAAGTATGGAACACCTTTATTTTGAATGCGATATGATTTTTCCTATATGGACAGAAATTATGCGGATCATTGGAAGAAGGGGGATTAGTGCAGCTAGTCAAATTGAATGGAGAAATATGGAAAAACAGATTAGCAGGAAAAGAAACAAGGGAAGACTATTATGCTATATTCTAAAGAAATTTATTTCTTCTATTTGGAGGGAAAGGAACACAAGAATTTTTAATCCGAGAGATGCAAAATGCAGTAATCTTCTCAAGAAATGTGTGAAATTAGAATTGAGGGATGGCTTGAAGCAGCTGGGCTTCACTTTTGATCCAGGAATTCTCCATTCGCTCCTAAACTAAGTTAAACTGTACATATGTGTTTTCTTTTGTTGTCTCATCTGTGTTGATGTACCATGTTGCTTTGTTCTCTTGTTTTTGTTGTAATTCGCTCTTTTCCCCGGTACATTAATAAAGTGGTAGGGGTCCACTCAACCCCGTCGGCCTTGCCCAAAAAAAAAAAAATTTACGGGGTGTCATACTGTTAGCATTAAAAAATCTTATCTCTTCTAAAAGGATGATTAATATGAGGAAAACATCTATGACAGTCAAAATATGAAATTTTCTTTTCAATAGGTAAAGAAAATGCTCTTGTTCCTTCCATGCAGTATGGACAAGCTAGACGGTCAGCCGTACTCCAACCTGGAAGCATTACATACGCAGGAAAATCGCTAATTGTCCACAAACGAAAAGCATGCATATGAAAGTTCTTTTTTTTTGCGAAATATTATATGTTTTTACTCCTTCGTACCATAAAAAAAATTAATTATTCAATCGACGGTTGTAAATAAACATCGATTCCTTGTATCGGATCATCAGGACCTGGGCGACAATTGTGAGAAACATATAAGAAGTTTTTGTACACATCCACGGAGGTAAATTATAAGGTGTGAAAATTATAGGTCAGGACAAATATTTAGCACCAAATTGAGAAAATTGTGAAAATCCATCCGTACATAAATCAAATCTAACATTACGACTCTCAGATGCAAAATCGGTATACTTCTGGTCAGAATGCTTCCTTGCTTCTCTATCAGCTGGGTGTGTTAATGTACCTTCCTCCTGTGTTCTCACACTGTGCTATCTCATATGTTGCGCGGTTACAAAAGACGCATATAACCTTTGAAGTCTAGGAATAATAGGTAAATAATGCATACGTTTATACGGGACTTACTTTCCCTTTTTCTTTCTTGGTTTGTATCTTTTCTGATTACATATTTTACAATTCTTAAGGCTTATATCTTCCTTCCAAATAGCATGCAACCCTTTAGACATATATCTATTTTTTGATATGGTAAACCAAACGCGGACATCATTTTTTTACTTCATAATGATTTTCGCAATTAAATTGTTGGGAGGCATATGCCGCTTCGCAGCTTGTACAACATCTACAAATCCACCTTCTATGAGGTTGTATTTAGATTTCATCGCAATGTATTCAGCAGTTACAGATAATTGAGTTCCGCTTTCACTGCCTTCCCAAAGGGGTTTCTTCGCGGCATGTAATCAATCAAATATTTTTTTTGGCTTTAATATTTTGTTCTTCTTCATCATTACAATTGTCATCAGTATATTGTTGAACAAGAAACATTGAACGTGCACCATCTTCAACCATATGTTATACGAGATTCGTCGTAGCAATTTCATTATTCACTACCTCCTCAACTTGTACAGAAGTAGATCCTAACATTCTCCATGGCGATTCCAAAACAAATAGTTCGGCATAAGGCCATATTGATGCAAATGAACTCTAACTATTTGCGATATCAAATGCCTCAATAACTTGCATTTACTACATGGACATCAGATTTCGACGTCGTTTTCATTGTTACTTAAAACGAAATCAATAAACACGCCAATACCATTAATAAATTATTTACTTATTGTGCCATCAGCTTCTCTTCGTTTGTACATTCGGCTTCAATTATTAAAATAATCGTCCATTTTTCTTAAGTACATATATAATTAAAAATTATGATAAAATTTGCATTGACACTTTATTAAAACATTTTTATTACTGAATGCATGTTATGTTAATTGATCATTTACTAGTGAGTCATCCTACCTCCCATTACGAATACAATAAATAACATAATTAAATCATGTAAATCTTTTCAATTTAAATGATTCAACAAAATTTCGACAGCACTTCGGTTTAGTTCCCTGAATAGTACACAATTGCGTGTACACGGGGAACTTAAAGGAAGCGCTTTCAAATTTTGAGAACCATTTAAAATGAAATGATTTGCGGGATTTAATTTTGTTATTGTGTTCGTAACTTGTCCAATACAAAGGACAAATCCAACAAATATTGTATATGATGTATATAAATGTCTTTTCCGTTAATAAAACAAACATTCACACAACAATCATATACAATACTTATCAGACGGGGCCAAAAAACTCTCTAAGGCTTTATGAATATAATATAATACGATTGGTGCTCTTCAATCTCTAATTGTACCTATATGAATTTTATCACATATACGTATATTTTCAACATTCAATCGAACCAACTGTACGTTATACATAAAAGTAAATATCATTTTGGATAAATTTTTATAAAACATAAACTTAATTATTTCCATTTCCACTAAACGTTTTCGACAAATTAAATATCGTTTTCTAGAGTTGGGCCTCAATTAATTCAACAAATACAGAGAATAATTACCAACCATACATATAAGACTATATATATGTCATAATAGTATTGGTAGATTGATTTTAATCCATGATGCGGTAAAATGATATTCTCAACTAGCTACCATTAATATGCCATCTATACAAAATTAAATCGTAAGATTGAGGAGAATATTTAGAATAGAACGTGATTATTTGAGAGGAGAAACTGGAGTAACATAATCACTTTAATATGCCTGTACACTTGCGACTGAGATGCATATTTCTCATTATGGTTTGGCCATAAAAAATAAAGAGAAATAGTAAATGTTAGATCCAAAAGTGGCTCTAACACCCAGATTATCTGAATTCACAGAGATTTATATCTAGAAATACAAGAAAACACAGAAAACACACAAGATTTATAGTGGTTCGGCGTTAACGAGCCTACGTCCACTTTATATCTATGATTATACATATGATTCGAGTACAATCAATGATTTTTCTCTCAACCTCACTTGTACAATGATGATTCACTTAATAATTTCGAGCTAAGATTGATAAGAAATTGTAAGATAATAATAATGGTGGAAACAATACTTAGAAATGCCAAAAGATCCTGAAAAATACCAAATACATGGCTATTTACAGCTGGTATCTGCAGGCGGATCGTGGTTACACGTGGCGTAGATCCTGAGGATCTCGGACTGGTTCATAGATTGATGGAGAAATGTTCAATATAGCGGTTACTGGACAGGTGTTGCCATCCCCTTGAATTTCGGATCGTGATGGACTTGGTCTCGACCATTATCTTGGTTTCTAGGATCGGATCGTGGGGGACCATTTCGATCGGGTCGTGGTTGGGAACCACGAGCGGGGTCGTGGCAGTAATACCACGAGACGAGGGGAGCAAGGTGGCCACGAACGGGTTCTCTGGGGTTTTGGTGTGTGAGGCTTCATATTTTCTTAATGTGTGAACCTTGGTGGCTTGGTTCAAACACTAGCCAAAATTTTGCCCCCTCGAAGTATGTTTTATCAAGGATGGAACATGCTTCGAAAGTACTAAGCTATCTTTTCATGAAGTGACGTAAATCAAAAGTCGTGTTTGTTTGGAACGTCGTACTGCTTTAAAGAATCGCGTTCTCAGACGGGTATAAGTATCAGATTACATCATCGATCATTTCTTTATTCATTGGTTAACTTTCAGCTTCTGAACTTCAGAGTGTATCGCTAATAACTTGTAAGTAGGCCTTTAAATCTTTATAAATATTTTCATAGTTTCCCTTTGGTTGTCATTCTTGAGTTCTGGTTGTTGGGCCTCATTATGGTTCGTGGATGCAACATCCATCACAGATTGGTAGTCGAGCGGGCTTCCTTTTCAGCCACGATGCTCCTTTTGGTTTCAGCCATAGGCTTCTAGAGGAGAGGACCATATCACGAGCCATAGTGGGCTCCTGTTTGAGGCCCATTGGCTTCGAATAAAACAAAAAGGGGAATGCGAATGGCCATTGTTTCGGTTATATAAGCAGGCCCCCTTTCTCTGCTCATCCTCTTCTTCTCCTCTCTTACACAACCACGGCTCTCCTTCCTCTAATTTAAACCCTTAGCCGAAACCTCCAGAAATCAGTTTCTTCCTCAATTTGATAAAACAAGGTAATTATGGTGATTGCGATTACGATTTTGTTTCTCCATCGTCTTTTTTACTTCCGTCGTACTTCTCGCGATCTTCTAAAGCCATCGCTGACAGTTAATGACAATGGCTGTGGGATTTGCGGAGTTAGGATCACGGTGAGGGGAGGCAAGTCGAAGAAGAAGATGGGTTTCAATTCCTTGGTTCGGATAGAAGGAGTATTTTGGTTGATGGAAGAGGTTGTTGTCTGGATGAGAGGCTCTAGCAGGTTGATTCGATAGTGGGGGCGTGGTTCGGTTCGTGGTGGTAGCGAGATGGTGGGAGAAGGGATGAAGATGAAGTGTTAACTTGACTATTGGATCGGGTCGTGGACATGAAGGAGCTTCGGTTCGTGAAAAAAGGAGGTAAAGTGGATCGTGAGGGGACTATCACGATCCATTGAGGCAAAGCATAATGGGTTAAGAACTTAAGTGTCCCACGATCTGATGCCCTTCCACGAGCTGGTGCTTTTCCCACAAACCGGGACCTGCTTCACAAACCGACTTTGTATCACGAACCACGTTGACCGATGATCCGATACACATATTGACTAAAAAAACAATGTAATGCTGATATACCAATGGACAGTTAGGTTAGAGCCTTCAAGATGAACTTTCCGAATTGAACAAAATCGTGACTTTACGGCATAATTACTACTTTCATCTAATTTACTTTGTGATTTTTTTTTCCAGTGTTATACACACTTGCACACACACAGGGTTCACTGGTTACTATATCCTAACCTTTCGTGTTTGCTCGCCAAAACAGCTATGTCAGATAGACGTTCCTCTAGAATATCTAAAATGAAGGCGAACCCGGAGTTGTCAAAATAGCTTAATCCCGATGTGCTCCCAGCTGATCCAAAGGGCGAGGACTCTGAGTCCGAATATGAGATAGATACAGAATCGAATTCTTCTGAGAGTACTTCGCTTGAGGAGGAGGAAGAAGAAGATGACCGAGCTCCTGATGAAATTCCCGGTGTTGAGAAAGTTGAGCAAAAGAAACTCACTGATTCTTTGGCTTCCAAATTGGATGACATAAAGCTTAAGAAAATATGGTTAAGACACAGGATCCCTTGGGACGATGTTAAGATTCCAGGAAGTGATGATAGACCTCATTCTGCCCCGCCAGGGTACATGACCGTCAGTAGGCTAATGTGCTGGGTAGGCGCTATTCCTCTATTTCCACCAATCGTTGTTGAGACCTCAAGACGATTGCGCATTGCTCCTATGCAGCTTCATCCTAACGCTTACGCGGCCTTGTACACTCTATGCATCGCGTATGCGGAGATTCTATAGACTGAGCTCACCTTCAAAGATTTGAAATTCTATTATCTCTTCAAACATCGTTCCACAGCGACTCCAAACTTCACTTTCTTCGAATCAGTAGCCAATAGGAAGGTTTTATCGGAGGGCCACAACAACATAGGGGATCCCAAAGCTGATTGGTTTTACATAAAACTCCAGGTTGGGTGCGCGAGAAGATGGCTAAAGTCAAGTAAGCCTTAAGTATTTCGATGTATTGCCTAATCACATAATCAAAATTTTAACATGTTTCTTTTCTCTGTGCAGATCACATTTTCCCAAAAACAGAAGGCTCGGTGTATGCTGATCGATTGTCCCGCCTTCTCAAAAGCACATCTGATTTCTTAAAAATCAAGAAATGTATCACCCACGAGAATCTTCACAAACACCGTCTTTTGGACATAAGATATGGGCTTGGCTTAGGTGGTAGGCCTTACAAGTATATACCCCCTACTGGTGGGGAGTCTAGCAGCATGTCCCCGGCTGAGGGAGAGAGGATCAGGGAAGTTGCAAAGGTGGTTGAGATCCCTAAAAGTCCTTTACCTCTGATTAACCAAGATGACGAGGTTCTTAATGTATACAAGGGAGGTGAAACTTGAATTGGCAAGCCTGAAGATAACCCTTCCTTTGAAGGACAGTCTCCCGCAAAGACTTCACCACCAGTAGAACCCTTGCTAACCGATGAGCAAATACGTGAGGGTTTAGAAAAGATTCCCTTACCGGATGACCTCTATATCTCCGGAGATTTTGAAGGGGAACCATTTTTCCCTACCTCCGAGGGAGAAACTTCTCTAGTTAAAGATAAAGAAACCATGCAGACAAGCCGGACTTCAGGCCCTGGTCTGTTAGGGAGGATTACACGGGATGAACAAATCACCTGCACCACTCGTCACAACACTTCTACACCATCAGTATTCATGATTCTAATACACATTTGTTTTCTTTGCGGGGAAAATGCCTCGTAAACAATCCTATTCTTATCGTTCTCTCCGAGCAAGCACACCAAGGCTCCTTTCTGATCCTGAGCATGCTCATAGTGACAGTCGGGGGAGAGATAGTTATCGACCTCGTGATTCTTATCAATCTCATTCTAGGCGATCTCGTTCTCCATCAAAGCAAGATCCTGGGAAGCCCCATGGTCATCCAGTGCCACCGTCGGGGGTAAGCAACTTCCCAAAGACTTGACTCCTCCGAAAAGTACACCTTCTCATAGCAAGTCTTCCAAAAAACACCATGATCTAAAAGATAAAAACAAAGATCCGAGCAAGGATTTAGAAAAGGAGAAAATAGCTATTGCCCCTTCTAGTCAGCGCGATTTGGATACTACTGCTGCACAGGATGTCGTCTACACCTCTGAGAATCAGGTCAAGCTGGAGCCTTTGCAGAAGCAGTTTCCTGACATTTTTTTCGAAAGGATGATGTTTGTTCCAGATCTTGAACCGGTTCCCGATGAGTGGGATGTAGAGGTCATAGGGCAGGTGAGTCATGTGGCCAAACAATATAGGGCGATGAAGAAGCACGCCACCACTCTGTCTGCTGCCATCCGTCACCTAGAGACGGAAGCAACGAGAACCAGAGTGAAGATTGACAATGAGGCTAGGGCCAGGAGTAAAATCGAAAATAAACTGGAGGATGCACAAGCTCAACTCGCTTTAGCTCAGCGGGATGCGGGAAATTACAAATTGGAGCTAGAAAGCGCCAGGAAGCGTTTCCACACTGAGCTCGACTCAAACAGCCAAGAGCGCGTAGCTCTAAAAAAGGAAATAGAAGACCTTAGAACGATTAATACTGATTTAAAGATGACACAGACCGTTTTGCTACTGAGAAGGCTGCTTGGGAGAAAGAGAAAGCGAGCCTCAAAGACAGCCTTGCTCTAGCTAAAAAAGAGAAAGAAGTTCTAAACGATCAACTTGCCCATGCCGAGGAGCGTGCAACTCTTACTGAAAGTAACGCGAACAACGCTCTTAAATCGGCCTCCGCCACTGCTGAAAAACTTGCTGCAACTGAAAAAAGAGAGAAAGTTTCGATGAACTACTATTCGACTTTTTCGGTTAAGTTATTAAGACTCGAGACATCTCTTGGATTTAGAATTATCACTTTACTTTGGCCAATGTGTGGGATATGATCGTTTGGGGCGAAAAGCGGCGATTGAAAGTCGAGGAGGTCGATGAAAAACAGCTCAGACAGACTTGTCTCAAAGGTGATGAGCCCGAGGCTTTGGAGATAGGCAGACGTCTAATCCAAGAGGAAATCGAGAAAGAGAAAACAAAGCTCAAGGGCAAGAATAAAATTGACGAAGGATCTAGCTCGGTGGTGGAGCCCAAGGCCCCCGAAATTGAGGAATATAATCCTGATGATCTGTTGATTCCCTTGGCTCCAACCATTCCAGTTGTCGGAGCCACTATTACAAATCTGGGCGAGGAGTCGGCTGAAGGTATCTCCATATTCTCTCCACAATTCATCAAAGCAGTCATAACTTGTTGTCGTCTCGCGGGACATACAACTGAGATGACCATATTCTCTCCCAAATCACTAACATTTGCTTCTCATGACATAGTTGGCAAGCCGATCGAGAAAGATGCGGAAGGGAAAGCAGAGGCGGAGAAAGCTAGTGTTCCCTCAAGTGCTGGTGCTGAAGTCCCTGAGGTTCCAAAGCAAACCGAGGGTACAATAAGTGAGAAGGCTACTGTGGCGCCCATGGCACCTGGCACTGATGCTCCTGCGGATGCCGAAGTTATTGGTGCTTTGCAAGACACCGATGGTGGTCATGGAGATGAAGAGGATGGTGTAGTCATCATAGAAGAAATCAAGGATGACGATAACGAGACCTTGGCTGGCATGCAGGCTAGGAAAGAGAAATAATTGGTTTTAAAGAAGGAGGAGCAGGACCCTCTATATGTGCCTCCAATCACAGAGGTTGATCCCAGGACTGGGCTGGTCATAAAATTCTCCTCTAGATCAATAACTTCACAACTTACCTCCCAGCCTTCTAATTCTCCCTAGGATCCTCCCGTTGATAAGAGGAAGAGGAAGAAGGGTGACCGTTCTGATGCTGACAAGGAGGAGTTGGAGAAACAGAAGAAAGAGAAGAAATCAAAATCATCTCCCAAGCGTAAATATGATGCACTTAATAGTTCATATTTTTCTTTTAGGCTTTCCACTGGCCAAGAAATGTAGTTGTGAGAATGGCCCTCACTTCTTTTAGCTTTTTGGTCTTGTAAACTGCTTTTAGTGAATGAAAATATATTTCTTTTGCACCATTGCATACCTGCAAATTTAACTTATTGTACTTAGTCATAAATATTTAGATCGTAACTAAGTTAAAAATCGAACCATGAAGCATTGCAATAAAAAAATTCAAAATTTCTGTAACAGCACGAGTATGTGTATATATATGCCCCAATCAATCATTAATATGATGCCTGGACCAGGCTCATTGAGGATTGATTAGAGTCATATATGTGCTGCCCATCATTTCCAGAAAGGAGGGGTTCGAGTCGTTTGGCGGCATATGTCACTGTGCCTTTATACTTTCCCAATCCTTCGGCGGGGATAGGAATTCTCGTGGCGCTAAGTTTCTAGCACCTTTACACTCTCCCGATCCTTCAGCGGGTTGAGTTCGAGCTCGGTTCTTAGTCTGCTCACCGATCCTCCAGAGAAGCAGAAGTTCTATGGACGCTAAGTCTCTTGCGCCTTTATACTCTCCCGATCCTTCAGCGGGGTAGAGTGTTATCAAGGCGGTTTTCTCATGGTGCACCTTCATGCCTTGGGGACATTATCTTCGCGTCCTTTATATTCTCTCTCCAATCTCAAGAGTTAGAGTGCAAATAGTAGTGTGATTTGCCTCGCTGCACCTTTTAGAGCTTTAGTTACTGTTAGCCTTCCAATCTGATAGATGGCACTTCGAATTAGGTGTTTCGAGATCGCTGCATAGTTTATAACAAACCTCGAAATGGTAATGATTTATGTTAATTAAAATAAAAGAGCAGATAAAAAACGGTGCAGTAAAGGTAAATGACACGTGATATTTTTATAGTGGTTCGGTCGAATCATGACCTACGTCCACTTTATAATCTTTTGCTCAAGTAACCAGACTGTTCTAGGCAAGTCATGCCTTTTTACATGATCCTAAAAAACAAAAGAGTAAAAGTGACAATTTTACGTCAGATAAGGCCGCAAATGTTGGGCATTCCACACTCTTGGGGATTTCGTCTCCATCCACAGTTGCTAGCTTGAACGTTCCATTATCAAGCCTTCGCAAAATGGAATACAGTCCTTCCCATTTCGAGCCCATATGTACTGGGGGTGGAAAGACACGTTTCAGAACCAAGTCTCCGGGTTCAAAGGTTCGAGCTCGGACTTGTTTGTTGTAATACCGAGCGACCTGTTGCTTGTGCCTTAAGGCACGTAGATCGGCCTCGTCCCTCTTTTATTCAACCATGTCCAGGGATTCATCGAGCAGCTCATTGTTGGTCATCGGGTTATAATAAGTGATTCGATGAGATGGTACTTCTAACTCGACTAGGATGACTGCTTTAGCTCCAAAAGAGAGGGGAAAGGGTGTATGACCCGTTGCCGACTTGTATGTTGTCCTGTAGGCCCATAGTGCTAAGGGAAACTCATCAACCCACATGGCTTTGGCCCGCTTCAATCTTTTCTTCAAGATAGATTTAATCACTTTGTTTGCCGCTTCGACCTGTCTTTTTGATTGTGGATGTGCCACAGAGGTGTATCTTTCCTCGATATGATACTTCTGGCAGAAATCTCGAAACTTGGTGCTATCAAACTGGGTTCCATTATCAGTTATACGACTTTTGGTATCCCAAACTGGCATATAATGCTCTGGACGACAAAGTTGATCACTCGCTTGGTTGTAATCATGGTCAATGGCTCAGCTTCGACCCATTTGGTGAAGTAATCCACGGCCACAGTGGCGAACTTTGCTCCGCCCTTAGCTATGGGGAGGCTTCCAATAATATCAATTCCCCAAACAGCAAAGGGCCACGGGCTCATCATCGTCTACAATTGGCTAGGAGGTTCCTTAGGGATCTTGGAAAATTTCTGACACGAATTACAACATCGTGCATACTTGGCCCCATCCTTGTTTATGGTGGGCCAGAAATAGCCATACCGCAATATCTTCTTTGCCAACGTTTTCCTTCTAGTGTGGTCGCCACACTCACCTTCGTGGACCTCTTTCAGTACACGCTTGATGTCGTCGTGGGTGATGCACCGGAGTAGGGACTTTGAGAAACCTTGTCTGTACAGGACTTCGCCTTGCAATACATATCGGGAAGCCTTTCGGATAAGTGCACGCCTCTCACTTTTCTTTGTTGGAAGCATTCCATTCATCAAAAAATTCTATAGAGGAGTCATCCATGACTCCCTCTCGGGTTCAATCTCTAACACCGGATCAATTTCCATCTGATCTATACTAGGGGACTGCAGCACTTCAATCGGGACTAGCTCCGTATTTTCAGGATTATCAGAACTAGCCATCTTCGCTAACTTGTCTGCCTTCTGATTCTCCACTCGGGGAATATGAGATATGCTGTGGTGATCAAAACTATCCAGCAACTTCTTCACTTTTTCTAAATATGATATCAGCCTTGGACTCTTGGCATGAAACTCTCCAGTGACCTGGTTCACGACTATCTTGGAATCGCAAAAGATGTCCAGCTTCGTGATCTCCAACTCCTTTGCGAGTTTCAGCCCAGCAATTTGAGCTTCGTACTCGAAGTCGTTATTAGTGGCGTGCAACTCTAATCTAAGAGCATAGTATATTAGCCGTTTCTCTGGAGTTTCAAGCACCACTCCGGCACCAGATCGTCTGTCGTTCTTAGCTCCATCAGTGTACAATTTCCGGGCACTGGGGTCAAGAAGTAGTTTTGGTGGGCCGGCTTCTTCACTTACTAGATCATCCTCCGGGAGAGTGAATACTACTATAAAATCTGCCAGTACTTGCCCCCTTATCGACCTTCGGGGCTGGAAGTTCAAATCGAACTGGCTAAGCTCAATGTTCCACTTAAGCAGTCTTCCCGATGCTTCTAGCCTTTGCAGAACTTGTTTGAGCAGCTGATCAGTGTACACAGTAATGGGATGAACCTGGAAATAGTGGCGAAGTTTCCTAGATGCGATCAACAAGCTATACGCAAGCTTTTCTATTCTTGGGTAGCTTCGCTCGGTCGCTGCCAATTTCTTACTCACATAGTACACTGGTCTTTGCACCTTATCTTCCTCCTCACTAAGGCTGAACGAATCACATGGGATGACACTGCTAAGTACACTAACAAATCCTCGTGATCCATGGGCTTAGATAGTATCGGGGGTCTTTCCAGATGATTCAGAAGGTTTTGAAATGCTTCTGCACAATCAGGAGTCCACTCGAAATTGCGCTTTCCTCGCTTTATTAATTCAAAGAAAGGAATACATTTGTCCGTAGCTTTGGAGATGAATCGGCTTAGCGCGGCTACTTTCCCTGTGAGGCTTTGCACATCTTTGATTTGTCTTGGTTTCTGGATGTCCCTGATTGCCGTAATTTGATCTGGATGGATCTCGATCCCACATGAGCTGACGATGAATCCTAGGAATTTTCCAGATGCTACCCCAAATGAGCATTTCAAAGGATTTAATTTCATCCCATATTTCCGGAGAATCTCAAACTTCTCTGCTAAATCGGCCGTATGGTCGGATGATTGTATGGATTTTACCAACATGTCGTCAACGTATACCTCCATTGTTTTCCCGATTTGGTTATTGAACATTCTATTCACCAATCGCTGATATGTAGCACTGGCATTCTTCAGACTGAAAGGCATCACTACCTAACAGTATAATCCCAGATCCGTAATGAAGCTGGTATGCTCTTGGTCCGGGACATGCATGGGGATTTGGTTGTACCCCGAGTAGGCATCCATGAAAGAATGAAGCTTGCGACCCGCCGATGAATCCACCAGCTGATTAATTCTAGGTAACGGAAAGCTATCCTTTGGGCAGGCTTTGTTTAGGTCTGAGAAGTCAATGCATGTGCGCCACTTTCCATTAGCCTTCTTTACTAAAACCGGATTTGAAATCCAGTCAGGGTATGTTGAGTCTTTAATGAACCCATTACTTCTTAGCTTTTCGACATCTTCCTTCAAGGCAGCGGACCTCTCAGGGCCAAGCATTCGCCTTTTCTGTTTGACGGGAGGGTGCTTCGGGTTGATGCTTAATGAATGACTCATGATTGAAGGAGATATTCCACACATATCCGCATGGGTCCAGGCGAATACATCCAAGTTAGCTAGCAAGAAATTTGTTAATTCTTTGGCTCGAACAGGGTCCAACTGGGATCCAATCTTCAGGACCTTCTCTGGGTCACTATCATCGATTGGTACATCCACAGTCGTTTCATTGGGAGTCGCCATTCTGCCCCCAAGCTCTTCATCCTCTCTGGGATCTATGTCCTCGGGAAACTCTCTGGGCGACTCTCCTAGAGTTACTTTCTTTAGTTGCTATGATGTTTCCTCCCTTGGGAGGGAAGAAGCATCCTTTGTTTCTACATCTCTTCCTTTACGGAGCAACTTCAGCTCTGCTATGTAGCATGCTTGTACAACAACTTGATCTCCTCTGACTATACCTACACCGGCATCCGTCGAGAACTTCAACAACAAACACCAGGGTGCAATGCAGGCCCTGAATTTGGCTAGGGCCTGTCGGCCCAAAAAGGCATTGTACAGCGATCCAATATCCAAAACCACAAAGGGGAGGATTCTCACTCTTTAGCGTCCTCCTTCCCCAAGGGTTACTGACAGTTCCACGTATCCCATCAGAGCGGTTGAGGCTCCATTAAATCCACGTTTCCAACCTTCACATGGTTTCAAATCCTTCGGCTCGAGTTTCATTTGGTCGAATGTTTTCTTAAACAGAATGTTAACTGAACTCCCATTATCCACTAGAACTTTATGGACTATAGCTGGACCGATGGTGACGTTGATCAATAATGGGTCTTTGATTGGGGAGTGGACTCCAATACTCTTTCGATCGTGAAATATGACATCATCAGACATCGTCTTTTGTTGCTTAATCTGGGCATTATCCTAGGGATTACTACATTCCCCCACTTCAAAATGCTGTTTAGCTGCGTTCACATACTGATCCATAGCCCTGAAACTATGCCTTGCCAGATGAAGCCTGCCAACTATGGCATTGATAACGATATTTTTTTCCTTTTTGCTGAGCCGTTGGCCTGGCAGCAGGTTGGCTTTGGTTCGGGGCTTGTGCGGCTTGCCCTCTATCTCTGGGTGTCACCTTATACTCATCGAGCTTTCCTTCCTGGAGTAGCTTTTCAACTATATCTCTCAGATGATGACATTCATTTGTGGAATGGCCATGAGTTTGGTGGAAAAGACGAAATTTCCCAGTCTCACGTTCCTTTTCTGTCGAATCTCTCGGAGGAGGCCTTTTGTACTGGAGGACATTGTATGTGTCCAAGAAAATATTCTCCAATGTTTCGTTCAATGTTGTGAAATTTTCAAATGATTTGGGTCGAGATCTTCTATGAGAGTCATTTCCTCGGTTTCGCTTCCGATTATTGTTATTGTTGTTATTCCCCGATTGGCGGCCACTGCCTTGATTCTAGTTCCCGACATTGACTTCAACCTTTCCCGAGTTGTCTCCTGTTTGTTTGATTGCCACATTACTTTGTATATCTTCCTTTTCAGTGACCTTCCTCTTTCGGTTGGCGTAGATTTCTTCTTGACGCAAGCGGATGTTGGCCTTTTCATAAAATATTTCCCTGGTCAACGGCGGCTTACCGCCAAGTATCTTCCAAACTCAGTATCCTTATCTACTCCGTCAATCAGGGCCATCAAAACAGTTTGTTCATGGGGATCTCTAACCTCCGTGACTGCTAGATCAAAGCGATCTAGACAGGACCTCAAAGATTCGTCCGGACGTTGCTTAATGAGGGATAATTCGATGACATTCTTAGATCTCTTAGTACGCAGCCGGAACTGATTCACAAACTGTTCACTTAATTCCCTGAAACTGGAGACCGATCGCGCTAGCAAACGAGTGAACCACATTAACGCCGTATACTCCAGAAATATCGGGAATGCCTTACACTTTACAGCATCGGAGGCGGCAGCTGCATTCATGTACCATGAATATCTCATTAGGTGCTGGACTGGATCCGCCCTTCCTACATAACGGTTTATAGGTGGCAAGTCGAATTTCCTGGGGAATCGAACCTCTAATATGTCATCCGTGAAGGGCGTATGACTGCGGCATATACCCCAATCTTCATTTCTTTGTCCACGGTTTCTGCCATTATTTGTCTAATCAAGGCGTCAACATCTGCATGGATCAGGGTGGATTCAGGATCAGCACTTCTTGCTCTACGGGCCCCTCCAGCATTTCTTTGACGTGCTGCTGCAAAGTCTGGGGCCTGAGTAGAACTCCCTTGCCTCCTGTTGTCGCGGTCAGTCACGTGATGAGCGGGAGGAATGGGTTAATTCTGAGCAGGGTCAACGACGTCTCCATTCCTAGGTGGCAGGATGGGCTCATTTAAGTTACAGTTATTTGTTCCCTGATTAAGCGCTTCTTCTTCTCGAGAAGGAGGTGTCCCAAACCAGAGCTGTTCTATGTTCTTAGCCCTTTCCAACGGAGGCCATCGTCGGTTTCTTCGAGGTTCTTCAGACGAGGATGTGTATTCTGGGGAAAAAGGGTGAGCTGGCAGTGGTGACACCTGCCTCTGGATATCATCAATTCGTCTGCCTAAGGCAGTAATATTCTGATGCAACAATGAGCTTTCTCGCCTTTGAGCGGCTAATTCATCAGTTTGTCTGTCCAAGGCTTCAAGTATGCGAGATAGATCTCCTTCGGTTGCTGGAGCAGAAGCGTTTAGCTGATCATCAACATTCTCTCTTATACGCAAAGACCCTGAACCAGGTCGTACAGAAGCACCAGTACGAGCGTGGCGAACCATGATCTCCTTCTCAGGTCGAGTTGTGGTCTGATTGTCGTTTCGGGTCGTGGTCACCTTATGATGACGACTCATGGTGGCCCTCTGAAGCTGGCTCGCAGTGGCGTGCGTAGGAGGGATCGCGGCATGGTCCTGCGATCGAGTGGTGACACCTTCAGTCTTTCGAGTCGTGACGCCATCATCGGGTCGGATCGCCCCCTCCTCACTGCGATCTGGGGATGGAACTTCGACCTGCTCCTGAATGCTCCCTTCCGTGGCTTCGTTTGCTTGCGAAAATCGTAGTTCTTTAGACTTCTTTCCAGCCATAATACTTTAAGTTTGCTGAGTTCCTCAAAAATCTAAACAATGAAGGTTCGGACTATCTTCTTCGGACTTGAGTATCCAAACAGTAGAGTGACAATCTGATATGCTGAGACTTGTGTTCTCAGTGAAAGCACCAAAATTTTAGATCCAAAAGTGGCTCTAACACCCAAATTTTCTGAATTCGCAGAGATTTATATCTAGAAATACAAGAAAACGTAGAAAACACACAAGATTTATAGTGGTTCGGCGTTAACGAGCCTACGTCCACTTTATATCTATGATTATACGTATGATTCGAGTACAATCAATGATTTTCCTCTCAACCTCACTTGTACAATGATGATTCACTCAATAATTTCGGACTATGACTATTAAGAAATTGTAAGATAATAATAATGGTGGAAACAGTACTTAGAAATGCCAAAAAATCCTTAAAAATGCCAAGTACACGGCTATTTATAACTGATATCTACAGGCGGATCGTGGTCACATGTGGCGTAGATATCGAGGATCTCAGACTGGTTCGTAGATTGATGGAGAAATGGTCAATATAGCGGTTACTGGACAGGTGTTGCCATCCCCTTGAATTTCGGATCGTGATGGACTTGGTCTCGACCATTATCTTGGTTTCTGGGATCGGATCGTGGGGGACCATTTCGATCGGGTTGTGTTTGGGAACCACGAGCGGGGTCGTGGAAGTAGTATCACGGAATGAGGGGAGCAAGGTGGCGACGAACAGGTTCTCTGGGGTTTTGGCATGCGAGGCTTCATTTTTTCTTCATGTGTGAACCTTGGTGGCTTGGTTCAGACACTTGCCAACAATAATTTTGATACTTATCCAATATAATAAGTCTATTTTCGTATCTGGAAAACATTATATATCCAGATTTATTCTACATATGTTATATATACCAGAAATTTCAGAACATGACCAACTAAGAAATATTACATAGCATAATTAAATAGAATTTGTTGGTTGGGATGTTTAGATGTTTACAAAATTCAACTATATATACATATTCATGTGCATCAAGATACTATGGAATTATCATAGTTTAACTCAGAAATACAACACTATATATATGCACATATACATATACAATATAAACTAATTAACCCTATATTAGAAACATAATCAAATCAATACACACACACACACATGTATTAACAACAGCTACACATATAAACATACAATCTAAAAACAATAAACCTAGGGTATTAAACAAAATTAGGGTTTATACCTTCGAAACCGAGGATGAATTGGAGAGTAGAGAGGAGGCGAGAGAGCCTTGAATGTGTTGGAGAGACTATAGGAGGCCGACAAAGTGGAGGAGGGCGATTTCAAAATTTGGGAGCAAGGATTTTGGAGAAACAAGAAAAAATTCGAGTAGAAAATGAAATGGGGAAGGAGAAGCTGCTGCGTCAAATTTCTACTTGACTATGCAATGGGGAGCAACGACCTCCAATGACATTATAAGCAACGGCCTCCAATGGATTCCAACGTTTTATTTTTTATAACGTAAATTTTTTCCAAAATTAAGCTTCCTTTGGAAGCCGTTGGTCATAGCCGTTGGAGGATGTGGGAATGCTCTGTTGAAATACTGTGTGTTTCTTGTAGTGAATTCTTATATAACATACAATAGTTAGTGTGCTTCTTCTTTCACATTTATCTTTTTCTCGTGACAATAACCGACATTTAAAATTTCTTCAAAAATCCCCAAGATTTAGCATTTATTTCCAAAATCAATCACGAGATCATTAATTTTTCGGAACTTTTAATATGAAATTCAATTTTACAAGCGTTCTTCAATTGCTGAATTGGGTTATATAGTTTCAATTATTAGATTTACATTTTCTTTATCGGCTTTGTATCAATTTCTATTTATTTCCTTAAATATGTAGTTTTAGTCTAGTTATCTCTTTAGCACATTTGGATGATTAAGAATAATTAGATTAAGTCAACTTGGTCAAGTTTCAAGCTTAGTTTAAATATATTCGCTTAAAATTTGTGATGTTTAATCATCAATTTGATCAATTACCATTTACATAGTCGATACAAATACATAGTTGCGAAAAATGCGCCTTTAACTGCTCAAACCCAAATTGCTTGTTCGATTCATTAATTCAGTAAGTTAAGGCTTGTATACACCAGTAATTTGTAGTTATATTTGCTTATTGTTGACTACCATGTCTCATTTCAGTGTAAATACTACAAATAGAAGTTTTCTATCATTTTGAGTTTTGCTTAAACTTTTATACTTTGGCCTTCTTAGTGAAAGATTTGTGTTGGAGTGGGTTTATTAGGTGAATTTTAAATTAATTTATGTCCTAGAATTTTATTGGATCCATGAAGATATTAGTTCTAATACAACAAAATTTATATAAATATATATTTAATTTAGTTATAATTTTTTAATTAATTTATATAAGTTCTAATATACAAATGCATCAGATACACTCACATGTGTATAGTGCACATGTAGTGTATAATAAGATATATAATTAATGCAATTATGTATAGATTTCGGGATTTACACAACAACGTACTATGCATATACTTATTTTCCACATTATCCCTTGAATATTATATGTACATAACATTGTTCATAGTTTTATTTATTTATTTAAATATTTTGATAAATTCAAAATAATATGAATTAATAACGCCACCACCAGTATCTTAATATATCTAAATATTTGCTAAATTGAAAATCCAAGTCCATTAAAGTACAAAATGTTGGTTTGTGTATTGTACAAGTAAAAAATGTATATCATAGCACCATCGATAAAATTGATGGCATGATAGTAAAGTAAAATAAACATGTAATTACTGACCAAGCTTAACACTTTCGAGGTCTAGTGTCCATGACAAGTCGCACCTCCCCTCATATCAATTGAAGCATATAGTGATTTTCGGGCTTATGTCGATACCAAGAAGTATGAGCATATACATATGGAAAACACAGACATGGGGTAGCATTCAAAACATATTTAAATTGTGTACGTATAATATATTTTTGTTGTTTCACTAGGTTTTTAAAACACAATAAAGACCAATGATATACATGTATGATCTAAGGTATTCTACACTTTCAGATCTCATAGCAGAATGCAGCAAATTATAAATATAGAAAATAACCATCTTATAAAATATATCAAAACATAGTCTTAGTAAACCAACACACAGTTAAATCTAGAGTGCACTGAAATACAATACATAATCTAACAAATACTAAGCATGGCACATGATAAATATTTATATGGAAATTAAAATAAATGACAAGCAACTCCAATGATGAGCTCGTCTCCACATACTAATCTTAAGCATATCACAAATTGTCCTGCCCTTATGTGGTGGTGAAATAAAGGAAAAAGATGCAAGTCAGACAAAAATCTATTAAATGAGTACACTACTAATATATGGTGATTATATGCAGTTGAATTTAATAAACTGCATACAACCTAAGGTGTTCCATAAATGTTCTTGAGATACCTAATTTTCTTACAGTGGGTTTTTGAATTAAAACACATCAACACTAACATCTTGTGCAACTAATGGCCGCTATTACCCTGCTATATCGTAAAGCGGATTTCTAACGTTACGATATTTCCATATAACCTCTAAAATAGTCTTTCTGCTTTAAGTCCCGCTGTATTATAATATTATCAATATATTCTACTATTTCAGATATATTCCGCTATTTCCGCTAAACCATCAATAAAAGAAATGGACCGAAGAAGGACATTAATACATTATAAAATTGGTGTTTTAATAGAATTTTTGTATTTTAGAATAGAAAATACTGTAATATTCTATTAAATTTAATCAAACTAATTAAAAGTTTATACTTATCAACGTATATTTGCACACTTTTATTTAAAGTTAAGAATGCACTAAATATTACTAAAATGAATGTTAAATTTTCATTTATTTATCATTTATATATTTGTAAAAGAGTAATATATGTGTTTTATATACTATTTTAGACTT
Source organism: Allium sativum (assembly GCA_030737875.1). Lineage (NCBI taxonomy): Eukaryota > Viridiplantae > Streptophyta > Magnoliopsida > Asparagales > Amaryllidaceae > Allium > Allium sativum. The sequence continues at coordinate 90,012,974 of CM060912.1, read as the reverse complement.
ATTCGCTATATTAAGCTATTTCCTCGCTTTATCCCCACTATAACTTTTTGTACATACGCCGCATTGGATCTGTGGCACTTCAACTGTACAGGTGCAGTGTGACGACCCGCCCCAAACCAATCGACATTTCCCTAGAAATGTGTTGTGCAAATGTCCAACTAGCACGAGACGGTCGTCACAAGAAAGGAATTTGAAACTATGAATCACCAATGAACCCATTGTATATCTCATAACGCATGGAATAAAATATAATAATAACATACTTAACAAAAAACAGGCGAGACAGTGCATAAGCTAAAAACTAAACCATCATAACAGCAGAATCCAAAATACAGCTTACTATCCAAACCATCATTATTACAACTTCAAAATACTATCTCCAAAGAAAAATAGAAAAGGTACACTACTAATGCCCGAAGTAGTGACCAGCATCAACACAGAGAGAATATATGTAAATTGTACGTAGAAGCCTCTTGCTCGTCTCCGGACAGCTACTCGTGCACATCCACCTAACCTGTCTTTAATCTGCTTGTTTAGGAGCACCTAGAGTAATAAGAAGAGACATAAAACTCTGGGTCATATGAAAGTCTGGTGTCAGCGATAGCAAGACTATAAGTGGGTAAACAATAACAGGTATAAGTAAATCATACCTGAACCTTGTCCTGCAACCAAAGAGTCAGCACAACAAGCTGTACAATACTCTAAGGTATAAAGTGTAAAATGGGAGTGTGCTTGTCACAGTGATAGCAAACATCAAACATAGCAATCATCCTTACACCTCTCACTCAATGCGTAAAGCGTACGATATCCACCGCTTTGGTCACCAGAACCATTTGGGGCTACAACGGAGCCCAGCTCCGGACTTCCTTTACTACGACCACTTTTGCACATGGGGGACCTGATGGAACTTAGCTCCATACAACTTTGAACCCACTGCACTGGTCCATAGCCAATGTCCCCTCCAACATAGCGAATCAAAGCTATAAATGTTGATAATGCTTTTGCACACGTCCCGCAGCAAAGTCCAACTCATAGATTATCTTACTTTTGGAAGTCAGTATTAAAGTGTTATGATTTCTTTAACTTAGGCTACAAGGTAACTGTTCATTCTGGTAATTCGACTTACTTTTGGCATGATAGATGGATTTCTCGTTTACCTCTTAAAATAGAATTCAAGGAGCTCTTTAATAATTGTAGATTTAAAAATGCATTGATAAAAGATATCTATAAAAGAGATCTAGATCCTCCTTGGGAGTTTTCTTTCGATAATATACTAGAAGGGGGAATGATAAGACAATTAGCTTTACTTTATGCTAGGCTTTCATTATATCACATTGATGAGAGTATGGACTTTATTAGTTGGGGTATGGATAAAAGTCAAGTTTATTCGGTTAGTTCCATGTATAACTTTATAAATTTTTCGGGTATCTCTTTTCGATCTTTTAAATTTATTTGGAAATCAAATTCTCCCCCTAAAGCTAAATTTTTAATGTGGTTAATAGTTCACAAGAAACTTAATACTGTGGAGTTACTCAAAAGGAAGAATATCATCTTTGACGTTAAGTGTTATTTTTGCAATAGTATATATGAGGATGTGGATCATTTATTTTTCGATTGCAATATCACAAACTACATACTTAGTATGGTATTACGACTATTTGTTTTTGATTATCACTATTCTTTTAATTGTTGTGCTGATTAACTCATATAGATTTGCGTTCAATGCTAGCAATAGATACATTTTAGATTCTTTAGTCACTATCGTATGTTGGTTTATTTGGTCTGAGAGGAATCAGAAATCTTTTAATTCTACTGCAGTTTCTACGGATAATTTAATCATTAAAATAGTTTATTATTGCTTGAATTGGATGTCTAATTCTCATTATAAGTTTTTTTGGAAATCAGGCTTTGAGAATTTATTGATTAAGGTTAGACTGAATTTGCATCTATTTATTAGAATTAACAGGTTTTTTTGTAATAGGTATCGTATTGGTTGTTAATTTCTTTTATTAGTTTTTATTGTGTTCTCCTTTACACATATATGTATGGCAATTAAATATGTATGATTGTATAAATATATATATATACTTATAGTATATATGTATATATTCTCACACATATAAATTGTCATACATATATGTGTAACAAATTACTAATAGTTTGTTGAGCTTTTTGCAGATGCAGGTTGATGATATAGAAGAAGTGTTTTGTGGTTAGCTGGGTGGACTAGTAGCAGGTATGTTTCTACGAGGATTGCCATTTGGTTTTATCATTTGGGTTTATTGTTAGAGTGTATGTTTGGTGTTGTATCTCTTTTTTTATCATATAGAGAGTATGGGTTATTGTATTGGAGTAGATATACTTCAATATCGGGTGGTGGCTTTGCCGGAATTCGATATTGGAGTAGATGGGCGGTGGTTTATCCGGAGCTCATCTATCTACGATCCTTACATCCCTTGAGCTTTGTTGTTTCTATATGGTTTCCTTATGTTTCATAGTCTGACTCTGTATCATTGGTTTTATATATATATGTGTGCTCTCTTCTTATCAGAAGATCACACATTTTTTGTGAAAATAAATAAATAAATAAATAAAGTTAATTCATTGGTTCCCATCTGGATCCTGAGTACTAACTTCTCATTTGAACTACCTTTTCATCTCGGGTTTTGGTCATTATCCCGTTCGCACTTCAGTTTCCATTCGGTTCACGATACACAAGTGGCTCACGGTTCATTTTCATCTCCGGCAAGTTGGTCCTGTTACGGTTCGTGGCCCTCCCTTCCTGGACTGGCTCGTGGTTCGTGACAATGGGTCGTGTGTAACAACCCGAATTTTAATAACATGTTAAAACCATAAATCAAGGCAGAATTAATTTTTAAAATGATAATTATGGGAAACGGGTTACGCCATTGCGTTCGTCTCGGAATTTTACATGAAATAGAGTCCGAGTTTTCGAAAATCGGAGTCCGGATGAAGAAGTTATGGCCTGTAGAAGATTCAGCAAATTTCAGACCAGGCAGGTCGACCTGGGGGTCGACTTGGGGGTCAGGACGACCATGTAGTCGACCTTATGGTTGACCTACCCCCAGGTCAACCATATGGTCGACCTCCCCCCTTACAGGTCGACCTGGTCGGCCTGTTTTGACCCAGAACCCATTTTTGAAGCCTGAGACGTGTTTTGATGGTCCGGATTGATTCTAGGTTAATCTAAGGGCCTAAATTAGTTGCTATCCCTATAAATACATCCTAAGACCTAGCCTAATTCATACAATCATTCTTACACTGCTATGCTGCTAATTAAACTCTTGAATCATGGTCGCCGCCTCCAAATTAAAGCTTAAGCATTCAAACTCGATTCAAATCAAAGATCAACGCTTCTACAACAATTCAAGAGAATAGACCAGCAACACCGCAACGTTCTACGACAAATTTCTAGACTTGACTTCTGCATCTAAATTTCTTAGACCACGATCTGTAAGTTCCAGTTACTTTTAGATAAAAACTATAAACTTAATTTGGGCATGTTATAAATTGGAATTAATCTATGTATGATTCATATCTATTCTTGTTTTCTTCTTGGATCTTGACTTTTGGGAATATTGCCTATGACGTTGAAACTTTTGTTAATGGCATAAGACTATGCCTATGACTATGAACATAAGACTATGACCATGCCTATGACTGTGAACATAAGACCATGACTATGCCTAAGACTGTGAACATAAGACCATGACTATGCCTAAGACTGTGAACATAAGACTATGCCTATGCCTATGACTATGACGGTGAACATAAGACTATGCCTATGACTAAGACGGTGAACATAAGACTATGCCTATGACTGTGAATATAAGACTATTGCTTATAACTATGACAAGGACAATTATGACTAATCACCTATGATTCATGACCATGAGGTTATTGCCTAGAATTATGACTATGAAATTGGATCTAAGCTTGATTTTCTATTCAGACCTATTTTCTTTATTTGTCTTGATTTTGGGGATTTTTTCTATTTAAGTTAGATCTATCCGTGTTCTTGAATCTAAATTATTATTCAAACCTTTTTCATGTTCATAATGTTATGCCTGCGATGTTTTAATCAATTTATTCGGTTAGGTCATGCCTTGGAAATAAATTGATAATAGAGCAATGTTTATTATGTTGATCTACGCCTGTGGTTCTATTTTATCATCATGTTCAATTGGGAATTAATGAATAAGTCCATTCATATGTATATGAACTTGGAGTATAACCCGTCATGACAAGTCATGTAGTTTATCATGTTATGTAAGTTTTAGGTTGTGAAATCATATCACATATGTGACCAAATGTTAGATCTACATGTTTATGTGTATATGTTAAACCTATGTCGTATTTCAAGTTCACACTTATTCATATGTTCATGATTGATTTGCAAGTTCACATATATGTAAGTTGATTTAGTCTATGTTGCAAATTCACATATATGTATGTTGGTTTAGTCTATGTTGCAAGTTCACACCTATGATATTCATGTTGATTATTTTGCAAGTACACACCTATGGTGTTCATATTGACTATACCGAGAATGCCAAGTTTACGCCTATGTCATGTTTATGCTAATGAATCGCTTTATGCAAATTTTGTGTATGTTAAATTAGTTTAAGTTTTTAGCCTAATATTATATGTCAAAAAATCATGCGGAAGGAAAATTAGGCTAAGATTGTTAGCCTAATATTTAGACGGGGCAACGTTGGGAAAAATTGGTAATTATAGGAAACTTGGTATGAAACACGCCATGAAACTTGACATGAATCTTGAAACATGAACATTGTTATAACTTGAATCTGGATGTGGGCATGAAACTTGCCTTGAAAACTTGACACGAGCTTGACACGAATCTTGAACATGGAAATGACACTAGATGGAACATGAAAATGGCCAACTCGAGGTTGGGTTGAGTTTGCAGTGTAATTCTGCCCGGAACCGCCCGGCAAATCCAGTTACTGCAAGCAACAAGATCCAATGTGGGTAGTTGGTCATATCGTGCTTCAAATCCGAGGTCAGACTGAGTTGTGGTGTAATTCTGCCCGGAACCGCCCGACATATCCAGTGACCACAACAACAGGTCTAATGTGAGAGGTTGGGGTGCATTAATGAATTAATGCCACATGATAGGGTTAAGTCACGAACTTGAATGACAACACTTAACCAACTTGACATGCTAGACTAATAGGGTTTAAGTCAAGAATTTAAATGAAAACACTTAACCTATTGGACGGAAACCCTAGTTACGCGGTCCATTTCAGCAGTAACCCATTAGATGTATCATGGTACCCTAGAATTAGGCAGGGTGGGGCACGATTACTGGGCTGATTGTAAGCGACCAGAACGACGGCTGTGTTGGTGCGCCAGTGTAGGTTCAGGCGGGCTATGGTCGTGCACGTGGTCCGGAGTTGAAAAAGCAGGCATTGGGTATCCGTAGGTTTATTTGTGCATGCTTGATTCGTGTCGGTGGTTGGCACCATAGGGCTCGATACACCCTATGGTGGACCTAGCACAGGTGACTACATTCGTGATAGGGTCGTATGACACAGACACACGACGAACTAGAACTTGTAGGGAGCCGATCGACTAGTGGATCGTTTCGTTGGACCTAGAAATGGGTCATTTCATGATATTGGGCCAAGGGATCATTTCATGATTAATATAAGGCATGGGTTTGGGATTCTAGTACAATTGATGCAGCGAACCTTGAATATGCGATGCTATACTTTATTTATCATGTTATCTTAGTCTATCTTTCCCATCTTGACAGCATCCTTGTGTTTACTTTCAGTTTATACATGTCATGTTACCTTTATCTGTTTTTATGCTGAAAGTCACTTGGACTTACCAGTCTTTATGACTGACCCATTTTCTTTCGCCTCTTTTTCTTCCATTCCCCCCCAGATTCTCAGGGAGGAAACTCTAGCACTTAGCTTGGATTTCACTTGCTTTCAGTTCAGCTCATGTACGATTTGATCTTGAGCTATGCTATGGCTGCATTTCTGCTACCTTTGGGGAATTAAGCTCCTTTTGTTGTTTCAAGTTTATGCTTCTTTGTTTATGCAAGACAGAATTTGTTGTAATGGAAAATAAACAGAATTTGTTGTAATGGAAAATAATGACTTTGGCTATTTGGTACTTTGAATGAAAAAGGCTTTGACTATTTTGAAAGTAATGAAATTTATCTTTTGATTCTTCCGCTGTTTTATTTATGTTCTGTCTTGTAATATTTCTGTGATTGTTTACCTCGATAACGCTCCTCCAAAACTAGTGCATTCCCTTTGTGAGTGACCCTAGCGGAGGTGGGGTGTTACATTTGGTATCAGAGCAGAAGGTTACCAGACTGGGCAAAAGTTTTTTTTTTAAAAAAAACTTCTAAGACTATTTTCAAAACCGTTTACAAAGAAGCATTTTTTTCAAGAAAAAGTCTTGTTTTATTTAAAGGCTATTCCCCAAAAGCCATTAGCACTATCCTTTGTTTCTCATTTGAATCTCTTCTTTTCCATTTCAGCATGTCTGGGAATCTTAACTTTCTAGAGGGCATGCCAATACCTGGCTGGTTCAGGAGGTACTTAGAGGCTAGGGCCAACGATGCAGGCCCAGCAGATATTCCTCCTCCAGCTGCAGTGATTCCTCCTCCTCCACCCCTCCTCGTGCAATTGCTTTCTCAAAGATCTGTAAAGATTTTAGAGCCATGGGTGGAAAGGATTTCAAGGGAAATGAATCATTCGTAGAAGCGAGGAACTGGCTCAAAGAAACTGAGGATCTGTTCGTTATCTTCGAGGTGGACGATAGGTAGAAAGTACAGTTGGCGGTATGGTTGCTCAAAGACGAAGCTTCCTATTGGTGGGAAGTCACTAACGCTAAAAGACCTGTTGACACATGGATGGACTTCCGGACAAGGTTTGAGATGAAATTCCTCTCGCTGGCTGAACGAAGTTTACAGCTGGAAAAATTCTTATCTCTTAAGCAAGGAAGTATGACGGTCAAGGAGCACGTCAATCATTTCAATCAGCTGGCTCGGTTTGGACTGGACTTAGTGAATACCCCTCATAAGAAGGCTCTCCGCTTTGTCAAAGGATTGAATGAGCCACTTCACAGCTTGGCTATGACCGACGTACCTATGGGGGCTACTTACGAAAAGCTAGTAGACATGGCGCTCTTAAACGAAGAAGACAAGAATGGCAAGAAGGAGGTCAAGGCGAATGAGTCTCCAAACAAGAAGGTAGACTCCAAGAAAGGAGGCAAGAACAACAACAACAATAATGATAACAAGACACGTGAGAAAAGAAAATGCCACTTCTGCGGTATTGAGGGGCATAAAGCCCAGGATTGTAGAAAGAAGAAGATGAAGATGGGAGCAAGCTTCCAGTGTGGTGAAACTGGACATATCAGCAAGAACTGCCCTAAGAATCAAGGGCAAGCCGCGCAAGCAGGACTTTCTAGGGTACATCTTTAACTTCTTCTCCTAGATGCTACGTTTTATCTTGCTTATCTTCTTAATCCTATCTTGAGAACCTTAGGTGGAACCCTTTTGGATGTAAACATGTGATTGAAACATGTTATGGTTGATGTTTGCAAATGGTTGCAAGTGGTCACAAGTGGTTGCTCGTGGTTGCATAACACACATTAGGCACTAGATCGACTCAGACACATTTTCATATTGCATATGCATGAGTGTTTATACTTGTTTGTGGATGAAATTGAATGTGTTATCATGTGGATGTTGCATATGGACGGATGTTTGTGCACACATATTGTGTTAATGTGACTAGGACTATTTGCATACATGTTGGATTCATGACACTAAACATATTTTGCATTAGGAAGATCAATCAAGCCTGATCATTTGCATTAGATAAGGAACATATACACACACTTTCTGCATATGTTCATATGGCATTAGAAATCTTTTAAGGACAACGGTTGCTTATGGATGATGGTTGAGTAGATGGTTGATTGGATGATAGGATGCATTCTTCTTAACTTGAAGATTTCAGGGACGAAATCCTTGAAGGAGGGGAGAATGTAACAACCCGAATTTTAATAACATGTTAAAACCATAAATCAAGGCAGAATTAATTTTTAAAATGAGAATTATGGGAAACGGGTTGCGCCATTGCGTTCATCTCGGAATTTTACATGAAATAGAGTCCGAGTTTTCGAAAATCGGAGTCAGGATGAAGAAGTTATGGCCTGTAGAAGATTCAGCAAATTTCAGACCAGGCAGGTCGACCTGGGGGTCAGGTCGACCATGTGGTCGACCTACCCCCCAGGTCGATCAGTTGGTCGACCTTAGGGTCGACCTACCCCCCAGGTCGACCATTTGGTCGACCTCCCCCCTACAGGTCGACCTGGTCGGCCTGTTTTGACCCAGAACCCATTTTTGAAGACTAGGACGTGTTTTGATGGTCCAGATTTGATTCTAGGGTTAATATAAGGGCCTAAACTAGTTGCTACCCCTATAAATACATCCTAAGACCTAGCCTAATTCATACAAATCATTCTTATACTGCTATGCTGCAAATTTACCTCTTGAATCATGGTCGCCGCCTCCAAATTAAAGCTTAAGCATTCAAACTCGATTCAAATCAAAGATCAACGCTTCTACAACAATTCAAGAGAATAGATCAGCAACACCGCAACGTTCCACGATAAATTTCTAGAATTGACTTCTGCATCTAAATTTCTTAGACCACGATCTGTAAGTTCTAGTTACTTTTAGATAAAAACTATAAACTTAATATGAGCATGTTATAAATTGGAATTAATCTATGTATGATTCATATCTATTCTTGTTTTCTTCTTGGATCTTGACTTTTGGGAATATTGCCTATGACGTTTAAACTTTTGTTAATGGCATAAGACTATGCCTATGACTATGAACATAAGACTATGACTACGCCTATGACTGTGAACATAAGACCATGACTATGCCTAAGACTGTGAACATAAGACCATGACTATGCCTAAGACTGTGAACATAAGACTATGCCTATGACTATGACGGTGAACATAAGACTATGCCTATGACTAAGACGGTGAACATAAGACTATGCCTATGACTGTGAATATAAGACTATTGCCTATAACTATGACAAGGACAATTATGACTAATCACCTATGATTCATGACCATGAGGTTATTGCCTAGAATTATGACTATGAAATTGGATCTAAGCTTGATTTTCTATTCAGACCTATTTTCTTTATTTGTCTTGATTTTGGGGATTTTTCTGTTTAAGTTAGATCTATCCGTGTTCTTGAATCTAGATTATTATTCAAACCTTTTTCATGTTCATAATGTTATGCCTGCAATGTTTTAATCAATTTATTCAGTTAGGTCATGCCTTGGAAATAAATTGATAATAGAGCAATGTTTATTATGTTGATCTATGCCTGTGGTTCTATTTTATCATCATGTTGAATTGGGAATTAATGAATAAGTCCATTCATATGTATATGAGCTTGGAGTATAACCCGTTATGACAAGTCGTGTAGTTTATCATGTTATGCAAGTTTTAGGTTGTGAAATCATATCACATATGTGACCAAATGTTAGATCTACATGTTTGTGTGTATATGTTAAACCTATGTCATATTTCAAGTTCACACTTATTCATATGTTCGTGATTGATTTGCAAGTTTACATATATGTAAGTTGATTTAGTCTATGTTGCAGATTCACACACACACACACACACACACATACACACACACATATATATATATATGTTGGTCTAGTCTATATTGCAAGTTCACACCTATGATATTCATGTTGATTATTTTGCAAGTACACACCTACGGTGTTCATATTGACTATACCGAGAATGCCAAGTTTACACCTATGTCATGTTTATGCTAATGAATCGCTTTATGCAAATTTTGTGTACGTTAAATTAGGCTAAGTTTTTAGCCTAATATTATATGTCAAAAATCATGCGGACGGAAAATTAGGCTAAGATTGTTAGCCTAATATTTAGACGGGGTAACGTTAGGAAAAATTAGTAATTATAGGAAACTTGGTATGAAACTCGCCATGAAACTTGACATGAATCTTGAAACATGAACATTGTTATAACTTGAATCTGGATGTGGCATGAAACTTGCCTTGAAAACTTGACACGAACTTGACATGAATCTTGAACATGGACATGACACTAGAAGGAACATGAAAATGGCCAACTCGAGGTTGGGTTGAGTTTGCAGTGTAATTCTACCTGGAACCGCCCAGCAAATCCAGTTACTGCAAACAACAGAATCCAATGTTGGTAGTTGGTCATATCGCGCTTGAAACCCGAGGTCAGACTAAGTTGTGGTGTAATTCTGCCCGGAACCGCCCGGCATATCCAGTGACCACAACAACAGGTCTGTTGGGAGAGGTTGGGGTGCATTAATGAATTAATGCCACATGATATGGTTAAGTCACGGACTTGAATGACAACACTTAACCAACTTGACATGCTAGACTGATAGGGGTTAAGTCACGAATTAAATGACAACACTTAACCTATTGGACGGAAAACCTAGTTACACGGTCCATTTCACAAGTAACCCATTAGATGTATCATGGTACCGTGGAACTAGGCAGGGTGGGGCACGATTACTGGGCTGATTGTAAGCGACCAAAACGACGGCTGTGTTGGTGCGCCAGTGTAGGTTCAGGCGGGCTATGGTCGTGCACGTGGTCCGGAGTTGAAAAAGCAGGCATTGGACATCAGTAGGTTTATCTGTGCATGCTTGATTCGTGTCGGTGGTTGGCACCATAGGGCTTGATACACCCTATGGTGGACCTAGCACAGGTGACTACATTCGTGATAGGGCCGTATGACACAGACACACGACGAGCTAGAACTTGTAGGGAGCCGATCGACTAGTGGATCGTTTCGTTGGACCTAGAAATGGGTCATTTCATGATATTGGGCCAAGGGATCATTTCATGATTAATATAAGACATGGGTTCGGGATTCTAGTATAGTTGATGCAACGAACCTTGAATATGCGATGCTATACTTTATTTATACTTGATTTATCATGTTATCTTAGTCTATCTTACCCATCTTGACAGCATCCTTATGTTTACTTTCAATTTATTCATGTCATGTTACCTTTATCTGTTTTTATGCTGAAAGTCACTTGGACTTACCAGTCTTTATGACTGACCCGTTTTCTTTCGCCTCTTTTTCTTCCGTTCCCCCTCCCCCAGGTTCTCAGGGAGGAAACTATAGCACTTAGCTTGGATTTCACTTGCTTTTGGTTCAACTCATGTATGGTTTGATCTTGAGCTATGCTATGGCTGCATTTCTGATACCTTTGGGGAATTAAGCTCCTTTTGTTGTTTAAAGTTTATGCTTCTTTGTTTATGCAAGATAGAATTTGTTGTAATGGAAAATAATGACTTCGGCTATTTGGTAGTTTGAATGAAAAAGGCTTTGACTATTTTGAAAGTAATGAAATTTATCTTTTGATTCTTCCGCTGTTTTATTTATGTTCTGTCTTGTAATATTTATGTGATTATTTACCCCAATAACGCTCCTCCAAAACTAGTGCATTCCCTTTGTGAGTGACCCTAGCGGAGGTGGGGTGTTACATCGTGGCTCCAAGCTCCTCGCGGCTCGTGACGCTGCATCGGTTTGTGGAGGCGATGGTGCTCCGGCTCGAGACAGTTCGTGGATCCATCAATCACTCGGTTCGTGGTCGAGCTCGATCGGGTCGTGGTCTTTCATGTGACTCACGAGTGGGCGGTTGGTGGTAGTGGGTACTTCGTGATTGGGGTTGGCTCGTGATGCTTGTTCACGAACAGATAGGGTCTGACCAATTTCTGCAACTTTTCCAACAAGCTATTTAGTGTTTTCGACCATTCTAACTTTACTAAGCAATCACAAAGCATACCATACAGTAATTACAACATGTATAATTAACCATAAACACCAAAACAACAATTTAACATGTCAGTATGGATCAAACATACGCAAAACCATGATTTTCCCCTTAATCCTCTTTATCATGTTTTAACTATAGGATTAGCCAAATATGTCCAAATTAACCCAAATTTCTAACAAAGGCATAAAATAATATTTTAGAATATCTACATATTTTTCCGGATTTTTATGATGCATAATTTCGCTAATTATCACTAATCACCCCTAATTATCCGTAATTAGTGCAAAAACATGCTAATCACTCAACTTAGCCACAAATAAATCTCAGATCTGAAAATATCTCTGATTATGTTCGAATCCCAGTGCAACACAACAGCTCTACTTCCAATTTGATGTTAATTTCCCTTGATTTGATGTTGATTAGCTTAATAAGTGATTAGAAAGTGGTTAAAAGGTGATCTGGGAGTTGGAGGCCATTGCTAGGGTTAGAGAAAGGTAAATGGCGGCTAGAAAAATGAATAATATTGATTTCCCTAACCCTATCAGCCCTCCCATAACCTAATCCTGAAACGGGTTGTGGGCTTAGCTGTTAATCACCCGGTTAAGCCCAATTATGCTTTTTTCACCTTCCAAACCTTGTTTCAGCCATATCACCCAAACGATAAGTCCGTTTGATTAATGTGACCACTCGACGGAAAGGTAAACCATCATATGAATCCAATGGAAGTGAATTCAAGTCAAAACTCCTTGCCAATCAAAAGTTAAAACCAAAACAAGATTCGCTAGGGCTAAAACGGTCATTTAAAATTCGGCAAAAATTGTGAACATGGGAAATGACCCCGATAGTCGTTTCCCAAAGTTACACGACCATACGACTTTGTATGAGAATGAAATAAATAATCTACGATCCTCCGGTACGTAGAATGCGGGTCCTGACACTCTCCCCCCAAGATATTTCGCCCCCGAAATTCCTTAACCAAAACATAATATGGTGTCCCGCACGCTTATCAGCCATTTACAAACAATCAAACATACATAACAACACAACAAGCCTATCCTAGAATGCAATTAACTAAGAAGGGAATAACTATATCGCAATTAAAACCTTACCAGGCAAAGAGTTATGGATACGACTTCCTTATGCTTTCCTCGGTTTCTCAAGTACAGTCATTTTCATTATCACCCCATTGGACCTTGACTAGTTCCACCGTCTTCCTTCAACGTTGTTTCGTATCGTGTCAGACAATACGAATCGTCCTGCTGCTCCCAACTGCCTCGGATTCTACCTCGATATTGTCCAACTGATCTGGTGAAATAGTCATATCCGAATCATGCATGGACTTCCTTAACTGGGAAACATGAAATACGTTGTGCACTCCCGCCAACTTGTCTGGTAATCCAACTTTGTATGCTAAATTCCTAACTTGTTCGAGAACAGGAAATGGACCAACGAACCTTGGTGCCAACTTACCTCTCCTACCAAATCGAATCACACTATTTAATGGAGAAATCTTGACGAACACTAAGTCGCCAACGGAGAATTTCAAATCTCTTCGCCTTTTATCAGCGTAACTTTTCTACCTATCTTGGGCAACCTTCATTCGCTGTTGAAAAACCTTTATCTTATCTGACGTTTCTCTTATTACATCTTGCCCAAGCACAAACTTCTCACTAGTCTCCAACCAACACGATGGTGAGTTCATGGTCTCCCATACAAAGCTTCAAATGGAGCCATACCAATACTGGACTAATAACTATTGTTATATGCGAACTCAACCAGATGCAAATGATCATCCCATGATCCACCAAAATCCAATATACAAGTTCTCAAGAGATCCTCTAATACACGATTCACCCTCTCTGATTGACTGTCGGTTTGAGGATGGTACACGGTACTGAGATGTAACTCTGACCCTAAAGCCTCCTGTAAGCTCTTCCAAACCCACTAGTAAATAATGGATCTCGGTCACTCACAATACCTTTAGGTACTCCATGAAATCTCACTACTCACTTCATATATAGTTCTGCTAACTTAACTGTTGTTCTATTCGACTTGACTGGTAAAAACCTTGCACTTTTGGTCAATCGATCCACAATCACCCAAATACTATCATGATCCAGTCTAGTCCTTGGTAAACCATCAATAAAATTCATTGAGACTTGTTCCCATTTCCATTATGGAATTTCCAATGGTTGTAACAAACCACTAGGATTGATTTGCTCGGCTTTAACTACCTGGCAATTCGTGCACTTAGATATAAACTTTCCAATGTCTCTCTTCATCCCTTCCCAGTAGTAAGTCTACTTCATGTCTCGATACATTTTGTTATCACCAGGATGTATAGTCAGTTTCGAGTGATGACACTCTTTAAGTACTTCATCTCTCAATCCATTAATGTTGGGTACAACCAGTGTCCCATTCTTTTGAAGCCATCCCTCTCTATCAAGTCCGTACTTGTTCATTCTCTCGCCGTCGATACCCTTCTCCACCTCTGGGATGATTTGCAATTGGTTAGGATCGTCCCTCTGACTAGAACAAATCCGCTCAATCAAAGTCGATCTGATCATCAAACTTGCTAACATTTCTGGATCTAATTCACACTTAGGTCTGAAATCATATCCTGTGATATACTCTAGTTGCTTCCATTCCAGAACATAGCCCCTAAACTGGCATGTCTCCTACTCAACGCATCAGCTACCGCATTGCCCTTCCCGGGTGTGTATGTGATATCGAAATATACGAAGGCAAGAACTCTAACCATCTCTGTTCATGAAGATTCAAATCCTTCTAGGAGAAAAGATACTTTAATGTCTTATGATCGGTAAACAACTCGAATCTTCCTCCCAAGAGATAATGTCTCCACATCTTCAACGCGAATACGATCGCTGCCAATTCCAAATCATAGGTTGGATATATTTTCTCATGCGGTTTCAGTTGCCAACTAGCATAAGCTATAACCCTACCTCCTTGCATCAGTACAACACCTAGTCCGGTACCACAGGCATCCGTGTATACCATCATCTCTTCATTCCCTTTAGGAATAACTAACACTGGTGCGCACGTTAACTTTTCCTTTAGGCTCTTAAATGCATTCTTACACCTTTCGTCCCAAGCAAAAAATTGATTCTTCTTGGTCAACTGAGTTAATGATGCCTCTATCTTGGAGAAGTCTTGGATAAGCCTACGATAATATCCAGCTAACCCCAAGAAAGTTCTCATGTTCGTTGCATTCTTGGGCGTAGACCAATCTTATACCGTTGCCACCTTCGCAAGGTCCACGAAAAATACCATTTTCTGATATAACATGGCCTAAGAATCTCTCTTCCCAACTCCAGAAGTGACACTTAGAAAATTTTTCTTTCAATTGGTGTTTCGTCAACACCTCCATCTCTGTCCTCAAATGCTCCTTGTGTTCTTCATCCGTCCTCGAGTAAACCAAGATATCATCCAAAAAAACAAGAACAAACTTAATCAATTGATCCCTGAACACCCTATTCATAAGATCCACAAAATATGTTGGTGCATTGGTCAACCCGAATGGCATGATCAACCGCTCATAAAATCCAGACGGCCTCCGAAAAGCTGTTTTAGCAATACTTTCAGCTGCTACTCAGAGCTGATGAAAACCTGTCGCGAGATCCAACTGGGAGAACACTCTTGCTCCACTCAACTGATCAAACAAATTGTAGACATCCACGGAAGAGGATACTTATTCTTCCTCGTCACTTTTTTCAAATCGCGGTAGTCTACACATAATCGAAGGGAACGTCGGCCTTCGTAGCAGACACAATTGGTGCTCCCCACTCGGAAACACTTCTTCTGATAAATCCCTTCTACAAAAGAACAATTACTTGCACCCCGATCTCTCGCTGCTCCCTCGGCGCCATACGACGAAGTGGCGTCACTATAGGTCTAACATCTTTCACTAAATCTATCTGAAACTTAGTCTCTCGGTGTGGTGGAAGTCCGGCCACTTCCCCGAAGATGTCCGGATACTCGCCAGCAATAGGCACATCTGACAACTCATCATGCATGATGTCGAGAGAATTTAGAAAACTAGCCATTATCCCATCACCAGGTAGGTAATCAAACAGTACCCTTCGCCCATCATTTGCTCTAATGGTCACCGAAGACCCCTCACAGTCCACCACCACCCTATACCTTTGGAGCCAATTGACTCCCAAAATAATGCCAAACCCAGTAAACCCCAAAACAAAGCAATCGAAAAAGAACATGCATCCATGAATCGATAAGAGAAAATTAAGACAAATCATACTAAGGCTAATCGAACCACCAATCGGTTCGTCACAACTAAAGGTCTATCGACAATTTCAGGTTCCAACCCCAGCCTATCTACCAGGTCACTAGATGTGAAGGAATGGGAAGCCCTGGTATCAAACAATACTCGAACAAGAACATCATAAGCAGAAAGCATACCTTGAATAACGACACTTTTTCCTTTCTCCGCTGTAGTTGGGGCATTTGATGAGGAAGGAACAACGTTGATAGCATATGCTTTCGCAGTTTGCTTCTCTTTAGAAGGTTGTGGACATTTACCCTTGTGATTCCCCTTGGCCACAATTGAAGCACTTCCTGTCCGCTGGCTTTGCTCGACATTCTTTGGCATAGTATCCCTTCTTGCCACAACTATAGCACTCAACATCTTTCTTATTATTCTTTTTCTGACCATCCTTAGCTTGGTTTTGTTTCCTCTTATTCTACGAATTATTCTTGCCTCCACCGCTTGCCTGCGGCTTTGGCATCCCTGAAGATGTAATAGCAACCTCAGTTTCCGACTTAGGGTAAAGGCTCTCTGACCTCAATGCCTTTCCCACTATAGATTCGAAGGTCTCATCGATGTGGTTTATAAGTCTTTCCCCCAAATACTCATCTAAGCCGGTTATGAACTTCTCATTCTTCTTCTCGGCAGTATCAATAACAGATAATTCATACTTCGATAAAGTATCAAACTCAACAATATATTTCGCGATTGCCCTACCATTCTGCTTAAATTCCAAGAATTTCCTGAACAACTCCGATTTCTGAGCAGCTGGAATAAACTTGTCACTGAAGTGAGTTTTAAACTGATTCCAAGTAACTTGATCCTCAGGAGTAGCTGCTTTAATAGCATTCCACTAACTCATCGCCCATCCTTGAAGCTGACGCGATGCTAGCTTTCTCTTCATTGCATCATCGATCCCTAAATCCTCGAAACTATCAAGCCAATCTTGAACATCCATAGCCGATTCCGTTCTGTGGAACAGCTTTCCACCAAGGCTAGTATAATCCTTATTAAGCTTAGCGAAATCGGCTCTATGCACCTGCACCATTGCACAACTGACGTTAGCAGCATTAGGAACTGCTCCCTGAACATCCCAAAGCATCTCTCGCATGAGAGTAGTAAACATCGTCCTCATGTCAGGGACATTCCCATTGTTGGCCCCTGAACCCGTACTCCTCGTATATCAGCTTCAATCTGTAATGAGAAAACGATTAACCATCTCTATAGTGGTGCCCATGCAGTGTGACTTCATCCCAAGATATATTAATAGTATATACATATATATAGTTTTTGAAAACCAAAATATCACAAATACGCGCTCTCATATATGTATGCTATCTCTCCCTGATGTCTTCCCCTACGATAAACTACGCAGCCTAGAGCTCTGATACCAAGTGTAACGACCCACCCCGCACCAGCCGACATTTCCCTAGAAATACACTGTGCGAATATCCAACTAGCATGGGGTGGTCGTCAAAAGAAAGGAATTTGAAACTATGAATCACCAAAGAGCCCGTTGAATATCTCACAGTGCATGGAATAAAATATAATAATAACATACTTGACATAAAACAGGCGAGACAATGCATAAGCTGAAAACTAAACCATCATAGCAGCGGAATCCAAAATACAGCTTATGATCCAAACCGTCATCATTACAACTTCACAATACTGTCTCCAAAGCAAAATAGAAAAGGTACACTACTAATGCCCGTAGCAGTGACCATCAACAACACAGGGAGAATATACGTAAATAGCACGTGGAAGCCTCCTGCTCATCTCCAGATAGCTACTCGCGCACATCCACCTAACCTGTCTCTAGTTTGCTCGTTTAGGAGCACCCAAAGTAATAAGAAGAGACATAAAACTCTGGGTCAGACGAAAGTCTGGTGTGAGCGATAGCAAGACTATAATTGGCTAAACAATAACAGGTATAGTAAATCATACCTGAACCTGGACCTGCAACCAAAGAGTCAGCACAACAAGATGTACAATACTCTAAGGTAACACTAATATAACGTGCAAAATGGGAGTGTGCATGTCACGGTGAGAGAAAACATCAAACATAGCAATCATCCTCACACCTCGCACTCAGTGCGTAAAGCATACGATATCCGCCGCTTTGGTCACCAGAACCATTTGGGGGCTACAATAGAGCCCAGCTCCGGATATCCTTTACTACGACCACTTTTTTCCTTGGGGGTCTTAATGGAACTTAGCTCCATAAACCTTTGACCCCACCACACTTGTCCATAGCCAATGCCCCTTCCATTATAGTGAATGAAAGCTATAAATGTCGATAACCCTTTTGCACACGTCCCGTAGCAAAGTCCTACTCATAAAGTTAATTCGTTGGTTCCCATCTGGATCCTGAGTACTAACTTCTCATTTGAACTACCTTTACATCTTGGGTTTTGGTCATTATCCCGTTCGCACTTCAGTTTCCATTCGGTTTGCGATACACAAGGCTCACTGTTCATGGTCATCTCCCGCTCGTGGGTCCTGTTCCGGTTCGTGGCCCTCCCTTCTTGGACTGGCTCGTGGTTCGTGACAGTGGGTCGTGGCTCCAAGCACCTGGCGGTTCATGATACTGCATCGGTTCGTGGAGGCAATGGTGCCCTGGCTCGAGACGGCTCGTGGATCCCTCCATCACTCGGTTCGTAGTCGAGCTCGATCGGGTCGTGGTCCTTCATGCGACTCGCAAGCGGGCGGTTCATGGTAGTGGGTACTTCACGAGTGGGGTCGGCTCGTAATGCTTGTTCACGAACGGGTCGGGTCTGACCAATTTTTGCAACTTTTCCAGCAAGCTATTTACGCTCTACGACGGCGTTTTCGACCATTCTAACTCTATTAAGCAATCACAAAGCATACCATACAGTAATAGCAAAATGTATAATCAACCATAAACACCAAAAAAACAATTTAACATGTCGATATGGATCAAACATACCCAAAACCATGATTTTCCCTTTAATCCCCTTTATCATGTTTTAACTATAGGATTAGGCTTTGCTCAAAAAACTATAGGATTAGCCAAATATGTCCAAATTAACCCAAATTTCTAACAGAGACATAAAATAATATTTAGAATTTCAACATTTTTTTTTAGATTTTTATGATGCATAATTTCGCTAATTATCACTAATCACCCCTAATTAGCCGTAATTAGTGTAAAAACATGTTAATCACTCACTTTAGCCATAAATAAATCTCAGATCTAAAAATATCTCTGATTTGGTTTGAATTCCAATGCAACACAGCAGCTCTACTTCCAATTTGATGTTAATTTGCCTTAATTTGATGTTGATTAGCTTAATATGTGATTAGATAGTGATTAAAAGGTGATTTGGGAGTTGGAGGCCATTGCTAGGGTTAGAGGAATGTAAATGACGACTAGAAAAATGAATAAAACTGATTTCCCAAACCTTATCAGCCCTCCCATAACCCTTATCCTGAAATGGGTTGCGGGCTTAGTTGCTAATCACCCGGATAAGCCCAATTATGTTGTTTTTCACCTTCCAAACCTTGTTTCAGCCATATCTCATAAACGGTAAGTCTGTTTGATTAATGTGACCACTCTACGGAAAGGTAAACCATCATCTGAATCCAATGGAAGTGATATCAGGTCAAAACTCCTTACTAGTCAAAAGTTATAGGTGAAACAAGATTCGCTAGGGGTAAATGGTCATTTAAAATTCAACAAAAAATGTGAGCATGGGAAATGACCCCAATAGTCGTTCCCCAAATTTACACGACCATACGACTTCGTATGAGAATGAAATAAATATTCTACGATCCTCCGATGCATAGAATGCGGGTCGTTACATGCACGCTCATACAATGATCAAACCTCCACCAACTAATATTTGGCTAATAGCTACTAGAGCTTCTCCAACGTTGGGTCATCATACGGTTTTTTCTTATGTGACTATATATCTTACAATAAAATTACATGTAATATTCCACATATTTTTTTTATGACTTTTGCATGAGACTAAAATTTTGATAACTATGACTATATGTGTAACGATACAGATTTCGCCCGACCCGATCGATCGCTAAATCAACCAAGACCATTCAAAACCCGAATACGCTAACTCTGGGAATACAACACATCAGAACAAATAACAGAAGACTTTTATAAACATTATAATAATGTTACATCAGAGTACAGAATATCAGAGTACATCGAAATAATAATACAACGGAAAATAATTTACAATAATCTAATACAATAAAAGATATTTTTATTCTAAATAAACATTTTTAGTAAAAATGATCTTTTTATTCTAAATAAACATTTTTGAACAAAATTGAAAATTTTATTCTAATTAAACATGTTTGACACATTTTTAACAAAACTGACATTTTAATAGAAATAGCATTTTGCTATGAAATGTTACCTTGAAATAAAAATACCATTTTAAATGTTACATCAAAATAAAGATACTAGTTTGTTATAGAATGTGGCATTAGAAACATGTAGAACTTGTCATGTTAATAAAAAGAATCATTTTTATTTGGAATGTTATATTAGATTGAAAGAATCATTTTTATTTGAGATATTGTATTAGATTATTGTAAATTATTTTCCCCTGTATTATTATTTCGATGTACTCTGATATTCTGTAGTCTGATGTAACATTATTATAATGTTTATAAAAGTCTTCTGTTATTTGTTTTGATGTGTTGTATTCCTAGAGTTACCGTATTCGGGTTTTGAATGGTCTTGGTCGATTTAGCGATCGATCGGGTTGGGCGAAATCCGTATCGTTACAATATGTATTCCGGTTATGCATCAAGAGGGAGCCCACAATACCGACTCAATGGGGTATCTCATCTTTTACATGGTGTTAACCACTTAACGACAGTGCAATACCTTTTATTGTATGTGTCGGGATCCAACAACACAACATCTCATTGCATCCTTTGTGAATACTAGGAAACTCCCATTGTGTCGGGCCACATGTATCATTAGGCATCAGTCAACATTGTGCATCTATTGTTTAACCTTATGTGGGTGCAATTTGCAATAGAATCGTTGCTAATCGAAATACTGATCCCTGATGGATAAATAGCATTTACCTAGACATTAACATCCTAGTGTTATCTCATAGGAAATTGACTTCCCTACTCCTAACATCCATAAATATAATACATATTATATGTGCACTATTATTTATTTAACTTGTGACCTATGTCGTAGGCTAAGGTTCAGAATGCACTCTAAAACGCTAACCGATCTATCACCCTAACAAGTACAGTCGACTGGTAGCGATGAAATTTCTTAGATTAATATGTTTGATCTCAAATCTTTACATTAAGCCCATAGTTTCTATACTGTAATAGGTACTGTGGACCCTAAATTTGTGAAATTAAAGCTATATTTGTCTAAGCCCATAACCAGTTTAGTGTAATCAATTTAACATATGGATTTACATTAAAATTAACATGTATATGAGATCAATATACAAATTGTTTGATATTATACTTGATTAAAAAATAGAGTTTGACATAAATTAGCTTTCATTAGCAAATTGCATCGATTTATTTTATTTTTCTAACTCAGAATATAACAATATGACTCTTAATCTAGTATCTAACAACCAAGATCAGATAGAATATACGAAAATTAAGTATGTATAAAATCACCTTATTATAAATGTACTCACTCACCTCAGGCTAAAGTATTCTTTTTTAAATATCATTAGATAACTCCCCATTCATTAACTCTTGTTTTGATTTGATCTCGTCGGAGTTCTTTATTTTTGTTTTTTCTTACTTCGTATAATTTTACAAATTGAGGGGAAAAGAATTTAATAGAGTTTTGGTGAACAAACTAATTTCTGATGAATCGGGGTTTAGGTTAGCTATGAATTTACGGGTGTTTATAGTATCCATCACTGATCAATTGGTGGAAATTTTTTATTTATGTCCGCAATTTAAAACATTTACTTTGTATCCAACTAATTATACAGATTAAATCTAGGTCACTCATCGCTCAAATTCTTCTCCTCGACACAACTACCGCTATTCAGTGAAGCATTTTGTTTTAGAATATTTTAATTTTTAAGGTTACTTAATGCTGATTCCAATTTTTAAAACGTAAAAAACTTTTCTATACTAACTCCAATTTTAAGATGTTACATATAAAAATCATCCAGAAAATCACTAGAATGTGGCAGTGCAAGATTCGTAGCTAGGCTCATCTATAAAAATAAATAAAAAATCATTTTTCCCTTTATTGTATTTCAATTTTAATTCTTTTATTAAACTTCTGCTTAAATTTCTAGGCTGTTGCATTCTTCTATTGGAAAATAATTTCGTCCTCAGAATCTTTAAGGATGGGAAAATGTAACTCATTCATGTAAAAATCCATAAATACGACCATCTACACGTCCACCCACTAGCAATCATTGTCCATAGTTATATATATCGAATAGAATGGATATGACCCTATACAAATGCAAAGAGCAGACGATCTCCTGATCGAGTCAACCCATTATTATGCAAGTGCATATGCCATAAATCTAAGATGCATGCAACATTCTATTTGAATGTTCTGGGAACTCTATATGTACGCGCAACCATGTAATCAACATGCAGCAACCATATGCATATAACTAAAATTTTATAAATTTTCTCAATTATAACTTACTATATTATAATTATATGAAATATGAAAATGGAATTTTTACATGATATATATTGAAATCATAAGTAACATACATATATATATATATATTATAAAGTCAAAAATTAATACATTGAATTCTTACATGAATTAAATCAAATTTCCATTTATATATCATGTAACATATATAATATTAAGTTAAAAATTTATATTATATATGTTACTTATTATTATATATGTAAGAATTTTTGACTTTATATTATATATGTTCAGTATATATGTTACTTTTTAGTAAAGCTTAAATCTATTTATCATATAAATTATCGTATAAATTCATACACAAAATATTTTATAGTCATGCTAATACATATTAAAGTCATGGAAAAAATTTAAAAACAAATTTATAAATATATAAATTAAAGTAAAAAAATTTAAAAACAACAATTTTTATTTCTTTAAGTTATCAAATTTTGTATACTAAATATTTAAAATTTCAAAACCCTCATCTAAATTTTTGGTGGAAGTTCAAATTTTAAATTTTCATTTAGACAATTTTTTTTTTGATTTTAAATAATTATCATTCAATTTTATTAGTATATGTATATATTTGAAAGTTTAAAAATGGAAAAATTATCTAGAATTATGCACAAGACTGGATCATTATTTAAATAAAAATATATTATTTTTTTATTTATTTCTGTATATACTCTTCACACACATATATATGTGTACAAAGATATGTAAGTATCTAGCATATATGTATTCAAAGAAGTACATACATATATATGTACCATTTTTGACTTTATAACGAAAAATTTACATCTTATTTTAAATGATATAAACATGTTCATATATTTATTAATATATACATTCTAGTAATATTACATATTTATGTCCATATATGAATATTTACATATTTATATAAAATAATATACGAATAAAATCTTAATTTATGTGTATATTGAAATAATTTATTATAAAAGCAAGAATAGAAAAATACATACATTTGGATTATCTATTAGCATATTGGATGGGATGTATCTACTACACATAACCTTTAACATTTATATTTGGGCATGTTATACCTTGTATAAATTTATTACACTTGCACACACTTATATATGTGTATATGATACATATTTGTATTCCATATAATAGAAAAATAAATTATACAATATAAATTTGTAAATTTTAGTAAATAAACGATTTTATTTAAATACTGTTTGAAAATATTCTAAATAAATCAAATTTCATGGGCCCATACAATAAGTTCAATTCCCCAACATCTTCCACTGTGAGTTGACCCAGTTCCAATAGTCACCAATTCCAATGCTAGCCAACACCTCCTCATCAATTATGATAAGAGAATGTTGACTTACTTTCTTAATAATTACACTTTTTGTCTTCATGTTTCTAAAAGAAGCAAGAAATATGATGTAAGAAAAACAACAGCATACACTAATGACAACCAGAGTTATGGTGCTATCCTTCTAGTGTAAGAGTTGATATAGTTTGTTTGCTACAACGCCACCTGAACACTTAGAAATTACGTCAAAGATAAAGGCTAAGTCCCAAGACTTAAAGATAAATTTGAGACCAACACCTGCATTTCCTCTAAGAAGATGGAAATTGAAGGACGAAAATAAACAATAATTGATGACTTATTTATAGTGGTATATATTTGCTCTACGCCCATTATCGATCAATCTTTTACTAGTTTGGTCGAGAAGACTGATATTGTTTTGATATCCATTTTATATCTTGGTACAAAATTTAGGCTCAAAATCTTTTAAGGGAAATAAAAACGAAGTAATAGCCTAGAAGAGACTAGTTGCATTCAGCTTTATCCCTATCTTGGTAGAATGAACATATTCATAACAGTATAAGACATCAACCATTAGTGGAGAGTTTTGACATATTAAAACAGAGGGTTTCAATGATGATATTGTTGTAATCCAATAAATTTTTGAGTGAGATGGACTAATGTGGATGGAGTGCATAGCTAACTTTACATTTTTCTTGGAAGCTCTATTTGTGACACCCTGCAATTTTAGTAATTAAATAATAAAATAAAATTGTAAAATTATCCGAATTTGGTCACGGGGCAAGCACCATTGTGTCCGTGGAGATTTTCTAATCAATTAGACCTATAGTTTACAGAAGGCGGATTTAAAACAAAAGTGTTATTATATAAAGAATTTCAAAAACAGAATGAAAAAATTAAAAACTAGGGGGTCAGACCCCTACGTTACTTGGGTTAACCCAAAAACGCGGGTGGACTGACCCACTATGTTTCCCAAGCGCAATAACATCCATGTCGAGAGCATGATGATTTTTCTTAAGTATGACGTGTTGTGGCTTCATATTATTAGCTAATTTTGAAATTTAGACTGCCAAGACGAGTTCTTATTGGCTAAATTACATGACTGGCCTAGATTTAATCTAGGAATCTAATGGTTTAAAATCCTTAGACTAACCTATAAATAGATCCTTAGGCCTAGCTAATTCCTCATAACAGAATCTTTTCGGCTCCATATTCTTTCTTTTTAAGACGAACCTGACCTAAATTTTTATTACGGAGAAGGTTTATAAAAATAAATATTTATAGTTCTATTTGAGGCGGGATCTGCAAAGCCAAGGAATAAAGTCCAGGATTACAGGGGGTTGGAGTCAAATTATATCTTTTTAATAATGGTATATAGTATTGTTTAAATCTTGTTAATATTTAGTATTGTTAATTTAGAAATATTTGTAGTAGTGTATATCACCTTGTACTTAGGTATATATTATTAGGGTTATTTATAGTAGTTTAGTTCCTACTCTACTTAAATTTAACATAAGTTTAGTCAGGATTATTTATAGTAAATTTGTAATTATGCTATAAATTTGGGGAACTTGTACGTATATACAGAAGTTAATTGTTTAGAATTGACCTTGAATAATATAAGTACTGTTAGGACAAAATAATGAAAATTAATTGTGTTACACTTAAAGTAATTATGTTAAACTTGGTATATAAACTAAGAAAGGAAATTAAAACATACCTATTAAAATTGCAAGTTAGGAATACTCCAGATTGGTTGGTTAAGAAAACTAATATATTTCCATAATTTGAGTTGACAGTAAAGCAACAAATATAATTGCAATTATAAAAGAAAAAGGAATGGATTAGCGTGAAATATGGATTTTGTGGTATTCCATGCTATCCACTAGCTTAGAGATAATTAAAAGAAATATCTCAGAATTATGGATTTCTATCTATTGGGTTGCCTTATATTAGATTATGGAAATAAATTTCAGTATATTATCAGTAACCAACCAATTAGGAACAAGTATAAGTTCATAAAGATAAAACTTACAAATATGGCAAGTAGCGCAACATAACTGAAAGACGTTATGAGAAGAAAAGGACAAAAGAATCAAGTTAAGATACTTGATATTCAGGAAGGAATGTAACCTATTATGATCAAAGTAGAGTATAATAAGTTCAGGCTTGGAACTTAGTAAACAGGTTGGGCTCAGATCTAGGATTAAGCAAAAAAAGAAAGAAAGATGGATTAAGAGATTTTGAATATTTGCAAAAGAAATTATAACACGAGGTTCTAACTAAAAAGAAGAAAATGAAGAAGAAGATAAGAAAGGCTTACTATAAATAAAATTTACATTTGGGATTTAGTTTAATAAGTACGTAATAGTAGTGGTCCGCTCTGGCAGCAATTGATGATTGAGGAAAATAATAACCAATAAAGTTAATAAGTAAGGTTCAAATTAGATGGAATTGAATAGATAAGGATAATCAGTGTTTTAATGAAAAAAAAGAAAAGTAAGCTAAAAGTATAATGAAAGATTAAACACAGAATCTAATAAAATAGTGAGATGCATTTGTAGTAGTTCGTATGGTGTCTGGATGGAGGGCCCAACGAAACAAATAATCATAGATAGTTGGAGCACTTCCAATATGTTATTTAGCAAGGATGGTGGAAAGTTCGAGACTTCTATGGGACGTGAAGATACTCTACGATGACCCTTTGGGGGTAAGCCTAATGATGATACACTTCTAGAGGCAGGTCTGTAGCAGTTCCATCAAGAGTGTACGTTTTGGCTGTATTTATGGAGTCTGGATTGAGGCTGCCGAAAGACAGATGGATAACTTTATTATTTTGCGGTTTCCTCAACTCTAAGATCAGGCTTCATGGTCAGGACAAAATAAGGATGGTAATCGTTTGGACATCTGTCATCATCAACCATACCGAGTATGAGAAAGACTGGAGCTAAACCAACAGACCGGTGGTCTTTCACTATCGAGACATTGAAACAATGCCAATAGATGTTCAGATTGTTTAATGTAGGACACAGTCACTTAGATCTAGATTGTTCTTTCAATTAGTTGAGGCGGCTTCTTAGAGCAATATCCATGGAGAAAGAGGTAGATCAAATTGAATACTTGGATTGTAGGCCTAACGATGTTGGCATAAGGAAGCTATCCATTACAGATATAGAAATTCTCGTCCAATTTTTGTAACAACCCGTATTTTCATAACATGTTATAACCATAAATCTAGGCAGAATTAAATTTTAAAATAAGAACCAAGGGAAACGAGTTGCGCCATTGCGTTCGTCTCAGAGTTCTGCATGAAATCTAGTCTGAGTTTTCGAAAATCGGAGTCCGTATGACCAAGTTATGGCTCCCCAAAGTTTCATAAATTTTCAGAGTTCAAAACAGTTCGAATTCGAGTTCAAATTCGAATTTCAAAACCCAGACAGACTGGGCGGGAAATTTCGCGCCCAGCACCCCGGGTCGACTGGGGAGTCGACTGGGCAGTCGACACCCCCAGGACCAGGTCGACTGCGCAGTCGACTTTGGTGTCAACCTGGTCCCCGAACCTGGTTTGGGCCTGGTTGCTCCTGCTTGACCCTGTTGGCTTGTTTGAAGGTCTGTGACGATTTTTGGCAGTTCAGATCGATTTTAGGGTTTATCCTATGGCCTAAACTAGTTGTTGCAACTATAAAAACACCCTAAGACCTAGGCTAATCCACAACAAATCTTTCTAACACCATTATGCTGCTAAATCTCCACTTGAACCATGGCCGCCGCCTCCAACTTGAAGCTTAAACATTCAAACTAGATCCAAATCGAAGGCCAACGTTTCTACAACAATTCAAGGGAATAGATCAACATCTCAACAACGATCCTACGATAATTTCTGTTCTTAGTTCTCAAAAACCACGATCTGTAAGCCCCAGTTACTCTTAGATCTAAACTCTAAACTTAATATGGACATGTGTAAATTGAAGTTGAACAAAAACATGATAACTACTTGAGACCTACTCTTGTATATCTTTGATCTATGACTATTCCTTTTTGATCTATTATTTTAGATCTACTCTTGTTCACCCTAGATCTATTCACCTTGAACCTAGTACCGTTCATATTGAACCTTGATTTGTGGAATACTGATAAGAACTTGATTTAGGGGCCTGTTCATGTCATAACCTAAACCCTATCATTATTTTAACATGCCTGTGATGTTGTGATGTTGAAACTATTGCTAGTCACAAGTTTAGGATTATCATCTTATGTCATTTATTGCTATGTTTATCACCCTATTTCATATCCCAGTGATGTTATGATCATATCTCAAGTTACACCATGCTTTCCTTGAAATCACCTTTGCCACTTTATACCCATCCTTGTTATGTTATTCCCTAGTTACATCTGTTGCCTTGATTCGAATTCACGAGCGTTGGGGATGCGATTTGGGTAGTTTAGGAAAACCTGAATTTAGTATGAACTTGAAAACATGAATATCGTTATAACTTGAGCTTGGATAGGAACATGAACGTGACATGAAATTATACTTGAAAATATGAATTTGGGACATGACACTTAGATAACTTGAACGTGGCCAACTCGAAGTTGGGTTGAGTTTGCAGTATAAATCTGCCCGGAACCGCCCGGCGAATCCAGTAACTGCAAACAATAGGACCCAATGTGAGTAGTTGGTCATATCGCACTCGAAACCCGAGGTTAGACTAGGTTATGGTGTAAAACTGCCCGGACCCGCCCGACACAACCAGTAACCATAACCTAGTCTAATGTGAGAGGATAGGGGTGCATTAAGTAAATTAATGCCACTGGATAGGGTTAAGTCATGGACCACTTGAATATACTTAACCAATTTGACACGTTGATTTGATAGGGTTAAGTCATGAACCGCTTGAACACACTTAACCAACCTAACACATGCGTAGGACTAAGTCTTAAACTAGAACGACACACTTAGTCAATTTGACATGACACGTAAATGGAGTTAAGTCTCGATTTTAAATGACAACTTAACCTGCTGAACGAAACCCTAGTTACGCGGTCCTTTTCAGCAGTAACCCACTAGATGTATCACGGTACCCTGGGACTAGGCAGGGTGGGGCACGATTGCTGGGATGATTGTAAGCGACCAGAACGACGGCTGAGTTGGTGCGCCATTGTAGGTTCAGGCGGACTAGGGTCGTGCACTTAGTCCGGAGTTGAAAAAGCAGGCATTGGGCATCAGTAGGATTATCTGTGCATTCTTGATTCATGTCGGTGGTTGGCACCCTAGGGCTTGATACACCCTATGGTGGACCTAGCACAGGTGACTACATTCGTGATAGGGCCGTATGACACAGACACACGACGAGCTAGACTTGTAGGGGGCCGATCGATTAGATCATACCGTTGGACCCCGAATTGGGTCACTTCACGATATTGGGCCAGCAGATTATTTCTTGATTTATATTGACACGGGATTAGTATACCAGTATAGTTGGTATGACGAACCTTGAATACGCAATGTTAGACTTGAGTTATCTTGTTAGCTTAGTTATCATGTCAGACTTATCATCATTCCTATGTTTAATTCCAGTTTATTCATGTCTTGTTAACTTTACTAGTTTCTATGCTGATAGTCACTAGGGCTTACCAGTCTTTTTGACTGACCCGTTTTCTTTCGCCTCTTTGTCTTTCGTTTCCCCCCCAGGTTCTCAGGGAGGAAACTCTAGCTCTTAGCTTGGACTTTGCTTGCTTTCTGACAGCTCATGTACGGTTTGGTCTTGAGCTATGCTATGGCTGCACTCATGCACTTTTTTGGGGAATAATATTTTACTTATGTTGTTTTAAGTACTTTGCTTCTTTAGAACTTGATGTAATGAAATAATGACTTGGCATTTTGATGTAAGAGGTTTTGACTCTATTTTTCAGTAATGAGATTTGGTTTTAAAGTTGATATCTGCTGCTTTATATACTCTATTTTATCTATGTTCTGTCTTGTGTTATCTCTGTGCCTGTTTACTAGATAATACCCCTCCAAAACTAGGGCATTCCCTTTGTGAGTGACCCTAGCGAAGGTGGGGTGCTACATTTGGTATCAGAGCAGAAGGTTACCAGACTGGGCAAAAGTTTTAAAATCCTTCTGAAACTATTTTCAAAACCGTTTATAAAGATGCATTTTTCAAGAAAAGTTTTATTTTTAAGAAAAGGCTATTCCCCAAAAGCCATTAGCACTTTCCTTTGTTTCCTCGTTTGAATCTTTTTCCTTTTCACTTTTCAGCATGTCTGATCTTAACCTTCCTGAGGGAGTACCCATACCTGGCTGGTTCCGAAGATACTAGGAAGCTAGGGCCAACGGCGCGGGCCCGGCATATATCCCTCCTCCTCCTCCCCCCGTGGCCACGGTTCCTCCTCCTCCTCCTCTGGGTACCGCCTTCGCCAAAATATGCAAGGACTTTATAGGAATGGGCGGCAAGAACTTCGTTGGAACTGAAACCTTCGTTGAGGCGCGAAACTGGCTAAAAGAGACTGAAGACTTGTTTGTTATTTTCAATATGGAGGATCATAGGAAAGTTCAGCTGGCAGCATGGTTATTGAAAGAGGAAGCTGCATTTTGGTGGGAAGTCACCAACGCTACCAGGCCAATTGAGACTTGGGCAGACTTTAGAGAGAGGTTTGGGCTTAAGTTTTTATCATCCGCAGAAGCGAGTCTTCAGATGCAGAGGTTCCTGGCACTCAAGCAAGGGGACATGTCAGTTAGGGAATACGTGAATAAGTTTAATCAGCTTGCTTGGTTTGGTTTGGACTTAGTCAATACGGCTGAGAAGAAGGCTCTACGCTTTGCTCGAGGATTGAGCGAGCCACTCCACACTATGGCCATGACTCATGTACCCATGGGAGCGACCTTTGAAAGCTTGGTGAATATGGCCCTACTTCATGAAGAAGACGAGAATGGCAAGACGAAGGTCAAGGCGAATGAGTCTCAAGACAAGAAGGTAGACTCCGAGAAAGGAGGAAAGAACAACAACAACAAGAATGACAAGTCACGCGAGAAAAGAAAATGCAACTTCTGTGGTATTGACGGGCATATAGTCCAGGACTGTAGGAAGAAGAAGAAGAAGATAGGAGCATGTTTTCAATGCGGTGAAACTGGACACATCAGCAAGAACTGCCCTAAGAAGCAAGGGCAAGCCCCGCAAGAAGGACCTTCTAGGGGTACATCTTTAACTTCTTTTCCCTAAATACTCTGTTTTATCTTGTATATCCTTTCAATCCTGTCTTGAGAACCTTAGGTAGAATCCTATGAATGTAAACATGTATTTGAAACATGTTATGCTTGATGTTTGCGAATGGTTGCAAGTGATTGCTCGTGGTTGCATAACACACATTAGGCACTAGATCGGCTCAGA
This sequence comes from Allium sativum, assembly GCA_030737875.1. NCBI lineage: Eukaryota > Viridiplantae > Streptophyta > Magnoliopsida > Asparagales > Amaryllidaceae > Allium > Allium sativum. Next base: position 89,981,431 of record CM060912.1, on the reverse strand, counting down.
CACATTTTCATATTGCATATGCATGAGTGTTTATACTTATTTATGAATGAAATTGAATGTGTTATCATATGAATGTTGCATATGGATGAATGTTTGTGCACACATATAGTGCTTACGTGACTAGGATTATTTGCATACATGTTGGATTCATGACATTAAACATATTTTGCATTAGAAAGATCAGTCAGGCCTGATCATTTGCATTAGATAAGGAACATATACACACACTTTCTGCATATGTTCATACAACATTAGAAATCTCTTAAGGACAATGTTTGCTTGTTGATGATGTTTTGAGTAGATGGATGATGGATGGTAGGATACGTTCTTCCCAACATAGAGATTTCGGGGACGAAATCCTTTAAGGAGGGGAGAATGTAACAACCCGTATTTTGATAACGTGTTATAACCATAAATCTAGGCAGAATTAAATTTTAAAGTAAGAACCAAGGGAAACGGGTTGCGCCATTGCATTCATCTCGGAATTCTGCATGAAATCGAGTCCGAGTTTTCGAATATCGGAGTCCGTATGACCAAGTTATGGCTCCCCAAAGTTTCAGAGTTCAAAACAGTTCGAATTCGAGTTCAAATTCGAATTTCAAAACCCAGACAGACTGGGCGGGAAATTTCCCGCCCAGCACCCCAGGTTGACTGGGGAGTCGATTGGGCAGTCGACACCCCCAGGACCAGGTCGACTGCGCAATCGACTTGGGTGTCGACCTGGTCCCCGAACCTGGTTTGGGCCTTGTTGCTCCTGCTTGACCATGTTGGCTTGTTTGAGGGCCTGTGACGATTTTTGGCAGTTCAGATCGATTCTAGGGTTTATCCTATGACCTAAACTAGTTGTTGCAACTATAAAAACACCCTAAGACCTAGGCTAATCCACAACAAATCTTTCTAACACCATTATGCTGCTAAGTCTCCTCTTGAACCATGGCCGCCGCCTCCAACTTGAAGCTTAAACATTCAAACTAGATCCAAATCGAAGGCCAACATTTCTACAACAATTCAAGGGAATAGATCAACATCTCAACAATGATCCTACGACAATTTCTGTTCTTAGTTCTCAAAAACCACGATCTGTAAGCCCCAGTTACTCTTAGATCTAAACTCTAAACTTAATATGGACATGTGCAAATTGAAGTTGAACATAAACATGATAACTACTTGAGACCTACTCTTGTATATCTTTGATCTATGACTATTCCTTTTTGATCTATTATTTTAGATCTACTCTTGTTCACCCTAGATCTATTAACCTTGAACCTAGTACCGTTCATATTGAACCTTGATTTGTGGAATACTAATAAGAACTTGATTTAGGGGCCTGTTCATGTCATAACCTAAACCCTATCATTATTTTAACATGCCTGTGATGTTGTGATGTTGAAACTATTGCTAGTCACAAGTTTAGGATTATCATCTTATGTCATTTATTGCTATGTTTATCACCATATTTCATATGCCAGTGATGTTATGATCATATCTCAAGTTACACTATGCTTGCCTTGAAATCACCTTTGCCACTTTATACCCATCCTTGTTATGTTATTCCCTAGTTACATCTATTGCCTTGATTCGAATTCACGAGCGTTGGGGATGCGATTTGGGTAGTTTAGGAAAACCTGAATTTAGTATGAACTTGAAAACATGAATATCGTTATAACTTGAGCTTGGATAGGAACATGAACTTGACATGAAATTATACTTGAAAATATGAATTTGAGACATGACACTTAGATAACTTGAACATGGCCAACTCGAGGTTGGGTTGAGTTTGCAGTATAAATCTGCCCGGAACCGCCCGGCGAATCCAGTAACTGCAAACAATAGGACCCAATGTGAGTAGTTGGTCATATCGCACTCGAAACCCGAGGTTAGACTAGGTTATGGTGTAAAACAGCCCGGACCCGCCCGACACATCCAGTAACCATAACCAAGTCTAATGTGAGAGGTTAGGGGTGCATTAAGTAAATTAATGCCACTGGATAGGGTTAAGTCATGGACCACTTGAATATACTTAACCAATTTGACACGTTGATTTGATAGGGTTAAGTCATGAACCGCTTGAACACACTTAACCAACCTGACACATGATTCGTAGGACTAAGTCTTGAACTAGAACGGCACACTTAGTCAATTTGACATAACACGTAGATGGGGTTAAGTCTCGATTTTAAATGACAACTTAACCTGCTGAACGAAACCCTAGTTACGCTGTCCTTTTCAGCAGTAACCCACTAGATGTATCACGGTACCCTGGGACTAGGCAGGGTGGGGCACGATTGCTGGGCTGATTGTAAGCGACCAGAATGACGGCTGAGTTGGTGCGCCATTGTAGGTTCAGGCAGACTAGGGTCGTGCACTTAGTCCGGAGTTGAAAAAGCAGGCATTAGTAGGATTATCTGTGCATTCTTGATTCGTGTCGGTGGTTGGCACCTTAGGGCTTGATACACCCTATGGTGGACCTAGCACAGGTGACTACATTCGTGATAGGGCCGTATGACACAGACACACGACGAGCTAGACTTGTAGGGGGCTGATCGATTAGATCATACCGTTGGACCCCGAATTGGTTCACTTCACGATATTAGGCCAGGGGATTATTTCTTGATTTATAGTTGACACGGGATTAGTATACCAGTATAGTTGGTATGGCGAACCTTGAATACGTAATGTTAGACTTGAGTTATCTTGTTAGCTTAGTTATCATGTCAGACTTATCATCATTCCTATGTTTAATTCCAGTTTATTCATGTCTTGTTAACTTTACTAGTTTCTATGCTGATAGCCACTAGGGCTTACCAGTTTTTTTGACTGACCCGTTTTCTTTCGCCTCTTTGTCTTTCGTTCCCCCCCCCCCCAGGTTCTCAGGGTGGAAACTCTAGCGCTTAGCTTGGACTTTGCTTGCTTTCTGACAGCTCATGTACGGTTTGGTCTTGAGCTATGCTATGGCTGCACTCATGCACTTTTTTGGGGAATAATATTTTACTTATGTTGTTTTAAGTACTTTGCTTCTTTAGAACTTGATGTAATGAAATAATGACTTGGCATTTTGATGTAAGAGGTTTTGACTCTATTTTTCAGTAATGAGATTTGGTTTTAAAGTTTATATCCGCTGCTTTATATACTCTATTTTATATATGTTCTGTCTTGTGTTATCTCTGTGCCTGTTTACTAGATAATACCCCTCCAAAACTAGGGCATTCCCTTTGTGAGTGACCCTTGCGAAGGTGGGGTGTTACAATTTCTGTACAAGGGTAGACCATATGAGCGGAGATTAGTAGTGGACAACGCAGTTACATGTAAGTCCTCAATGTATTCATTGAGTGGTACATCATAGATATCCGAACAATGGAGTGAGCAGAATCGGGCGTGATTTCATGTTTTCTTTACAGATGTCTGAACATCTGTATTGTAGGCCTTACAAAGCTGGATATAGTTGGAGTACTCTTTTGTAGCATGGCTATGGAGGCTTGTCTATGAAGCTATTATGGGTAGTACCTAGATATGTTGGGCATATAGCTACATGTATATAGATTATTACGTTGGATCTACAGGGGAGGAGATGAGTACGATTTACGCACAAAGGCAAGAGTGTTATAAATCCTAATAACTTTGTGAAAAGTAAATTAGTGATAGAATGACATATGTTGTGTTATTATTTAAAAGCATTATTTGTCCATTCACTATAATTTTAATTCTAACCCCTCCTCATAACTAACCCGCAAGTTAGCAGATGATCAGAGATTTTCTAGCTTAGAGAAAATTGCTTAGTCAGTGCCATTATTATGATAAGTTTTACTTATTACCATATTTTATCCAATTCTGTTTAGAGATATTTATTTTAAGATCTAATATATTTATCTTTGCTTTTCTGTAGGATACAGGAAAACCAATTCAGGTTTCAATGGACTTGGATTTTAGCATTTTACAAAAAAATTGGGTTCACTGGAATTGGGTTCTTACGCTAATGGTTTGCTTGAGGTATTGATTGATCAGTGCAAGCCAATACCACATTTGGCTTTAGATATCTAATAAATTTTGATGTATTAAAGTTGAGAGAATTGGTGGTTATTTCCTTGATTGGTCCGTTTGGCAAAGTGATTGATACTTTTGTATATCAGTTCTGCTTATAGCTTCGTACATACAAATTTAGAGCCACTTTTGAGATTGATTTATATTCTAGTATTTGAGAACACATCTTGAAGTTTTGACCAAATTGCTTAATATAAACCTGTAAAAATTGGAAATATGCTTGTGCCGGTTGTGCTTCTTTATAGGGAGATGAATTAAGCTAAAATTGAGAATCTTAAGCTATTGTAATATGTTGATCTTTTGGCCATTCTGTATTGACTTTAAAGTTCATAGGTAAACTATCAACGGTCTCGGTTTAAAGCAAAACAACATTAATCCCATATTTTGACTTTGTCATCTTGGCCATTACCTCAATAATACCGAAATAATATTTTTACTTTATAGGCCCAAAAATTATTCCTATAAGGTGTAACAAAAATGTGATGCATGCGAAGATTTATGAACTCTGATTGGTCATTTGAAAATTTCTTTCTGAATTGCTTTTGGAATTATGAATATTTCTGTTTCAGTCCCAATTTTAGATATTTAAGTTTGTGAAAAAGTAATAATAAACTTCATGTTAACTCAGTTTTTGAGCCAAAAGGAAGCTCCATGTATATTCAAAATTGAGACAAATTCAAATTCACCTCAAACTCGTCTAATAGGATCAATGGAGCACAAGAAGGAGACATAATTTTAAGGCCCAAACAACGTTAAATATATCGATAGACATTGGTCCATACCATATGGATCGACACCATTCTATAAAGGTGATTGTAGACTCATCATGGTTCACATTATGGTAATCTTAAACGCCTTATTAACATATGCACTTAGTTTACTAGCAGATCGATATCCCAAACTCAAGATGCTTGATGGATTATATTTTTTGAGGATAGTTAATCATGGCTCGACTTTCAAGTATGTACGAACGAAGTCCAAATCCTACAAAACTTGACATGAATAAGAAGATCAAAAAATCAAAGATGATCTAAAAGTACACTAAATATATGGATCAGTAGTTGATCCATATTCCATGAATCGACTCTGATACATAAGCATGGGCAACATCAATATGAGATTTTTACGTGAGGCATTCTATCTTTTTAGCGAACCTGTTCATGCTATATCTTGGCCCAACTTATCCTTAGCGGCTATAAGTTCCCCTACATCCAATGTGCAGAGGATCTAATTTACCCTTTCCTATATGTTGCTAAATTACTTCTTTAGCAACTTTTCACCAGAGCTAGCTATAATCCTTCGACAACATGGCATTTGGATCCACTCCAGCAGCCCCTTTTTCTTTGATTCCTTTTTTCTCTTTCTTTGGACAATCACTCAAGAATTCGTACTTAAAACTATTACAATGGGCATATAGAATATAATTAATCTAATAAAAGTCGATTTGTGCTTCATTAACAGCTAAACAACTATAAAATTCTATATTTTCTTTTCTTTCTACTCTTTACTTCTTTCATTTTTCATTTATTTATATTATCTGTGCTTGACCTGATTTGGTTGCCTAAGTATAGTTGATGCTTCATTCAACTTTGGTTCTAGTGCCATTTTTGATGTTAGCATTTGGTGCTTTCATTGAGAGCCGAATATAGGAAAAGATTTAGGCTATTGGCTATAGACTTCCAAGGTCTAGAGGGTAGATCTGTTATCATAGCAATGAAAAGTTCATGAGTTGCATATAAGAGAGGATAGTGAAGAAAATAACTAGTAAGCCCGGGGGTACTTTCATAGCCATAAGAAGGAATGCAAGGAGGGGCAATTACTAGAAGAGAGTTGGAGATGATGGTGGAGAATATGAACTAATGCATAATGACTGATAATAAAGCTGAAACGGATAAGACAGATGCTTTGATTGTGCTTCCACCGATGCTTAATCCTGGTGCTACCCAAATAGATTTGGATCTGGAGGAACATGCACACTCCTCTACTTCAGAATGGCGAAGAAAGTTTCAAAACCAGGCATAGTGAGTGTGCATTGCTAATGTAAACCAAGCTATAATAGAAGAAAACAGAACTACGCTTCCCAGGAACACTTAAATCTAGAAACTAATCCAAATTTCCATGCAGAAACGGCCTAAAATTTGGATAGAATGTCTGCATAGAATGATAGTAAAAATGATGAATTAGAAGATCTTAAGGACAACACCAACACAATCACAGGAAATCGATCTAATACATTCCCTCCCATAGTGGAACTCCCTTCAAAAGTATTGAATTCCGAAGGGGCCCCTCGAATACTGGGGGGTCCTAGATCTCAGCTAGCTAACCAAGACCATTTGACAAACCAAATACTCAGGTGTGTTGCTAACCCTTGTCCAATGGAATACAATATCAGCGGTAAGTACATTTTGTGAATTGTTAAGTAGTTAATGGAGGAAAGCATCACATAGAAATATGCTGATGATAACTGGGGCTTCACACTCTATGTCGAACGTTGTTCACTTAGGAAATCCTAGGTGACGAATATCCTAAAGGTTATCCCTTTTACTGTACCCGCGTATTGTGGGGCTTTAGACCTTACTTATTTTATGTATGAGTACAAGTGGCATATGACTGAAAAACATGCTACTGATAATCGAAATGCAGATATTTCTTTATCGATTTTGAAGGAATTTCTTTAATATTGTTTACGAACTATCTCCTGAATCTATTTCACAGTTCGAAGAGTTAGCATGGAAATCAAGGAACATCTTAGGTTATACATCACCAGAGCTAGGATTTTATTTCATTATCTGGGTTGTCTCACGGCCTGTTGGAGTCACTACAAATACTTTTTGAACAGGTTTAACATTGCAGTCATAGAGGTGGGAAACAAAATTCAAAAATGGTACTGATGGCATTGTCGCATGCCATCAATAAGAAAATGGAATATGAGAGGTGGATTAAGAAAATGGAACCAAATATATTGGAGAAATTCTACAAGAAAGCAAGATGAGTCCATAAGGTATGAAGAGGCAGAATTTTGGGGAGATGTGAAATTATTGGTGTTCAAAATTAAAGCATTAGTGAGGTAAAGCGAGAAAAGAATACCCAAGGAAACATTGGTATGGCTGGAAATTAGAAAAGAGCAAATTAAAATAATGGAAAATAAGAAAGAAACTATTAGCTCCTTAGGGTTTTTAACCTAGAGGAATACACTCCTCTAACTGATAGTTCTAGAGAATATTTTCTTGGCTACAAAAAAAGCTGAGCGATATCCAAAACCATGCTATGATACTGATTGAGAACAAACAAGTTTGGAAAATACTTCCATTTTCATAAATCCTTGGGATACACCACTAATGAATACTTCATTTGAAGCACATTATTAAATAACTCATCTGGATTATAATGTTCCAACCGTTTATGTAGAAACTACTGAGGGTAGGCCCATCACCGACTGCTTAAGACCAGGGGACTCTAGAGAAATTATACTGGATCCAGTAGCACTAAGGTAAACAGAATAATGGAATGCTTTTCATAAAATCCATTTCTGGTGGACCTCGCCCAACTCAGAGAAGTTGGGGAGGGATGGAGAGGTACTCTAGTGCACCAAAACATGCCCAAAGGTTGCAAGTTGCCTAGCGCTTGAAGATAGAAGTCCCGCAGAGAAACAAAGACCGTTCAATGATGACATTATGTTTAGGGCAATAGACTCTGAAGGAATTGAAGCTCCGATCTCATGGCTGTGACAATCAGGAATGGGCCAACAATAGTCAAGAAGGTGTTGATTAACAGTGGAGTTGTCGTAAATATCTTATTTTATAGGACTTTCAAATAAACGCAACTCCCTATGAAGGATGTAACTTCATGTCAATTGAAGACCTAAGGGTTCACAAGAGAACTGAAGCAGCTGGTCAGGGCGATCGATTAATTGTTGGACTAGAAGTAGTAGAAAGAAGGGTTGCGCTAATCCAAATATTTGTGATAGTCGTTGAGATGTCAGCTTATAATGCTTTATTAGGGTGAACCATGTTGATGGATTTCAAGATCACCCTAGCTTCATGCTTCTTAACCATGGAGTTTCCCATGGAAAATGAGTTAGAATTGTGAAAAGAGACTTGAGCATGGCCCGTGAACGCTACATTATTGAACTAAGAGATGAAAAGGGATAGGAAAAAGAAAAGAGTACTGGGGATCCCTTCATATTTGAAAACCCATCTTGTAGCAACTACGAAAGAACCATGACTTGGGGAACATAGTCGTGCTTACAAGGCTATGGACCATAGAAAACAGAGTGTAGAGAACAATTAAGCATCACCAACTGAAATTACAGTGTTGTCAATGTTTACGTGGAGGATTCTTCATGAGTGTTGAATATTGGATTACGCCTTAGTATAAAGATGCATAGGAGTTAATCACCTTTTCTTGGCTAACTTGGGCATGTGTGCATGGAATCACGATGATAAGTGTGGAACTTATTGAATATAGTGAGCCTTGCCTCGAACATTGATCCCCGCTTCACTCCGATTAAGAAAAAAGGCGAATCCAAGACCCGAAGTGATCTGGTGCCCTAAACGATGAAGTGGATAGATTAATGGAGAATGGGTTTACTAGAGATGCGACATACTCGTACTGGCTGCCTAATCCGGTTCTTGTTAAAATGTCGAATGAGAAATGACAAGTTTGTGTGGATTTCTCTGTGCTTAATAAAGCTTTCCCCAAGGATAGTTTCCTACTCCACAAGATCGATCAACTTATGGACGAAGCGGATGGACATGAGCCACTATCATTTATGAACGCTTACATATGATACAACCAAATCATGATGCATGAACTGGACTAGGAGAATACAAGCTTCATCATAGACTTAGGATTGCATTGCTATCGAGTGATGTCGTTCAAACTTAAGAATGTTGGGGAAACCTACCAACGGTTTGTAGATATGATGTTTAAACAACAAATTGGAAAAACCATGGAATCGTATGCAAACATTACATTGGTAAATTTTTGGTTGTGACGAATCATATTTATAATTTAGATGAGATGTTTGAAATATTGGGGAAATACTAAATGAAGCTGGATACCTTGAAATGTACTCTTCGAGTTTCGTCCTAGAAGTTTTTGGCATTTATGTTAAGTGTTAGGGTAATCAAGGCTAACCCGATGCAAATCCCAACGCTGAGGAATGTTGAAGCCCTTAGGAACTAGTAGGAACTCCAAAGTCTGAATGAGAAGAACTTAGTCTTAAGTCGGATCATTTCGAATGCCATATACAGATGCATACCGTTCTTTGATACTCTAAAGGATTGACATAAGAATTTCGAGTGGACAAGCGAATGTAAACAATTTTTGAAAAGTTATTCAGATTTAGGAAGGTTCTACCAATGCTTTCCAAAACATTTGATGGTGAAGTTTTGTTCATCTGCTTAGCTGTATTTTCCCATGCTCAAAGCACTGCACTTATACGCGAGAAAGTCCGAGTTCAAAGGCCAATACATTACATCAGAAAACGATTCACAGGCATAGAAAAGAATTACCAGAAGTTGGAAAAGCTTTCATATTGTCTATAGATTGCATCAGGGAAACTACAAACATACTTCCAGGCTCATCATATAAATTTGTTCACTGATCAACCACTGAAGAAAGTCCTATTTTCCCTGATACTTCATGGTGTCTACTAAAATAGAACATCAAACTGAGCCAGTTTGATGCAACATATCACCGTCAAAGGGTGATAAATGGGCAGACTATTTTAAGTTTCTCACACCAGTTCCATGACTGATTCGGGGTTTATTGTTTTCCTCTAAACTCTGAGTGCCTTTATTTTCCACACGGGCTGCCTGGTAGTTAGGTAGTTATAGATTAGAGCTATATTTTAGAGTAATATTGGATATAAGCTTGAGCTAGATTGGATCATTTTCAACCCTTTGTAGATTAGTTCTTTAGCTTTGTTATCTGAAATGTACTTAGATGAATCAATGTAACATGATTTAAATTATTGTAAAGCAATTAAAGTTCATTTTTCTATTATAATGTGTTATTAACCCTAAAAATTTGTCTTTGAAAAGTTTTGAGTTAGTTTAATTGTCGACTTAAAGCGATCAAAAAGGCAGATCATTATAAAACTCAAATTTTATGAGAGGGCGCTAAAGCCCTATCTTCTCTTTCATCTCCAAATTATTCAGAAATAGAAAAAATATATATTTAGGTTATTTGATTCGAAATTTGAAGACACATGTATTAGATTCAAGATTTGGGTATCCAAACTTCGCGTCCAAACAGGTTTGTAAATTCAAACTGAAAAGTGAACGGAAATAAACTAGATACAAATAAGACCCAAACCTTAGAACGCACTGAAAGAGGTCTGTGGATCGAGTAACATGGAAATGCAGTGATGCGAAAGTGTATATGATAATAAATAATAATAGCAGTAAAGTAAAATGACACTAGATATTTTTATACTGGCTCGGAACTTCGCCTTACATTTAGTTCCGAACTCCTTCTCGAATTTCAACTAAATAAAAACCCTCATTTAACCCCGAGGAGTAGGTATTACAACACTTTAGTAGAATAACAACATTTCGCCTCAGCAGCCAAATAGGACGTTGATGTGCCTGAGCTGCGGAACAAGACTTTTGCTAATTCAAAAATTAATTTACTCATTGTATTATTAATGACATGGATATGTCACTTTATATTACACCCTTACTATAATCTTCTCCTTGATAATATATATTGTTTGATATACAAAGAATTAAGGAAGAAAATGATTATTTATAATCATAGAGTATTAAAAATAAGAGCACAGGTGAATATGTAAAAAATTATTTATAGAATCAGAAAATATTAGAATTGAGTAAGTTGAGTGAACAAAGCAAATGATTCTAAAGTTAATTTATAGTATATAAAAGGTTGCTTTTATTAATTAATGGATTTGATCAAAAGATATGGATACAATTCTTTGATTAAAGAGTTATGACTCTTCAAAATCGAAACCCTTCAGTTCAGCTGGTAGAAATTAATTTTCAGTTGGCTAAAAACAGTTAGTTTCGAAAATAGTTATGCATATGTAAATAATACATGATTTAGCTGGCTGAATTGTATATTCAACCTGCTGAATATACTTATAATTTTTGAAAAACCAACTAGATGAATCTACAATTTAGCCGACTGTTTGCATATGTAACTTTGTGCATGTGTACAACTTAATATTTATAAATATAAACTTCTTATATCGCAGTATATATTTTAGGAGAGATTTTAATAAGAATTCTAACTATAATACTGACTCGAATAAAACATAAAATATAACAATTAATCTTGTCTTCGAATCATCATGTATTTGAACCCTAATCTCTAATATTTCTTCTACAATAATGATTCATATACGATATTGTTTATATATAGTTACCATAACCAATATCTCATAAAATAGAAGTTCTAAGACATGCTACGTGTAAGAGGATTTAAATTATATTTTTGTATAATGGTATATGATATTGTTTTATTACTGTCAAACGAAGAAATCTTGGGATACTGTTTTGTCGACTTGGTTTTCTAAGTGGTATCTAGTGTTGATACTGTTGGTTCTAGCTTATGCTGGGTTGGGAACTTGGGATAGATTAAGATCTTGTCTGTTTTGGTTGTTGAGTTGAGTCTGTTGGATCTAGGTTTCGGTTGCCTGTAAGTGGTGTCAACTATATCTTGTGTGTCATCTTGGTTTTCTGGTTGTTGTGTAGTAGTTCTGATTTAGCTTGGTTGCTTAATCTGTGATTCTGGTTCTATATGGAAGGTTAATATTGTATGCCATTGTAGTTTTCTGTTGGTTCTCTTCCGTCAGTTTGTGCCATACCAGTTGCTGATTTACCGTATATTCTTTTCTCTGCTGTCTGCAACCTTCTTTGCGCCTATTGTTGTTTTTGCCTCTTCAATCTTCTGCATTGTTCTTGCGCTTGAAGTATTCGCAGCTGTTCTTTCATTCTCTGCTTGGTATTCAACCCTGTCAAATTCCTGTTTTTGCTGGTGTGTGTGCGTTCCTGCTATCCTGCTTCTGGCTTGGAGTTCCTTGCATTAATCTGCTACCACTTGCCCTGCTTGCTGTTGGCAAGTATTTTATGACTTAAGTGTGGATTTATTTATGGTGCTAATTTGAGCTGAATTCTAGATACTGGAATAGCTGCTTAGCTGAGTTATTTCAATACTCTGCTTTGGATTCAACCTCTGCATCAACTACTGTATCTGTTCCTGGATGCTGGAATTGGCCGCGAACAAAGAAGTTTCAAACCAAGCTGTGTCTGTACACGAGGACTGCTTACAGCCTTTGTAATTTAAGTAATTGTGTTAAGCTATGTGTTGTACGATGTATTGATTTGTTCTGTCTTAACTATCTGCAACTCATCTCACCCTGCATGGTGATAGATTATAGTTTAGATATTAGTTAAGCCAAATCATGTCTGTAGCAGATAGGCGATCAGCTTATCTCCTGTTGTATTTTGTACTCATTATTTGTTATAATGAAAAAGTGGTACGGTCCACTATAAAAACTGGCTGGCTTTGCCAAAAAAAAAAAAAACCGAAGAAATCTTGATAATTCAAAGTTGTCTAATTGTGACGACCCCCAAACCCCATGAGACGGATGGCAAGGGTAATCTTTGGAATATAACACATAAACAGATAACAGCAGAACACAAATAATTAAGTACACCAGATAATGTATAATAGAATACACTGGTTAAACATAATCATCAGAGTTACACAGTATATAGGACCATACTTAGTACAAATACAGTTCAGCTATACATAAATGTCTACAGCGGAAAACAGAACATAATATGTACAATAGGAGCTGAGCAGCATAAAAGGAGATAAATGATAGAATCCATCTTCAGCTCCAGCTATCCAGAAAGAGCCTGCTAAAACCTGAACACAAGGCTGCCCGTGTAGAAAAAGGGGCACCCGAGTTTGCAAGTGAAACAAACTACGAGTCAGTCATGGGACTGGTATGAGAAATCTACTTAACACATTTTATAATATGGCCAATCACAGTACCACGCCACTTTCGCGGAACGGGTTTACTCCATTGGATTGCCAGTGCTTTAAAACAAGTAAATCTTTTAAACATCGCATTGCTTTTTATAAATATGAAGCCATTATAAGACTCAGTTCCCATCACACAATGCAACACAAACCAGAGGATAGAGTTTTACCTTATAATGGCCAAAAGATGCTTGATACGAGCAAAACAAATCATTTGATATTATTGCTAGTGTATATATGTTTCAAAAACAATTTCAATCATAACTATCAATCATAGACGGCATGGGTACCACATATCATGTCGCCATATATATATACAATCAAAACCGCACGGTGTCGTATTTGGAAATTGGATTTCCATTATGAACCAAGGAAAAAGATAGTCCTTACCGAATTCGAGACTCTCTAGCTCGAGCCTCAGGCAAGCGCGCAGGCAAGCCTTGGATCATCAGGGCCGGTCCACCAATGTGGATTATTATGCCTGAACACTACGTCTCCCCGCCCTTTTGGGGCGTAAATGAGTCCTATGACCCCATCGGCTCCACATAGTCACCGATATATCTGAGGCGCCTCGCAACAGCAACAACCGCACATGTGAAAATAAAATAATATAGATGTCAGGGCTGGTAGGTCACTGACACCACCCTAGCTAGAAAGAGACGCTTGTCCTCCCTGAGGTCCTCTCCCGTTTCTAGCTCATACCGGGGTGTGAGGCTCGCGAATCAACGTTATACACAAAGCTATGCCACACAGGCTGCGCTTTGATCATCAACCACAAGACTTTGCTTTTCAACAAAAGCCTTGATCATCTTCCACTTAGGCATGCCACACAGGCAATTCACTCCATGTGACTGATTTCTATCGATATATAACCTCTGAGCTCGTATGTCTCAGAGAAGGGCGTTAATCAAGAGAATAAATTCTCCGCCGCAAAACAGATATATATTTAATAGAGATCAATCAGCACAGAACAAAATTCAATGTCAGACACACAGTCCATTTACAAGTTTGTTCTGGGTCTGAACGAAATCGGAGGCACTCAATACCTCGCATATCCGTACAATCAACAAGTACGTCCGGACGGCTACTACTTCAGCCCTTTTAAGGTAGCTACTCCCATCATGAGCATCAGTAGCACCCCTCCATTCGACGTGCAGATCATCAGTCTTGCACCGTCTTCATATCTTCAACTTCTAACCGTCGATCAATTATTTGAAATGAGAATCAACTCGGCCTTTTCAAATAATTCACATATATTTAGAATTTCAAATCAATTCATTTCAATGGTTAAATTATTCGATAACACTAATTCTGTTCTTTAATGTAATTTTCATGCCAAACACATTCATCCATCAAATATCACATAAACCAAGCAAATTCAGTTTATTTCCATTCCATATCGTTTATAATATTTTATCACGATTTATCGCTATTTTTGTTTATTTAAAAATAGCCAATTCACTCAAACGACGCTTCAGGCCATAACGCGGTCGTGGCTCTGTTTTTCTTCAGATTTGATTTACACATATCTGAAAATCTAACCGTTGGATCTTCACAAATTTTATATCATTAGAAAGATCTTTTCAAAATGAATCCAAAGGTTTCAGTTTTGGAAAAATCCGACGGTCGGATATCCCGGTGCAATCGTTTGAAGTTACGATTTCAAAATACGAACCGTATCGTCGTTATTCGATTTAATTTAATTATATATATATATATATATATATATAAATATAATCGATTCTGGCACTGTTTTTCTTCAAATTTGAATTGAACATTCCAGACAATCCAACCGTTAGCTCTTCACAAAGTGGGTGTCGTTGGATAGATATTTCCAAAGCGAACCCAACGGTTTCAGTTTTGGGAAAATCCGATGGTCGGATCTCCCGCACTAATCGTTTGAAATCACGGTTTCAAAATACGAACTGCAGCTTCGTTATTCGATTTATTTTAATTATATATATATAATTCGTTCTTCGATTTCAAAACCATATACACTTCACAAACTTGATAAAAATGATATTTTTATCCAACAGATATTTATTTCAACACATCACTATTTTTAACACTTCATATTCACAATAAAAATGTTGATTTTATTGTTCAATCTACATATTCAACACATGAATATTTTCGACTCCACACATACGATAAAAATACGATTTTTATCATTCTAGTCCTTTATTCAACACATGAATATTTTCTATAGTTTATATATATAATAAAAATGTGATTTTTTATGAAAAACAATTTATTTCAAAACACGATTATTTTATATAGTTCATATATAAGGGAAAAATAATATTTTTATATTTCAAAGAATTTATTCAACACATGAATTTCATTCGACACATGAATATAGTTTCAACACATGAATTTCTATTTAACACATGAATATAGTTTCAAAACATGAAAATAATTCTAACACATGAATATTATTAAAAATTTCGGTAGCATAACGACAGGGTAGTTAAAACCGGCACCGTCCCTAGTACGGCTCCTCGCCCTACCTGAAAACCTCGCGGTTTTTACAATGGGGATTTCATGCATCTAATTCGTACGCAGACGAGCATGTTTATTTTTCTTTTCCATAAACTAATCCTATGTGGTTTCATCCAAAATAACTCTCAACCACAAACAGGTATTTTTCAACTGCAATCAATCATTCATGATTTTCACCAAATTTCACATCAACCAATAATCCAAACAATATCACAACCAATAAATATCGTCCATGGTCTGTGGACGAGGGGAGTATATATATATATACATTTATTCGTATATATAAGTATATTTCAATTTCATTTCACTTCATTTCAATCATTTCAACGCACATATAATTTTTATAACGCATATATAACTTATACATCGAACATACAACTTATACAACGCTTATACATGAGGTGTACAATGCTTATATAACTTATACATCGACTATATAATTTATACATCATTGTTTTCCATATCGTTTATAATTTAGAAATCTCACATTGGGTTTCACTCCACCAAAAATAGCAGAAGGCTCAGAAATATATGCGGTCTCTTCTAGAATGTAGAAGACGTCCACACGAGTCCACTGTCTCTTATTTCACTAGATTTCGACCACATAGCAAAAAGATATGATTTTTATTGTAAATCATAAACCGTAGCGGTTTAAAGTGCTATAGAACAATTAAAATAATATACTGCCGTTACCTCCACAATATCTTCAAAACTAGGTTTTAGTTTTTCGTGAAATCCGCGAAGCTTGGGGGCAATCGGCCAGCACCACAGCGTAGAGCGTCGAGAGGGCTTCCAGGCGAGGGTGGTGGGGTCGAGCTCGCACCACCATGGGCAGAGGAATTCCGTTCGACGCGGCAGCTCTTCTCGGGCACGAATCTCGAGAACGGCGGCGCTAGAGGGGCCAATACCAGTATGGATTTGAAGGCCTTGAGGAGTACTACAAAAACCTTAACTGAAACATATATTTTTATTGAGAGATTGGAGAGTTAAAGAGGAGGGAAGAAATGATGAACAACCGTCGTTCTCTTCTGATGCTTACAGGGAGAGAGAAATTGTGTTGGCCAATAGGGTATTTTCTTTTATTTATATATTTTTAAAAATTCAAAAATACCCCTTATCTCATACGAACTCCAATCCAAACCCAACGACTGTCGTTCCTAGCTAAATACCCCCATTCCGAACAAAATGGGATATGTTTCGTAGGCCCATTCGACTGTTTCAGTCAGTTTTCCTTCAAATTAAAATATAAAACATTCAATATTCGATTTGAACGTACATTTCAATTTGCCGGGGCCACACACTGATCCCAAAAATTCCAAAAAAATAAATCTAGCAATGTTTTGAAGATACGGTCCCAACAAAACTAGTTTCGTCGAATTCTGAGACCATTTGAAAAATGGCCATTTTCTGGTCGATCCAATTTAACTAAAATTGACCAAACACTTTTCCCTTCGCCACGCTCACATATTAACTTCAAAAATTATGGAATTTGAAACCTAGCATTAATTTGACATCCCGGATCCAACAAAAGTGGTTTCGTCGAATTCTGAGGTCGTTTGCAAAATGTCTATTTTCAAGGGCGATATATTCTCTATAGCGACCTTTCTGAAAATTCATTTGGCCATAACTTTTGATTTCCTCTATGATACTTCAATGTTTCAGATTTGTTAGAAAGATATTCACTAACAGATTTAAATATTTTTTGTTTCACTAAAATCCATTTTATTTTGCACCCGGTACAGTCAGTCAAAGTTTGAATTGAAATTTTGAAACTGCCGCGCCATTTCAGACCTTGTTTATAATTTAAAATAATTATATTTATTTTCAAACATCGATTCAAACTACTGTTCGTCGTTATTATTTAAAATAATTTATTTTAAATATCTAAAATCCACTAAATTAACCAAATTAAAATTTTTAAACTGGCTCAGATTTTCCGGGTTGTTACACTAATTGTGCTAATTTATTCCCTGCATGATTTGTATATAATTCTACTTGCAGTATTTCAATTATTAAGGTAAAACTTTTTCGAATTGGTAGTAAGATGTTTCATGTGCAATAAATCTATAATTTTAATAATAAATCTGATAATTTCCATTTATGTTTGTTGAGGCTATGGTTTGAACTTTGAATTGGATAAACATTATAATATACTAGAATGGAAAAAAGGCATAAGCCTAATTGTATTCAAACTTACAACAAATATGTCAAATTTGGAAAAATAAAAGGGAGGAAATGCATTGCATGTACCTATAAAAACGTAAAGTTAGAAACAATCAAGATTGATTGATAAATAGAAAAGGAATATATTTTCATAGTTTGATTTGTAAGAAAAATGGAAAACATAATTGCTAGTATAAAAAGAAATAAAGGCGTGGACTAGTGCAAATTTGGGATTTAGCTGTATTGTGTACTATTCAATGACCTAAAAATAATGGAAAGAAATGTCTTGGAGTTATGGATTTTGATTGCAGTAATTACCTTAAAGATGGAAATAGATTTGGCACAGTTTTAATAATCAACCAGTTAAGAACATGCCTAGCTTGCTAAATAATAAATTGCAAAAATAAAAAATGGTAACATAACTGAAAGATGTTATGTAGACAAAAAGAAGAAGGCTTATTGTAAACTTACAATTGTAAATTTAGTTTTGTAAGTGTAATTCTATGGCCATGGTGCGTAATTCTATAACAATGATTCTATGGTTAAAGTACAATTATAACATAAAATTTATACCTTAAATAGTGAAATGAAATAAGGAAAGCTTATTATGAATAAACTTAAAATTATTAATTAAGTTTAATAAGAAAAATTCTATGGTGGCCTTATGATTAGGAAATTCAATGGTTTTATTATGGCCTTGTGATTAGGCATTTCTACGGTTTTATGATTGCCTCATAAATAGAAATTTTATGATTATTATATGGTTCTATGGTAATTTCTGAAGTTGATAAGCGAGTCATTAAAGTTAAGATTAAATGGACTGAATAATATTGTAAATCAACGTAAAGAAAAGCGAGCAAAATGCGAAATGGAAAATTAGACATGTCTAATAAAATAGTGATATGCATTTGGACCAATCCAAAGGAATGAAAAGGCCAACGGAGTAAATCATCGTAGGTGTCTAAAGGCATGGTTCGAGCATGCCCAACTTAATATTCGACATGACTAGAAGGAAGCTCATGACTTCTACGGGACGTGAGGATATTTTTAGATGGACCTATGGGGTAGGCCTAACGAAGCTATACCCCCAAAGATATGTCTGTACGATTCCATACATAGAGTATGTCTTGGCTTCATTTATCTTGAGGTCAATCAGAAGAGTGATCAGATGATTTTAGGATTCGGTAGTTGCCTCGACTCAAGAGCAGGTTTCGTAGCTAGGATCCAATAAGGATATCAGATAGTCAGATACATGTTATCAACAGTCGGAGCGAGTACGGGAAAGGTATCATTTGTATATTCCCCAAAACTTTTCTTCTGTCCCCCTCCTCATAACAAACGCGCAGGTTAGACAGGTAGTAGACATTTAACAGCTTAGAGATACTTGTTAGTCAGTGTCATTATTAAGGCAAGTATTTACCTATTATTATATTTTGTTCTGTCTGTTGTGAGATACTTATTATAAGATCAGATATATTTTCTTTTTCCTTCTATATGATACTAGACAAACTAACTTAGGTTTCAATAGACTTGGATTTTAGCATTTATGCAAAAATTTGGACCTATTAAAACTTAAGTTGTTACATCTAAGATCAGAACTTAGGTTTAGGATCCATATATAAATAGAGAGCTAATGTATTTGTATTTTTAAAACTAAAAATATAATATATTATATACATACCAATATCCATAGAAAAACCCATTGGGAAAGAAAAACGACATTTAGAAAAAAGTTGAAATATTGGTCTCGTACACTTAAAAAAATGGCTACGAAATTTGTGGAAAGAAGGTCCATGAGTTACTAGAATACAAGATGTACAAAAATATTTTTTTAAAAAAGGAAAATTTTATTTGTCAATATCTGAAATTTGGGTATTTCGGATTCATGGGTTGGGTAGTAAAGCCTTGAAAAGGAAATGGATTAGGAATATGTGTTATATATATATATATATATATATATATATATATATATATTTGGTGCAATGGGAACGCTTGACTTAGAATTGAGTTCAAACATAGTACTGAAGTAACTAGGGCTAAAGAGAATTTGGATAAAATGAAAAATGGTTTCGCTCCAGGGATTTGGGAATGCAGAATTTAGAAACCACTTTGTACTTTGTGCTACAATTAAACTTTTAAAGGAGCCTGAAAAATATAATTGTAAAGAAGAAGGTTTTTAGGAGAGTTCCCAAGTTTCAAATTTAGAAGTTTACTACTTTCCAAAATTTACTGGTTTGGAATATTGAAATTTGCGTTAAAATAGTTTTTGAAAAAAAGTATATAAATTTGCTTCCAAAATAATAAAGCGCGCAAGCAAGTTGTAGATTTAGGCAATATAAGTGGCAAAGAGAAAGATTGAATATAAGCAGTTTATAATATATGTTGTGCACATATGAGCTAAGGTAGGTTTTAGAAATATACAATCTCAAATGAGTATATGAATATAGGAAATCAGTTTTGGAAAGGAAGTATAAGAATCTTTCATAAAAAATGGGTTATGACACACTTTATCTTATTGGAACAAGAAGAATTATAAGAAAGTCTTTATGAATCAATAATTTTGCAAGTAAACGCAGTTTGCTAAAGAGGGAAGGAAATATACATTGAAAGAGGTGTACAAAATATAAGTGAAACACCATATTTTGTGCTACCTATTTCAACAAAGAAAGGAACAAAACTAGCTTAATGAAGTTTCCTTGTTACTTTACATAAAATACAAAAGTGCTATTTAGAAAAGATTCATAGAAAATTAATCTCATTAACTCCTCTTGAAGAAAAAAAGTGTATTAAAGTAGTGAAGAGCTCCAACCAAGTTAAAGTGCCGACTCCTTTTTAAAAGAAAAAAAATCATAGTGAATAAATAGAAGTTAAATGAAAATTTAAAATTGGTAATGGTTTATGCGGAAAAGATTGATAGAGATGGATTTTGCATAAACACAAATTAAATCAAGGGTACAAGTTTAGTAGAAATGATTTGTCAAATCACATAAGAATTTGACACTCGTGAAGATCAATAATATAATGGTAAAGGATTAAATTTTCAAATAATGGCCAAAGATCTAGATAATTGAATTAAAGAAGAAATGGGTTGGAAAGAGCAAGTTTGAGAGTTTTATTTGTGAAATTATGACATGATTTGTAATTGATGGAAATACTTTTTTTAGTACTTCTTGAGAAAACAGAAGGTTTAGCATATTGTCTTACTTTATGGTCGAGTAAGAATTATGCCCAATAATATAGAGTTACTTTATAGTGAACTAAGGAACATTAGATTCGTATCTATCGAGGCATTTGGAATTTAGTTAGCCTTTGAGTATAAGTGGGCCTCAATGAGAAACTGGAAGTGGCCCATAGAACTAGAGGTGCATGACATGAGCTTGTTTTTTCATAGTGGTAGATGGAAAAGACTAGTGCCATGGTTGCCCAGATTCAATGAAGTGGATATTTTTTTGTAAGGAGAGACATGGTCCTAAACCTTCGTGTCCTAGTAGATACACAAATCTAGCTGTTATATTTTTTATCCAGTAGTGATTGCAGTAGGGCATGCTTTCTTTTAGTACAGATTTGCACTTCTATGTAGTATTCTATTTTATTATTGAAAAATAGAGTAGTTTAGTGTGACATTCTCTTTCTAGGTGTTTGTGATGATCACTGGAAATAAATAAAAATATAGAATATTGTAAATAAAACAACATGGATGCGAAAGATGAATAACTAAAGGAAAAATAAGCAAATAATTTAGAAAGTAACAAAGACAACACCAGCAATAAATAAGAACATCAAGAGAAAATAAATCTTCCAAAATTAGTTCAGGGAATAGAAAAAAGGAGAAATTCTTCATATGAAAACTGTCCTTGAAAATGAAAATAGGAATTTTAAGGGAAGTAGCGATAGAAAGTTTCATGTATAGGGAAAAAGGTTGTAAAAGTGAAGTGCAAAATATAGAATTTTCCATTTTCTACCTTCTTCTAAAATGAGAAATCAAATTTGGAAAATTAGAAAAAAAAATCGATATTAGCAAATTTAAAAGTTAGTTGGTACGGTTTGGGTGCAAAAACTAGATGAACTATGCCCTAAATAAACAAGGATGTGGTATAAAATTGGACGATAAGATATTTATATTTTTAAATTATATTTAGGTTGTATGCATCATGTTTTCAAATTATTTTTAAAAGGAAAGAGCATTTATATAAGAGGTATAGCAGAAACATTCATTGCATTGATGATTTTTATGATGTGTTACGCTTTGTAAAAGTGCATGGATGGTTGATGGATGTACACATGATGGTTGTAAATTATGTGAGGAATTATAGAATTTTACCCTCATTAAATTTCAGGGATGTAATTTTCTAAAGGGTGGGAAAATGTAATACCATGCATTTTATATAATAAAGATTACCAAAATAATCCTAGAAACAATTATTAAAAAAATTAGACATTTTGAGAATGTCAGAATTTAGCTTCTAAACGCACACAATTGCATTCCTAGCAATTTTCTGATTAATTTACATATATAATATGTTCTAAACATATTTCATGCAAAAATGTTGTCAATGTTCGACGTCTTATGTAACTATACGTAAATATATTTATTTCAAAAATATATGCATACACTAATTTCATAAACAGTATGCGTTTGGATTTGAAGTTAGACGCGTGTCAGAAATGGAATGGAATATAATAAAATATGAAAACAAACACATTTGATAAAAAAAATTAAATCATTAAAGAAACAAAAAGTAATTAACATTGACTTTAGGGATGGCAATGGGGTGGGTCTAAGGTCCAAACCCGCTTAACCCGCCCCTGTTTTGACCCATTTAGGCCTGTCCCATAGGGTCTTCGGGGCGGGTAGACCCGTGACCCGCTTTTAGAGGTCCGGATCTAGGGTCGGGTCTGGGGCATGGCTAACCTGCTACAACCCGAACCGCATGATTGAAACATCATTTAAACAATTTATAACTATAAATATTACTTGTTAATCATCTTAGGTATACATGGTTATAACTTGAATATTATATAATTTTAATCAACAAACATAAAATTGTCATAATCTTAAGTTGCATCAATGATAATCATACAATACCAAATGCATACATTTTGAACTATTTTCTTACAACTTATTTTATTATACTCTCTTATCATTGTGAAGACATTATATTATGTATATAATTTATCATTTATTGATTAAAAAATATAAGTATATAAATTTGTGTAAATTAGAACACGATATCACCGGGTCGTGGGGCGGGCCAGGTCAACCCTAACCCTTACGGGTTTCGGGTACGGGGCGAAATTTTAGACCTGCCCCGGGTCTACGGGGAGGGTCTGGGGCGAGGTTCAAAAAGTCCGAGTCAGGTCTGGGGTAGGAGAAACCTGCCCCAACCCGCCCCATTGCCATTCCTAATTGACTTGCAACATTCCTTTAATTAATAATGTGCTTCATTAATGGCATTAATAAAGATATAAATAGGAATAACGTTAAACGGTTAGAGGAGAGAACTAATTCGAAAAGACTAACTGTAACACCCCGTATTTTCTAAGAATATTAAAAAAAATGGTTAATTATGAAGAAGTTATTAAGCCTTGAAGTTTATATGCATATGAGAGAAATATATATAGATACATATAAAAATTAAATAAATAAACATGCAAAAAAGGTTCAAAACAGCGAATTGGGAGGGGGAATAACCGAACCGGCCCATTTCTGAGGTCGACCCAAGCCCCGCTGGGTCGACTAGGGGTTAATCCAGGGTGTTTGGCTGTCATCCCGTGGGCCGATTCGCTCAAATGCAGATTTTGCATTTAAATGGTTCTCATGATTCAGGGGTAATCTAATGGTCCTAAATAACTTCCTACACCTACATATACATCCCTAACCTAAACCTAAATCTCATATACAATTCTCTAGCCTCCATTGCTCTCTTCCTCTCTAAAAATAAATAAATCAATGGCGTCTCTACTCTGCTGAAACCTAAGCTAGGACTTGTGCTTCTTCTACCTCCAATTCTGATTAGGATTAAAAGAGAACAGCTACAACACCTTTTTCTTTTAGAATCTAACCAAGGCAAGTGCAGTTATTTTCCGATATAAACGTTAATTCTGATTGTGACATGAATTATAAATCTGAATCTGAGGTTATATCTGTTTTGTTGGGATCTATCTTATTTTGTATCTCTTTCCTCTTTCTGTTCTATAGCTAGGCTACCATGAGCCTGAGCCAATCTCATAAGAGATTAACATACGCTAAAATGTTTGGGACAATAAAATGAATGATGCATGAATTGGGCATGACCAATAAGTGACTGATTTGAGGAAAGAACATGGACTGTAGCTAGAACAAAATCTGAGACTATGAATGGACATGTTATATTTATAATATAAATTGTATTGAACATATGATTTGAAATAAAGAGAATATGGCTTAGGTATAAAGATTTACATTAAAGTAGGATATCTATTAAATGGAAATACACACCTAAGTAAGGGATCTTTGGGATATATGACATGCATAGTAATCGATGGCTATATTTGGTATAATTTATATGTGAATCTTTTGTACTAGGCAAGTTGAACTAAATTGGGACATGTAAATTATGACCATAATCTATGACATGTAAATTCAATGCAAACGTGGGGTAGATGATCATAGTGTGAATCATGACAACTATTTAGGCATGCAAACTTAGGCCAAATTTATAATTAGGCAAGGTATGCTTGTGAAACTTTAGGGAATGATTAAATCTGTTATATTTTCCTAATTTGCTAGTTCTGCTATATTTGCCTAATCTGCTAGTTCTGTTATATTATTTAATCTGCTAGTTCTGCGCTACTGCCTAGTCCGCTAGATCTATTCATCTGCCAAATCTGTCATCTTCTAAGTCTGTTGAAAATGCCAAATCTGCTAAACTAAATCTGTTGAGATGCCTAATCTGTTATCCGCTAAATCTGCTAGTTTGCTTAATCTGCTAAGTCGCCTAATCTGAAAAATCTGTTATCTGCTATATCTGTTGAGTTGATATAATTGGTCCGTTAATTGACATAATCTGAATTGGCTATAGTTATGAATAATTGACATGTATATTAGGCGTGGGCATAAATGGTAAATTATTAATTAATTGGCTGCAAAGATGAAAATGGCTAACTCGAGGTTAGAATGAGTTTGCGGCGTAATTCTGCCCGGAACCGCCCGACATATTCCAGTGGCCGCAAACAATAGGTTCTAATGTGAGAAGTTAGTCATAACGTGCTTGAAACCCGAGGTTAGACTCAGTTTGCGACAGAAACCTGCCCGGAACCAACCAGCCTAACCAGTAGCCGCAAACTGTCAGTCTAATGTGAGAGGTCTGGGCATTAATAATTAATTAATGAAAATCTGAGATAAATATGATGTCTAAAACATGTTGGGTAAGGTTAAACTAATTGGACCAATGAATCTGATAAATCCGTTTCGTGAATCCGTAGGCCCAATACAAAGTTAGATTATCTGTAACCAGTTAATTTGTAAGTCTGTTAATCTGTAAGCCTGTTAATCCGAACATTTGATCCGTTAGTCTGAAAACCTGTTAACTTGATTGTCTGATCTGTGAACTAGTTAATCTAAATTTTGTATGTCTTAAACTTGTAGACAAGTTAAGCTGAAATATGTTAGTCTGGGGACACAAGGTTAGGAGGGGAATTACTTGTGTCATCTGTTGTTTGGGACCCATATTAGTCAGTAACCCTTTCTGGTATCAAAACTTTGACCCAACAGTAAGTAGGGTCTGGGCACGCTTACTGAGCTAATTATAAGCGGTTCATTCTGATAATGGCGAGGGGTGTTGATGGTGCGTTCCAACCGGGTCATGTGCGTGCATGGATCCCGGTCTGCCTCTGAGGATGTAAGACGCCGTGACATCTGTAAATAGGTCTGTGCCAATTGGTTGTCACTTTAGGGAGTGATACACCCCACTGTGGGGCCGACACAGGATATTTATGTATTAGGGAGTCGATCGCTTGGGGTAGGGTTTTAGGGTACACTTAGTTCTGTCTGTTTCTGTTGGTACCGTCTGTTTCTGTTGGGTTGCAACACCTGTCTGTTTCTGCGTGGTACCGTCTGTTCGGGTGGTAATGGCCCAATTACTAGTGTACACCTAATTCTACATTCTGTTTCCATAGGAATTAATCTGTTTTTGTTCGGGTGGTAAAGGCCCATTTTCCGCATTCTGCTTCTGTCTATTTCTGATCGGGTGGTAAAGGCCCATTACTAGCACTCTCTTCTGTGGAAATTATTCTGTACCCGTTTCTGTTTCAGTCTAGACATTAGGGTGACACCTAATTCTGTTATACTAGTATTAGTGCAGAGAAGTGTAAAGCAATAGCTTATATCATTCTGTTCTTCTGTTATATCTGCTACATCTGTTACAATTATCTCTCATCCAGTTTTATTTTCATGTCATGTTATTATTATCTGTTCATAACTGAAAATCGCTGGACTTGCCAAACTTTTGTCTGACCCTTGTTGTTTCGCCTCCTTTCTTCCT
This sequence comes from Allium sativum, assembly GCA_030737875.1. NCBI lineage: Eukaryota > Viridiplantae > Streptophyta > Magnoliopsida > Asparagales > Amaryllidaceae > Allium > Allium sativum. The sequence continues at coordinate 89,955,191 of CM060912.1, read as the reverse complement.
TTCCCCCCCAGGTCTTGTAGAAGGGAATACTCTAGCTTGATCCAGATTTCTTCCGCTTGCAGTGCTTAAAGTATGGCTTGTCTTCTTCTGTGGGGATTATGATTTTAAACTATGCATTATGAAGGCTTTTGTACAAGACTGATATTTTGTACTTGAATTCTGATATTGTGATTTGAAAGGATGTAACCAAGCTTATGTTTGAAATAAAGTTATAATTTTTCAAGTACTGTTTATCTGTCTTGTAGTATTCTGTTTCTGTTTACTAAAATGCTCCACCAAAGTTAAGGCATTCCCTTTGTGAGTGACCTTAACGGAGGTGTGGTGTTACACTTGGTATCAGAGCTGAAGGTTACCAGATTTGATAAAAAGTTTTGAAAACTATTTTCAAAAAGGATTTAAAAAGGAAGTATTTTCAAAAGTAAAGCTTATTTTTGAAAAATATAATCCCCAAAAGCCACTGTTTGAATCTTTGTTTCCTTCTTTCTCCAGGGCTCCCGGCTTTCTGGGAGGTAACCTCATCGGGACATGGTTCTGTAGGCTTGATAAGACTACGACACCGATCAAAGGGAAAATAAGCGCCTGACTTCCATCTGTAGCCGCAGTAGTCTCACCTACGGCTAATTTTCTTTCGAGCTTTGTAGGATTTTCCATGCGATGGAGGCCGCTTTCGAGGGACTTGTCAACGTGTTACACACGGATAGTAAAGATGAGAATGAGGGAGTTTGGCTAAGGAGCACAACCCAAGGATGAGAAACTCAAGGATATGGACTTGGTTCACAAAGTAGGCAAAAATGAAACACAAAAGAAGGAAGAAAATTCTGATGATAAAGGAGGAGAAATGTGCTTTACTTATGGAAGCTTGACTCATCTGAACAAGGACTGCCAAAAGAGGAAGGGCACTTGCTTCAACTGTGGTGAGATGGGACACTTCACTAGGGACTGCCCGAAGAAACGAGGGCAAGGACAGAGGGCAGAACCCACTTCTGGAGGACAGGCGAATGGATATGATAGAAATAAGAAAATTTGAGTAGAAGGTTTAAGTTTCTTATCTGATTGTCGAGTTAAAACTCTTTCTGATTCTGGTATTTTGATTCTGTAATCGATACTCTGCACTTTAGTACTAGTATTGTTTCTGATTCCGCTGTAGACTCAAACCCATAAGGGTTATGATTAATCTGTCTGTGATAGATTGGGGTTTGAGAGATATCTGTGTTAGGCGTCAAGTATGACGCATACATTCTGAGGTTTTGTGGGATATGATTGTATCATTCTTAGCTTCCTAAGAATCATTAGGGAACCTGATATGTATCAGTAGTCTGTAAATATCTGAATAATTCTGATTTCCAGTTCTGACATTGTCTAAAGAGGGTAATCCTCTGGGTGTCAATCTGATGTTGATTTCGGTCTTCGGGGTTGATACTTAGGGGAATTATTTTCTCAACCAATGTCTAATGGGAACCAAGTCTTCGTTTTATCTGTACTCGCTTCCATCATTTGACTGTATCCTATCGATCGAATCTTCGAACTTTAGGTAGAAACTGTTGGGTGTAAACATGTGTTTGAGACATGTTATGTTTGATGGTTGCAAGTGGATGCAAGTGGTTGCTCGTGGATGCATATACACAAACTAGGCACTAGATCGGCTCGAAAACACTCTCATACTGCATATGGATGTGTGAGCATTTTCAATTTTTGTGGATGTAAAATGATTGACTCAGCACATGGATGTTGCATTTGGATGAATGATTATGCACTCATATAGAAATGATGTGTATCAAATAGGATTTCTTGCATACATATTTGGACTCATGACACTAACATGATTCGCATTAAGGAGGTCAACTGGATCAGTAGACCGCCTGATTTTGCATTAGATAAGAAACATATACACACACTTTACATATGTTCATACGACATTAGAAACCTTTTAAGGACAATGGATGCCTGTGATTGAATGGTTGAGTAGATGGATGTTGGATGTTAGGATACATTCTTCTTAACTTGAAGATTTCGGGGACGAAATCCTTTAAGGAGGGGAGAATGTAACACCCCGTATTTTCTGAGAATATTAAAAAAAAGGTTAATTATGAAGAAGTTATGAAGCCTTGAAGTTTATATGCATATGAGAGAAATATATATAGATATATATAAAAATTAAATAAATAAACATGCAAAAAAGGTTCAAAACAACGAATTGGGAGGGGGAATAACCAAATCGGCCCATTTTTGAGGTCGACCCAAGCCCCGCTGGGTCGACTAGGGGTTAATCCAGGGTGTTTGGCCGTCATCCCGTGGGCCGATTCGCTCAAATGCAGATTTTGCATTTGAATGGTTCTCATGATTCAGGATTAATCTAATGGTCCTAAATAACTTCCTACACCTATATATACATCCCTAACCTAAACCTAAATCTCATATACAATTCTCTAGCCTCCATTGCTATCTTCCTCTCTAAAAATAAATAAATAAATGGCGTCTCTACTCTGCTGAAACCTAAGCTAGGACTTGTGCTTCTTCTTCCTCCAATTTTGATTAGGATTAAAAGAGAACAGCTACAACACCTTTTTCTTTTAGAATCCAACCAAGGCAAGTGCAGTTATTTTCCGATATAAACGTTAATTCTGATTGTGACATGAATTATAAATCTGAATCTGAGGTTATATCTGTTCTGTTTGGATCTATCTTATTTTGTATCTCTTTCCTCTTTCTGTTCTATAGCCAGACTACCACGAGCCTGAGCCAATCTCATAAGAGATTAACATACGGTAAAATGTTTGGGACAATAAAATGAATGATGCATGAATTGGGCATGAACAATAGATGACTGATTTGAGGAAAGAACATATACTGTAGCTAGAACAAAATCTGAGACATATGACTGGACATGTTATATTTATAATATAAATTGTATTGAACATATGATTTGAGATAAAGAGAATATGGCTTAGGTATAAAGATTTACATTAAAATAGGATATCTATTAAATGGAAATAAACACCTAAGTAAGGGATCTTTGGGATATATGACATGCATAGTAATCGATGGCTATATTTGGTATAATTTATATGTGAATCTTTTGTACTAGGCAAGTTGAACTAAATTGGGACATGTAAATTATGACCATAATCTATGACATGTAAATTCAATGCAAACGTGGGGTAGATGATCATAATGTGAATCATGACAACTATTTAGGCATGCAAACTTAGGCCAAATTTATAATTAGGCAAGGTATGCTTGTGAAACTTTAGGGAATGATTAAATCTGTTATATTTGCCTAATTTGCTAGTTATGCTATATTTGCCTAATCTGCTAGTTCTTTTATATTACTTAATCTGCTAGTTCTGCTCTACTACCTAGTCCGCTAGATCTGTTCATCTGCCAAATCTGTCATCTGCTAAGTCTGTTGAAAATGCCAAATCTGCTAAACTAAATCTGTTGAGATGCCTAATCTGTTATCCGCTAAATCTGCTAGTTTGCTTAATCTGCTAAGTCGCCTAATCTGAAAAATCTGTTTTCTGCTATATCTGTTGAGTTGATATAATTGGTCCGTTAATTGACATAATCTGAATTGGCTATAGTTATGAATAATTGACATGTATATTAGGCGTGGACATAAATGGTAAATTATTAATTAATTGGCCGCAAAGATGAAAATGGCTAACTCGAGGTTAGAATGAGTTTGCGGCGTAATTCTGCCCGGAACCGCCCGGCATATTCCAGTGGCCGCAAACAATAGGTTCTAATGTGAGAAGTTAGTCATAACGTGCTTGAAACCCGAGGTTAGACTCAGTTTGCGACAGAAACCTGCCCGGAATCAACTGGCCTAACCAGTAGCCGCAAACTGTCAGTCTAATGTGAGAGGTCTGGGCATTAATAATTAATTAATGAAAATCTGAGATAAATATGATGTCTAAAACGTGTTGGGTAAGGTTAAACCAATTGGACCAATGAATCTGATAAATCCGTTTCGTGAATCCGTAGGCCCAATACAAAGTTAGATTATATGTACCCAGTTAATTTGTAAGTCTATTAATCTGTAAGCCTGTTAATCCGAACATTTGATCCGTTAGTCTGAAAACCTGTTAACTGGATTGTCTGATCTGTGAACTAGTTAATCTAAATTTTGTATGTCTGAAACTTGTAGACAAGTTAAGCTGAAATATGTTAGTCTGGGGACACAAGGTTAGGAGGGGAATTACTTGTGTCATCTGTTGTTTGGGACCCATATTAGTCAGTAACCCTTTCTGGTATCAAAACTTTGACCCAACAGTAAGTAGGGTCCGAGCACGCATACTGAGCTAATTATAAGCGGTTCATTCTGATAATGGCAAGGGGTGTTGATGGTGCGTTCCAACCGGGTCATGTGCGTGCATGGATCCCGGTCTGCCTCTGAGGATGTAAGACGCTGTGACATCTGTAAATAGGTCTGTGCCAATTGGTTGTCACTTTAGGGAGTGATACACCCTACTGTGGGGCCGACACAGGATATTTATGTATTAGGGAGCCGATCGCTTGGGGTAGGGTTTTAGGGTACACTTAGTTCTGTTTGTTTCTGTTGGTATCGTCTGTTTCTGTTGGGTGGCAACACCTGTCTGTTTCTGCATGGTACCATCTGTTCGGGTGGTAAAGGCCCAATTACTAGTGTACACCTAATTCTACATTCTGTTTCCGTAGGGATTAATCTGTTTCTGTTCAGGTGGTAAAGGCCCATTTTCCGCATTCTGCTTCTGTCTGTTTCTGATCGGGTGGTAAAGGCCCATTACTAGCACTCTCTTCTGTGGAAAATATTATGTACCCATTTCTGTTTCAGTCTAGACATTAGGGTGACACCTAATTCTGTTATACTAGTATTAGTGCTGAGAAGTCTAAAGCAATACCTTATATCATTCTGTTCTTCTGTTATATCTGCTACATCTATTACAGTTATCTCTCATCCAGTTTTATTTTCATGTCATGTTATTATTATCTGTTCATAACTAAAAATCACTGGACTTGCCGGACTTTTGTCTAACCCTTGTTGTTTCGCCTCCTTTCTTCCGTTTCCCCCCCAGGTTTTGTAGAAGGGTATACTCTAGCTTGATCCAGATTTCTTCCGCTTGTAGTGCTTAAAGTATGGCTTGTCTTCTTCTGTGGGGATTATGATTTTAAACTATGCATTCTGAAGGCTTTTGTACAAGACTGATATTTTGTACTTGAATTCTGATATTGTGATTTGAAAGGATGTAACCAAGCTTATGTTTGAAATAAAGTTATAATTTTTCAAGTACTGTTTATCTGTCTTGTAGTATTCTGTTTCTGTTTACTAAAATGCTCCACCAAAGTTAAGGCATTCCCTTTGTGAGTGACCTTAACGGAGGTGGGGTGTTACACTAACACACATGTATATATTTATTTCATATACATATGTAGAGCATAAATTTCAAAAGTAATGCGCGTTTGAATTTTGAAAATAAACACACATCATGAATGGAACTAAAACACATAATAAAGGAGAATTTAATGACATTAGTTAAGTAACGTTCTCATTCAAAAAAAAATCAAGTACATGTAAATATGCGTGGATATATTTATTTCAAAAGTATATACATGCCTATTAATTCCAGAAATAACCGCGTTCGAAATTTAAATTTAATGCTTGTTAAGAAAGGATTTTTTTAATAAAATCAAAAATAAAATAAATGTTTTGAATAATGGTCATAAAAATTAACACCATGAATTAGAAACCGAAATAAATTAGCGTGTAGAATTGGAAGTGGGAAAATAAAAAGAAACAAACGAACAAATAAATATGCAGTAAAACAAAACGGGAAAGAAACATATCAGGACACATATTAACGACGCACTTTTGTTTTGTTTAGTGGCTTGGATTTTTTTATTTTATATCGGGCGGATACAACTAGTTTGGATTGGAATCGTATGCACGATATCTACGAATAAGAACTAGTTTGGAGTGCTTAAGAGGCAATTGGATTTTTACGTAATTTCAAATGCTTGTTTGAAATTATATAAATCGACTTGAATCGTCAATCGAAAAAGAAATGTGAGGTTACTCTTATGATTCTGAAACATGATCATATGGTAAAATTGATATATTTAGAATTTATCGTTGTTAGTATAAATTGAGTGTTTGGTTGCTTCATATGATTGTTGCTTTCATTATTGATTGTCAATATTTATCTTTCTGTTATATTAAATGACTTCGATTAATATATCTATTCCACATGTATATATAAAATGATATTATGACCCGTGATACAGGGAAAACAGGCTGGAGGGACCCAATTAGTTTCGTCAAATATTTTGTATGTTACTTGTTTTCAAGTTATTCATATATGAACTGTTTAATCTAAGTATCATTAAATTTGGTATGGATGTTGATTGTTGAATGGAAATTCAATGTTGATGTGTTATTAATCAATATTCAGTATTGGTTAAGTAACTGGAAGCAGATGACATAAAATCCATCTTTTTAAAACGTTGATTCGTCATCAGACGAATTAATGAATTTTTAGTTGTAGAATTTACTTTTATAGCTGGAGTGAGGTTTTCCATTTTATTTTAGATAATTTATATAAATAGAGGATTTATAAATAAATTGACATTTATAATAGGTTTTTATAAAGTAGTTATAAATATTTTATATAGTAATTTCTGTGTTTTAAATAAGTTTTATAAGCAAGTAAGTCAAAAATTAACCTAACGGTTAATAGTTTGGAATAATTGTTTTGAGAAAACAATTAAGTATGATATTATGAAATTAATTATATTAATAATTAATTTAAGAGAAATGACTAGTGGAAATTATTTAGCAAGTTAATTGTGTTTTGAAGTTGACTAAGTCAACTATTTAAATTGAAAATGGTTTTTTAATTTAATTGTTTTTTAATAAATTTAATAGAAATGTTTTTCACAAATGATTATTTAAACTTAATGACTTTCCTAAAAGTTAGTTAATTTTCAAATTAACTGTGTATAAAGATAATTATCAAGTTGTTTATTATAAAAAAGTTAATTCTTATTTTAATAACCTTTATAAGAAGTTAACTACTCTATTTTTAGTTAATAGCGATGTCAACTACTTTTATTTAGTTAAAATTTAAGTTAATTATTATTTTTAATTAATAATAACTAAAGTGGTTGCTTTTTAATTGGAATTCAATTAAGAAAGTAATCAAGTTTGTAGTTGAATCTGGTAAAGGGTTGATAAAAGGGATTTTAAAATAAATCCGAATTTTATAATAAGGTTTATAAAACAAGATTAAAAGCTTATGCGATGATTTTAACTAAGCTTTTACTTAATATTTGGATTAAGTAAAAATGATTGTAATTGCAAGGAGGTTTCAAAATGCAAAAGAATGCAAAATCGATTTTTGTAATAAATCTAAGTGTAAACGAATTCTTTTAAAAAGGTTTTAAAGCCAAATGGTTCGTGTTTTAGTAAGGTAAAAGGGGTTATATTGTGAGTGAGATTTTTAAAAGTAAGGAATGGTTTATAAAACCATATTTTAAATGGAGTAGTAAATGAAATTTGTGTGGTATCATAATTAATATCAACTTTTGAGTTATAAGCTTTTATCTATCATAAGATAAGAACGTAGCCGTGTCAAAATCTGGGAGGTAAATAAAATATCCCAAATTGAACGAATTCATTATTTTCCAAAGGATAGTATTAGTTTAAAATGGTAAAGATGTCGCAAATAATTTATGATTTCCATAAGACAAATATTGCAACTTTATTTGCAAGATTTAGATATTTAATAAAACTGTTGTGTTTTAAAGTAATCAATGTACCATTTGACATTGTTTGGCCCAGGTATGATGTATGGCTATACTTATCTCATTTGGTTAAGTATATAACACTATTTTCTATGTAATGAGAATATTATGGTTTAATGAATACACTTAATCGAAGAAACATGTGTATCACTATGAATTTCTAAGATATGAAACATAAGCTTATACTGGTTTTGTAATAACCCGTATTTTAATGACAAGATATAACACAAAACAAGGCAGAATTAAATAATAAAATCTGAATCAAGGGAAACGGGCTATGCCATTGCGTTCGTCTCGGAAAAATATGCGAAATAGAGTCTGAGTTTTCGAAAATCGGAGTCCGTATGACCCGATTAAGGCCCAACAAAGTTTTCAGAAAATTTCTAAATAAAAACAGATTTTCAAATTCAAATCTAAGCTTGGAAATTGGGCCAGTTGGGCCAAGGCGGGAAAATTCCCGCCACAGTACCCAAGTCGACAGCCCTGTCGACTTGGGAGTCGACTGGGTCTGACCAGGTCGACAGCCCTGTCGACTTGGCTGTCGACTTGGCTCAGACGCCCAGTCCTGCCTGGTGCACCATCTTGAGAATGTGTTGAGCTAGAGGGCCAGATTCGATTTGGAGGGCTGAGATGAGAACTAGGGTTTAATCCTATGGTCTAAATCACTAGCCTAATCTATAAATAAGACCCTAACCTACCCTAAATCCTCATTAATCTATCCTACAACTAAACTATGGCAAAATCAATCCTCTCATGGCCTCCACTCTCTTCATAAATTCCTAAATCAATTTTCAAGAGATTCCCATGCATACAAGTGTATTTAGGCTTGTATGATCCTCTTTAGCTTGCATTAAAGTCTTGTTTCTCTATTGACATCATAAAGGAGGAGTCTTGATCAAGTTTGCTTGCATTTTGGGGTTTTAATTAGTTGCATAAGGGGTTTCTTACATTTGCTATACTCATTTGAGTCTTCATAGCATTGTAAGCCTATTTCTACTCTTGTATTTTAACTATGAAGTTAATATGTTATGTTTCAAGTTTGAGTTTGGGGTTAATCATGATATGTGCTTTGATCTTATGATTTTATGCATAAGATTACTCTATGCATGTTAGTAAAGTCATTACCTTGGCTTTATGCATAGAAAGATATGATCTTTGGTTGGAAATGTTGCATAATGCAACTTTGAAACTCTCATAACCCTTGCATTAACATGCATATAATGTTATATGCATGTTACTAGCCCTTATCTCATGCTATCTATGGCCATGTTCCACCTATTTGCCAAGTTTGATGTTATGCATGCATATGAACCTTATGCAAGTTGAAACCATGTTATGCATGCATATGAACACTATGCAAGTTAAAATGATGTTATGCATGCTTATGAATATTTTGCAAGTTGATAACATGATATGCAAGTTTATGATCACATCTTTGTCTCATGCCACCATGTTTAACTTGTGGCTCCAACCCCTCTATGTCATGATTATGCCAAGTTCCCTCTTTCTATCCTTTATGCGCTATTGCGATATGTAAGCGATGGGATTGCGTTTGGGATTGGGTAAACTTAAAAGACATAAAAACATAAGCTTGGGAATTTACCTATTAAGTTAGGTCTACCCATTGGGAATTTACCTATTAAGTTAGGTCTACCCAATTGCTTGAAAACTTGTAATGTGATGGACATGACACTTAGAAAACATGAGAATGGCCAACTCGAGGTTGGGTTGAGCTCGTAGCATAAACCTACCCGGAACCGACCGGCTTAACTAGTGGCTACAAGCAATAGGACCCAATGTGAGTAGTTGGTCATGTTGCACGTGAGACCCGAGGTTAGACTAAGTTGTGGTGTAAACCTACCCGGACCCGCCCGGCCTAATTAGTAACCACAACAAGGTCTAATGTGAGAGGTTGGGTGCATTAAATTAATTAATGCCACATGGTAGGGTTAAGTCATGGACCGCTTGAATACTTAACCAATTAAACACGATGGGTTGGTAGGGTTAAGTCATGAACCTTGGGTACGCTTAACCAACTTGGTACTTAGATGAGTTGGATTAACCACGTTTAACCCATTAAGGAAACCCTAGTTACGTGGTCCTTTGCACCAGTAACCCTCTTGGATGTATCATGATACCCTAGGGACTAGGCTAGGGTGGGGCACGATTACTGGGGTGACATGTAAGCAACCAAAACGACGGCTGTGTAGGTGCGCCGGTGTAGGTTCAGGCGGGCCATGGTCGTCCACATGGTCCGGAGTTGAAAAAGCAGGCACGGGCACCAGTAGGTTTAAACTGTGCGTGCTTTGTTTGTGTCAGGGGTTGACACCCTAGGACTTGATACACCCTAGGGTGGACCTAGCACAGTTTAGCTACACTTCGTAGTTGGGCCGTATGACACCGACACTTGACGAGTTAGGCTGTAGGGAGCCGATCGACTAGACCATGCTAGTTGGACCTTGATTTAGGTCATTCATGATGGTGGGCCAAACTTGGGCCTGGGGATCACCTGTTGTTTACACTTGACACGACTTGTGATACTAGTACACTTGGTGCAAACCTCAATCTTGTTTATGCGGTACCACATTTGATCTATCTTGTTGACTTCTTACCATGCCAGTTATCATCCTATGACTCATACTTGTTTATATATACTGTTAACTTTATTAGTTGTTGTACAATTGTAGATAGGACTTACCAGTCTTTTGACTGACCCGTTTTCTTTCGCCTCTTTTCTTTCGTTTCCCCCCCCCCCAGGTTTACAGGGCGGGAATACCAGCACTTAGCTTGGATCTTAGCTGCTTTTCTTGGATAGCTCATGTATGCTTCGGACTTGAGCTTGCTATGGTTTTCTACTTGGGGATAGCTACTTCATGTTTTCCTTTTCAGTTACAAGTTTTATGTTTCTAGACTTTGTTTATGGAAAATAATTAAGTACTGTGTTGTAACTTAACCTATGGTTTTGATATGCTAGCTTTTATCCGCTGCTATACTTACTCTGTTTTTACTTATATGTTCTGTCTTGTGATATCTGCATGCATGATTACCTTATTTAAACTCCCCTCCAAAGTCAGTGCCCTTGCAAGAGTGGCACTGGCGGAGGTGGGGTGTTACATTTGGTATCAGAGCCTAAGGTTTACGAGATTGGAGCAAAAAGGGTTTTAAAGTTACTTTTAAAAGCTATTTTCAAAACCAATTAATTATTTTTCCAAAGAAAAGTCTAGTTTATTTTGAAAGGCTATCCCCCAAGAGCCATAAGCACTATCCTTCGTTTCCTCGTTCTAAATCTATCTTTTCCTTTTTCTGCATGGCTGATCTCAATCTTCCTGAGGGAGTCACCATTCCCGGATGGTTCCGGAGGTACTTGGAAGCTAGGGCCAATAATGCAGGTCCAGCAACCACTCCCACTATCACTGAGGTTCCACCTCCTCCTCCTCCTCTTCAGCAACCACAAGCCGATTTCGCCAAGGTTTGCAAGGACTTCAAGGCCATGGGTGGCAAAAATTTTATTGGGACAGAGACTTTCGTGGAAGCAAGAAATTGGTTGAAGGAGACCGAAGATCTTTTTGCCATCTTTGATATAGAGGACCATAGAAAGGTTCTGTTGGCGGTTTGGCTACTAAAGGAGGAAGCTTCTTATTGGTGGGAGGTCACCAATGCTACAAGGCCCGTAGAAACCTGGGCCGACTTTAGGGCAAGGTTTGGGCTTAAGTTTCTATCATCTGCAGAGGCAAATTTGCAACTAGAGAAGTTCATAGCTTTGAAGCAAGGAGACATGACAGTGAGAGAGTATGTGAATAAGTTCAACCAGCTTGCCCGATTCGGTTTGGACATGGTCAATACTCCCGAGAAGAAGGCTCTACGTTTTGCACGAGGGTTAAATGAGCCATTACAAGGTCTAGCTATGTCACACATACCCATGGGGGCCACTTTCGAGAGCCTGGTAGACATGGCATTGCTGCAGGGAGAGGATAAGAATGGGAAGAAGGAAGTCAAGCCCAATGAAACTCAGCCTAAGAAGACAGACTCCAAGTGGGGAGGGAATCAGAGTAATTAGAACAACAAGAACAACAAGGGCAACAAGAACAAGGCGAAGGACACAAGAAAGTGCCACTTCTGTGGGATTGTTGGGCATGTAGCCAAGGACTGTAGGAAGAAGAAAATGAAATTGGGTGGATGCTTTCATTGTGGAGAGACGGGACATTTTAGCAAGGATTGCCCTAAGAAGCAGGGGCATGGACAAACTCAGCGCGCAGGTTCATCTGGAGGGCAAGTGCATGCTCTCAACACCGCTCCAGTTCAGGACCGAGGTACTATTTCTGTGGAAAGTCTTGTTTATATTTCTGGTTTTCCTGTTCGCACTTTGTTTGATTCTGGCGCATCACATACCTTTATTTCCTCTGATGTTGTTGGAAGTTTGCACCTAAGTACTAGTCTTGTTGAGGATCCCGTTAGTGTTTCAAATCCAATTGGGGGTTCAGCCCATTTGTCTATGATCTGTATGGATTTGAGGATTTCTATCTTGACCGTAGAATTCTCGTGTGATGCTTACGTTCTCGGGTTCACGGGATACGGGTTGATCTTGGGCATGGATTGGTTGTCCCGCTATGGAGCCATTCTCGATTGTGAGCATAGGGTGGTGAGACTCATGACTAGCCTTGGCAATACCCTAGAGATTTCTTGCAACCCGCTAGATCCCGTCATGCTATGTTATCTTGAATCTCTTGACTCGTCTATCGATGATCTGCAATCTGTAAGGGTGGTTCGTGAATACCCTGATGTTTTTGAAGAAGTTAAGGGGTTACCCCCTAAGCGAGAGATAGATTTCCGCATTTATCTGGTTGATAATGCTAAGTCAGTCTCCTTACCAGTTAGGCACATGGCCCCGCGGGAAAGGAGAGAGCTCAGTAAGCAAATCAAGGAGCTTCTTGAGAAGAATTTTATTAGGCGAAGCATTTCCGAATGGGGTGCTCCTGTGGTGTTCGCTACTAAGGCGGACGGCTCGCTTCGTCTATGTGTTGATTATCGAGAGCTGAACAAGCTGACCAAGAAGAATAGGCATCCATTACCGAGGATAGATGACCTCTTCGACCAGCTTGTTGGTGCTTCTGTTTTCTCTCAGCTTGATTTAGCCACCGGATTTCATCAGCTTAGAGTGGCCGAAGACAGCATTGATAAGACTGCATTTAGGACTCCAGACGGATTCTTTGAATGGCTTGTCATGCCATTCGGCTTGACTAATGCACCCGCCTACTTCGTAGATTTGATGAGTAGGGTGTTCAGGGAGTTCCTTAACAAGTTTGTTGTTGTCTTCGTGGATGATATTTTGATCTTTTCAAAAGACGAGGAAGAACATGCTAGACACCTCAAGGAGGTGATGGATACGCTTAGAGCCCATCAGTTGAAAGCCAAGTTCTCCAAATGCCACTTTTGGAGAAAAGAAGTCCGATTTCTTGGGCATATAGTTTCTAAGCAGGGTATAGCTGTGGATCCCGCGAAAGTGGTTGCAGTTCAAGACTGGAAGACTCCTAAGAATGCAACCGAAGTGCGAAGCTTTCTCGGTCTGGCAGGCTACTATAGGAAGTTCATTAGAGACTTCGCTAAGATTTCGGCCCCTCTCACTAGATTGACGAAGAAGAACTTAGTCTTTGCATGGGACTTAGAGTGTGAGCTTGCTTTTCAAAGGCTCAAGAGGGCCCTTACCACAGCTCCAGTTTTGGCATTACCCGATGGCAGTAAGATGTTTACCGTGTATACCGATGCATGTGGCACAGGGTTAGGCGCTGTTCTAATGCAGGTAGGAAGAGTGATATGTTATGGGGGTAGGCAACTTAAAGTTCATGAGAAGAACTATCCCACTCATGACTTGGAGTTAGCGGCGATTGTCTTTGCACTCAAGTCATGGCGCCACTATCTTTTAGGCGAAAGGTTTGAGTTGTACACTGATCACAAATCACTCAAGTATCTCTTCTCGCAGAAAGATCTGAATCTTAGGCAGCAAAGGTGGATGGAATTCTTGGCATCTTATGACTTCGAGATAGCTTATACCCCTGGCAAGGGTAATGTTGTGGCTGATGCACTAAGCAGAAAAAGGTTGGCTTTGAGTCCCTTGTTTGTTGAGATGAAGAGCCTAGAGTTCCTGGCAACCTTTGATTTCACGACAGCAGTTGAGTCGATGACAGGATCGTTAGCATCTCTCGAGCTTAGACCCACACTTCTTGATCAAGTAGGGACTTCGCAGAAGGAAGACCCACAGATAGTGGAGATCATGGATAGGTTGATTCGTGGTGAGACGTCTAGTCACCTTGCTAGATATACTATTGATGACAAGGGTTGGCTAAGGCGTGATGGAAGACTCTGCGTTCCACAAGTGGGAGACTTGGTGCATAAAGTTCTCGAAGAAGCACATCACTCAAAGATGACTATACATCCTGGTGGAGATAAGATGTATAGGGATATGAAGCGCATTTTCTTTTGGCCTGGAATGAAGAAGGATGTGGCAGACTATGTTTCAAAGTGCATGGTGTGCCAACAAGTGAAAGCTGAGTCGAAGAAACCAGGTGGGCTATTACATCCATTGGAGGTCCCGCAATGGAAGTGGGAGAGCATCTCTATGGACTTTGTGGATGGATTGCCTAGATCAAGAAAAGGGAATTCGAGCATATGGGTCATCGTTGATCGACTTACGAAGAGTGCTCACTTTATCCCAGTAAAGAGCAAAAGGACTGCATCATGGCTGGCATCTGTTTACCTTCGAGAAATAGTGAGATTGCATGGGGTTCCTTCTAGCATAGTCAGTGATCGTGACCCAATCTTCACTAGCCAATTCTGGGATAGTTTGCAGGAAGCAATGGGTACGCAATTGAATCTGAGTACAACCTATCACCCCCAGACGGATGGCCAAACCGAAAGGGTGAATAGAGTGCTAGAAGACCTTCTGAGGCTTTGTGTTCTTGATTTTGGTGGTACTTGGGAAGACCACCTTCCTCTTGTGGAGTTTGCTTACAACAATAGCTATCAAGCTAGCATAGGGATGGCACCATTTGAAGCTTTATATGGGAGGCCGTGTAGGTCACCATCTTGTTGGTGGGAGACAACAGATAAGCTTGTACTTGGGCCCGATATGATACGAGACACATCTGACAAAGTTGAATTGGTGAGAAGACGGATGAAAGCGGCCCAAGATAGACAGAAATCCTATGCTGATAAGCGAAGGACAGATTTGGAGTTCGAAGTTGGAGACATGGTTTTCGTGAAGGTTTCTCCTTTGCGTAATGTGGTTCGCTTCGGAGCAATTGGGAAGCTGGCACCCAGATTCGTAGGACCCTTCCCTATCATAGAGAGAATTGGGAAGATGGCTTATAAAGTGCAATTGCCCGAGAAGCTGTCCGGAGTGCATAATGTCTTTCATGTCTCGCATCTCCGAAAGTGCCTACATGAGTCCGCTGAGGTGGTTGAACCTAGCATTCTTGAAGACGTGAAAGTAGAGAAAGAGGCAACCTTGAGGAGAGCTCCGATTCGTATCTTGGGAACGGAGATCAGAAAGCTAAGGAATCGAGAGGTCAAATTGGTGAAGGTTCAGTGGAGTGAAGCCGAAGAGGATGCAACTTGGGAGACAGAGGAGAAGATGTTTAGGCTTTATCCATTCCTTTTTGAGGGTACATTCTCGACCTCTTTTCTCTCTTTAGCATATCTTTCTTTTTCTATCCATGTTTATCCTGTTTATCTTGTAACTTCGTCATGAGAACCTTAGGTAGAAACCCCTTGGATGAAACATGTATTTGAAACATGTTATGCTTGATGGTTGCAAGTGGTTGCAAGTGTTTGCAAGTAGATACTCGTGGATGCATGATACACATTAGGCACTAAGATCGGCTCACACACCTTCATATTGCATATGCATGAGTGTTTATACTTATTCATGGCTGAAACTTGTTGTGCTATCTCATGGATGTTGCATATGGATGAATGTTATGTGCACTCATGTAGAAATTATAAAATTAGGCTAGGAATTTGCATACATATGGACGCATTTCACTAGCATACATCGCATTAAGGAGGTGTGCTGAATCAGTAACCGCCTGATTTTCGCATCAGATAAGTACATATACACACACCTTTGCATATGATCCTACAACATTTAGAAATTGTTAAGGACAATGGTTTCTCGTGGATGATATGGTGAGTAGATGGATGATGGATGGTAGGACACGTTCTTCCTAACTTAGAGATTTCGGGGACGAAATCCTTTAAGGAGGTGAGAATGTAATAACCCGTATTTTAATGACAAGATATAACACAAAACAAGGCAGAATTAAATAATAAAATCTGAATCAAGGGAAACGGGCTATGCCATTGCGTTCGTCTCGGAAAAATATGTGAAATAGAGTCTAAGTTTTCGAAAATCGGAGTCCGTATGACCCGATTAAGGCCCAACAAAGTTTTCAGAAAATTTCTAAATAAAAACAGTTTTTCAAATTCAAATCTAAGCTTGGAAATTGGGCCAGTTGGGCCAAGGCGGGAAAATTCCCGCCACAGTACCCAAGTCGACAACCCTGTCGACTTGGGAGTCGACTGGGTCTGACCAGGTCGACAGCCCTGTCGACTTGGCTGTCGACTTGGCTCAGACGCCCAGTCCTGCCTGGTGCACCATCTTGAGAATGTGTTGAGCTAGAGGACCAGATTCGATTTGGAGGGCTGAGATGAGAACTAGGGTTTAATCCTATGGTCTAAATCACTAGCCTAATCTATAAATAAGACCCTAACCTACCCTAAATCCTCATTAATCTATCCTACAACTAAACTATGGCAAAATCAATCCTCTCATGGCCTCCACTCTCTTCATAAATTCCTAAATCAATTTTCAAGAGATTCCCATGCATACAAGTGTATTTAGGCTTGTATGATCCTCTTTAGCTTGCATTAAAGTCTTGTTTCTCTATTGACATCATAAAGGAGGAGTCTTGATCAAGTTTGCTTGCATTTTGGGGTTTTAATTAGTTGCATAAGGGGTTTCTTACATTTGCTATACTCATTTGAGTCTTCATAGCATTGTAAGCCTATTTCTACTCTTGTATTTTAACTATGAAGTTAATATGTTATGTTTCAAGTTTGAGTTTGGGGTTAATCATGATATGTGCTTTGATCTTATGATTTTATGCATAAGATTACTCTATGCATGTTAGTAAAGTCATTACCTTGGCTTTATGCATAGAAAGATATGATCTTTGGTTGGAAATGTTGCATAATGCAACTTTGAAACTCTCATAACCCTTGCATTAACATGCATATAATGTTATATGCATGTTACTAGCCCTTATCTCATGCTATCTATGGCCATGTTCCACCTATTTGCCAAGTTTGATGTTATGCATGCATATGAACCTTATGCAAGTTGAAACCATGTTATGCATGCATATGAACACTATGCAAGTTAAAATGATGTTATGCATGCTTATGAATATTTTGCAAGTTGATAACATGATATGCAAGTTTATGATCACATCTTTGTCTCATGCCACCATGTTTAACTTGTGGCTCCAACCCCTCTATGTCATGATTATGCCAAGTTCCCTCTTTCTATCCTTTATGCGCTATTGCGATATGTAAGCGATGGGATTGCGTTTGGGATTGGGTAAACTTAAAAGACATAAAAACATAAGCTTGGGAATTTACCTATTAAGTTAGGTCTACCCATTGGGAATTTACCTATTAAGTTAGGTCTACCCAATTGCTTGAAAACTTGTAATGTGATGGACATGACACTTAGAAAACATGAGAATGGCCAACTCGAGGTTGGGTTGAGCTCGTAGCATAAACCTACCCGGAACCGACCGGCTTAACTAGTGGCTACAAGCAATAGGACCCAATGTGAGTAGTTGGTCATGTTGCACGTGAGACCCGAGGTTAGACTAAGTTGTGGTGTAAACCTACCCGGACCCGCCCGGCCTAACTAGTAACCACAACAAGGTCTAATGTGAGAGGTTGGGTGCATTAAATTAATTAATGCCACATGGTAGGGTTAAGTCATGGACAGCTTGAATACTTAACCAATTAAACACGATGGGTTGGTAGGGTTAAGTCATGAACCTTGGGTACGCTTAACCAACTTGGTACTTAGATGAGTTGGATTAACCACGTTTAACCCATTAAGGAAACCCTAGTTACGTGGTCCTTTGCACCAGTAACCCTCTTGGATGTATCATGATACCCTAGGGACTAGGCTAGGGTGGGGCACGATTACTGGGGTGACATGTAAGCGACCAAAACGACGGCTGTGTAGGTGCGCCGGTGTAGGTTCAGGCGGGCCATGGTCGTCCACATGGTCCGGAGTTGAAAAAGCAGGCACGGGCACCAGTAGGTTTAAACTGTGCGTGCTTGGTTTGTGTCAGGGGTTGACACCCTAGGACTTGATACACCCTAGGGTGGACCTAGCACAGTTTAGCTACACTTCGTAGTTGGGCCGTATGACACCGACACTTGACGAGTTAGGCTGTAGGGAGCCGATCGACTAGACCATGCTAGTTGGACCTTGATTTAGGTCATTCATGATGGTGGGCCAAACTTGGGCCTGGGGATCACCTCTTGTTTACACTTGACACGACTTGTGATACTAGTACACTTGGTGCAAACCTCAATCTTGTTTATGCGGTACCACATTTGATCTATCTTGTTGACTTCTTACCATGCCAGTTATCATCCTATGACTCATCCTTGTTTATATATACTGTTAACTTTATTAGTTGTTGTACAATTGTAGATAGGACTTACCAGTCTTTTGACTGACCCGTTTTCTTTCGCCTCTTTTCTTTCGTTCCCTCCCCCCAGGTTTACAGGGCGGGAATACCAGCACTTAGCTTGGATCTTAGCTGCTTTTCTTGGATAGCTCATGTATGCTTCGGACTTGAGCTTGCTATGGTTTTCTACTTGGGGATAGCTACTTCATGTTTTCCTTTTCAGTTACAAGTTTTATGTTTCTAGACTTTGTTTATGGAAAATAATTAAGTACTGTGTTGTAACTTAACCTATGGTTTTGATATGCTAGCTTTTATCCGCTGCTATACTTACTCTGTTTTTACTTATATGTTCTGTCTTGTGATATCTGCATGCATGATTACCTTATTTAAACTCCCCTCCAAAGTCAGTGTCCTTGCAAGAGTGGCACTGGCGGAGGTGGGGTGTTACAGGTTTGAAAATGGAAATGGATGTTGGTTGAATTATTATTTCAATTAGTAAAGTTGTAAACTTTAACTTGAAAAGTCTTGGAGTTAAATAAAACAATTGAGTTTATATGTTAAATAATGTGTCACATGACATTTTTTTAGCAAAGCCGTCTGGTTTTTAAGGTGACCGTAAACAGTTTTTGTTATACCTAATAATAAAAATCAATATAGTACAAGTGATTATTAATTGACAATCAAACAATAGTTTTTTTTAAGGTGGACCGTCCACCGCATACGGTGTTTAATATGGGTCGTCCACAGTATCTAACCTAGATTACCGTACAGGAGCTAGAAATTGTACTAGACTACTATAAAACTCCATACAGGGAGCCACTGCATACTGAAAAAACAGTAATTTACTTGAATTACATATAATAATCAAGTGTTGTTAAACAACATCACATGCTAGTTACCAAGAGCCACCAAGAGGACAACAGACCGCATATTACATGGGCATGGTGTCTTTAAATCTCGAGCCCCACAAAAAGCATGGCTACCAATAAACCACATGGTAAACTACTACATAGGTGGAGACGTGAACTATCAGTTGCAATAGGAAATTCCGTGCTCCACAAACCATACTGTCATGCTGTACAATGCAAAATATGAAGCAGGCAACATGTTAGTATACTCGCAATGAACAAAACATAATCTTGAATATCCAGGCATGGCAGTGGTGACCATGCAATAAACAATGAATCCATCATTGGAACACTCAGACTGACATTCTCTCATCCATACATGGCTTAGACCGGGGCTGCATCCTCTCGTGTATAACCAGTAAGTCCAAAAAATTCATCTAAGCAAGAACCAACGGTGATAACGATAATGCAAAATTACATTGACAGAGCCAAGTTCCAATAAACAAGGTAACAAACCAAACATCTTGACAAAAACAAACAACCAAAAAAGGCCAGACTATAAGATATGAACAACCGACAAGTCGAAACTACTCTGCTAACATTGAAGATGGATTACCAAATTGAACCATCATTGACAAAAGCCGAAAGATGAATCAAATCGACAAAATGGAGTTGGTTCTCACTGTGTAGACTCCACGTCTGTGCCAATCTCACTTCTTATGCCGCAACCTCTAGTTGAATAACTTGCGAATGCAAGAAGATCCTGAAAAGGCAATAGCGCATAGGACGGATGTAACACCCCACACTTTTCTGTGTCCAAATTTCGACAAAAATCGAAATTCAAACACACACAATCATGGAGTGCGTATATCTAGTAGCTATAATAAATGAGAATGAGCATAATCATAGTACGATAAGATTACTCATTGCAGAAACAAAATAGGATAAACTTGTATTAACTCAAGTAATTACCTTTTCAATGTAAGTCACTCTGCCAATATCGAGCATAAGAGGAAACTAGAACCGAAATCCAAACTTAATCGTCTGCGAGAACCCGACTTCTCTAGGAAACCTCGGAGGTTGTAATGAGGAGGGGGGTCAGAACAACAATTTCAAGTGACTAAAAAATGTACAACACAGACTACAATACACAGATGTATCCCATTTGATTCAACCCAAGCTGTATGCCCAACAAGGTTAGTGATTCTAACCCAATTTTGTAGATGTTTATGCAGGACTTTACTACTCTTTCCAAAGTAGTATTCCTAAATTATAGTACCGAGATAGGACATTTACACATATTTTTGTGAAGCCTTTATACCAGAGCCTGGCTAATTACTACATCGAGTTTAGACTGCTAACGGAGTTTCTATATTCATATAATTTCATTCGCTTATCTTCATCATTTATTACCTCACTATGATAGATAGGGTGGATTCTTCCTGATCGCTTAAGACCCTAGGCGGTCCAATTGATCACTTATTATTTCTCGATAGTTTACTTAATGTTAACATAAACTAGAGGACACTAGCTACGGGCCCTACTATTTAAGGCTTCAGTCATTCATGTATATAGCCTTGCCCCGCATAAGGTGAGAGATGGTATTTTATCGTTCGCTATATCTTCTAGCTGACCTTATTAGATAACCTCCTCAGTCGCTTATTACTTCCCGTACGATAGGTAGCCATGTCTGACGTTTTAGTTTCCAGTTCTGGGTAGGCCCATACATACCTGCCATTTAAGACCCCTAAACTGAAAGACTTATTCTCAGGTGGACTCTTCAACCCTAGTCGCTTACGACCCAAGAAGTGGACTATACGCGAAGGTTATTGGTTCGTACCCCATTATTCTTCTATACCTTTCCTATTTGGGATAAGGTGCGCTACATTATTAAGTCATTCCCATTTAATATCTCTACACGGAAATGCTATACAATGGACATGATTCATTCTCGTCGCAGGTTCATAGGGTTAATAATAATTTATATTGTTAACCTACTAAGTCTAAATACATTTTATATTATAAGTTATGTATAAATAAGGAAGGTTATATCCTTGTTTCCTTAGGATAATTATTTGATTGCTTCCCTAATTTGGACTTAGTATTTAAACAACAATCATAAATTCCCTTATGACACCCATTTCCTTTTATTCTTGTTTTTATTTCCCTTTATGACCATAACATTCATATATTTCCCAAGGCAATTATTTATCAGTCCCAAGGTATTTATTTATTGAACCCCAATAAACAATTCCTATTCTTATTTATTTATTAACTATTATATATATATTTACGTACCAAGCCTCTCACATTAAGTTGACTATTGCGAATGCGGGATTTGTCGGTCAGTTCCGGGCAGAATTCTACCACAAGTTAAATTTAACCTCGTGCCTTAATAAATATATTCTTACACATTAGACCCCTCAAATTAGGCTGACTAACCGTGCTTGCTGAATTTTCCGGTCGGTTCCGGGCAGGCTTATACCACAAGTTGAGGTTAAGCTCGTGTGTAAATGCAGCTATAATTCAAATTTCCCAATTGGGGTTTACAACATTTATCCTAATTGATTTTAGGAATTGTAACCATTTTTCCTATCATATTTATTTTCCCCAATCAATATTGGCCACAAGTGTTATTTATTGATTTGCGGTCCTATTTATAGCAATTAATTATATTGATTGCTTCAAATGGTCAGCATAAATATGTTAATTCAATATGGATTACATTTACATATAATTCCATAATTGAACCTTATCCAAACATTCAAACATTCCATACAACATGCTAATTTGGACAAATAATATGTATATTTTTATTTTTATGTTTTCGTGCGGTCAACATTTTAATTATTATTAATATTCTTATTTTTAAATCAATGATTTGGTCTAGTCAATTAGCCAAAATTTCCTTTTTATATTCAATCTTGCCAAAAAGATTTCTAATCTCACAAAAGACCGTTAACCGTAACCATTATAGATAATGCCTAACTAATAGAGTTAGCATTTTTCCAAATCACAAGAAATATATGTAAATATATATTTTGGAATAGTCGATGCAAATTATGTATAAATATATGTATTAATGTTTGTACGTACATTTGCACCACTTTTGCCTTTTTAATCCTCTTTATCATATCTCTTGTTATTTCAAAATAATCCCTTTTTATTCAAAGGAGGAAAACAACATGTTTACTATGATTAAGCCAAAACCCAACAATATTGAATACAAACAAGAATATTTATTTTACTATTATAATCATATAATTTACTAATTTCATCTATTTACCCAAATTCTCATATTTCATTATTCAACACTGAATTGAAGATCTGGAATATAACCACATCTAATTTGTGTCTAATAGGACTGATTTCCAGATCCACAGTGCTATGCAACATGTACAACATATTTCATGACATGACCGTAGGAATATGTGTGAATAAGTTTAAGAATCCTACAATTTATGTTATACATAACCACAACTATTCACGAGTTTTAACCATATTTAGAATCAGATCTGATGGTTAAAAATGAATTCACAATATTTAAATGAACAGATCTAATAGGCATAAAACATAGATTTAATTCAAATGAAACCGATAAGTCATTATAACTGTATTTGTAAATTCATCACTCACCTTATGCCACCAAATCCAAGGTTTGAACCCTTCAGGCCTACAGTCCCCAAATTCTTATAAATCTACAATTTGTCTATAAAGGGGAAAATTCCAGAATTGTAAAAATGTGTGGAAACTGGAAAAGAGGGGAGAATATGATTTGGAGTGCTACTTTTGCATTCTTTTCCATTATATATGCTTATCCTCTCAATTTGATATGAGATGGATTTTATTTGTTATGTATTAATATATTTTTAATTTATAAATTAGGTTTGGAGAGGGAGGAAAATGGCAGAGCTCCACTGCCTCTATAGATTTATGTGAAAAAAGAATGAGGCCTTACCCCTTTATTTATAGAGGTGGAAATGTCCCAGAACCATTGGATTAGTTATAATTTATATCCATCCATTCGTTATATAAATATTTTAACCTAACCTCTCAAAACCTAGCCGCCACCGGGCAGTCTAACGCCCAGTAGGTCGACTGTGGTGGTCGATTGCCTTGGCATCAGATTTCCTAGGCTAGCTCGGTAAAATTAGGTAAATTATAATTATAAATTTTGGTTTATTTATTTTTCATCCGTTTTCGTATTTCGTTCGTAACTTTTTCATATGGACTTTGTTCATGAAAATCCAAACAAGAAACTTGACCAGAATTCCGAGAAAAACGCATCGGTTAAAGTTTCGTGGCCAAATTTCATCGTTTGCAGAAATTCCTATTTTTAGAAAATTATAATAGTTAATTTATATGGCCAAAAATTTCGGATTGTTGCATTCTTCCCTCCTTAAAAGGAATTTCGTCCCGAAATTCGGACGTCTACAGTCCTATTCTACACAACCAATTTATGTACATCCACTTTGAAACCATGTGTATATGTGCATGGTGTACATAATGCAATTCAACCATAAAATGTGTATGCAAGGTGTATATGTTTGCATTAAAATTTTGAAATATTTTTGAAAACATGATGCAAAACATCATAATTATACTGGTAGTTCTATATGATTGCAAATTTTGAAAACTCTTTTTCATCCATTACCCTCACCCAATTACGAATAAAAATGTGAAGCAATCAATTTTGCATCTAAATCCTACCATACAAAGTGTCACGCAATTTAACTATTTCCTATATTATTTCTCCAATCCGAAAAAAGGAAATTAAGTCTAAGAATTTTAACATTTCCTTCACTTCCAAATATTCCATTTCCCATCATAAAGTGAAATTTTCACCTCAGTTAGCAAAATGCTCCAAAAATTTCCATCTGTAGACTATAAAGGAGGCTTACATCAAGCTCTAAAACAAAAAATAAGTCAATTAATAACTCATGTGCATCGTTGATAATAGGGCTGTCAATGGATCGGGTCGGGTTCGGGTCGGGTTCAGGTCGGGTCAAGTCGGTTCGGGTCAATTTTTAAACGGGTCGGGTCAACCCGTTTAATAAACGGGTCATATTATGCCAACCCGAACCCAACCCGTTTATAAACGGGTCGGGTCTGGTCAACCCGTTTTGACCTGTTTAATTTTGCAGATATCCCTTTATCACCTACATTTTGCAAAATAAAAGAATACCGAAATAGAATAATACATTGCTCAAAAACACAACACTTAAAAAGGCACATGCATGGTTTTACACTTAAAAATACCTCTCTGCTGGGCGTATGAATTCCATAAAAATGGTTTTATACGGCTTGGGCTTGGTATGTTTTATGTTAAACGGGTTAGGATGTGTCAACCCACGGGTTCGCGGGTCAACCCGTAACCCACCCGTTTATTAAACGGGTCAGAGGGGGTTGACCCGAAAATGACCCATTTATAAATGGGTCGGGTCGGGTCGGGTTTTTTTCGTGTGGGTTACGAGTCGTGTTTCGGGTCATGTACGAAATTGACGGCCCTAGTTGATAAGGTATGGAAACAGTGTTTCCAAGGCTAAAAAAGCCTTTTCCTAGTTATCGTTAATGTTTTTATCGTATAATCGGTCCTATTGCAGCGCTAAAACGCGCAAACAAAACATCCAAAAATCTTCCTTACACCGTTCATGTGACCAAAAATCGAAATTTTTCAAGAATAAATTTTCTCTTAAAAACTTGTCATGTTTATTTTATAAATTTCCTTCCAAAACCGCTTCACTTTCTTACAAAATAGGAAAATGATAAAAATGTTTTTTTTTTCAAACAACATTTTCCAAAAACTTTCAAAAATGTATTTTGCGGAAACTTAAACAACTCAAGTCACATTTTGATGAAGAAGGAAGTCAGTTGCACCCAAAAATGCGAAAACTGAAATCACACACAAGCACCAAAATTTTAGTTTTAACCAGGGTGATTTATTTATTTATATACCCGTGACGTAGAACCATTCCTTTACTAAAATTTATCCAACATAGAATTTTATTCTTTCCAGCTCTAGGACATGTGCTAGTAAATAAATGAGATTCCATTCAAATAATCGTGCGCGAATGACAAATCATTTTTTTTCAACATAGAAATCTCATTACTAAAGTCGTGCGAATTTTCATTACTAGCAGTTACAAACACAACACTACATTAAAGAAAAGAAAAATGCTGGAAAGGGAAACACACGATACAAGATACAACATGCACAAGGCATGTTCTACACAATAACAACAATGACTAACACTAACCATTGTAGCCTGGTCTACCTCCGCGGCGGGAGCCTGATCCATTACCACGTCCGCGCCAGGAGCGTAGTATAGCGGAGATGCAACTAATCTCACACATCAGTCGGAACTTCAAGTCGTGTAGCTTCCGGAGCTTGGCTTACATAACACGGATGGCTGTGAGCTCAGACTCTAGTGACTAGGCTACTGAGCCTACTGAGCTGGAGCGGGTGGTGCGGATGTAGGAGCATCAGGCAGCTGATTTCCCATCTTTTGCTGAAACCGGAGTACGTAAGCAAAAGTGATTAATTAATTAAGTTGTACACACACGCACACACACACACATATCTATATTAATGTACAGAGTTTTGATTTCAAATAATGGGATAAGCATGAAAAGAATATTCCTTTTGATTTCAAACTTGTGTGTATATATTTATACAAAGTAGGGGACAAGAATAATATAATTAAGGCAAGAAATAACCAAAATTAATTAACGAACGATAAAAAAGTAACATTCTAGAGGTAATTCCTCCGGGGCTCGACCCCAAAGCGGGGTCGACTGCCCCTCTAGGAGTGGTGTCGACGACCCTTCTATGGGGGGTGTCGACCGCTTTCCTATAGGGTATCCCAATGAGGGATGTTTTATACGGGGACTTATTTGTAATTTATATCAAATGGACTGCTTAGATTTAATCTAACGGTCCATATACATGATGTCAACTATCAATTGACCCTCAAACCCTCATTCCAAACCATGTAACCATTTGTTAGTTGGGACTTGGATTATCATGCCTAGGATGGTTTGAGTTCATCCGAAAAGAACACAACATTGCAATCCCTCAAACCATCCATTTTGTTTATGTTAATGCGATGAAATTATCAATCTAAGTATGCTTGTGGTTTTGTGATTATGGAATTAATAATAGGGAACCTTGATTGCATTGTATGAATTTTTATGTTTTGTCAAATTCAACTGATTTTTTTTTGTGAAATTTCATATGTATGGTTTTGTACAAAAAGGTTAATATTTGGACGGAATTGTAAATCTAATAGGTTTAAATCTCTATTTCTTCAATAATAGGATATTTGAACGAATTATTTATAAGATATTCAGATATTGAGGTTTTGTATGAAAATATAGTAAAAAGTGAATCCGTTACAAAATAGGAATTATATATATACTGGGTATATGCACTATGTTTTCCATTTATTAATTAAGTAATCAAGTCAAAACTAAATTGCAAGTTTTATATTGTTTTTGCTATTTTCCCATTTTGATTATTACATGTCAATATGCATCTTTATGCCTTGATTCAAGTAAATATAGGAAATAATGACTTGTACACCTCTAAGTGCCATGGGACATTATATTTAGTACAATATGATACAAGGTTAGGCCAAACTTGTAGTAGAAGCCTACCTAGAACCGCCCGACAAAACCAACATCTACAAGTGGATGTTTAATATGAGATGTCTAGTGTGTGTGTATATTGTATGTGAAGTAGGCCTGCATTAGGGAAAAGGTATTAAGTGGTCGATCTTCTTCTTGTTAGCTATTAAGTGGTTAGGACTAGGTCCGTTCCTAAGTTTCACTCATTGGTTCAGGACCCTAGTCATGGAACCCACCCTTCGAGGATATAATGGTTGTTGGGTCCGCCTTTCTCCTATAAAAGTATTAAATGGTCTTATTAAACGATAACGTAGGGTAGTTGTCCATGTAATGTCCGCTTCATATTTAGGGGATAGTGAAGGCTGAACGAGGGACGGTATACATACATACATACATACATATATATATATATATATATATATATATATATATATATATATATATATATGCCCATAAAGGAACCATCGTCTAAGGGAAGTATTAAGTGGCAAGGAGTTCACTCGGAGGAACAGTTAGATAGTAACAAGAGGGTCCACCAGAAGGGTTCTCTTAAAATGAATTCCTGACGTTGTCCGGTCTTAAGTGGCCATTACTATTTCTCACCCTACAAAGAGAGTATATACATTATGATGTTGACGTCAAAGACGAGGTCTTAAGTGGTTTGGGCATCCGCCATAGGGTATTAAGTGACTGTAGGTATGTCCACCCTTTATAAAGAAATAAATGGCCTTAAGTGATTAAGAATAACCCGCTTCGTGGGGTATTAAGTGACTGTTAGGGTGTCCGCCCTTAAATGATCTTGTGGGTATTAAGTGAGTGTTAGCACACCCGCCCATAGATTTGCACATATGCATTATGTAACTATTAGGATGCTCGCTTTATGCGTTTGCTTGTGTGTGTGCTTGTTTACGTAGACATAACATGAAAAGTTCATACTGCCAAATTTTAGGGAATAATCATGTTACTGCCAAAGTCATACACCGGAACAGGCTGGCAGTGAAGGGGTAGTAGATCAACAAAAGCATAAAGAGATCTTCCAGCAAATAAGACAAGAAAAAGCCAACAACATAAAGGAACATTCCAAGAATTGTGCAAGCAACACCATCGTCGAAGTTAAATGCTCAAAATCCATGCAAAATAAAATATCGGCAAGGTTGTTCTAGCACGATCTGTAGAAGGTCACCCAAGATCGGAAGCCAATAAAGAGAAACACTAAAAATCCTACCAACTGGAGCCTAAAAGGACGAAAGGGCTATCTGTATTAACCTGCTTGATGCCGTTACATCAAGGGACGGAGCATCAAAAGCATAGGGTTCAAAGCATAAGAGAATTATCCGGGAACTAGCCACCGAGACCCCTATTAGACAACCACCGAAAGGCCCCACTAGTAAACAACTAATGAGGTACCAGAAGCAACTCCCCGAAAGGTCAAGATACATGTCAAAAACCAACTGAGAGGCAAGCCGGAACCTCATGGGAAAATAAGCTATCAAAATTAATTCGCTTAATGTCGACATCGATAGGGGTAGCAGATCCAATATCCATTTACTGGAATCATGAAAGTAAGCTTTATACAGTGTCAACAGCAAGATCGGGAAACCATGACCGTAAGCCCATATCCGAAAGCAGAAAACTTCTGAAAGCTATCGTACCGCCAGGCTCATCAAAAATACAAAGATGATTGACGTGACATTAGCCAAAGGCTCCAAAGACCGGGACCTTTCCCCTGAGGGCTAACACCGGCACTTCAAAAAGCCACAATCAAGGCCCACTGAACCAAAAAGAAAGGTGGCCGAGAGCCAGAACTCTGGGAACCCATAGGAAAAGCTACCGGCAGGGGCTTCTACTGGCCCAATAGCAAAAGGGGCCCCAATTTGTCTATATATAAGAACCCAAGGGTCTCATTTCAGGATAGAATTCTCATTTCCCAATCTCGCTCTTTTTCTCTAAAGAGAAAACCCTAATGTCCAAATCAAATTGGGGATTTCTTCAATTCTTTTAATATATCTGTAATCAATAAAGAGGAGGAATTCGGGACTTAAGTGTTTCTCAATTTGATAATCATATTGTGTCTATAATGATAACACAGGGAGTTATCATTAACCTTTCATATGAAAGGGTTAATCATGATTATTTTGTAGGAAGGAAGGTCTTGGGTAAAGCCACTCTTCCCCTCCGAACTTTCATACGTGGTTCAACTCTTCCATAGTAAGCCTAATGCCACCCAACCTTGGAATGGGTCGTGCTATAAGCTTGTGGCTTGATAACTGACGCAACCAAGGCCTATATCTGCTGGATCGATGCGGAAGTACCATACAAGCTAATAAGTGTGATAGCTTTAAGACAAAGCCGAGTGATATGAGGCATTAGCCTGTTTCTTCTCAACACAATGTATATTATTTTATCCAAGAGTTGAAGGCATTTATTGCATAAGACCTCAGTTTCATTTAACTAATGAAGCCTTTCTTTATGATTGACATCGGTCTTGTAGTTTTGTAAGCGTGTTACTCCCCCCTGAGGGAAGGGTAACTATATTCTAACTAAAGGACTTGACACCTAGGGAACAGTGAAAATAGCTAAAAAGCAATAATTCAAGACTGTGTTTCAAATAGCCTTTGGATCATCCATACATCAAACCTCTAAATATATGCGTTGTCTATTCTAGATCGGGTGTTGATGAAAAATATCATTAACATTTTGGTGCTAGTATTAGGGCCTGAACCTCCGTCTTTATGTTTACCCCATCAAAAATTAATTCGGTAAACTTATTGCTCCATGGCAGGGAAAGATGAAATTAAAAAGATTGGAGGATCGAAATAAGGAACTAACTACTAACACAACCCTTGAAGGGAACGTGAGCCCAACATTCAACCCAAATAATACTGAAGAAGAAGTAACCTCCAACCCAGTGCAACCATCAAACCCGAAGGCTATGGAGGAAAATGCTACTAAAATTATGGCTTTAGAGAAACAAATCCAGGAGATTCAAAATCAAATGGGCACTAATCAAGCGCAAAGGTCTTCAAAGCTAAACAAGTCCAGCCAGAGAGAAATGGGCAAGTCTCCAAAAATAAAGGCCCCCGTTCAGTGTTCTGAAGCAAAAGAAAATCTCAAAATAACTTCTGTTAAGAAAAAGAAATCCATATAAAAAGGGATAGATCATCAAGTGAATCAATGTGACCAAGAATATTTTGGAGCTCAACTTCCAAAGGATACGATCCAAAAAGGATGGATTATGAGAACACGGAAGCTTATCTTAAGGATATCGCTTGGGAAACCATCAAGGACTCGCTGGGGAGCAAGGGGAAGAGAATCCCAAACGACAGGGTTAATGACAATGAAAGAGTGGCTCCTTTCACAGACGATATCATGAACACTACAATACCATCAGGGTGAAGGTTCCAACCAGAAAATATCTCAGAACAATTGACCCTGATGACCCATTCCTGATGGGTTGTTACAAGGGTCAAGTGGGGCTGAATGTGGTAGGTGAATCATTTATTACCACTTTTACTACTTCCAAGAAATATTCCATCAACCTCTAATGGCTTCCATCATATAAAATTCCTTATAATCTCTTCTTTAATGAGCCTAAACCCAAGATTAGTGAATATTATATCATCTCAACAACAAATCAAGTTTGGGGCTACTTCATAGCATTGGAATTCAAGCCAAATAATCATCAATTTCAGATCTAACTATTTTGGGCTATTAAGGTGAATAGCCAGTATCATTACTCACTAATTAAGATTTATTAGTTGATAATCACCTTTGATAATTGTAGAAAAATGCTCAAAAATCATGATTTAATATGTAATTGCACATATATGAAATTAGGTTAATTTGATTAAGTTCTGTTAATTCTGGAAATTAAGGATGCCAAATTGACAATTCTTTCCTAACCTTATTATGATGATTTTCCTTACTTTATTGGCCTAGATATTGATCGTATATATTGTTTTAGTTTTTTAGTATGCTAAGACATTGCCTATAAATGTTAGTACGGATGCAAACGTAGTTGTATGGCGAAATAAGACGTTAAAACCATTTTGGAAGTGCTACAAGTGCTAGTTCGAGAACCTCGGATCTAGTTAGAGCTAGACCAATGTTTCCTGATTTACATTAAACTTTATGGCAACAACATGGAAGGTCTCAGGATGCCTTAATCTAAATTTTAAGTCGTTTGGAATTACGGAGATCCAATTATAGAACATGCAAGTTCAGATCGATATTCTTGAATCTAGTTAGAGCCAGATTGTTAAAGTCGGATCAATGTTGCCCGATTTGCACGGAATTTTGTGGGGATCACATAGAAGGTCCCAGAAGGTTCTAGTCAAGGTTCCAAGTCATTTGGAGTACTGAAGATCAAGTTATAGTGCCTTGAAGTTCAGTTCAACTTATCCTATCAGGAGCTTATCCTATCTGGAGCTTATCCTATCCGGACTTATCCTATCCAGATCTTATCCTATCGGGAGCTTATCTTATCCAGACGTATCCTATCTAGAACTTATCCTATCCAGATATGAACATGAGTAGTGGCTTCTTTTTGGTGGCACACATCATGGTGTTACTTCACAACGAAGAACGAGCTCTTTTGCAGACAAACTCTGATATAACTATTTTTACCCGAGACGCGAAGAAAAGTCTAAATGGGATGTTACCACCAAGGTTTTAGACGGGAACCAATTGGGTGATTTTTTGGTTAGACATCGCTGCGAGAACATGTGTAATGGGGTTATTAGTACATACGACTTTAGTAAATCTGTGAGAGAGGGGACATGTAGACGAGTCAAAGCCAGGACAATGTGGACTGATTCGGTCCAGACCCCAGAGCCAAGGCAGTGTGGACTGGGTAGGGCTAGTGACAATAGACCATGGTAGTGGTCATACCACAACTGAGTGCAGATCAGGGAAGTTGATCCTGCCATGGCCCTAATTGATTGGATGACTAAGCTAGTGAGTGATATATACTCAACGCACTAAGTGAGGGAATGTAAAGATGTTTTATATGTTTGAATGTTTTTTTATCATTATGTCATGCACACCTCAATTTACACATAGTACTATGATTAACATAGAGTAGCATACATGGTTATATGTGTTATCCTATATATTGACTGAAATTACTATCGCTTACACCAGACTTTTATCTAACCCAAAGTTTTATGTTTCCTCTAATTATTTTGGGTGCTCATGAACGATGTTGATGAGAAGATCAAGTAGCAGGTTTATGTATTATCTGTAGCTATGCAGGTGGATTCGCAGGAGGCGACGATTTATATAATTATATCTGTATTGTATCTGTTTATATGCATTGTGTAGCACTATGGAGCGTTGATAGTATTTTGTGTTCTGTTAGAGACAGTGTATTACTTGAGTTTATTCATCTCCTATGTAAAATTTATTATTGTTATGTATAACTATAGAAGCCTGTGTACTCTGATTATCTAGTTTATATAGTTATTATTTTCTTGCCTTTTCATATCTGTGATATGATTATTATATGTTATCTGAGGCGCCGTGAGATATGCGTTAGGTATGTGATTAAGTTTATCTTCTATTCCTTTCTTTCTCTTCTGTTTGCTTCTTTTACTATTTATTTCTCTTCTTTTCTACTATTTCTTTCTCTTGACGATTTCTTACATCGATTGGGTACTTGCGTAATGCAGATTTTTAGTTCTGAGCGCCAATTAGTATGGCATTCGTCACACTTGGTTCATAGCTTAGGTTGCATTGTTCATCCTAAGCAATATTGAATTTGAGAGTTAACATATACAGGAGTGTACGTATTTGAATATAATTTGGTTTTCAAATCTATATATTAGTAGTATATATAGTGTTGGTTGTTTCACACTCTAATTCCATTAGAATAGTTTTCTCTATTGGCGATTGATCTTCCTATTATTTAGGCTGATTCAATGAACAAAAAAATACTTCTAATTACTTTATCTCTGGAGTTGAGGGTTGGGCAAAATTGAGAACCATTTTCCTCGATTTACGGTTTTGTTTTTCAGTATTGGTACTATCCATTATCGGGAATGCCCAGAAATCTCTAACGTGTTATGGTTCTCATATGTGCTGAGTCGAATATGCCATGATGTGTGGACACTTATTATCCATGTGGCGTATTGTTCCTCGGAACGAAATCGACTATTGTGGTGTGAGAGTTGTCTGAGTTCTCGTAAGGTTTTCTTCGTTGACTTGGAGTTAGAATAGAATAAGTTAGGAGTTTACTCCTAAAAGACTCCATGGATAGCCTGAATTGGCTAAGAGTCCCATCACTTTCGAGTTTTCAAAATCAATTCGCTCGAGACCAGTTGTAACAACCCGTCATTTTGACTGTGCCGAATTAACAAAACACGCCAACTCGTACCGTCCAAAACAATAAATTGTTATTAGCTTCTGAGGTAAATAGAATACATCACAGAATCATGGATTTACAAACATAGATACAGATCAATATGATATCTTGCAGCAGAAAATAAATAATACAATAGTAGTTCATGAAGTTACTAAGTAAAATTTTACAACAGAGTTTACATAAATAATACAGCGGAAGTTTAATACAATAAATAAATGACAACAATCTGAAGCATAAATGATAGAAATAACTAGATGTTGGAACAACCGAACAGGTAGATATAAATGAGCAAAAATCCAATAATCTTCAAACTCCAAGAATGGATCACGAAAGCTATGAAAATCGATCTGACCCGAGCAATAATGCAAAACAAAACAACTCGGATCAGGACTAACATTATCATGGAAGTAAATGAACTCAAATGAAATGCTCGATGAAATGCAATCAGTAACTTAAAGGATGTTTGGGATTACCATCCTCTAAGTATTCGTCAAACTAATACTATATAGTGTAATGCGCTATTTACATTAGTGTCTATCAGTAAAGTAACAATATCAAAATAGCATAAGCAGGATTACCAAGATTACCCTTACATGTATACACAGTACCGTAATTCCTCCGTAAACTGGGGGCTATCAGAGGGCACTCCATATAAAACAGTACAAGACAAAGTCGTAGTGGGCTCGTATATGGCATGTGACAAGGCACGCAAGGAATGCCAGGGTGGAGTCACCGTTTGCAGAGATGGATGGGTGGTAACGCAAAGCAGCTACTACCGTCCACCTTGAGTGACACGACCCGAACTACCCGCCCATATGTCCAATACAGGAGAGAGGTCCTCACATATCCGGTCGATCTCTAAGTACGTCTAGACGATCACCACTTATTACCTCGTCTTGGGTATACAGCCCAATCAAGAAATCAGTAATAATCTAAATGCTATGAAGACCTCCGGTCTTCAACCACCTCTTCATCTTCGACATATCGTCAAATCAGTTATTCAGAATGGGACAAAACCGTCTTTCTGAATAACTCACGTATATAATAAACAAGTGCTAGAAAGACACAACATACGCCTTATTCCAATCTAGAATATTCCTTTATTCAAATATTATTATACTTTGGGACAGGTTCCCCCTAATTTTATCAAAGATAAATTCTTTGAATTTATTCTTTAATCTTCCTTTAGATATCAATTCAAACAAAATTACGGTTTACCCAAACTAGTCGGGATTAGCGCACCTTAGCGAAGTAATCATTTATTATATTTCCCAATCCCGACCTATTCATCCCGTGGAGAAAAACTGGTAATACTCCATTTCTAACACCATGGTGTTATCGGTAAATTCAATTACCATTTCACGTGCAAATCTAATTAAAGATTTAACTATCGCTTGGAGTAAAATTGGTGGTACTCCATTCTCGATCATTTCATGAATTCGATAATTTTAATTATTCCATTCACATTCCAATCTAATTAAAGATTCATTAAAACTCTAATTCAGTTTTAATCTCCAAAAATCATTACTTAATGATTTTTCAAAGTTAAGAAATTAATCTTATCTTTAACTGGTTTAAGGAACTAATGTCATTTAAAACACAGCTCACGATAAACCCAAAATCACATTCCATTAACAATGGATTCTTCATGGAAAACAAATCAATATATTTATATATATATATAATCGATATAAACTTCCATATCCAACTGATAACATAAATGGAATAACGACAAAGCCTTTTAAATTCCATATACAGTAACAGTCTTCCTCCACAGAAGTTCACCTCGATTATTACCAAATCGAATTCCATTCCAATTTATTTTATTAAATTGGAAAACTCCACTTTGGAAAATTTCCCTAAATCTTGATTAAAAGATTTATATATTCAAAATCACATTTCATTGTAAATCGGGTTGAAGACCGAATGTCGTTAAAAACACAGTTCACGAAAAACTTAATTCACATTCCATTTTATTCCAGTTATTAAATATAATTGGAAACACTAACAATCTTAATTAAACGATTTATTCTCTTCACACGGGGTTCAAGAACAGTGTTACTGAAGACGTCATTCACGACAACCCAAAATTCAATTCTTTTATTCAATTCCAATTAAATACTAATTAATTAGAAAATTTCACTAAATCTTAATAAAAAGATTTATTCTTTCCTCGACTGGGTTTAAGAACGATGTTATTCAAGACATCGTTCACAACAAACCCAAAATCCCATTTGATATTTAATATAAGGCTCTGAATAGAAAATATATCGGCTTTTATTTAATATCAAATTCTATAACCAACAAATATTGTATTGGAAATAACGATATAAATATATCTTTCAAATTTCCATAACAATATCTGTAAAATCATGAAATCCAATATTGAAATATTTTGAAGATGATTTCCATTCAAATCCATTCCAATTTGTCCGTCGGAAATTACTGGTTATTTTAAAATCATTCACCAATCCAATTTATTTTATTTAAAAATTATTGGATTTCAAATCTAGTTAATAACTAGTTCATTTTAATAAAAATATATTTTTATCTTTTCAAATATGGAAATTTTCATCCTAATTCTTTCCAAATCATTTATTTTGATTTTACACAAATTATTGATATTTTTAATAATTTTATCAAGACCCGTACAGTCGATTTCCATAAACGGCCAACAAACTGCACTTACAGCGACCTTTTCCAAATTTGATTTGGACATAATTCCAAATCCAACTTTAGAAAGCTCTTTTTGATACGAACCCAACGGTTTCGGTATTAGGAGAATCCGACAGTCGGATCTTCCGTAATGTCAATTCGAAGTCAATGGTCGAAATTCGCGAACTGTCGCGTTGCGGCGCGTTCTATTCGGGCCATTTAATATATATAATATATATTATATATATTTCGTCGATTTCCATTTAAAACGTATTTTATAAATCGTTTTAAATTCATTTTAAAAGCGATTTCAACTTCATATTCAATTTTAAATCAAAATTGAATATTCCATATCATTAACATATAAATGATGATATTTTCAAAACATTAGATTTTGAAATCATTTCCTTTTCGATATTCATTTTAAAAATGAATAAAATCGATATAACTATCGTTCGCGTAAAAATGGCACATATCTAATCAACACGGCTTCATATATTTCAATATTTTCGTGTCCATCCCAAATCGGACATCAAAATCATATTTTGATCTTTTACTGAATATTGTTTTAAAAATATTCCTTATTTTAAAATATTCGTTATTTAAAATATTCGTTCGTTCTGAATTGGAATCAGACACAGTTAATTACCATATAATGTTATTTATATGGATTTCATACAACACATGTACATAACCACAATGATAAACACTCAACCATCATCCAGAGTGCATTCTACATTGTATAAGCATTAAATATAAATAATTAACCCTTAAAACAGTCTATCAACCAATCGATCGACATGCAACTAAACAATTGAGATTAGTGTACGTCAAATATCACCCCAACAACCGTGTGGGGTTTCAACCAACAAATACTGAATATTATTTGTGCAGTTGGGCGATATGTAAAATTTTATCGTCCCAATCCATATCAGACAAATGGGTGTACATAACAAATCGTCTGATTTGTAAATGAATATTTATTTTATTCATATACACGTTAAAAATTATATTTCTAACTATAAAATATTTCAAAACATGAATATTTTATAATCTTCATTTCACATCACAATCATCAATCACAATGCAATACAATCAAACAAGTTGTCCATGATCGGTGGAAGACGGGGAGCAGTTCATATATGCAGTTATAAAATAAATAACTGTACAAGAAATAATTTTAGTCCAGTGTTCTCACCTTGGGTTTCCACTCCGTCAATCTTTATTGGACAATTTGGATTTGTTTCTCGTCCGTTCCATTACCATCTGTTTCATGCGATATGTGTTAAAAATCACATTTTTAAACATCGATCCTTATAAATAAAAATCACATTTTTACATTACTATTATATATATATATATAATCATATTTTTATGGCGATGTTTATATTATAAAAATCATATTTTTAATTTGCTAACTTCATAATAAAGATCGTATTTTTATATTGCTAACTTCATAATAAAGATCGTATTTTTTATTGCTAACTTCATAATAAAGATCATATTTTTATATCATTGTTTATATTATAAAATCGCATTTTTATCATGGTAAAAATCACATTTTTAATTACATAAATAAATGAAAACAAATAAATAAGGACTCACGACAATCGTTGGTGGTTGAGGAGGCTCGGGAGAGGTGCTCAGGTCGGCGGCGGCGCCACTTTGGCTGGAGTAGCGGAGAAATGGGGGTTTTGGATCTTGGAAATCAAAAATTGGGTTTTATTGGAAGGAGGGGGTTTGAACATGGAAGGTGGACTAAGGGGAGGGGCGTGGAGGTTGGGGAGGCAGTGTAGACTGGAGCTGGCGGCGACAGGGCCCCACGGTGGCGGATACCGTCAGTTGGGCTTAGGGTTTGTGGGTGGACGAGGTTTTTAAGCAGAGGAGGAGGAGGAAGGGGAGAGAGGGCGGCGCTGGGGGCGATGAACTGAGGAGAGGGTGCGGCATGGGGTACGGCAGTGGAGAGAAGAGGCGTCATGGGGTTTTTCTGAAGGGAAGAAGGGTCGGGTTTTGATTTTGTGGGAGAAAGGTATACCGAGGGGGGGTATATGTTAATATATATTATTTATATCAATTTAATTTCCAACTAGGTTGACTTTTTTATTTGAACTCCAAACGAGAGCCAACGACTATCGCCCCTAGCTAATTAACCCCATTCCAAACACAACACAATGGGATATGTATCGTAACCCATTTTGGCTGTTACGATCTGTTTCCGCTAAATTTAAAATATAAATCATTATATTTTAAATTCAAACGAACATTTTAATTTACCAGTGCTGCACTGACTCCATAAATTCCTAAAAAATATATTTGGCTATGTTTTGACAATACGGTCCTAACAAAACTAATTTCATCAAATTCGAAGACCGTTTGAAAAACGGTCATTTTTTAGTCGATTAAATTCAAACTGAAATTACTAAACACGTTTTCTTTTGCCATGCTCACATATTGATTCCAAAAATTATGAAAATTGGAATCTAGTAATAACTAGACATTCCGGACCCTACAAAAGTGGTTTCATCGAAAACGGAGGTCGTTTGCAAAATGGCTATTTTCAAGGGCTTTATATATATATATATTAAAATATATATAAATTCCACATCGACTTTTCTGAATTTTAAACTGAACATAAATTTCAACTTATATAGTGAAATCTCAGTTTCTTACATTCGCTAGAAAGATATACTAAATCAAATTAAAATATTTCTTATTTCGTCCAATTCTGACTTATATTGAATTATGTATATTCAATTGAAATTTGAAATCGAATTTTCAAACTACCGCACCATTTTAGGCCTGTTTTATAATTAAAATAAATTTATTCATTCTAACTTCGTCGAAAATAAATTTTTCATCGTTATTATTTAAAATAATTCATTTTAAATATCCAAAATTCATTAAAATTGCCAAATAAAATTTTTAATTTGGTTCTGATTTTCTGGGTTGTTACATTCTCCCCCACTTAAAATCCTTTCGTCCTCGAAAAGGAATGGAGATAAAAGTTATTTAACTAACCAACTCAACTTTCAGTTTGGCTTTCATTCTTCAACTTTTCAGTTTCTAAGAATTTTCCAATTCTTCAAAAATTTGGCTAACACCCTAAATTTTTGAAAAATTTCGCCATAACCTCCTTTGTACGAGGAGACATTTAAAACCGCAACTTGCCTCACAGGGCCCTCATCCATCCAAAAGAAAAGAAAATGCCAAGCGACCAGCCTTAGGCTCATAAAATCATTAAAAGAAAAAGAAAATGCCAAGCGGCCAACCTTAGGCTCATAAATCTTTAAAAGGAAAGGAAAATGCCAAGCAGCCAGCCTTAGGCTCATAAATCTTTAAAAGAAAAGAAAATGCCAAGCGGCAAGCCTTAGGCTCATAAATCTTTAAAAGAAAAAGAAAACTAGTAAACACGTACCTATTTGTCGGACATACAACTTTATTCCTCTTCTCAGTTTCCCTCTTATGACCTGTCAATTATATACTTGTATAAATGTATGCAGTTCCAATCAATTTTCAATTCAGTTCAATATTTGGTTGGATTTGCTAAATTTACCTGCCACTTACATGTTGGTTTGAATGAAAAAGCACGCAACACAATTAGCAATCAACAATCAATTGGTGATTAATGTTGATTAATGTTTCAAACACATAACTTTTATATATACTCAAAAATCTATTTTTGATGCCAAATCACAACAGTATATTCAGACTATATTTTGGTTCTAACACCAGTCAATTGGAAGCATATACGTATCCCACTTTCGTCGCTCGAACATAAATTTTGATGATGAGTACTCAATCATCAGAATCATCTCCGGGCTGAGGGTGATTCTATATCAATCCAGTATATTTGAGGCTTCAAATACACGTGGATCAGGCGATTATTAAAATCTCTATATACCCGATAGTCCAAATCAATTTAAAATAAATTATTCAAATACGTATAATCAGGTTTAAATTTTCCAAACAAAATTGGTTTTCATTTTTATTTTAAAAAATAACACTCTTCAGACTCATTCTAGGATACTACTGGTCCTATCTCTAATGAGTCATTCTCATTGGATATTACTAATCCAATCTCTGAAAAATTCTTTCGTTTGGTTCTAATGTGTCTTGTTCTCGAGCTCTGTAAACCAAAGCTCTGATACCAAACAGACACGACTCGAACTTCCTTGTAAAGGAATGCCCAGATTGATTTGAGAACACGACAAATTAGAACACAAACAGAAGAACATTTCATTGTTTTTTACAACAATTTACATCAGAGTACAAGAATATACCGAGTATGAATAAATAAAATACATTTGATAAATATCAGATAATTACATATTTACAATGTAGCGGAAAACAATACAAAACACAACTTAAAGAGATACATGGATTCAGAGCTTTCTGAATATCATTCCAGCTATAAACCAGGATCCTGTGAATATAAATCTGCAAAACCAAAACTACTAGCTGCCCGTGTGGAAAATAGGGGCATCCAGAGTTTAGGTTAAAACAATTAACTTTAGGTCAGTCATGTGACTGGTGTGAGCACTAGAACAGTTATTAATTTTTACTTCAAAATAAAGTAAATCAAGGGACCACGCCGTATAACACGGAACTGGTTTCCTCCCAAGAATACCAGTGCATACAATAAACAGCGCAATGCTTTTTGGAAAAATGATGCTATTATAAGACCCAAGGCCCACCACACAATGCAACGCAAGCTGGAGGACAGGGTTTTCCCTTAATAGCCAAACATGCTTGGTACGTTAAAACAAATCATCTGATACTATTGTGAGTGCATAGTGTATAAAACAATTTCAAATATAAATGTATCAATCTTAGATGGCATGGTTACCATCTATCAAGTCGCCATTCTAGTTCTACAATTTAAAACCGCATAATTACGTATTGGAAGTTGGATTTTCATCTGTGAACCAAGGCAAGGGATCGTCCTTACCGCTTCGTGACTCTCTAGCCCGAGCATCAGGTAAGCGCGCAGGCAAGCCTTGGATCGTCAGGGCCGGTCAACATGAGGTGGATTAAAATGCCTGAACAATACATTTCCCCGCCTTATGGTGTGTAAACTGGTCATATATCGACAAACCATCCATCGGCACCGTAGTGACTGATGTAACCGAGGTGCCTCGCTATCTGTCATCCACATAAGTAAAATGTCTGGGCTTGCAAAACCCAGACATCACTCCTGGCTAGAAGGAAACGCGTGTCCTCCCTGATGTCCTCTGCCGTTTCTGGTTCATACCGGGGTGTGAGGCTCGCGAATTAACGCTATACACAAAGCTATACTATGTTAAAGCCGTGCTTTGATCATCAACCACAAGACTCTGCTTTTCAACAGAAGCCTTGATCATTTGCATCTCAACATGCCACACAAGCAATTCACGCTATGCAACCGATGTCTATCAATCACACAGAATGAAATCCGATGTCAGACATAGATCCTTTTACAAGTTCGTTCTGGGTCTGAACGAAACCAGAGGCACCTTATTCCTCGTCCCATATGTCCAATACAGGAGAGATGTCCTCGCATATTCGGTTGATCTCCAAGTATGTCTGGACGATCACCACTTATTACCTCGTCTTGTGTGTACAGCTCAATCACGACATTAGTAATCATCCAAACGATACGAAGACCTCCGGTCTTCAACCACAGTCTTCATCGTCGACGTATCGTCGAATCAATTATTCATAATGGGATAAACCTGGTTTTACTGAATAACTCGCGTATATAATAAACAAGTGCTATAAAGACACAACATATGCCACATTCCAATCCAGAATATTCCTTTATTCAAATATTCTTATACTTTGGGAATGTTTCCCATTAATTTTATCAAAGATAAATTCTTTGAATTTATTCTTTAATCTTCCTTTGGATATAAATTCAAACCAAATTATGATTTACCCATACTAGTCATGATCAGCCCACCTTGCTGAAATAATCATTTGTTATATTTCCCAATCCCAACCTATTCATCCCATGGAGCAAAACTGGTAATACTCCGTATCTAACACCATGGTGTTATCGGTAAATTCAATTACCATTTCACGTTCAAATCTAATTAAAGATTTAACTATCGCTTGGAGTAAAACTGGTGGTACTCCATTCTTGATCATTTCAAGAATTCGATAATTTAATTATTCCATTCACATTCCAATGTAATTAAAGACTCATTAAAACTCTAATTCAGTTTTTATCTCCAAAAATCATTACTTAATGATTTTTCAAAGTTAAGAAATTAATCTTATCTTTAACTGGGTTAAAGAACTAATGTCATTTAACATAGCTCACGATAAACCAAAAATCATATTCCATTAACAATGGGATCTTCACGGAAAACAAATCAATATATTTATATATATATATATAATCGATATAAAATTCCATATCCAACCGATAATATAAATGGAATAACGGAAAAGCCTTTTAAATTCCATATATAGTAGTAGTCTTCCTCCACAGAAGTTCACTTTGATTATTACCAATTCGAATTCCATTCCATTCCCATTTATTTTATTAAATTGGAAAACTTCACTTTGGAAAATTACCCTAAATCTTGATTAAAAGATTTATAAATTCCAAATCACATTTCATTGTAAATCGGGTTAAAGAATGAATGTCGTTAAAAACACAGTTCACGATAAACCAAATTCACATTCCATTTTATTCCAATTAATTAATATATTGGAAACTCTAACAATCTTAATTAAAAGATTTATTCTTTTCACACGGGGTTCAAGAACAATGTTATTGAAGATGCCGTTCAAGACAACCCAAAATCCAATTCTCTTATTCAAAATCAATTAAATACTAATTAATTGGAAAATTTCACTAAATCTTAATAAAAAGATTTATTCTTTCCTCGACTGGGTTTAAGAACAGTGTTATTCAAGAGATCGTTCACGACAAACACAAAATCCCATTTGATATTAAATACAAGGCTCTAAATAGAAAATATATTGGCTTATATTCAATATCAAATTCTACAACCAACAAATATCGTTTTGGAAATAACAGTATAAATATATCTTTCAAATTTCCATAACAACATCTGTAAAATCACGAAATCCAATTTTGAAATATTTCGAAGATGATTTCCATTCAAATCCATTCCAATTTGTCTGTTGGAAATTTCCGGTTATTTTAAAATCATTCACCAATCCAATTTATTTTATTTAAAAATTATGTGATTTCAAATCTAGTTAATAACTAGTTCATTTTGATAAAAATAGATTTTTATCTTTTCAAATATGGTATTTTTCTTTCTAATTCTTTCCAAATCATTTATTACGATTATACACAAATTATTGATATTTTTAATAATTTTATCAAGGCACGTACAGTCGATTTCTATAAACGGCCATCGAACTACACTTACAACGATCTTTTCTAAATTTTATTTGGACATAATTCCAAATCCATCTGTTAGATTTCAAATTTCTTGTATTCGTTAGAAATCTCTTGTCGATATGAACCCAACGGTTCTGGTTTTAGGAGAATCCGACGGTCGGATCTCTCGTAATGTCCATTCGAAGTCAATGGTCGAAAATCGCAAACTACTACGGTGCGGCGCGTTCTATTCAGGCCATTTAATATATATAATATATATATTAATTATATTTCGACGATTTCCATTTAAAACGTGTTTTATAAGTTGTTTTAAATTCGTTTTAAAAACGATTTCAACTTCATAGTTAATTTTAAATCAAAATTGAATATTCCATATCATTAACATATAAATGATGATATTTTCAAAACGTTAGATTTTGAAATCATTTCCTTTTCGATATTCATTTTAAAAATGAATAAAATCGATATAACTATCGTTCGCGTCAAAATGGCGCATATCTAATTAACACGTCTTCATATATTTCAATATTTTCGTGTCCATCCCAAATCGGACATCAAAATCATATTTTGATCTTTTACTAAATATTATTTTAAAAATATTCTTTATTATAAAATATTTGTTATTTTAAAATATTCGTTCATTCTGAATTGGAATCAGACACAGTCAATTACCATATAATGTTATCTATTTGGATTTCATACAACACAGGTACATAACCATAATGATAAACAATCAACCATCATCCAGAGTGCATTCTACACTGTATAAGCACTAAATATAAATAATTAACGCTTACAATAGTCTGTCAACCAATCGATCGACATACAACTAAACAATTGGGATTAGTGTACGTCAAATATCATCTCAACACCCGTGTGGGGTTTCAACCAACAAATGCTGAATATTATTTGTTCAGTTGGGCGATGTGTAAAATTTTATCGTCCCAATCCATATCAGTCAAATGGGCGTACATAACAAATCGTCTAATTTGTAAATGAATAATTATTTTATTCATATACACATTAAAAATTATATTTTTAACTATAAAATATTTATTTCAACACATGAATATTTTATAATCTTCACTTCAATCACAATCATCTACCACAACGCAATACAATCAAACAAGTCTTCCATGGTCTGTGGACGACGGGGAGCAGTTCATATATGCAGTTATAAAATAAATAACTGTACAAGAAATAATTTTAGTGCGGTGTTCTCACCTTGGGTTTCCACTCCATCAATCTTTATTGGACAGTTTGGATTTGTTTCTCGTCCATTCCATCACCATCTTTTTCATGCGGTATATGTTAAAATCACATTTTTAAACGTCGATCCTTGTAAATAAAAATCACATTTTTACATTACTATTATATATATATAAATCATATTTTTATGGCGATGTTTATATTATAAAAATCATATTTTTAATTTGCTAACTTCATAATAAAGATCGTATTTTTATGTTGCTAACTTCATAATAAAGATCGTATTTTTATATTGCTAACTTCATAATAAAGATTGTATTTTTATATCGATGTTTATATTATAAAAATCAAATTTTTATCTCGGTAAAAATTGCATTTTTAATTACATAAATAAATGA
The DNA here is from genome assembly GCA_030737875.1 of Allium sativum. Taxonomy (NCBI): domain Eukaryota; kingdom Viridiplantae; phylum Streptophyta; class Magnoliopsida; order Asparagales; family Amaryllidaceae; genus Allium; species Allium sativum. The sequence continues at coordinate 89,910,219 of CM060912.1, read as the reverse complement.
AAACAAATAAATAAGGACTCACGACGATCGTTTGTGGCGGAGGAGGCTCGGGGGAGGAGCTCGGGTCGGCGGTGGCGCCACTTTGGCCGGAGTAGCGGAGAAATGAGGGTTTCGGATCTTGGAAATTAAAAATCAGGTTTTCTTGGAAGGAGGTGGTTTGGACGTGGAAGGTGGACTAAAGGGAGGGGCATGGAGGTCGGGGAGGCAGTGCAGACTGGAGCTGGCAGCGATAGGGCCTCACAGCGGCGGATAGGGTCAATTGGGCTAAGAGTTTGCGGGTGGACGAGGTTTTTATGCGGAGGAGGAGGAGGAAGGGGAGAGAGGGCGGCGCTGGAGGCGATCAACGGAGGAGAGGGTGCAGCATGGGGTACGACGGTGGAGAGAGGAGGCGTCGCGGGTTTTTTCTGAAGGGAGGAAGGGTCGTGTTTTGATTTTGGGGGAGAAAGGTATACGAGGTGGGGTATTGTTAATATATATATATATATATATATATATATATATATATATATATATAACTTAATTTCCAACTAGGTTGACTTTTTTATTCGAACTCCAAACAAGAGCCAACGACTGTGGCCCCTTGCTAATTACCCCCATTTCGAACACAATGGGATATGTATCGTAACCCAATTCGGCTGTTACAATCTGTTTCCGCTAAATTTAAAATATAAATCATTATATCTTAAATTCAAACGAACATTTTAATTTACCGGGGCCACGCACTGACTCCATAAATTCCTGAAAAATAAATCTGGCTATGTTTTGAAGATACATTCCTAACAAAACTAATTTCGTCAAATTCGGAGATCGTTTGTAAAACGGTAATTTTTCAGTCGATTAAATTCAAACTGAAATTACCAAACAAGTTTTCTTTTGCCACACTCACATGTTGATTCCAAAAATTATGAAAATTGGAATCTAGCATTAACTTGACATTCCGGACCCAACAAAACTGGTTTCATCAAAAACGGAGGTCATTTGCAAAATGGCTATTTTTAAGGGCTTTAATATATTAAAATATATAAAATTCCACAGTGACTTTTCCTAATTTTAAACTGGACATAACTTTCAACTTATATAGTGAAATCTCAGTTTCTTACATTCGTTAGAAAGATATGCTAAATCAGATTAAAATATTTTTTTCGTCCAATTCTGAGTTATATTGAATTTTGTATATTCAATTGAAATTAGAAATCGAATTTTCAAACTGCCGCACCATTTTAGGCTCGTTTTATAATTAAAATAAATTTATTTGTTCTAACTTCGTCGAAAATAAATTTTTCGTCGTTATTATTTAAAATAATTCATTTTAAATATCCAAAATTAATTAAAATTGCCAAAATAAAAAGTTTAAATTGGTTCTGATTTTCCGGGTTGTTACATTGAGACACACTCCCATATCAAATCGGAGGGTGGCCACCAAAACACATCACAAAAGTAATAGTATGGTATCGAAGAAGTGCGCTCGATAGGAGGTATAACCTTACTTAGTCCGTGCGTAGCTCCTGTTTTGGTCACATCAAGCTGACTCAGGGTAGTCAGGGTCTTATAATTAATATGAATTGCAAAAAGAGTGTCATTCGCCAAACCATCCCCTTCACTCTGGAACTCCACCGCATACACAGTTGTTAAAGTGGTTTTCGGTATTGGCAGAGAGTATGAAAATATCTGATCCCGGTCTATTTAACAATCAATCGTTTACATTTTTCATACCATGGTCATTATTTTATAAATTGCTTTATAAAATAGTTTATACAAAATCTTATATTCGAATTTGAAACCAAAATTAAATATCTAACTTCGATTGTATTTAAATTTGAAAATAACTCATTTATATCGCTTAATCAAATCAATTTCGAAAACATATGGAAAAGATCTCGAAATATAGTATAAACTAATACTAGACTATTTAATTCCGATTATATTCGATTTCGAAAATATTCACATAACGACTTACACTAAAACATATCTTAAAGGTAATAGTTATCGTTAAATCAAAACAATAATATTTAACTTTGAGAATATTTTAGTTTGTTTTATATTCGTTAAAAATCCGAGTTCAAATAAGTCCACTGATTCAATTTTTACCTTAATAAGAATTCGCTTAAGTTAATTTAAAAATTTCACTATTTCGGGGCAAATTCAATATATGCAATCCATTTCAAAACTAACGATTTCAACTGAAACAAATCATATCGTATAAATTCAAATAACTCATATAATTTAGTTTTCCTTTATAAGATTCGATTGAGTAGATTCAAAATTCCAATACTTGAGGTCAAATTTAGTTTATATATAATTCAAAATGAATCTTGTAAACCAAAACGTATCATATCTTATAATTTAAGTCGTACAATGCAAAATTATTACTTATAATTCAATTTAACTCATTTCTTAAATTTAAACCAAATAATTCATAAAACTAGTTCCACAAAAATTATCATATTCATTCTATGTCAATTTTATATTAAAAACCAACCGCAATTCAAGATCGTTTCCTATAAAAGTTCAAAACCAAAACCAAATTCAAATTCATATTCAATTGATTTATAATCAAATTCATTCCTCAATTTGGAAATTCAATTTCAAAACAAATTCACAATTCAATTTCATCTCTCGTAATTATATTTCAATTCAAAATCAAATTCATTTCTTATATACGTTCATTCGTTAAGTCAAATATCATTATATAAATTTATATCTTTAAACCTCGAATTTGAATTGCGAAACCTTAACTTATCCAACTTTTAGTTTATTATTATAGTTTGTAAAATATATAACAAAAATTATAATTTTGAAAAAATATATATATGTAAGTTTATAAAATTCTAAAATAAATTAGAAATAGACTATAAACATATATAAGTTAATAAAAATATAAAAATAGATCTCAAGAAATATTTATAATAGTAGAAAAAGGTTACAATGCTTATAGGAATACATTATATGGTTTAAAATATATAAAATTATAATTAAAATCTTAAATAAGTATTTTAATCTATATCTACCTATATAATCATTTTAAAACATATAATTTAAAATCTACAATAATTTAATTTAAGATCTTTAAAATATAATATAAAAATATAAAATCTTATGTTATTATTTTAAAATCAAAATCAATATACTTCGAAAACATGGCCAACGGTGTCCGTATATAGTTTTCTACCCTACAGTCAAGTGATATAGATATTTATCATTTCATCCCGCTATTTAATATTTTCTACGGGTCTGTCATTTCAACCCGCGATCCCAAATTCAGTAAAATCGTTCAAGTCTATCATTTCAACGTATAACGATTTTTCCCTATTCTATTGTCTGTTCGGGTATGTATCATTTCAACCCTTAGCCTTTTTTTCCTAAACTAGGGGTATCAACGATTACAAACAACAATCACAGCATATATCATCGGTGCAACTACATGTCATCTGAATATATCGTGTCACATAAGAAATGTGCATATATATATCAAATCAAACAATTTTTATCGGCAATCCTATACATTTCGTATAACAATTCATTATTGATCTAACATCCATGAAAAATGTAAGTTAGGTGTGAGATAAACTCACCTTTCTTGGCACAGAAATGAAAGCGACAATTGACGTATTGGCATTGGATGAAATGACAACTTCTAAGCAGGACTCAGAGTGATTTCAACTCGACGACCAGTCAATATTTAATTTAAAAGAGAAGGCTAGGGAATGTGTCAATGGATCGGCACAACTATTGGGTTTTGGGACAGTTTCCAAGCTCAACACCATGCGACCCAAAAATAAACACAATAAAAATAGACACAATACCACTTTTACCAATATTATATATAATTTGTTCTAAATAAAAATAACACACCCTCGACAACAAAAGTAAATTCTTACATAACTTTTTATATATATATATAGTATATAAATACACAACAAAATATTTTTATAATATATATATATATATATATAATTTAAAGATCGACACTAACTTTAAACAGAATACCAGCACAACTCCACACACCCAACCCAGCATAAACTCAAGTGTCACTCCTTTTGTATGTAAATGTAAATAAGTATACATATACATGCATACATACATACATACATACATACATACATATATATATATATATATATATATATATATATATATATATATATATGGATGGTTCCGCTATAGCTCTTATATTGCATGTGAGCTCTCCCCCTGAATCTCATCCACCCATTCCTCCACTCGTTCTCTCTCTTTCCATTTGAATATTCTTTTTAGTGGGAAGAGAGAGAACGAGTAGGGGAATGAGTGGATGAGATTCAAGGGGAGAGTTCACATGCAATATAAGAGGTGTAACGGAACCCTCCGTGTGTATATATATGTAAAACTCATGCCATAGAACACACAAACCCAACTGTAAATGCACGATAAACACACATGAACACCCCAAAACACACACAGTATATATTTTATACACACACACACAAACTAACTCACGTAATCCCCAATGCAAGCAAAACAACTCCAAATTCAATCACACACACACATTTATAAAACATCACACACACATACCCAAATTATATAAACACACATGTATGAGGGATTGGGTGGGCTTGCTAATGCTAAGTTTGGCTAGAGAGGGTCGGTTGGAGCTAGGTTTGGCTTTGTGAAGGCATCATGGTGGAGTGAATGGAGGATAGCAAGTCGACGTTGTGAGAGGGGAAAATTTAGAGTCTGGGGTGTAAGCGCGACACTGTAGCTAGTCGAGGCAAGGGGGAGAAGGCGGGCTGGTCTTGACGACTTAAGGAGAGGGCAGCGATGTGGTTCGGACCTGGATCAGGTTGGCAGGCATCACGGTGGAGGAATGGCTCAAGGACCCACGGGCTGAGGGAGGGCTCAGTGCTGAGGCATGCAGATGTGATCGACAAAGGGGAGAGAAGCTGGTACGATGGGAAGAAGGGCTAATAGAAGAAAGTCTTTTTTTCTCAATATATAAAATGTCTGAAGCGGTGAGATCATCTTTTGATAATGAAATAGATGGCTTTTGGGGAGAAGAGATGAATAGTTGCCTTGGAATTGTAATAACGTTTGAACATTAGACGAACATGTTTAAAATTTGAAAATTATAGATCCATTTGCAAAATAAAGTGAAACGAGAATGGATAGTCACCCATTTCAAAAGGGAACAAATGGTTTTCAAACAAAACAAAGAATATAAAGAACGATTTTAAATATATAACAAATAATTATAATTTTTGAAAGAAACAAATGGACGCAGTTAAATAGAAACAAGAAAGTAACGGTTTGCAAATTTCAACAATTGTCAGTCGTTGGTAATGTTCTTAAGACAAAATAGAAAAAATTGATTCGGAAAAATGAACGAATGAAAATATGCAATGGAACAGATGGTTTTCGAATTATATAACGAACAGTTTTGAATATATATACAACGAACAGTATAAATATGAAAAGAACAGAGTAACAAAATTAACAAATCGGAAAACAACGACATTGAAATGCTGAATGAAATTAAATGATATTTTGTAACAACAACAATCGATTCAAATGACACATCTACAATAGAAATATTTTCAAATTAATTAAAATATGTGATCGTATCAATATTGTAAACAACTACATAATATTGGTAAATCAAATTATATAATAATAGTAAATCAATTAAAATAGGCGTTTAATAATTAAAATAAAATCACATCAAATAAATAAGTTCTAAAATAACAATATTGGTTTGTGTTATTAAAACATATTGAAATCTAATTCATTAGTTATAAAAAATCTAAAATAATTTGTTTTCAAAATTAAAAATCAAAATAGTTATTCCATGAAATACAAAAAAGTTGAGTTTTAAACGAATATAATAAAAATAAAAATCAAAATTCAAATTAAATAACTTGAAAATTTCGGTCGTTACACCAGTTTGTGGTTCACTTTGAAGGGGTTTGTATCAACTTCTTAGAGATCGACGAGGAATTCATCAATTTAGATGATGTGTCTGTGTTGGAATGTGTAATCGAATTTGATGTGATATCAAAGTACAATTCATTCTCCCCCTTATCACTCCGAAGTTTGGAGTTTGTGGCTGGGTTGTGAGATCAGCTCGTAGGGTGGTTATTCCATTCTAAGAGAATGTTTGTCGAAGGATTCGATTGAGTAAGCTTACGGTGTTTATGCCTGCGCCCAGTATGAAAGTTTGTTCTACTTTGTCAGGATGAATCACTGGGACATATGTGTTGATTGTCTTTCCTGTTTCGTCGAGCGCTCCCTCAATGAAGCAGGGAATAACTACGTCAATGTTTCTATAATGATCCGTATTTTACGTATTGGAAGATCTTAAAATTATTGTATTTAATTCACTATTAGTCAGACATTCTAAGATTTTAATATGTTGTTCATTGGGATTTAGACATGTCCATGACTTTTACCAAGACAACTTGTGACAATTTTTCCATTTCAATTTGTTGTTTGGTATATAACCTTTGATAGGGTTCCAATTAGGTGCTGAAATCGGTCTAATTGTCGGAATCTGGTTTACGATTCCGTCATGTGGTCATATTAAAGAATTGGTTCAGAGGTTGGGGAGGAATCACTGTTTTAAGTTTCAGCTTTTGTTAGGCAGATTAGTTAGCAAATAATGGGCTGACTAGTCAATCCCATCGGGCTAATGACCTACAACTATAAATACGGGGAATTTGGGAGAGAAATAGGGTTTCTCTCTTCATTCAAACATTAGGTTGGGTGCCTGTGATTCTCCGGTTAAACTTAATCCCTAATTTCTGCATTCTTTTCATCCTAATTCATCATAAATTGCATCCAGAGGCCAGATCACCATCAATGAAGATTAGGTAATCACTATTTCATCGATTTTGGGATTTTTATTGCTGTCCAGATCTGAATTCATCGTATTCGGATCTAGAAATTGGTGTGTGACAGATATCTCTCACATGGAAACTACGCATTATTTGGGTAAATTAGGATCAAATTCATATGTTAATTTCACACTATATCTGATCATATATGTTCTACTCAAATTTAGATAACATAGAAAAACCTAATTTGATCATGTTAATCGAATAATTGTAAGATTCATCGTGTTTTTGCATATGTTTAGATCCAAATCATGTTAGATCTCATGTTTATTATACATTTATGCTATAATTGTGATACATTCATGTTTGTATGATTGGTGTTGTATGATTTGATGTTTGTTGTGATTGAATTGATTGCATTGTTTGAGTTGTTTGTTAGAATTAAATTTGTAGATCTTAGGCTTAAAGAACAGAGAAAATCGGAGGTTCAGATAAACAGATAAAACTTTGTGGAGAAGCTCTAGAAGACGAATCGAGGCTGCATGAAAAATTTCGTGCTGAAACTAAATAAGTACACGGACCGACACTGGTCCTTGGTCTATGTACCGGTACAGATCCATGAAGGATGATCGGATGGAAATAAAGTTTGTGGCTTCATGGTGATAAGTCGACGTTGCCGAGATTTTCAAATCATTTGGGAGAGATTTGGGATAGGTCGAAGATTGATTACTCGAGTGCAAGGATGGATTGGCAGAAGTTTCAATAGGAATGTCAGATATCTTGGAGAATGGACCCTTAGGAAGCACTTGGGTTGTAGAGTATGAAAGTGCCTACATGTATCCCTTTTAGGCTAATTGTATAGACCGATACCAGTCTATGAATGATGGGCCTGTATCGGTCCATAATTCCACGAAGGATGGAGGCCAAACCTTTAGAGCTTAGTTGTGATGGCTTATATGGGTTGCTAGTGGCGTTTGATGATGAATGGATTTTAGATGATTGACACGCAACTCAGTGTAGCATAATGCTTTGATTGTGAACTCAAGTTGGAGTGGTCATGAGCCGGATTTATACGATACTAGTCACGGGGTGATGTATAATCTAGAGTGATGATAGATTGACTCAGGTAGAAGTTGATCGACGATAATAATGGAATTGGTTTAAGAAGTCGCTCGAACTAAAGATGTCATCGCCGAGAAGAAAGGCTCGAAATATTTGAAGTGGCAAGGAATCGTAGGTTATTGAAGGTTCTAGCACACTCAAAGTAGGGTACTGTGGGGATGCTCATTAGGGTCACGATGGCTGGATCATGTACCCTATGTAGTCATAGTGGACCTAGTTATTTTAGTTTATTAAATTATGTAGTCACAACGACATATGGCGGTTTGGCTAGAACCGGGGTTTTCCATTATCCTTTTTGATCGATGAAAGCAAATTAGATAATCGATGGACTCAAGGATGTAGTCGGTGATAATTAGGATATTGAATGTTGTGGATGCTATAGTTGATTGTCTGTTATATTCTCTATTTTCCGGGTAGGTTATCACCGTAAGTTGTCGAAGAGAAGCGGGATTGAGGATTATCCTCCCATATTCAGTAGCATCACATGACAAATGATTTTCATGTGCAAATTCGATGGTTGTTTGACAAATCGGATTTTTGAACTATCTATTCTCATATCATCCTAGGTAACCGTTGTTAGTCATTTTATTGTTTACTAAGTATGTTGTCGGGCTCAAGGTTTTATGTTTCCTTCTTATTACCTTTGGTTGTTCATCAATGTTTCTGATGAGAAGACAAAGATAGCAGGTAGCAGGTTTGGTGATGACGTTGATGCTGTGCAAGGATGAGTTGAGGGCTTACGTATTATATGCTACCTACTTTATTACTATTGCTTTACTTTCTGGTCTATGTTGATGACCGTTGAGACTCTGAGGGTTATGTAACGAGGCTTGATGTATGGATTACTCATTTATATAGTTGACTTGTAACTTTGGGATGTTATGAGAATTTGAGTTTCTGTTATGTAACGCTTTACTGCTATATCCTCCTATAAAAAATTTATTATATATTATCCACGTAATGTGAGTGTTGGAAATGGAGTTTTGATGACAACAACCTTATTTAAATTATCACTATTAATTGATTATAAAATATATGCTAACATCTTTATCTGGAATATATATACATATATATGCCGGATTTGTATAAAGGATTTAATATTGAATACTTTACAGTTTTAGAGTTCCAAGAGATTCAAGATTCAAAGAGATTAAAGAATCATGAGTATCAAGATATCAAGATTTCAAGAGCTCAAGATTATCAAGTAAACAGAGTCTTGTTTATCTGTAAAACTCAGGTTAGAACTTTCAAATTCTGATTTCAAATTTTGTTTTCAATATTCCTTTTTAAATTCCTTTTCAAATCATTCTTAAATTACTTTTCTAAATAATTTCAAATTATCATAAGTATTTTACTTAATGATTTCAAATATATATATATATATATATAGTTTATAAAGTTTTTAATAATATGTTTTTATATGTATAAAGTTTTAAATCATATAACTATATAAATATGATAATAGTATATATCATTATGTTTTTATACTTTAGAAACTTTATACGAAACATTAGTTTGATGCAAGAATTTCCAGAAAATGTATATTGGGTTTAACACTTGAAATTTAATTTAAAAAAATAAAAATACATTGTATATGTCAACATAGGGGTTTTGACACGTCGACATATAACTGTCCTTTTTATAATTTTCAAAGGAAGTGTCTTTTCACTATTTGTAATGTTTCTGAAATGTTGCAACAATTGGGACACTATAAAAAGACGTTGATTTTGAATTTTTTATTATTCTTTCTTCTCCTTCTTCACCCCTTTGCTTACCACCATTAAAATTATTAAACTTCTTGATTTCTACACTTATACTCTGCCGATTTCAACAAAATTTATATCATTCTTCTTCTCTTTTCATTATCTGTCATCTACTCTCTGTTTGAAGTGCTAATTGAAGAGTTATAGGGCTATTGTTACTGTTTGGGAACTATTCGGGAAAGGGTGTGTACCTTGTAGCCCTGAAATCAAGGAAAGGGAACGGTGTTAACCATGTTGCCGTGAAATCAAGGTGGTTGTATTTGTGTTAACCTTGTAGCCACGATATCAGGGGTGTTGTACTTGGGTATTGTTAATATTAAAACTCTGCGCAATCCATCTTTGCATGGAATTGGACGTGGGAGTAATCCGAGCTAGTATAAAATTCGGTATGTTCTTTCCTTTTCTGCATTTTATATTTACTTATATTTGTGTCTGTGAATTTTTCTGTGTTTTTTATCGTTTTTGGTGTAATAATCATTGTGTGATTCATATAGTTATTCTCAATTGTTTAAAATTTCCATAATCTCTTGAAAACACTATTCACCCCCCTCTAGTATTAGTTTTGCCTCAAGATTTGCATTCCTCATCCTTAACAATTGGTATCAGAGCATAGGTTTTCAGTATATTCATAATCTGATTTTTGAAAATATTTAAATGGCAACCAACACTGGTAATAATAGTTCTTTTGTAGAGGGTCAATCCACTGTTAGACCACCACTGTTTAGTGGTAGTAACCATTCATATTAGGCATGTAGAATGAAAATATATTTACAATCAGTAGGATTAAACACATGGAATAACACATAGACTGAATACGTTGAACCCACTACTAATTTTTCCCAATGTACTAATGAACAAAAGGCTGCTGCACAAAGTATTTCTAAGGCCATGAATATGTTATTTTGTTCATTAGATAGAGATGAATTTAATGGAATGTCAGTTTGTAAATCTTCTTATGAAATATAAAGAACATTAAAAGTTACTCATGATGGAATCAATAAAGTTAAATAGACAAAAATAACAATGCTAATTAATCTGTTTGAGTTGAGAATGAATCTATCTCCGGTATATGTTGTAGATTCCAGCAGATTATGAATTCATTAATAGCACTAGGAAAAACTTACTCAAAAGAAGATTAAGTCAAAAAAATACTTGGTTCATTGACTCCTGAATGGGATCAGAAAACATAGTGATTGAAGAAGCCAACAATGTCAGTGAAATGAAAATTGAGGAGTTAATTGGAAAGTTGATGTAGTTCGAGTTTAGTTACAAAAAAGAAAGGAAAATAAGCTTATAGAAAAGAAATCTATAGTATTTAAAGTGACAACAAATTGTTCTGATTCAAGCAGTGAAGATGACGAGGAAATTGCTTTAATGACATGGAATTTTAGAAATTTTGTAAGATAGAAAAGCAGAAATAATTTTTAGAGAAATAATCAAGGAAGTTCGGGAAGAAATGATGATAGATGTTATAAATGCAATAAACCAGGTCATGTAAAGAGAATGTGTCCATATCCTGATAAATCAAATCAACAAACAGATAACGGTAACTCATCAAAGAAAAGAAAGAGGGCATATGCAGCAACCTTTGACGTTTCAGATTGATCATCAAGTGATAAAGAACCAAAAACTGGAAATTCAAATATGTGTTTCACAGCGATTCAGAATTCAAAAAATATCGAAGAAACGGAGCTAAAAACCAGACATACCTTATGTAATTTTTAAATTTTTGCTTGATTTTGATTAATGGACGCTTTATTTGTTTGCTTTGTTTGAATTTGAATTTTATATTCTAAAATTCAAACATGAAATTTAAATTTCAAATTTGAGATTTGAATTTTGAAATTCATAATAATAAGACAATAAAATATAATAAATAATAATTAGTTTTTTGAATGATTGTTAGGGTTAATATTATTTTAGGAAATAATAAACCTGAAAATATAAAACATTAATATAATAAAACTAAGTCAAATAGAAACATGTCTTTTAAAAATGCACCTATATATCAACACATCTAAATGACATGTCAGCATGTATGCCAGAAAATGAAATTCAGTTTATGAATTTCAAAAGTTTGAACTTTCAAACTTCCCTCCAACTTTTCACCACTTCCAAGGTCTGAAAATGTATCATAAATTTCGAAAAAGTTGCGCCCATTCAATCTCCATTTATTTATTTATTCAGTTCTATTCTTTGTTCATATCTATACTCTTCAAACAACTCTTTAATGGATTCCTATAGCATACCAAAAAGTATGAGATTGTCCAAAACCCTCAAAGGACATCTCTTCAATGATAAGGAAGCTATCCAAGACTATGTTGACTACATGGCAAATGGAAATGTCAACACAGGATCATTTTCTATCTTCAAAGATTTTCCCTCTTATGATCTTCGTTCTCTCTTTCATCAAAATGAAGTTCTTAGCTTGGTTTATGCTCGGGATAACAATGAAGTTTGTTACCCGAATCTCATCAAAATGTTTTATGCAAATTTGGGTCGTGGGTTTTACGAAGGAAATGAGAATCAAGTATGGAGTTGCGTAAAAGGCACTCAAATTGTTTTAGATTGTGAAGTTTTGGGTAATATTTTAAATTGTAAAAGCACGAGCTCGAATTTTTCGAAATTCGAAATTAACGAAACGAATTTGGAGACTTATCATCTCATTTTTGAAAGCGAACAAAACATGGATTTTAAAAATCGCTTTTTCTGCCCAAAGGCAAGAATCATCAGCCTCCTTCAGCATACCATTACTCCACGTTCCGGAAATTTCAACAACCCTACCTTCGAAGTCCAGAAAGCTCTCTTTGCTATGTTTGGTGTTTATGACATCAATTGGGCTGATGTAATTTTAAAAGAATTTAAGCCCAAAGAAATATCCATCAAAGAAAGTACTCTTTATTATGGAGTTTATCTCACTCGTATCTTTAAATATTTTGGACTGCATCTCATAGAGGAGGAATTTGTTCGAAGAAGGGTCTTTAACTCGGGAAATATACATCTTATGCAAATTCCAATCACCTTTAAACCTTATGAAACATTCGAAGATAAATAAGCTTGAATGCAATAACAAAAAGAGGAAAATCCAATGGAAATCAACGAAGAAGAATGCACTTCGGAAAGTGTTGAATGTCCAATAAATACTGCAGCAATAACTAAAGAAACACTTGTCCAAAACCAAGTTAAGTTAGCCAAGAACCAAAAGAAGATCAAGTAGACTCTTACCCAAATGACTTCTAGGATGAACAAGTTCTTTGGCAAAGTAGGAAGAAAACTTGGTTTATCATATTCCTCCTCATCATCGCTGAAGTTTAAGCTTATCTAGTTTATGTTATGTTTCGTATTTGCTTTAAAATCTCGTATTTAGCCTCTTAAATCATTTGAATGTATTTGCTTTTAAGTAGAAATGAATAATGTTTATTTCTATCAAAACAGTCTTTAATTAACTGTATAAACACATTAGAATTAAATAAATTAAAATAATATAATAAGAATAAACGAAAAATGGAAATACCATAAAGCATAAATAGGATATGTCGACATGTACAAAATGACATGTCGATATATAATTGCTAGAAATTCAAATTTGTTTAAGATTTGAAATTTGAATAACCAACTAGTGTCTATCATTTCAAACAAATTCCAGACCATATAAGTACCTCTTTCCTCCATAAAAACTTATTATAAACATTCTCTTTCTTCTCTAATCATTCCTTTTCTATAATATCAAATTATGGCAAATCCTATTCATAATTTTATTGAAAATCTTGAAGAAATAATCAATTCTTTCAAGAATATCCTTTCTATAATACATCGTAATCAACGTCATCTTGAATTGAGTAAAATGAAGATGGTCAAATATCAAGAAAATCATTATGATGTTACTCGATGGTCAATTTCTTCTCATTTCGTAAATGAAAACAGCAAAGCACTACCTACTAAAGAAGATGAAGATTGGAAAGTCATCGAGAAGGATCCAATCCTTGAAGGAGACGGATGGGTGGAAGTTCCAAGAGACATTTGAATTTGATTTTAAATGGTTGGTATGATTTGATTTGTTTGGTTTGTTTGATTTAAATTTGGATTGAATTTTTTTGATATAATTGCTTGATTTGGTTTGGTTTGAAAACTTTTATATGATTGAAATACTTGTAAATATTAAACAAAGTATCTGTAAATATTTTATTGATTTTCTTGGACATACCCTTGTTTTCTTTAGTAGTGTCATAGAGCTAGGGGGAGTTAATTGGATTAATTCATTGACTTAGTTGAAGTATAATTTAGTTTAGTATAGTTTAATATAGGATATTATTAGCGTAATATGGTTTAGTCATTTTTTGTTGATGACTAAGGGGGAGAAATTATAAAATAAGGATTGGTTAGGCTTAGTTTAAGAGGGAGTAGGAAGAATTTATACAAGATTCATGGTGAAAGGGGGAGTATTTTAAGAATTAGATAAAAAGGTATTAAATAGGTAAGCAGGTATGAATATTTTATAAATCAAGGTTGTCATCATAAAAAAGGGGAGATTGTTAGAGAATGGAGTTTTGATGACAACAAAATATATACTAACATCTTTATTTAGAATATACATACATATATATGCATGATTTGTATATAGGATTTAATACTGAAGACTGTACAGTTTTAGAGTTCCAAGAGATTCAAGATTCAAGACTCATTAGTATCAAGGTATCAAAATATCAGGATTTTAAGAGCTCAAGATAATCAAGTAAATGAGTCTAGTTTATATGTAAAACTCGGGTTAGCACTTTTGTGACGACCCAAACTTCCCAGTAAAGGAAAGTCCGGATTGCTTTGAGAACAATACACATCAAAACACAAATTGAGGAACATTTTATTGCTGATTACAACAATTACATCAGAGTGCAAGACTATAACAGAGTATGAATACTTATTCCATAATAGAAATACAATAATATCAGAGTTTTAAATTACATTTAAATAGCATAAATTAAAGTAAATCGTTAAACAACGCAATGCTTTTTAGAAAAATGAAACCATTATAAGACCCAAGTCCCATCACACAATGCAACGCAAACCGGAGGATAGGGTTTTACCTTATAATGGTCAAAAGATGCTTGATACGATAAAACAGATTTAATATTAGTGTGTATATCTATGGGTATATATATATATATTTCAAAAACAATTTCAATCATAATGTATTAATCATAGACGGCATGGTACCCCATCCTACTATGTCGCCATACTAGTTCTACAATCAAAACTGAAGGTCGTATTGGAAATTGGATTTCCATCATGAGTCGAGGCTAGGGGAAAGCTCCTCTCCGATTCGAGACACTCTAGCAAATGCCTCAGGATCACACCTATGGGCAACCCTTGGAGCGGTAGGGCCGGTCCCCGCCTATCTGCAGTGGATTAGTTATGCCTGAACACACGCTTCCCGGTTCCTTTGAACCTATAGTTTGACCACTAACGGCCTATAAAAATCCTAGGCGCCTCAAAATCCATCAACCACATAAGTAAAATGTCATCCAGTTTAAGCACTGACACTACCACTAGCTAGAAAGAAACGTGTGCACTCCCTACGGTCCATATCCCGTTTTTGACTCAAACCGGGGTGTGAGGCTCGAGAAGTCACGATATACGCAAAGCTATGCCGTAATAGGCTATGCTTTGATCATCCGACAAGGCCCTGCTTTTCAACAAAAGCCTTAATCATTTGAATCTTGGTGTGCCACATTGACAATTCACGCCATGCGATCAATCACTACTAACATATACCAGGGTGTTAAGCAGAGAATAAATTCTCCACCACCAATCAGATATACATTAATAAAAATCAATTTATTTCACATGGAACGAAATCCAATGTCAGACACGCATCCATTTACTAGCTTATGCTCTAGGTCTGAGCGAAAACCAAATCCGAACAATCAACAATAGTCCGGACGGTCACTACTGAAGCCCCTTCAAGGTAGCTACTCCCATCAAGGGTCTCTGTAGCAACACATCCATTCGATGTGAAGATCGTCGGTCTTCAACCACCGTCTTCATCTTCGACTCTTCATCGTCGTAGTAATTATTCGGAATGGGTTAAACCCGGTCTTTCCGAATAACTAGCGTATTTTATAATTAAAAATCAAGTACTATTAAAAACACATCCAACGCCTCATTCCAATTCAGAATATTCTTCTAATATAAAATTCGTATTATTCTATCAAAGGTAAACTCTTTAAATTATTCTTAAATCTATCTTTTAAAGATTTATCAAAAACCCAATTTGGTTTTAAATATCAAAAATCATTATTCAATGATTATTTTAATTTAAGAAATAAATCTTATCCTTAACTGGGTTAAAGAACAAATGTCATTTTAAAACATAGTTCACGGTAAACCCAAAATTATCTTCCATAAAATATGGAATCTTCACAGAAATCAAATCAATATATAATCGCTATAAATTCCTATATCTGACCAATAATATAAATGAAATAACGGCAAAGCCTATTAAATTCCATATGTAGTATCGGTCTTCTTTTACAGAAACTTATCTCAGTTATTATTAATCTGAATTCCATTCGATTCCAATTTAATATATTAAATTGGAAAACTTGGCTTTTGGAAATTTCCCATTTAAATCTTAATAAAAGATTTATAAATTCCAAATCATATTCTCACTGTCAGTTGGGTTAAAGAACACATGTCACTTAAAAACAAGGTTCACGATAAACCCAACTCACATTTCATCTTATTTCAATTGCTAAATATAATTGAAAACTGTAATAATCTAAATTAAAAAGATTATTCTTTTCATACGGGGTTTAAGAACAGTGTTATTTAAGACACTATTCACGACAAACCCAAAATCACATTTATTTAATTTAATTTCAATTAAATTTATTGACAAATTGGAAAACTACATTAAATCTAAATTTAATGATCTATTCTAGTTAGTAACTAGTTCATTCAATAAAAATATACTTTTTAAAATATATTCGTTTTCTAAAATATTCTTTTCTAAAATATTCTTTTCTAAAATATTCTTGTCTAGAATATCCTTTATTGGAATGTGACTCAATCAACAACCATAAATTGTATGTGATCAACAATCATGATAAGTGATTATTAAACATCCAAATGACGACCAGAGTGGAATTTATAACTGTGTGAGCATTAAAGTAAATAACTAACCCTCATCATAGACTGTCAATCCAACAATTGACAGATAACTAAATATTGGGATTAGTGTGTATCCAATATCATCCCAATACCCGTGTGGGGTCTCATCCATCAACCAAATAATAAATTATTTGTGTACTTGGGCGATGTGTGAAAATTATCGTCCCAATCACATAGACAAGTCGGGTAACTTGTAAATGGGAGTGTAATATTCAATTTGAATATACAAACATTATATTTACCACATCAAACATTTCAACATCATAAACATATAATTTCAACATCATAGACATATATTTCCATTCTTTTTATTGTGAACAAATGACAATAAAAATCTAGTCTTTTAATTCAATTCATTTTATTGTCAACAATGTTACAATAAAATAAAATCCTTTAATTCTATATGACAATAAAAACTAATCCTTTATTTCAATTACCCTAAAGATGTTATCTTTATTTCCTAATATATTCATTGTAACCAAATGACTATATGGATATAATCCTTTTATTCTAATCCTTTCAATGGAATCTAAATTACATTGAAAATGTAATTTTTTTTATGTACAATCGTTTTATTGAAAACAAAGTGTCAATAAAAATATAATCCTTTATCTCAATCTTTTTATTGTAAACAAAATGAAAGAATTGACTAATTATTTTTAATGTTAACAAAATATGATGATTTTTTTAAATCCTTTTTATGTAACCAAATGTGAATCTTGTTATAATCCCTTTAATGTAAACCAAATGTAAAACTGTGTTATAATTCTTTTTAAATAAACAAAAATGT
The DNA here is from genome assembly GCA_030737875.1 of Allium sativum. NCBI lineage: Eukaryota > Viridiplantae > Streptophyta > Magnoliopsida > Asparagales > Amaryllidaceae > Allium > Allium sativum. The sequence goes on along the minus strand of CM060912.1, from coordinate 89,892,574 downwards.
GATAATTTTTCTTCACTAATCATGTTTTTACCCAAAAATGATATTTTCTCATAACATCCTTTTTAAATGAGTAAAATGTACATTTTTGTTTAATTCTTTTAGATGAATATTAATTACATAGAAATGCAATTTTACATGGTAACACATTCTAACCACGGTTTGTAATATGTCAAAAATGATCCTTTTTATTTTAATTTACATTTTCTAACAGAAATGTACTTTTTATTCTAATTTTCATTTTCTAGCAAAAAGTACTCTTTTTATTCTAGCAAAGAAAATTATGTTTAAATCTAATTCATTTCAATGTAAACAAAAATGGGTATTTTTACTTCACTCTTCTTAAATGATAAAAAGAATGTTTTTATTTCATTCCTTTCATTTGACTCAGATGAATATTTTTGTCAATCTTTTAATTTTGACCAAAATGCATAATTTTATCATGCTTTTACATTTGATAAAAATGCATATTTTTCTTATCCTTTTTCATTTGATAAAAATGTAAATTTTCCTTATTTCTTTACATTTGATAAAAATGTATATCTTCCTTTTCAATAATCATGTTTTCATAAAAATGTGATTTTTATTTCTATGATCATTTCTGAACAAGATGTCCTTTTTGTCTTTCTAATGTATAATTTAACAAAATGTTCTTTTTAATACTATTTAACATTTCTAAACAAAATGTTCATTTCTAACTCATTCTCTTTTTAATGTATAAAAATATACATTTTTAACTTACTCCTTTTCTTTAATGTATGAAAATATACATTTTTAACTCCTTTTCTTTAATGTATGAAAATATACATTTTTAACTTCTTTCAGTGAACAAAATATGATAATTTTGTTCGACTCTTATCAATGAACAAAATATGATAATTTTGTTATTTCAATTTCAATAATCATTCTCTTGACAAAAATGTAATTTTATTTCACAAATCATTCTTTTGACAAAAAGGTAATTTTAACTCATATTAACATTTTATAAACAAAATGTCCCTTTTTAATCACATTAACATTTTATAATCAAAATGTCCTTTTTATTTTTATTAACATTTTAAATTCAAAATGTCCTTTTTATTTTCTTTCTTTATAATGTGACAAAAAAGTCCTTTTCTAATTCTTTCTTATAATATATAAAAATGCATTTCTGGTTCATTCCTTTTTAATGTACAAAATATGCATTTCTAATTTAACACAAAAGTAACAAATTTAATCCAATAAACATTTTATCACAAAATGTTATTTTATGTCTACTGTAACATTTCATAACAAAAATGTTATTTTGTTCTTTATAATCTAATTAACAAAATTGTTAATCTTGTTCTTTATAACAAAAAATGTAACGCTTGTTCTTATTCACAAGAAAATGTAACTTTTGTCATATTATTACATTTAAACAAAAATGTAACTTTTGTTCTTTATTAACAAAAAAAGTAACTTTTGTTTCAATTATATTCTCTAATAAAAAATGTGAATTTTTGTTTCAATTTTATTCTTTAACAAAAATGTTAATTTAATCAAATCCCTTTGATGTTAACAAAAATGTTAATTCTTGTACAATTCTTTTAATGTTAACAAAAGTGAAAATCTTGTTTAATTCTTTCATTGTAAACAAAATATGATTTTTGTTCAAATCCTTCTTATGTAATCAAAATATGATTTTGTTCAAATCTCTCTTATGTAATCAAAATATGATTTTGTTCAAATCTCTCTTATGTAATCAAAATATGATTTTGTTCAAATCTCTCTTATGTAATCAAAATATGATTTTGTTCAAATCTTTCTTGTGAATTCTAATATTATACAAAATAAAATTTTATACGTAAACATTTCTGTGAATTTTGATATCATATAAAATAATGTTATATGCGTAAACGTGCCTGTAAATTTTGTCGCTACTATTTTATATTGACAAAAATATGAATTTGTCGCTACTTCATTTATATTGACAAAAATATATTTTTAACTCGATAGTCATGTTTTGACAAAATCTATGTTTTAAATTCAATAATCATGTATTGATAAAAATGTTATCTTCAATTCAATAAACAGATTTTAACACAAGTGTTATTTTTATTTTGTCATTCCTTTTATCAAACCAAACTGGGTCACCTTTATAAAATAAAAATAAAAATATGATTTTTTACTTTATACATAAATTTTGACACACGTGAATATAATATATTTTATATATAATGGCTCTATTATATACACTAAATCCTAACAAATATGAATACACCATCACAATCAATTGTTCATCACAATCACAGCACAATCAACATTAAAATAAATATATACAACCTCACATGAACTTCATACTGAATTAATATGGACTTCACAATAAAATAAATAATTGGTTTATTAAATTTAAAACTAGAAATCTCACCAAGATTTTGTCTGAATTTTCGAAGTTCTCCATTTCAGTTTTGATCTGTACTGTTGTGTAGATCTCGGAAAGACGATCCCAACGCACTTCGTTTCGTCAAATTCTGACAAGATTTGCAGAAGTTATAATAGTTTGAACTTTAATTACATTAATTAATTAGTTAATTTGATTAAATTCTTTAATTACCCCTTCTAACAAACTAGGCCGCACCCTCCTTCTTCTATCCGTTCTCTGTACAAAGCAGATCCCGATAAACCCAATTCCATCGTCACCTAGGGTTGATTACACGCCGCCACACAGTCCTCCGTTCTCCGATCCGACAACACCACGTCCAATGCCTACGTGTGTGCCACCGTCGGCCTCATCCGTGCAGAACTCGGCCACCCCTATGGGTCAGAAAACGCGTGCGAACGGAGGGTGTTTAACCCCCAAAATCGAACGACATGGTCCACGAAACATGATCATCTCCTTACAGGATTGAAGCTCAGAGCTTTCCCTTTAATTTCGTTTTTGATTTGGATTAAAACTCGAAATGGATTGGGAGAATTTGTGGTTTGTATTTCGGAGGATTTGGACCATCCATGAAAGTGAACGGCGGCTGAACAATTAGATTAGGTTTAGGGTTCCTTAATTTCTAGGTATTTATAAATAAAATATTATTTAATTCATTTATTCAAAGTTAAAGCCCGTTGGTTCTTCTCAGTTCTGATTTCTGCCCAACAAAAGATGTTCCTAGGCAAATACCCATGCTCTGAACGAAATGGGCTAGATCCCGTTAGCCGAAACGATTGTTTTCACCCTGTTTTATTTAATTTAATATTTAAATCATTTATTTAATTAATTCTATCGTTTATTTAAATTCACCGGGGCCACATATGAACTTAGAAAATTCCAGAAAAATTATTTCTGGCTTTCTCTTGACGATACGATCCTAACAAAGCTAATTTCATCGAATTCTGAGACCGTTTGAAAAATGGCTATTTTTAAGGCGTTTAAATTTGACTGAAACTGACAAAACACATTTTCTTTTACCACGCTCACATATTAATTCGAAAAAATTATGAAAATTTAAACCTAGTAATAATTTGACATTCCGGTTCCAACAAAAGTGGTTTCATCGAAAACCGAGGTCGTTTGAAAAATGACTATTTTTAAGGCCAATATATTCTATTAAAATATAAATAAATTCTACAGTGACGTTTCTAAATTTTAAACTGGACATAACTTTCAAATTATAAAGTGAAATTTCAGTTTTTCAGATTCGTTAGAAAGATATGATTGAACAGATATAAATATTTCTTGTTTCGCTCAATTCCGATTTATTTTGAATCCTGTATAGTCCATCAAAATTTAAATTCAAATTTTCAAACTACAGCGCTGTTTTAAACTTCTCTTATAATTAAATTAAATTTGTTCATTTTAAAATAAATTTTTAGTCGTTCTTATTTAAAATAGATTATTTTAAACATTAAAATCGACTAAAATTTCTAAAATAAAAATTTAAAATTGGCCCCAAATTCTGGGTCGTTACAATCGCCCCCACTTAAAATCTTTTCGTCCTCGAAAAGGAACGAAGCTAAAAAATTGTTTAATTGAACTAACTCGACTTTAATTTTTATTTATTTAACTAATTAATTTTGTTAGTTAAATTAATTATCATTCTAATATTTTAATTAGTGAAACTAATTATCAGACATCACAACCAACAATCAATTAGGTGATTAACTTTTCAAATATATATAACTTTGATATATAATCAAAAATCATATTTTTAGTGCAAATCACAACAATGTGTTCTAACTAAGTTTTGGTTCTCATACCAGTCAATGTAAATATATAGATATACCACTTTCGAAACTCGAAAATAAAAACTGATAATGCTGCAGCATTATCAGAATTATCCCCGGGCGGCTAGAGTGTGATTCTATATCTATCCAGTATATTAAAACTTCGAATATCCGTTAGTGACTCGTATATTCGAAATCTTTATATACACGATTGTCGACATTAAAATATAATATACTCAAATACGTATTTTAAGATAAAATTTTCAAAACTAAATATGTTTACATTTTTATTTTTAAAGAAAATAATACTCTTTACACTCGTTCTAGGATACTACTGATCCCATCTCTAACGAGTTATTCTCATTTGATATTACTAATCCAATCTCTGATGAATTCTTTCGTTCGGTTCTAATGTGTCTCGTTCTCGAGCTCTGTAAACCAAAGCTCTGATACCACATGTGACGACCTGTGACGGCCCACCCCGCACCAGCCTGCATATCCTCCGGAAGTGCGCTGTACACATGCCCGACTAGCACGGAACGGTCGCCAAAGAAAGGAAAGAAGGGAATGAACTAATCAAGAACCTGTAGAATGTCTCACAGCGCATGGAGTAAAATATAATAATAATAACATACTTGACATAAAACAGTTGAGACAGTGCATAAGCTGATAACTAAAATCAACATCAACATCAGAGCAGCGTAAATCCAAATACAGCTTATTACAACTTCCCAAATATATTGTCTCTAAACAAAAGAAAGCTAAAATAGAAGATGCACCACCAGTGCCCAAGCAGTGATCTTCAACAACACAGGGAGAATAATATATATATATATTACGTGGAAGCCTCCTGCTCGTCTCCGGATCATCTACCCGTGCATCTCCAGCTAACCTGTCTCTAGTCTGCTCGTGTGCGCACCCAGAGTAATAAGAGGAGACATAAAACTCTGGGTCAGGCATAAAGCCTGGTATGAGCGATAAGCATCTAAACAGAATAATAACAGGTATACTAAACCATACCTGAACCTGGACCTGCAACCAAAGAGTTAGTACCACATACCGTACAATACTCTAAGGTGCCATAATAAATAGTGTAAGAATACGGGGGTGGGGTGTACATGTCACAATGATAGCAAACAAATCATCCATAGCAACCATCCTCACATCTCTCACTCAGTGCGTAAAGCATACGATATCTACCACTTTGGGACACTAGACGACTTGAGGTAACGACGAATCCCGACTTGTAGAAACCCTGCTGTGACCAAGCTAAACACATGGAGTCATGACCAAACATTTCAATGACCCACTCCATTGGTCGTAGCCCTTGGTTCTACCGATGCCATAATGGCCCTGAATCCGCCTTCATACCTCCTACCATAGTGGTCCAAAGCTATAGATGTCGATAACCCCTTAGCACGTGTAACACCCCACGTCCATTAATGTCACTCACAAAGGGAATGCATTAACTTCCATGGAGGTTTTAAGTGAATATAGAACAGTAAAATTACAACAAGACAGATATAAAATAGTACTTGAAAATTCAAAAACTTTATTTCATTGTAGCAGAAATCAAAACATGTTTGATTACATCATAACACCATATTCAATGTCAAGTACAATATCTATCTTGATAAAACAAGTACATAATCCCATTACATGAATAGCCATTAAAAAGAAAGATAACAAGCTGGACTTTACTTCAGCAGTCCAAGCTTTCCAGAAGATAAGCGATCCAACTAGACTCCACTAGAACTTGGCCCAACCTGCGGACCTGAAGGGAGAAAAAGGATGGAAAAGAGGGGGTCAGACATAAAGTCTGGTGAATATGATAATTCTACAATACTATTACCAAAATAACTGGACTAAGGCATAAGCTGGAAAACAAGAAAATGTCTATGAAGAGCAGATTAAGGACATAGACAATCGCTAAAGGCAACGTTATAGGCGCTCCTAAATACTAAAGGATAAACACTATACTGCACCACACCAGTCACCCTAAAGATTCATCCCACTTAGCTTCACTTAGAAACTTTCCCAATGGCTTTACGTACCCCTAGCTGACTACATAGGTGCCGCCTGCCCCTATCTCCACTAGGTGTACCCTACTTCCCATTATTCGATCGGCTCCCTAACTCGTAGATACCCGTGCTGGCCCCACAGTGGGGTGTATCACTCCCCTAAAGTGGCAACCTGATACGACGGACATGCACGGCTTATACCTACACGATGCAACAACGTCTTACCTACCAGTCCGGGTCCACACACGCATATGAAACCCGTTGGACTTGCGTTGCCACCGCTCCCTGTTTTGGCCTCTTATAGTCAAACCCAGTATGCGTGTCCCGTCCTCGACTTGGGTCGAGCCCACAAAGATACGTTTTGGGATACTGGTTGAAATGGGCCCCCACTATTTACCACAAGCATTCCACCTAAGCTTGTCCCCATTAGTCCATCCCACTTAACCCACTTAGTCATGTTCATTTACATGTGTGTTTGGTTAAGTCTAATCGTATTTCAAATGCCTCTAAAGGCAACCACCAGATTCTTCATGCCACCCAAGGCACCTACTTAACCCCCATGTCCCACCTTACATGATTATCTGGTTAAGTATTTCTTAGTTCATTAAGGCCATAACCTCATAAAGACCTCTCACATTAGACTGGCATTTATGGCAGCTGGATTTGCCGGGCGGGTCCGGGCAGTCTTACACCATAAAAGAGTCTAACCTCGTGTCTTTACAACTGTTATGCTTTAGTTTGGGCCTAGGACCTCTCACATTGGGCCGACATTTGTGACTACTGGATTTGCCGGGCGGGTCCGGGCAGGTTTACGTCACAAACGGGTCCAACCTCGTGTCCTAAGCATTGATTATTAATAATAATCCACTTTCCCCCAATTTTAATAATTCCCTACTTGAATTATTAATTACTTCCTATTTTTAACAATGTCCATAATTGACTCAATTATGGACATCCGTTCATGGTATGCAAAATCTTACAAAATTGCACCCAATTTATTAATTCCTAATATTACCCCTACCCCACGTTTGAACGTTTATTCGCAAAATATATGTTAGACTCGAATAGCCTAACTCATAGCATAAAAGAGATTATCATAATAACAACATGTATATGTGACCAAATGAATCATAATAAGGGGTGAAACTTGCATATGTCCAACTTGCATAGATTATACATGTCATGGACCTAAAGGTGTCAACTTGTTCAAAATTCACCTAATATAATCTCAATCAATTTTCATAAACTTACATATGAACATGTGTGAATCAACATCATCTAATTTTTTAACAACATGGTTTTATATGGGTACACCTAACTCAATAGGCAAATTCCCATAATCAAGTTTTATTTAATTATAGTTTCAAGTTTATGGGTACACCTAACCTAATAGGCAAATTCCCATAAACAAGATCCATTTAAATTAAGAAAAAAAAAACATAACTTTAAGCATGATCCAACAACATCATGATTTTTCAACATAATATAGCATGATTTATAACATGGCATAGTATGATAGTATAACATAGCTTGACATGATTCTCAACATAGCACGACATAGCATAAGAGAATTTACAACATAGCATGACATAGCATATATAATTTACATCATACGACAACATAATAACATAATAAGAGATCCACAATATATAGAATTTACAATTACAAATCACATCACTTTCTTGTGATCCATTCATAACTGAGTCAAATTAGTTTGTAATAGTCTTGTGAGAATCATCATACTCACCAACAAAAGAAAAGAATTAGAGAAAGAGAGATCTTTTGATTTGATTTGTGTAGATTTAGTTGTAGATGATTAGGCTTCCTCTTCTTAGTTTGTGACGGCTATGCTGAACTCCATGGCAGCAGTATGACGGTAGCTTCTCTAATTTTACAAGTGATTTAGGTCTAGGGTCTACCCACTTATTTATAGATTTTAGAATTCATTCTAGGCCATTAGATTTAACCTAGAAATAACCGCAGCCGTTCAGACAAGATGGGGTTTATCTTGTTGACTCAGCAATGAGTCAGAAGTGACTCAGCAAACACTCAGCATATAAATAAACTTCTATTCATGTCATAAATATATATATATTTTCTACAATGTACATATTAGATACATCCCCCTTTACTTATTATTGTTTTTATATACATATTAGATACATTCCCTCTCTCACACACTTATTAATATTTTTATATTCATATTAGATACATCCCCTCTCTTACACACTTATTAATATTTTTATATTCATATTAGATACATCCCCTCTCTTACACACTTATTAATATTTTTATATTCATATTAGATACATCCCCTCTCTTACACACTTATTAATATTTTAGCAACTTTAGTGTTAATAGAAAATTCGGGGTGTTACATTCTCCCCTCCTTTTAGGATTTCGTCCCCGAAATCTTCAAGTCTGGAAGAATGTATATCCTACCATCCAAACGTCCATCTACTCATCCATCATACACAGGCATCCATTGTCCTTACAGACTTCTAATGCTTTCATGTTTAAATGCACAGTGTGTGTATATGTCCGTATCTAATGCAAAATCAGGCGGTCCACTGATTCAGTTGACCTCCTCAATGCAACTATGATCGTGCCATGCATCCATTATGTATGCAAAAGATTCTTAATGCTACATAATACTTCTATATGCGTACACAACCATCATCTGAATGCAGCATCCACATGATAATACAACCATCGTTCATCCATTTTACTAAATACATCCATATATATATGCAATATGCAATATGTAGTGACTGAGCCGATCTAGTGCCTAAAGTGTGTGTATATATGCATCCACGAGCAACCACTAGCAAACACTTGCATCCATTTTGCATCCATCATACATAACATGTCTCAAACACATGTTTCAACCATAGGATTATCCTAACTAAAGGTCAAAGATACTAATGAGACGACATACTAAAGATAAGATAAGATAAGCTAAGCGATAAAGGAGAAATTAAAAGACATACCCTCAAAAAGAAAAGGGTACAACGAACGCATCTTCTCTTCTGTCTCCCAAGTTGCGTTGCTCTCATCATCTCCCCATTGCACTTTAACCAGTCTGACCTCTCGATTCCTCAACTTTTTGATCTCCGACCCAAGAATGCATGTAGGAGCTCGTCTAATTGTTACATCACGCTCTATTTCCACCTCTTTAAGCAAGCTCGGCTCTACCACCTCCGCGGTCTTGTGCAAACACTTCCTCAAATGTGATACATGGAATACGTCGTGTACTCCACTAAGTTTCTCAGGCAACTCCACCCTATATGCCATCTTCCCAATCCTGTCTTTTACAGGAAACGGCCCTACAAACCTTGGTGCTAATTTCCCCACGGACCCAAAGCGAACAACATTCTGTAACGGAGATACTTTGATAAAAACCATGTCCCCAATGTCAAACTCAAGATCTGTCCTCCTCTTATCAGCATACGATTTTTGCCTATCTTGTGCTGCTTTCATCCTCCTTCGAATCAACTCAATCTTCTCCGAGGTTTCCCTAACCATATCGGGCGCAAGTAGGATTTTATCGGTAGATTCCCACCAACATGTAGGCGAACGGTAAGGCCTTCCATAAAGAGCTTCGAAAGGTGCCATGCCAATACTAGACTGAAAGCTATTATTATATGCGAATTCTACTAACGGAAGGTGCTCTTCCCATGTACCCCCAAAGTCTAGGATACAAAGCCTTAAAAGATCCTCTAGAATGCGATTCACCCTCTCGGTCTGGCCGTCTGTCTGAGGATGATATGCGGTGCTCAAACATAGCTGAGTCCCTACTGCCTCTTGTAAACTCTTCCAAAATTCGCTAGTAAAGATGGGGTCACGGTCGCTTACTATACTAGAAGGAATACCGTGCAAACGAACTATCTCCTTAATGTATACAGAAGCCAACCACGAAGCAGTCCTCTTACTTTTCACGGGAATAAAATGGGCTCTTTTAGTAAGTCTATCTACTATAACCCAAATCCCCGTGTTACCCTTCCTTGATCTTGGTAATCCATCCACAAAATCCATTGAGATGCTTTCCCATTTCCATAGTGGAACTTCTAATGGGTGAAGCAACCCACCGGGTTTCTTTTGTTCTGCTTTAACTCGTTGGCACACCAAGCATCTAGCGACGTACTCGGCCACATCCTTTTTCATACCGGCCCAAAAGAAAACCCGCTTCATATCTTTGTACATCTTATCCCCGCCGGGATGAATGGTCATTTTTGAGCGATGAGCATCATCAAGAATGGCCTTCCTTAAGTCTTCGTCTTGTGGTACACAAAGTCTATTATCCCTTCGTAACCAACCCTTATCGTCTAGGGTATACCTACGAAGATGGCTTGACGACTCCCCCCCTTTGAGCTTTTCTACTATCTCAACCAACTGTGGGTCGTCTCGCTGTGCCTCACCAACCCGTCCTAGAAGTGTAGGTCTAACCTCCAAGGATGCTAACAGACCGGGTACTAAGTCAACGGAGGGTCTAAAGTCAAACATAAAGATGAATTCTAAGCTTTGTCGTTCAACAAACAATGGACTCAAGGACAACCTTTTCCTACTTAAGGCGTCTGCCACCACGTTACCCTTGCCCGGGGTATATGCTATTTCAAAATCGTAGGAGGCTAAGAATTCCATCCACCGTTGCTGCCTTAAATTCAAATCCTTCTGAGAGAATAAGTATTTTAATGATTTGTAGTCAGTGAACAGTTCGAATTTCTCACCAAGAAGATAGTGACGCCAAGACTTAAGCGCGAAAACAATTGCGGCTAGCTCTAAGTCATGCGTGGGGTAATTCTTTTCATGAACCCTCAACTGCCTTCCACCATAGGCTATTACTCTTCCCTCTTGCATGAGGACCGCGCCAAGTCCCGTCCCACAAGCATCAGTATAGATGGTAAACGGTTTATTCCCGTCTGGCAGCACTAAGACTGGGGCTGAAGTTAAGGCTCTCTTTAAACGTTGGAACGCATCATCGCAATCTTTGTCCCACGTAAAAACCAGGTTCTTCTTCGTTAACCGTGTTAATGGAGCTGATATTTTTGCGAAGTCTTTGATAAACTTCCTATAATAGCCAGCCAACCCCAAGAAACTTCTTACTTCGGTTGCATTTTTAGGGACCTTCCAATCCTGGATGGCCACCACCTTTGCGGGATCCACTGCTATCCCTTCTTTGGAAACCACGTGCCCTAAGAACCGTACTTCCTTCCTCCAGAAGTGACACTTAGAAAATTTTGCCTTAAGGTTATGCGCTCGAAGGGTTTCCAACACTTCCCTAAGATGTAGGGAGTGCTCTTCTTTATTCTTAGAAAAGACTAAGATGTCATCCACAAAGACTACCACGAATTTGTTAAGGTATTCCCTAAACACCCTACTCATCAAATCAACAAAATATGCAGGGGCGTTTGTCAAACCAAAGGGCATCACTAGCCATTCATAGAATCCGTCAGGAGTCCTAAACGCAGTCTTATCTATACTATCCTCAGCCACTCTCAGTTGATGAAAGCCAGTGGCTAAGTCCAACTGCAAAAACACTGAGGCGCCAACTAACTGATCAAAGAGATCGTCAATCCTCGGCAGTGGGTGTCGGTTCTTTTTAGTAAGCTTGTTTAGTTCTCTATAGTCCATACAAAGTCTAAGAGACCCATCCGCCTTTGTGGCAAAAACTACTGGAGCACCCCACTCCGATATACTACGTCTTATGAACCCCTTCTCAAGCAACTCCTTTACTTGCTTATTGAGTTCCCTCCTTTCACGAGGAGCCATGTGGCGCACTGGCAAAGATACGGGTTTAGCATTATCCACAAGATAAATTCGAAAGTCTATCTCCCGCTTTGGAGGTAAGCCCTTCACCTCCTCAAACACATCCGGATATTCCCGCACCACTTCTACCCTATCGCAGGTTCTCTACAGACGCGTCAAGCGATTCAAGATAACTTAGCATAACGGAATTTATGGGATTACAAAAGATGTCGAGAGCATTACCAAGGCGAGTCACAAGCCTAACTACTCTCCTTTCACAATCAAGAATGGCCCTATTTCTAGACAACCAATCCATTCCTAAAATTAGCCCATAGCCCGTGAAGCCCAATACATAAGCATCACATCTAAATTCAACGCTAAGTATAGAGATTTTCAAATCCAAACATATCATGGTCAAATGAGCCGAACCCCTAATTGGATTTGAAACGACCAAGGGATCCTCTACTAAACTGGTGTTCAAGTGCAGTGATTCAACTAATGATGCAGAGATAAACGAATGAGATGCGCCAGAATCGAATAAGGTACGGACAGGATGATCAAACAGAAAAACTAAGCTTTCAACAGAAATTGTTCTACCTCTTTCTTTCAACGGTGGGGCCGCAATAGCCTGAACTTGCCCCCTTGCCTGCCCTGGTGCCATAAGAGCCTGCACCTGTCCTCCCGAAGTAGACCCTGCCCTCTGCCCCTTCTTTGGACAGTCCTTCACTAAATGTCCCGCATCTCCACAATGAAAACAACCAGTCTTCTTTTTCTTTCTGCAATCTTTGCTGAGATGGCCAGGCGTCCCACAATTGAAGCATTTCTTCTTCCCTTTGCCATTATTGTTTTTACCACCCTTCTTATTTTGCTGTTGGGGTTTCTTCTGATCCCCTTTCTTTTCAACTGCCTTATCCTCATGCATAAGTGCCATTTCTACTAGCTTTTCAAAGGTGGCTCCCATAGGGATGTGGGTCATAGCCAACCCTTGCAACGGTTCATTCAAGCCTCTAACGAACCTCAAAGCTTTCTTCTCTGGCGTGTTCACCAACTCCAAGCCAAACCTTGCTAACTGATTAAATTTATTGACATATTCCTTTACTGATGAGCTCCCTTGCTTTAGTGCCAGGAATTTTTCCATATTTAAGTTCTCCTCTGCCCTTGAAAGAAACTTTGCCTCAAACCTTCGTCTGAAATCCGCCCATGAATCAACTGGACGTTCCCCGTTAGTGACCTCCCACCAAAACGAGGCCTCTCCCTTCATTAACCAAGCAGCTAAACAGACTTTCCTCCCATCTTCCATTTCAAAGATATCCAACAATTCCTCAGTCTCCTTAAGCCAATCTCTGGCCTCCACAAACGTCTCAGTCCCTTGAAAAGTTTTTCCTCCCATAGCCTTGAATTCCTTGCACGTCTTTGCAAAAGTGTCAACACGAGGAGGAGGAGGAGGAATGGGTGCAACTAGGGGTGGAGGAGTATCCGCTGGGCCTGCAGTGGTGGCCCTAGCCTCCAAGTATCTCCTAAACCACCCTGGAATCGTCACACCTTCTGGGAGATTAAGATCTTCAGCCATGCTGAAACGAAAAAGGAAAGATTCAAAATGGAGAATTCGAAAGATAAAGATAAGGATGTGGCTATTTGGGATTATGTTTTTCATAAAAACTCTCTTTAAATAACATGTTTTTTTTTTGAAAGCACTTCTTCCAAAAATACTTTAGAAAAAAAAAAAAATTTCTAAATTTTTTTTTTATCTGTTCTGGTAACCTTATGCTCTGATACCACGTGTAACACCCCACGTCCATTAATGTCACTCACAAAGGGAATGCATTAACTTCCATGGAGGTTTTAAGTGAATATAGAACAGTAAAATTACAACAAGACAGATATAAAATAGTACTTGGAAATTCAAAAACTTTATTTCATTATAGCAGAAATCAAAACATGTTTGATTACATCATAACACCATATTCAATGTCAAGTACAATATCTATCTTGATAAAACAAGTACATAATCCCATTACATGAATAGCCATTAAAAAGAAAGATAACAAGCTGGACTTTACTTCAGCAGTCCAAGCTTTCCAGAAGATAAGCGATCCAACTAGACTCCACTAGAACTTGGCCCAACCTGCGGACCTGAAGGGAGAAAAAGGATGGAAAAGAGGGGGTCAGACATAAAGTCTGGTGAATATGATAATTCTACAATACTATTACCAAAATAACTGGACTAAGGCATAAGCTGGAAAACAAGAAAATGTCTATGAAGAGCAGATTAAGGACATAGACAATCGCTAAAGGCAACGTTATAGGCGCTCCTAAATACTAAAGGATAAACACTATACTGCACCACACCAGTCACCCTAAAGATTCATCCCACTTAGCTTCACTTAGAAACTTTCCCAATGGCTTTACGTACCCCTAGCTGACTACATAGGTGCCGCCTGCCCCTATCTCCACTAGGTGTACCCTACTTCCCATTATTCGATCGGCTCCCTAACTCGTAGATACCCGTGCTGGCCCCACAGTGGGGTGTATCACTCCCCTAAAGTGGCAACCTGATACGACGGACATGCACGGCTTATACCTACACGATGCAACAACGTCTTACCTACCAGTCCGGGTCCACACACGCATATGAAACCCGTTGGACTTGCGTTGCCACCGCTCCCTGTTTTGGCCTCTTATAGTCAAACCCAGTATGCGTGTCCCGTCCTCGACTTGGGTCGAGCCCACAAAGATACGTTTTGGGATACTGGTTGAAATGGGCCCCCACTATTTACCACAAGCATTCCACCTAAGCTTGTCCCCATTAGTCCATCCCACTTAACCCACTTAGTCATGTTCATTTACATGTGTGTTTGGTTAAGTCTAATCGTATTTCAAATGCCTCTAAAGGCAACCACCAGATTCTTCATGCCACCCAAGGCACCTACTTAACCCCCATGTCCCACCTTACATGATTATCTGGTTAAGTATTTCTTAGTTCATTAAGGCCATAACCTCATAAAGACCTCTCACATTAGACTGGCATTTATGGCAGCTGGATTTGCCGGGCGGATCCGGGCAGTCTTACACCATAAAAGAGTCTAACCTCGTGTCTTTACAACTGTTATGCTTTAGTTTGGGCCTAGGACCTCTCACATTGGGCCGACATTTGTGACTACTGGATTTGCCGGGCGGGTCCGGGCAGGTTTACGTCACAAACGGGTCCAACCTCGTGTCCTAAGCATTGATTATTAATAATAATCCACTTTCCCCCAATTTTAATAATTCCCTACTTGAATTATTAATTACTTCCTATTTTTAACAATGTCCATAATTGACTCAATTATGGACATCCATTCATGGTATGCAAAATCTTACAAAATTGCACCCAATTTATTAATTCCTAATATTACCCCTACCCCACGTTTGAACGTTTATTCGCAAAATATATGTTAGACTCGAATAGCCTAACTCATAGCATAAAAGAGATTATCATAATAACAACATGTATATGTGACCAAATGAATCATAATAAGGGGTGAAACTTGCATATGTCCAACTTGCATAGATTATACATGTCATGGACCTAAAGGTGTCAACTTGTTCAAAATTCACCTAATATAATCTCAATCAATTTTCATAAACTTACATATGAACATGTGTGAATCAACATCATCTAATTTTTTAACAACATGGTTTTATATGGGTACACCTAACTCAATAGGCAAATTCCCATAATCAAGTTTTATTTAATTATAGTTTCAAGTTTATGGGTACACCTAACCTAATAGGAAAATTCCCATAAACAAGATCCATTTAAATTAAGAAGAAAAAAAACATAACTTTAAGCATGATCCAACAACATCATGATTTTTCAACATAATATAGCATGATTTATAACATGGCATAGTATGATAGTATAACATAGCTTGACATGATTCTCAACATAGCACGACATAGCATAAGAGAATTTACAACATAGCATGACATAGCATATATAATTTACATCATACGACAACATAATAACATAATAAGAGATCCACAATATATAGAATTTACAATTACAAATCACATCACTTTCTTGTGATCCATTCATAACTGAGTCAAATTAGTTTGTAATAGTCTTGTGAGAATCATCATACTCACCAACAAAAGAAAAGAATTAGAGAAAGAGAGATCTTTTGATTTGATTTGTGTAGATTTAGTTGTAGATGATTAGGCTTCCTCTTCTTAGTTTGTGACGGCTATGCTGAACTCCATGGCAGCAGCATGACGGTAGCTTCTCTAATTTTACAAGTGATTTAGGTCTAGGGTCTACCCACTTATTTATAGATTTTAGAATTCATTCTAGGCCATTAGATTTAACCTAGAAATAACCGCAGCCGTTCAGACAAGATGGGGTTTATCTTGTTGACTCAGCAATGAGTCAGAAGTGACTCAGCAAACACTCAGCATATAAATAAACTTCTATTCATGTCATAAATATATATATATTTTCTACAATGTACATATTAGATACATCCCCCTTTACTTATTTTTGTTTTTATATACATATTAGATACATCCCCTCTCTCACACACTTATTAATATTTTTATATTCATATTAGATACATCCCCTCTCTTACACACTTATTAATATTTTTATATTCATATTAGATACATCCCCTCTCTTACACACTTATTAATATTTTTATATTCATATTAGATACATCCCCTCTCTTACACACTTATTAATATTTTAGCAACTTTAGTGTTAATAGAAAATTCGGGGTGTTACAGCACGCGTCCCACAGCAAAGCCCAACCATGAAGCGAACTCGTTGATTCCCCTCTGAATCTTGAGCTCTAACTTCTAATTTGGACTTCCTTTGCATCTCGGGTTTGGTCGAATTAGAGTGGGTCTTCAGAAGAGTTGTCGCGCAGTAACAGTCCTAGAATTCGGTTCGGTAGTCATCACCTTCGTCGGTTCAGTTCGGTAGTCATCTTTCCATTCGGTTCGGTGCTCCTTCGGTTCGGGCTCTCCACTCGGTTCGGTTCGGAAGTGTAGTGCCTATTCTTTGCTTGGTTTGGTGGTTACTCCCTTCTAAGTTCCTGGATCCGATCCTGTCCTTCTCCATTTGCCCGATCCGCTCCCACTCGCTTGTTTGCTCCGATCCGCTCCGCTCCCTAGCTTACTCCGATCCGATCCGCCCGCTAGCTTACTCCGATCCGATCCGCCCTCTAGCTTACTCCGATCTGATCCGCTCTCTAGTCTACTCCGATCCGATCCTGCTCCATGGCTCCGATCCGATCCTCTGCCCAACTCCAACTCTAAGTAAACGGCCTTCCTTCTCGCCAATCCTTCTCCAGTGACAAGTTCCAATCTAGTTCGAATTCCCTTGGTCAGTTCACAAATCCGATCCGACCCCTACTCCGATCCGATCCGGTTCGGAACCTGCACATTTCTGCAACTTTCCAGCGAGCTTTCTACGCCATTCGACAGCGTTTTCGACTAATCTAACTATTCTAATCAATCATAAAGCATACAATAGAGTCATATCAACATGTAGGAGCAACCACAAACACCAAACAACAATTCAAATGAGTCAAAACGGATCAAAAGTAGCTAAAACTCCTTATTTTCCCTTAAGCATGTTTAAGTAAAACTAATCATAGGGTTAACAAAACTTAATCAAATCAAACCAAATTTCTAACAGAAGCATAAAACATTATTTAAAAATTTCTAAACATTTTTCCAGAATTTATTAGTGTATCAATTCGCTAATCTTCACTAATTACCCTTAATTACTGTAATTAGTGCAAAAACTATGCAAATCACTCACCTTGGCCACAAATGAATCACTAAATCTGAAATACTCTCTGTTTGGGTCGAATTCCTATGTATAGCAGCAGCTCCAACCTTGCTCTGATGCTATTTGGCCTTGTTTTGATGTGGTTTAGGCTTAATCTTCACTAAAATGTGTTTTGGAGAGGTTTTAGAGGATGGAAGCCATTACTAAGGTCTCAAGAAGGTTTGTGGCGGCTCAAAACTGAAATGAAAGTGATTTCCTAACCCTAATCAGTCCTCCTATACCTCTAAACCCAAAATTTCCCTCTGGGCCTAGCCGCTAATCACCCGGTTAAGCCCAATTAAGCTGTTTTTCTCCATCTGAAACTTGTTTCAGCCATATCTCCCAAACGGTGAGTCCGTTTGGCTAATGTGACCACTCTACAGAAAGAGAAACCATCATCCGGAGCCAATGGAAGTGGTTTCAGGTCAAAATTCCTTTCCAGTCAAAAGTTATGGCCAAAACAGTGCCAACTAGGGGTAAAATGGTCATTTAAAAATCGGGAAAAATCATGAACATGGGAAATGACCCCAATAGTCGTCTCCCAAAGTTAGATGACCATACGACTTCGTATGTGAAAGAAATAAATATCCTACGATCCTATGATGCGTAGAATACGGGTCGTTACACTCTCCCCCCCTTAAGAAATTTCGTCCCCGAAATTCCTTAACCCAAAACATACAAAGGATCCCGCATGCCTAACAACCACATTCATCAATCAAACATGCAAAACAAGCAAAACAAACCCATCCTAGCATGCGGAAAACTAAATCGAAGCCAAAATCTTACCAGGCAAAGAGTTCTGGGTGTGTCTTCCTAATGTTCTCCTCTGTCTTCCAAGTACAATCATTCTCGTCCTCGCTCCACTGTACCTTGACTAGCTTCACCGCCTTCCTTCGAAGTTGCTTCATGTCATGCGCGACAATACGGGCCGGCTTGCGGTTCTCAACCGCCTCGGGTTCTACTTCGAAGTCCTCTAACTGATCAGGTGAAATAGTCATATCTGAGTCGTGAACGAACTTCCTTAGTTGGGAAACATGAAATACGTTGTGAACTCCCGCCATCTTCTCTGGTAAGTCAATTCTATATGCCAAATTCCCGACTAGTTCAAGAACAGGGAATGGGCCAACGAATCTTGGTGCCAACTTGCCTCTCCTGCCAAATCGTATTATGCTCTTCAACGGAGAAATCTTGACAAACACCAAGTCACCAACGGAGAATTTTAGGTCTCTTCTTCTCTTATCAGCATAACTCTTCTGCCTATCTTGGGCAGCCTTCATTCGTTGTTGAATGATCTTGATCTTATCTGAAGTTTCCCTCACCACATCTGGTCCAAGCACAAACTTCTCGCCAGTCTCTATCCAACATGATGGTGAGTTACACGGTCTTCCGTACAAAGCTTCAAACGGAGCCATACCGATACTGGATTGGTAGCTATTATTATATGCAAACTCTACTAGATGCAAATGGTCATCCCATGATCCACCAAAATCCAATATACATGCTCTCAAGAGATCTTCCAAAATACGGTTCACCCTCTCTGTCTGACCGTCGGTCTGAGGATGATAGGCGGTACTGAGATGTAACTCTGACCCTAGAGCCTCTTGTAAGCTCTTCCAAAACCCACTAGTGAACAACGGGTCTCGGTCACTCATAATGCTTTTAGGTACTCCATGAAATCTCACTACCCACTTCATATACAATTCTGCTAACTTAGCTGCCGTTCTGGTCGATTTGACTGGTATAAATCTTGCACTTTTTGTCAATCGGTCCACAACTACCCAAATGCTATCATGTCCCGATCTAGTCCTTGGTAAACCATCAATGAAATCCATCGAGACTTGCTCCCATTTCCATTCGGGAATTTCAAAGGGCTGTAACAACCCACTAGGCTTCTTTTGCTCGGCTTTAACTAGCTGGCAATTCATGCACTTGGATATAAACTTCCCAACGTCTCTTTTCATCCCTTCCCAGTAGTAAGTCTGCTTCATATCTCGATACATCTTGTTACCACCGGGGTGTATAGTCAGCTTTGAGTGATGACATTCTCTAAGAACTTCATCTCTCAATCCATTGACATTGGGTACAACAAGCTTTCCATTCTTTCTAAGCCATCCATCTCGATCAAGCCCATACTTGTTCATCTCCTCATCGATACCCATCTCTAACTTGGAGATGATTTCCAATAGGTTAGGATCGTCCCTCTGACTAGAGCCGATCCGCTCGATTAAAGTGGGTCTGATCGTCAAACTTGCTAACATTTCTGGATCCAATTCGCACTTTGGTCTGAAATCAAACCCCGCGATATACTCCAGTTGCTTCCATTCAAGGAACATAGCCCCTAAACTGGCATGTCTTCTACTTAATGCATCAGCCACCGCATTGCCCTTTTCCGGTGTGTATGCGATGTCAAAATCATAGGAAGCCAAGAACTCTAACCCCCTTTGTTGTCGGAGATTTAGATCCTTCTGGGAGAAGAGATACTTCAACAACTTATGATCTGTAAACAGCTCAAATCTTTCTCCCAAGAGATAGTGTCTCCACATCTTTAACGAGAACACGATCGCTGCCAATTCCAAGTCATGGGTAGGGTATCTTTTCTCGTGCGGTTTCAATTGCCGACTTGCATAAGCTACAACCCTACCGCCTTGCATCAATACAGCACCCAGTCCGGTATCACAGGCATCCGTGTATACCGTCATCTGTTTATCCCCCTTAGGAATGACTAACACTGGTGCGCTTGTCAACTTGTTCTTTAGACTTTTGAATGCATTCTTGCACCTTTCATCCCAGACAAAAGCTTGATTCTTCTTGGTCAACTGGGTCAATGGTGCTGCTATCTTGGAGAAACCTTGGATAAACTTACGATAATATCCGGCTAATCCCAAGAAACTTCTTACATCTGTTGCGTTCTTGGGCGTAGGCCAATCTTGTACCGTAGCCACCTTCGTCGGGTCCACGGCAATACCATTCTCTGATACAACATGGCCCAAGAACCTCACTTCCCTCTTCCAGAAGTGACACTTAGAAAACTTTGCTTTCAATTGGTGTTTTCTCAACACCTCCATCACTACTTTTAAATGTTCCTTGTGTTCTTCCTCTGTCCTCGAATAGACCAAAATATCATCAACGAACACAAGGACAAACTTATTCAACTGATCCCTGAATACCCTATTCATAAGATCCACAAAACATGCTGGGGCATTGGTCAGCCCGAATGGCATGACTAACCATTCATAAAATCCAGACGGCGTTCGAAATGCCGTTTTAGCTATACTCTCAGCTTCCACTCTAAGCTGATGAAAACCTGTCGCGAGATCCAACTGAGAAAATACTCTCGCGTCACTCAACTGATCGAACAAATCATCTATCCGCGGTAGAGGATACTTGTTCTTCCTCGTCACTTTATTCAACTCGCGGTAGCCTACACACAACCGAAGGGAACCATCCGCCTCGGTAGCAAATACAACTGGCGCTCCCCATTCAAAAACACTCCTTCTGATAAATCCCTTCCTCAAAATATCGCTGACTTGCACCTCGAGCTCTCGCTGCTCCCTTGGTGCCATACGACGAAGTGGCATCACTATAGGCCTGGCATCCTTTACCAAATCAATACGAAACTCAATCTCTCGGTGTGGTGGAAGTCCGGTCACTTCTTCGAAAACATCCGGATACTGGCCAACCACGGACAAACCTGACAACTCACTATGCGGAATGTCGAGGGAGTTTAGAAAACTAGCCAATACCCCCTTACTGGGTAGACCACCAAACACTATCCTCCGTCCATCATCCGCTCTAGCTGTCACCAAAAAGCCCTCACAGTCTACCACCACCCTGTATCTTCGGAGCCAATCTACTCCCAAAATAATGCCAAACCCACTAAAGCCCAAAACAAAGCAATCACAAACAAACATGCATCCATGACTCGATAGGACCACATTACGACAAATCATGCTAAGGCTAGTCGAACCACCAATCGGGTTCGTCACTACTAAAGGTCTATCGACAATCTCGGGCTCCAATCCCAACCTATCTACCAGGTCACTAGATATGAAAGAACTGGAAGCTCCGGTATCAAACAAAACTCTAACAGGAACATCATAAACAGAAAGCATACCTTGAATGACGACATTCTTTCCCTTCTCCGCCGCTGTTGGGGCATTCGACGAAGAAGGAATAGCATTAAGGGTGTAGGCTTTCACTATTTTCTTTTCTTTAGGGGGCTGTGGACACTTGTCCTTGTGATGTCCCATTTGGCCACGGTTGAAGCACTTCCTATCCGCTGGCTTGGCCCGACAATTACTAGCATAATGGCCCTTCTTACCACAGCTGAAGCACTCCACATCTTGCTTATTCTTTTTCTTCTGGCCATCCTTAGTCTGACTCTGCTTTCTTTTATTCTGGGAACCACCCTTGCCTCCACCACTTGCTTGTGGCTTTGGCTCATCTGCGGATGCAACCTCAGTCTTCGGCTTAGGGTAGAGACTTTTTGATCTTAATGCTTTCCCCACAATCGATTCAAACGTCTCATCGATGTGGTTAATAAGTCTTTCCCCCAAGTACTGATCCAAACCATTTATGAATTTCTCATTCTTTTTCTCGGCAGTATCAATAAGAGATAACCCATATTTTGACAAAGTGTCAAATTCAGCAATATACTCCGAGATAGCTCTGCCATTCTGCTTGAGCTCCAAGAATTTCTTAAACAGCACTGACTTCTGAGCAGCTAGAATGAACTTCTCGCTAAAGCGAGCCTTAAACTGCTCCCAAGTAATCTGATCTTCGGGAGTAGCGGCCATTATAGCATTCCACCAATTCATTGCCCGCCCTTGCAGCTGACGGGACGCTAGCTTTCTCTTCATCGCATCCTCGATACACAAATCCTCGAAGATACGTTCGCAACTATCCAACCAATCTTGAACATCCGTGGCCGACTCCGTTCCGTGGAACGTCTTCCCACAAAGGCTAGTATAATCCTTATTCATCTTGGCGAAGTCGACTCTTGGCGCCTGCACTATTGGACCACCACCATTTCCACCATTGGGAGCTGCCCTCTGTACATCTCTAAGCATCTCTCTCATGAGGTCAGTAAACATCGTCCTCATGTCAGCAGCATTCCCATTGTTGGCTCCCCTACCAACACCTCTAGTATATCGGCTCATCGTCAGTCTGAAAAAGGAAACGATTAACGACTCCATAGTGGTGCTAGTGCAATACGACTTCTTCCTTGTACTAGTAATAGTATATATATATATATAGCTTTTAAAAACCAAAGTAATCACAAATACACTCTCTCGTATACGTATATTATCTCTCCCTGATAACTTCCCTAGGTTAACTACGCAACCTAGAGCTCTGATACCAAGTGTGACGGCCCGCCCCGCACCAGCCTGCATATCCTCCGGAAGTGCGCTGTACACATGCCCGACTAGCACGGAACGGTCGCCAAAGATAGGAAAGAAGGGAATGAACTAATCAAGAACCTGTAGAATGTCTCACAGCGCATGGAGTAAAATATAATAATAATAACATACTTGACATAAAACAGGTGAGACAGTGCATAAGCTGATAACTAAAATCAACATCAACATCAGAGCAGCGGAAATCCAAATACAGCTTATTACAACTTCCCAAATTTACTGTCTCTAAACAAAAGAAAGCTAAAATAGAAGATGCACCACCAATGCCCAAGCAGTGATCTTCAGCAATACAGGGAGAATACTATATATATATATTACGTGGAAGCCTCCTGCTCGTCTCCGGATCATCTACCCGTGCATCTCCAGCTAACCTGTCTCTAGTCTGCTCGTGTGCGCACCCAGAGTAATAAGAGGAGACATAAAACTCTGGGTCAGGCGTAAAGCCTGGTATGAGCGATAAGCATCTAAACAGAATAATAACAGGTATACTAAACAATACCTGAACCTGGACATGCAACCAAAGAGTTAGTACCACATACCGTACAATACTCTAAGGTGCCATAATAAATAGTGTAAGAATACGGGGGTGGGGTGTACATGTCACAATGATAGCAAACAAATCATCCATAGCAACCATCCTCACATCTCTCACTCAGTGCGTAAAGCATACGATATCTACCACTTTGGGACACTAGACGACTTGAGGTAACGACGAATCCCGACTTGTAGAAACCCTGCTGTGACCAAGCTAAACACATGGAGTCATGACCAAACATTTCAATGACCCACTCCATTGGTCGTAGCCCTTGGTTCTACCGATGCCATAATGGCCCTGAATCCGCCTTCATACCTCCTACCATAGTGGTCCAAAGCTATAGACGTCGATAACCCCTTAGCACGCGTCCCGCAGCAAAGCCCAACCATGAAGCGAACTCGTTGATTCCCCTCTGAATCTTGAGCTCTAACTTCTAATTTGGACTTCCTTTGCATCTCGGGTTTGGTCGAATTGGAGTGGGTCTTCAGAAGAGTTGTCGCGCAGTAACAGTCCTAGAATTCGGTTCGGTAGTCATCACCTTCGTAGGTTCGGTTCGGTAGTCATCTTTCCATTCGGTTCGATGCTCCTTCGGTTCGGGCTCTCCACTCGGTTCGGTTCGGAAGTGTAGTGCCTATTCTCTGCTTGGTTTGGTGGTTACTCCCTTCTAAGTTCCTGGATCCGATCCTGTCCTTCTCCATTTGCCCGATCCGCTCCCACTCGCTTGTTTGCTCCGATCCGCTCCACTCCCTAGCTTACTCCGATCTGATCCGCCCTCTAGCTTACTCCGATCCGATCCGCCCTCTAGTCTACTCCGATCCGATCCTGCTCCATGGCTCCGATCCGATCCTCTACCCAACTCCAACTCTAAGTAAACGGCCTTCCTTCTCGCCATTCCTCCTCCAGTGACAAGTTCCAATCTAGTTCGAATTCCCTTGGTCAGTTCACAAATCCGATCCGACCCCTACTACGATCCGATCCGGTTCGGAACCTGCACATTTCTGCAACTTTCCAGCGAGCTTTCTACGCCATTCGACGGCGTTTTCGACTAATCTAACTATTCTAATCAATCATAAAGCATACCATAGAGTCATATCAACATGTAAGAGCAACCGCAAAAACCAAACAACAATTCAAATGAGTCAAAAAGGATCAAAAGTAGCTAAAATTCCTTATTTTCCCTTAAGCATGTTTAAGTAAAACTAATCATAGGGTTAACAAAACTTAATCAAATCAAACCAAATTTCTAACAAAAGCATAAAACATTATTTAAGAATTTCTAAACATTTTTCCAGAATTTATTAGTGTATCAATTCGCTAGTCTTCACTAATTACCCTTAATTACCGTAATTAGTGCAAAAACTATGCAAATCACTCACCTTGGCCACAAATGAAACACTAAATCTGAAATACTCTCTGTTTGGGTCGAATTCCTATGTATAGCAGCAGCTCCAACCTTGCTCTGATGCTATTTGGCCTTGTTTTGATGTGGTTTAGGCTTAATCTTCACTAAAATGTGTTTTGGAGAGGTTTTAGAGGATGGAAGCCATTACTAAGGTCTCAAGAAGGTTTGTGGCGGCTCAAAACTGAAATGAAAGTGATTTCCTAACCCTAATCAGTCCTCCTATACCTCTAAACCCGAAATTTCCCTCTGGGCCTAGCTGCTAATCACCCGGTTAAGCCCAATTAAGCTGTTTTTCTCCATCTGAAACTTGTTTCAGCCATATCTCCCAAACGGTGAGTCCGTTTGGCTAATATGACCACTCTACGGAAAGAGAAACCATCATCCGGAGCCAATGGAAGTGGTTTCAGGTCAAAATTCCTTTCCAGTCAAAAGTTATTGCCAAAACAGTGCCAACTAGGGGTAAAATGGTCATTTAAAAATCGGGAAAAATCATGAACATGGGAAATGACCCCAATAGTCGTCTCCCAAAGTTACATGACCATACGACTTCGTATGTGAAAGAAATAAATATCCTACGATCCTATGATGCGTAGAATACGGGTCGTTACACGACCCAAACTTCCCAGTAAAGGAAAGTCCGGATTGCTTTGAGAACAATACACATCAGAACACAAACCGAGAAACATTTTATTGCTGATTACAACAATTACATCAGAGTACAAGACTATAACGGAGTATGAATACTTATTCCATAATAGAAATACAATAATATCAGAGTTTTAAATTACATTTAAATAGCAGCGGAAAAAATAATAATACAAATATACAACTGGAAGGAATACACGGATACAGAGCTTTCCGAGTACCGCTTCAGCTATAAGCCAGGATCCTGTAAATATCTACAAAAAGCTACTCGACTGCCCGTGTAGAAAATATGGGCACCCGAGTTTGCCAGTGAAACAAACTACAGGTCAGTCATGGGACTGGTATGAGAAATCTAACTTAACTTATCTAATTAATATGGCTAATCACAGGACCACGCCGTTGACGCGGAACGGGTTTACTCCATTGGATTGCCAGTGCATAAATTAAAGTAAATCGTTAAACAACGCAATGCTTTTTAGAAAAATGAAACCATTATAAGACCCAAGTCCCATCACACAATGCAACGCAAACCGGAGGATAGGGTTTTACCTTATAATGGTCAAAAGATGCTTGATACGATAAAACAGATTTAATATTAGTGTGTATATCTATGGGTATATATATATTTCAAAAACAATTTCAATCATAATGTATTAATCATAGACGGCATGGTACCCCATCCTACTATGTCGCCATACTAGTTCTACAATCAAAACCGCAAGGTCGTATTGGAAATTGGATTTCCATCATGAGTCGAGGCTAGGGGCAAGCTCCTCTTCGATTCGAGACACTCTAGCAAATGCCTCAGGATCACACCTATGGGCAACCCTTGGAGCGGTAGGGCCGGTCCCCACCTATCTGCAGTGGATTAGTTATGCTTGAACACACGCTTCCCGGTTCCTTTGAACCTATAGTATGACCACTAACGGCCTATAAAAATCCGAGGCACCTCAAAATTCATCATCCACATAAGTAAAATGCCATCCAGTTTAAGCACTGACACTACCACTAGCTAGAAAGAAACGTGTGCACTCCCTACGGTCCATATCCCGTTTTTGACTCATACCGGGGTGTGAGGCTCGCGAAGTCACGATATACACAAAGCTATGCCGTAATAGGCTATGCTTTGATCATCCCACAAGGCCCTGCTTTTCAACAAAAGCCTTGATCATTTGCATCTTGGCGTGCCACATTGACAATTCACGCCATGCGATCAATCACTACTAACATATACCAGGGTGTTAAGTAGAGAATAAATTCTCCACCACCAATCAGATATACATTAATAAAAATCAATTTATTTCACATGGAATGAAATCCAATGTCAGACACACATCCATTTACTAGCTTATTCTCTAGGTCTGAGTGAAAACCAAATCCGAACAATCAACAATAGTCCGGACGGCCACTACTGAAGCCCCTTCAAGGTAGCTACTCCCATCAAGGGTCTCTGTAGCAACACATCCATTCGATGTGAAGATCGTCGGTCTTCAACCACCGTCTTCATCTTTGACTCTTCATCATCGTAGTAATTATTCGGAATGGGTTAAACCCGGTCTTTCCGAATAACTAGCGTATTTTATAATTAAAAATCAAGTACTATTAAAAACACATCCAACGCCTCATTCCAATTTAGAATATTCTTCTAATAAAATATTCGTATTATTCTATCAAAGGTAAACTCTTTAAATAATTCTTAAGTCTTTCTTTTAAAGATTTATTAAAAACCCAATTTGGTTTTAAATATCAAAAATCATTATTCAATGATTATTTAAATTTAAGAAATAAATCTTATCCTTAACTGGGTTAAAGAACTAATGTCATTTTAAAACATAGTTCACGGTAAACCCAAAATCATCTTCCATAAAATATGGAATCTTCACAGAAATCAAATCAATATATAATCGCTATAAATTCCTGTATCTGACCAATAATACAAATGAAATAACTGCAAAGCCTGTTAAATTCCAAATGTAGTGTCGGTCTTCTTTTACAGAAACTTATCTCAGTTATTATTAATCCGAATTCCATTCGATTCCAATTTAATATATTAAATTGGAAAACTTGGCTTTTGGAAAATTCCCATTTAAATCTTAATAAAAGATTTATAAATTCCAAATCATATTCTCATTGTCAGTTGGGTTAAAGAACACATGTCACTTAAAAACACGGTTCACGATAAACCCAACGCACATTTCATCTTATTTCAATTCCTGAATATAATTGAAAACTGTAATAATCTAAATTAAAAAGATTATTCTTTTCATACGGGGTGTAAGAACAGTGTTATTTAAGACACTATTCATGACAAACCCAAAATCACATTTATTTAATTTAATTTCAATTAAATTTATTGACAAATTGGAAAACTACATTAAATCTAAATTTAATGATCTATTCTAGTTAATAACTAGTTCATTCAGTAAAAATATATTTTTCTAAAATATATTCTTTTCTAAAATATTCTTTTCTAAAATATTCTTTTCTAAAATATTCTTTTCTAGAATATCCTTTATTGGAATGTGACTCAATCGACAACCATAAATTGTATGTGATCAACAATCATGATAAGTGATTATTAAACATCCAAATGACAACCAGAGTGGAATTTATAACTGTGTGAGCATTAAAGTAAATAACTAACGCATATCACAGACTGTCAATCCATCAATTGACAGATAACTAAATATTGGGATTAGTGTGTATCCAATATCATCCCAATACCCGTGTGGGGTCTCATCCATCAACCAAATAATAAATTATTTGTGTACTTGGGCGATGTGTGAAAATTATCGTTCCAATCACATAGACAAGTCGGGTAATTTGTAAATGGGAGTGTAATATTCAATTTGAATATACAAGCATTATATTTATCACGTCAAACATTTCAACATCATGAACATATAATTTCAACATCATAGACATATATTTCAATTCTTTTTATTGTAAACAAATGACAATCAAAATCTAGTCTTTTAATTCAATTCATTTTATTGTCAACAATGTTACAATAAAATATAATCCTTTAATTCTATATGACAATAAAAACTAATCATTTATTTCAATTACCCTAAAGATGTTATCTTTATTTCCTAATCTTTTCATTGTAACCAAATGACTATAAGGATATAATCCTTTTATTCTAATCCTTTCAATGGAATCTAAATTACATTGAAAATGTAATTTTTTTATGTACAATCTTTTTATTGAAAACAAAGTGTCAATAAAAATATAATCTTTTATCTCAATCTTTTTATTGTAAACAAAATGACAGAATTGACTAATTCTTTTTAATGTAAACAAAATATGATGATTTTGTTAAATCCTTTTTATGTAAACAAAATGAGAATCTTGTTATAATCCCTTTAATGTAAACCAAATGTAAAACTGTGTTATAATTCTTTTTAAATAAACAAAAATGTGATAATTTTACATGGTAACACATTCTAACCACGGTTTGTAATATGTCAAAAATGATCCTTTTTATTTTAATTTACATTTTCTAACAGAAATGTACTTTTTATTCTAATTTTCATTTTCTAGCAAAAAGTACTCTTTTTATTCTAGCAAAGAAAATTATGTTTAAATCTAATTCATTTCAATGTAAACAAAAATGGGTATTTTTTACTTCACTCTTCTTAAATGATAAAAAGAATGTTTTTATTTCATTCCTTTCATTTGACTAAGATGAATATTTTTGTCAATCTTTTAATTTTGACCAAAATGCATAATTTTATCATGCTTTTACATTTGATAAAAATGCATATTTTTCTTATCCTTTTTCAATTGATAAAAATGTAAATTTTCCTTATTCCTTCACATTTGATAAAAATGTAAATCTTCCTTTCCAATAATCATGTTTTCATAAAAATGTGATTTTTATTTCTATGATCATTTCTGAACAAGATGTCCTTTTTGTCTTTCTAATGTACAATTTAACAAAATGTTCTTTTTAATACTATTTAACATTTCTAACCAAAATGTTAATTTCTAACTCATTCTCTTTTTAATGTATAAAAATATACATTTTTGACTTACTCCTTTTCTTTAATGTATGAAAATATACATTTTTAACTCCTTTTCTTTAATGTATGAAAATATACATTTTTAACTCCTTTCAGTGAACAAAATATGATAATTTTGTTTGACTCTTATTAATGAACAAAATATGATAATTTTGTTATTTCAATAATCATTCTCTTGACAAAAATGTAATTTTATTTCACAAATCATTCTTTTGACAAAAAGGTAATTTTAACTCATATTAACATTTTATAAACAAAATGTCCCTTTTTAATCACATTAACATTTTATAATCAAAATGTCCTTTTTATTTTCATTAACATTTTAAAATCAAAATGTCCTTTTTATTTTCTTTCTTTTTAATGTGACAAAAATGTCCTTTTCTGATTCCTTCTTATAATATATAAAAATGCATTTCTGGTTCATTCCTTTTTAATGTACAAAATATGCATTTCTAATTTAACACAAAAGTAACAAATTTTAATCCAATAAACATTTTATCACAAAATGTTATTTTATGTCTAGTGTAACATTTCATAACAAAAATGTTATTTTGTTCTTTATAATCTAATTAACAAAAATGTTAATCTTGTTCTTTATAACAAAAAATGTAACTCTTGTTCTTATTCACAAGAAAATGTAACTTTTGTCATTTTATTACATTTAAACAAAAATGTAACTTTTGTTCGTTATTAACAAAAAATGTAACTTTTGTTTCAATTATATTCTCTAACAAAAAATGTGAATTTTTGTTTCAATTTTATTCTTTAACAAAAATGTTAATTTAATCAAATCCCTTTGATGTTAACAAAAATGTTAATTCTTGTACAATTCTTTTAATGTTAACAAAAGTGAAAATCTTGTTTAATTCTTTCATTGTAAACAAAATATGATTTTTGTTCAAATCCTTCTTATGTAATCAAAATATGATTTTGTTCAAATCTCTCTTATGTAATCAAAATATGATTTTGTTCAAATCTCTCTTATGTAATCAAAATATGATTTTGTTCAAATCTCTCTTATGTAATCAAAATATGATTTTGTTCAAATCTCTCTTGTGAATTCTAATATTATACAAAATAACATTTTATATGTAAACATTTCTGTGAATTTTGATATCATATAAAATAATGTTATATGCGTAAACGTGCCTGTAAATTTTGTCGCTACTACTTTATGTTGACAAAAATATGAATTTGTCGCTACTTCTTTTATATTGAAAAAATATATTTTTAACTCGATAGTCATGTTTTGACAAAATCTATGTTTTAAATTCAATAATCATGTATTGATAAAAATGTTATCTTCAATTCAATAAACAGATTTTAACACAAGTGTTATTTTTATTTTGTCATTCCTTTTATCAAACCAAACAGGGTCACCTTTATAAAATAAAAATAAAAATATGATTTTTACTTTATACATAAATTTTGACACACGTGAATATAATACATTTTATATATAATGGCTCTATTGTATACACTAAATCCTAACAAACATGAATACACCATCACAATCAATTGTTCATCACAATCACAGCACAATCAACATTAAAATAAATATATACAACATCACATGAACTTCATAATGAATTAATATGGACTTCACAATAAAATAAATAATTGGTTTGTTTAATTTAAAACTAGAAATCTCACCAAGATTTTGTCTGAATTTTCGAAGTTCTCCATTTCAGTTCTGATCTGTACTGTTGTGTAGATCTCGGAAAGACGATCCCAACGCACTTCGTTTCGTCAAATTCTGATAAGATTTGCAGAAGTTATAATAGTTTGAACTTTAATTACATTAATTAATTAGTTAATTTAATTAAATTCTTTAATTACCCCTTCTAACAAACTAGGTCGCACCCTCCTTCTATCTGTTCTCTGTGCAAAGCATATCCCGATAAACCCAATTCCATCGTCACCTAGGGTTGATCACGCGCCGCCACACATTCCTCCGTTCTCCGATCCGACAACACCACATCCAACGCCTACGTGTGCGCCACCATCGGCCTCATCCGTGCAGAACTCGACCACCCCTATGGGTCAGAAAACGCGTGCGAACGGAGGGTGTTTAACCCCCAAAATCGAACGACATGGTCCACGAAACATGATCATCTCCTTACAGGATTGAAGCTCAGAGCTTTCCCTTTGATTTCATTTTTGATTGGGATTAAAACTCGAAATGGATTGGGAGAATTTGTGGTTTGTATTTCGGAGGATTTGGACCATCCATGAAAGTGAACGGCGACTGAACAATTAGATTAGGTTTAGGGTTCCTTAATTTCTAGGTATTTATAAATAAAATATTATTTAATTCATTTATTCAAAGTAAAAGCCCGTTGGTCCTTCTCAGTTCTAATTTCAGCCCAACAAAAGATGTTCCTAGGCAAATACCCATGCTCTGAATGAAATGGCCTAGATCCCGTCAGCCCAAACGATTGTTTTCACCCTGTTTTATTTAATTTAATATTTAAATCATTTATTTAATTAATTCCATCGTATATTTAAATTCACCGGGGCCACATATGAACTCAGAAAATTCCAGAAAAATTATTTCTGGCTTTCTCTTGACGATACGATCCTAACAAAACTAATTTCGTCGAATTCTGAGACCGTTTGAAAAATGGCTATTTTTAAGGCGTTCAAATTTGACTAAAACTGACAAAACACGTTTTCTTTTACCACGCTCACATATTAATTCGAAAAAATTATGAAAATTTAAACCTAGTAATAATTTGACATTCCGGTTCCAACAAAAGTGGTTTCGTCGAAAACCGAGGTCGTTTGAAAAATGACTATTTTTAAGGCCAATATATTCTATTAAAATATAAATAAATTCTACAGTGACTTTTCTAAATTTTAAATTGGACATAACTTTCAAATTATAAAGTGAAATTTCAGTTTTTCAGATTCGTTAGAAAGATATGATTGAACAGATATAAATATTTCTTGTTTCGCTCAATTCCGATTTATTTTGAATCCTGTACAGTCCATCAAAGTTCAAATTCAAATTTTCAAACTGCAGCGCTGTTTTAAACTTCTCTTATAATTAAATTAAATTTATTGGTTTTAAAATAAATTTTTAGTCATTCTTATTTAAAATAGATTATTTTAAACATTAAAATCTACTAAAATTTCTAAAATAAAAATTTTAAATTTGCCCCAAATTCTGGGTCGTTACAACTTTCAAATTCTGATTTCAAATTTTGTTTTCAAAATTCCTTTTCAAATTATTCATAAATATCTTTTCTAAATAATTTCAAATTATCATAAGTATTTTACTGAATGATTCCAAATATGTATTTTATAAAGATTTTAATAATATGTTTATATATATTGTTTGAAATCATACAACTTTATAAATATGTTTATAATATGTATCATTATGTTTTTACATGTTTTTATACTTTAGAAACTTCATATGAAACATTAGTTTTGATTCAAGAATTTCTAGAAGATATACATTGGCTTTAACACTTGAAATTTTATTTTAAAAAATGAAAATATACGGTATATGACGACATAGGGGTTATGACATGTTGACAAATAACGCTCATTTTTTTAATTTTCAAAGGAAGTGTCCTTTCACTATTTGTAAAGTTTCTGAAATGTTGCAACCATTGGGACATTATAAAAAGGGGCTAATTTCGAACGTTTTTATTATTCTTTCTTCTCTTTCTTCACCCCTTTTACTTACCACCATTAAAATTCTTAAAATTCTTGATTTCTACACTTATACTCTTAAGATTTCAACAAAATTTACATCATTTTTCTTCTCTTTTCATTCTCTGTCATCTACTCTCTGTTTGAAGTGCTAATTGAAGAGTTCTAGGGCTATTGTTACCGTTTGGGAACTATTCGGGAAAGGGTGTGTACCATGTAGCCCTGAAATCAAGGAAAGGGAGCGGTGTTAACCTCGTTGCCGTGATATCAAGGGTGGTTGTATTTGTGTTAACCTTATAGCCACGAAATCAAGGGTGTTGTACTTGGATATTGTTAATATTAAAACTCTGCGCAATCCATCTTTGCATGGAATTGGACGTGGGAGTAATCCGAGCCAGTATAAAATCCGGTATGTTCTTTCCTTTTCTGCATTTTATATTTACTTATATTTGTGTCTGTGAATTTTTCTGTGTTTTTTATCGTTTTTGGTGTAATAATCATTGTGTGATTCATATAGTTATTCTCAATTGTTTAAATTTTCCATAATCTCTTGAAAACACTATTCACCTCCCTCTAGTATTAGTTTTGCCTTAAGATTTGCATTCCTCATCCTTAACAATTGGTATCAGAGCATAGGTTTTCAGTATATTCATAATCTGATTTTTGAAAATATTTAAATGGCAACCAACACTGGTAATAATAGTTCTTTTGTAGAGGGTCAATCAACTGTTAGACCACCACTGTTTAGTGGTAGTAACCATTAATATTAGGCATGTAGAATGAAAATATATTTACAATCAGTAGGATTAAACACATGGAATAACACATAGACTGAATACGTTGAACCCACTACTAATTTTTCCCAATGGACTAATGAACAAATGGTTGCTGCACAAAGTATTTCTAAGGCCACGAATATGTTATTTTGTTCATTAGACAGAGATGAATTTAATGGAATTTCAGTTTGTAAATCTTCTTATGAAATATAAAGAACATTAAAAGTTACTCATGATGGAATCAATAAAGTTAAATAAACAAAAATAACAATGCTAATTAATCAGTTTGAGTTGAGAATGAATCTATCTCCGGTATGTGTTGCAGATTCTAGCCGATTATGAATTCATTAATAGCACTAGGAAAAACTTACTCAGAAGAAGTTAAGTAAAAAAAATACTTACTTCATTGACTCCTGAATGGGATCGGAAAACATAGTGATTGAAGAAGACAACAATGTCAGCGTAATGAAAATTGAGGAGTTAATTGGAAAGTTGATGTAGTTCGAGTTTAGTTATAGAAAAGAAAGGAAAATAAGCATATAGAAAAGAAATCTATTGCATTTAAAGCGACATCAAATTGTTCTGATTCAAACAGTGAAGATTACGAGGAAATTGCTTTAATGACATGGAATTTAAAAAAATTTGTACGATAGAAAAGCAGAAGTAATTTTAAGAGAAATAATCAAGGAAGTTCGGGAAGAAATGATGATAGATGTTATAAATGCAATAAACCAGGTCATGTATAGAGAATGTGTCCATATCCTGATATATCAAATCAACAAACAGATAACGGTAACTCGTCAAAGAAAAGAAAGAGGGCATATGCAGCAACCTTTGACGTTTTAGATTGATCATCAAGTGATAAAGAACCAAAAACCGGAAATTCAAATATGTGTTTCACAGCGATTCAGAATTCAGAAAATATTGAAGAAACGGAGCTAAAAACCAGGCATACCTTAAATAATTTTTTAATTTTTGGTTGATTTTGATTAATGGACGCTTTGTTTGTTTGCTTTGTTTGAATTTGAATTTTAAATTCTAAAATTCAAACATGAAATTTAAAATTCAAATTTGAGATTTGAATTTTGAAATTCATAATAATAAAACAATAAAATATAATAAATAATAATTAGTTTTTGAATGATTTTTAGGGTTAATATTATTTTAGGAAATAATAAACCTGAAAATATAAAACATTAATATAATAAAAATAAGTCAAATAGAAACATGTCTTTTAAAAATGCACCTATATATCGACACACCTAAATGACATGTCGGCATGTGTGCCAGAAAATGAAATTCAGTTTTTGAATTTCAAAAGTTTGAACTTTCAAACTTCCCTCCAATTTTTCACCACTTCCAAGGTCTGAAAATGTATCATAAATTTCGGAAAAGTTGTGCACATTCAATCTCCATTTATTTATTTATTTATTCTGTTCTATTCTTTGTTCATATCTATACTCTTCAAACAACTCTTTAATGGCTTCTTATAGCACACCAAAAAGTATGAGATTGTCCAAAACCCTCAAAGGACATCTCTTCAATGATAAGGAAGCTATTCAAGACTATGTTGAGTACATGGCAAATGGAAATGTCAACACGGGATCATTTGCTATCTTCAAAGATTTTCCCTCTTATGATCTTCGTTCTCTCTTTCATCAAAATGAAGTTCTTAGCTTGGTTTATGCTCGGGATAACAATGAATTTTGTTACCCGAATCTCATCAAAATGTTTTATGCAAATTTGGGTCGTGGGTTTTACGAAGGAAATGAGAATCAACTATGGAGTAGAGTAAAAGGCACTCAAAATGTTTTAGATTGTGAAGTTTTGGGTAATATTTTAAATTGTGAAAGCACGAGCTCGAATTTTTCGGAATTCGAAATTAATGAAACGGATTTGGAGACTTATCATCACATTTTTGAAAGCGAACAAAACATGGATTTTAAAAATCACTTTTTCTTCCCAAAGGCAAGAATCATCAACATCCTTCAACATACCATTACTCCACGTTCCGGAAATTTGAACAACCCTACCTTCGAAGTCCAGAAAGCTCTCTTTGCTATGTTTGGTGTTTATGACATCAATTGGGCTGATGTTATTTTAGAAGAATTTAAGCCCAAAGAAATGTCCATCAAAGAAAGTACTCTTTATTATGGAGTTTATCTCACCTATATCTTTAAATATTTTGGACTGCATCTCATAGAAGGGAATTTGTTCCAAGAAGGGTCTTTAACTCGGGAAATATACATCTTATGCAAATTCCAATCACCTTTAAACCTTATGAAACATTCAAAGATAAATAAGCTTGAATGCAATAAAGAAAAAGAGGAAAATCCAATGGGAATCAACGAAGAAGAATGCACTTCGGAAAGTGTTGAATGTCCAATAAATGCTGCAGCAATAACTAAAGAAACACTTGTACAAAACCAAGTTAAGTTAGCCAGGAACCAAAAGAAGATCAAGAAGATTCTTACCCAAATGACTTCTAGGATGAACAAGTTCTTTGGCAAAGTAGGAAGAAAACTTGGTTTATCATATTCCTCCTCATCATCGCTGAAGTTTAAGCTTATCTAGTTTATGTTATGTTTCGTATTTGCTTGTATTTGCTTTAAAATCTCGTATTTAGCATCTTAAATCATTTGAATGTATTTGCTTTTAAGTAGAAATGAACAATGTTTATTTCTATCAAAACAGTCTTTAATTAACTGTAAAAACACATTAGAATTAAATAAATTAAAATAATATAATAAGAATAAACTAAAAATGAAAATACCAAAAAACATACATAGGATATGTTGACATGTACAAAATGACATGTCGATATATAACTGCTAGAAATTCAAATTTGTTTAAGATTTGAAATTTGAATAACCAACTAGTGTCTATCATTTCAAACAAATTCCAGACCATATAAGTACCTCTTTCCTCCATAAAAACTTATTATAAACATTCTCTTTCTTCTCTAATCATTCCTTTTCTATAATATCAAATTATGGCAAATCCTATTCATAATTTTATTGAAAATCTTGAAGAAATAATCAATTCTTTCAAGAATATCCTTTCTATAATACATCGTAATCAACGTCATCTTGAATTGAGTAAAATGAAGATGGTCAAATATCAAGAAAAACATTTTGATGTTACTCGATGGTCAATTTCTTCTCATTTCGTAAATGAACACAACAAAGCACTACCTACTAAAGAAGATGAAGAATGGAAAGCCATCGAGAAGGATCCAATCCTTGAAGGAGACGGATGGATGGAAGTTCCAAGAGATGTTTGAATTTGATTTTAAATGGTTGGTATGATTTGATTTGTTTGGTTTGTATGATTAAAATTTGGTTTGAATTTTTTTGATATAGTTGCTTGATTTGGTTTGGTTTGAAAACTTTTATATGATTGAAATACTTGTAATTATTAAACAAAATATCTGTAAATACTTTATTGATTTTCTTGGATAAACCCTTGTTTTCTTTAGTAGTGTCATAGAGCTAGGGGGAGTTAATTGGATTAAGTCATTGACTTAGTAGAAGTATAATTTAGTTTAGTATAGTTTAATATAGGATATTATTAGTGTAATATGGTTTAGTCATTTTTTGTTGATGACTAAGGGGGAGAAATTATAAAATAAGGATTAGTTAGGCTTAGTTTAAGAGGGAGTAGGAAGAATTAATACAAGATTCATAGTGAAAGGGGGAGTATTTGAAGAATCAGATAAAAAGGTATTAAATAGGTAAGCAGGTATGAATATTTTATAAATCAAGGTTGCCATCATAAAAAAGAGGAGATTGTTAGAGAATGGAGTTTTGATGACAACAAAATATATGCTAACATCTTTATTTAGAATATATACATATATATGCATGATTTGTATATAGGATTTAATACTGAAGACTGTAAAGTTTTAGAGTTCCAAGTGATTCAAGATTCAAGACTCATTAGTACCAAGGTATCAAGATATCAGGATTTTAAGAGCTCAAGATAATCAGGTAAATGAGTCTAGTTTATATGTAAAACTCGGGTTAGCACTTTCAAATTCTGATTTCAAATTTTGTTTTCAAAATTCCTTTTCAAATTATTCATAAATATCTTTTCTAAATAATTTCAAATTATCATAAGTATTTTACTGAATGATTCCAAATATATATATTTTATAAAGATTTTAATAATATGTTTATATATATTGTTTGAAATCATATAACTTTATAAATATGTTTATAATATGTATCATTATGTTTTTACATGTTTTTATACTTTAGAAACTTCATATGAAACATTAGTTTTGATTCAAGAATTTCTAGAAGATATATATTGGCTTTAACACTTGAAATTTAGTTTTAAAAAATGAAAATATATGGTATATGTTGACATAGGGGTTATGACATGTTGACAAATAATGGTCATTTTTTTAATTTTCAAAGGAAGTGTCATTTCACTATTTGTAAAGTTTCTGAAATGTTGCAACCATTGGGACATTATAAAAAGGGGCCGATTTCGAACTTTTTTATTATTCTTTCTTCTCTTTCTTCACCCCTTTTACGTACCACCATTAAAATTCTTGATTTCTACACTTATACTCTTAAGATTTCAACAAAATTTATATCATTTTTCTTCTCTTTTCATTCTCTGTCATCTACTCTCTGTTTGAAGTGCTAATTGAAGAGTTCAATGGCTATTGTTACTGTTTGGTACTATTCGGGAAAGGGTGTGTACCTTGTAGCCCTGAAATCAAGGAAAGGGAGCGGTGTTAACCTTGTTGCCGTGAAATCAAGGTGGTTGTATTTGTGTTAATCTTGTAGCCACGAAATCAAGGGTGTTGTGCTTGGATATGGTTAATATTAAAACTCTGCGCATTGCATAGAATTGGACGTGGGAGTAATCCGAGCTAGTATAAAATTCGGTATGTTCTTTCCTTTGCTGCATTTTATATTTACTTATATTTGTGTCTGTGAATTTTTCTGTGTTTTTTTTATCGTTTTTGGTGTAATAATCATTGTGTGATTCATATAGTTATTCTCAATTGTTTAAATTTTCCATAATCTCTTGAAAACACTATTCACCCCCCTATAGTATTAGTTTTGCCTTAAGATTTGCATTCCTCATCCTTAACAATTGGTATCAGAGCATAGGTTTTCAGTATATTCATAATCTAAATTTTGAAAATATTTAAATGGCAACCAACACTGGTAATAATAGTTCTTTTGTAGAGGGTCAATCCACTGTTAGACCACCACTATTTAGTGGTAGTAACCATTCATATTAGGCATGTAGAATGAAAATATATTTACAATCAGTAGGATTAAACACATGGAATAACACATAGACTGAATACGTTGAACCCACTACTAATTTTCCCCAATGGACTAATGAACAAAAGGCTGCTACACAAAGTATTTCTAAGGCCATGAATATGTTATTTTGT
This sequence comes from Allium sativum, assembly GCA_030737875.1. Lineage (NCBI taxonomy): Eukaryota > Viridiplantae > Streptophyta > Magnoliopsida > Asparagales > Amaryllidaceae > Allium > Allium sativum. The sequence continues at coordinate 89,852,938 of CM060912.1, read as the reverse complement.
TCATTAGATAGAGATGAATTTAATGGAATGTCAGTTTGTAAATCTACTTATGAAATATAAAGAACATTAAAAGTTACTCATGATGGAATCAATAAAGTTAAATAGACAAAAATAACAATGCTAATTAATCAGTTTGAGTTGAGAATGAATCTATCTCCGGTATGTGTTGCAGAATCCAGCAGATTATGAATTCATTAATAGCACTAGGAAAAACTTAATCAGAAGAAGATTATGTCAAAAAAATACTTAGTTCATTGACTCCTGAATGGGATCGGAAAACATAGTGATTGAAGAAGCCAACAATGTTAGTGAAATGAAAATTGAGGAGTTAATTGGAAAGTTGATGTAGTTCGAGTTTAGTTACAGAAAAGAAAGGAAAATAAGCATATAGAAAAGAAATCTACAGCATTTAAAGCGACAACAAATTGTTCTGATTCAAGCAGTGAAGATGACGAGGAAATTGCTTTAATGACATGGAATTTTAGAAATTTTGTAAAATAGAAAAGCAGAAATAATTTTCAGAGATATAATCAAGGATGTCCGGGAAGAAATGATGATAGATGTTATAAATGCAATAAACCAGGCCATGTAAAGAGAATGTGTCCATATCCTGATAAATCAAATCAACAAACAGATAACGGTAACTCATCAAAGAAAAGAAAGAGGGCATATGCAGCAACCTTTGACGTTTCAGATTGATCATCAAGTGATAAAGAACCAAAAACCGGAAATTCAAATATGTGTTTCACAGCGATTCAGAATTCAGAAAATATTGAAGAAACGGAGCTAAAAACCAGGCATACCTTAAATAATTTTTAAATTTTTGGTTGATTTTGATTAATGGACGCTTTGTTTGTTTTCTTTGTTTGAATTTGAATTTTAAATTCTAAAATTCAAACATGAAATTTAAAATTCAAATTTGAGATTTGAATTTTGAAATTCATAATAATAAAACAAAAAAATATAATAAATAATAATTAGTTTTTGAATGATTGTTAGGGTTAATATTATTTTAGGAAATAATAAACCTGAAAATATAAAACATTAATATAATAAAACTAAGTCAAATAGAAACATGTCTTTTAAAAATGCACCTATATATCGACACACCTAAATGATATGTCAGCATGTATGCCAGAAAATGAAATTCAGTTTTTGAATTTCAAAAGTTCGAACTTTTAAACTTCCCTCCAAATTTTCACCACTTCCAAGGTCTGAAAATGTATCATAAATTTAGGAAAAGTTGCGCCCATTCAATCTCCATTTATTTATTTATTCAGTTCTATTCTTTGTTCATATCTATACTCTTCAAACATCTCTTTAATGGCTTTTTATAGCACACCAAAAAGTATGAGATTGTCCAAAACCCTCAAAGGACATCTCTTCAATGATAATGAAGCTATTCAAGACTATGTTGACTACATGGCAAATGGAAATGTCAACACGGGATCATTTGCTATCTTCAAAGATTTTCCCACTTATGATCTTCGTTCTCTCTTTCATCAAAATGAAGTTCTTAGCTTGGTTTATGCTCGGGATAACAATGAAGTTTGTTACCCGAATCTCATCAAAATGTTTTATGCAAATTTGGGTCGTGGGTTTTACGAAGGAAATGGGAATCAAGTATGGAGTAGCGTAAAAGACACTCAAATTGTTTTAGATTGTGAAGTTTTGGGTAATATTTTAAATTGTAAAAGTACGAGCTCGAATTTTTCGGAATTCGAAATTAATGAAACGGATTTGGAGGCTTATCATCACATTTTTGGAAGCGAACAAAACATGGATTTTAAAAATCGCTTTTTCTGCCCAAAGGCAAGAATCATCAACCTCCTTCAACATACCATTACTCCACGTTCCGAAAATTTCAACAACCCTACCTTCGAAGTCTAGAAAGCTCTCTTTGCTATGTTTGGTGTTTATGACATCAATTGGGCTGATGTTATTTTAAAAGAATTTAAGCCCAAAGAAATGTCCATCAAAGAAAGTACTCTTTATTATGGAGTTTATCTCACCTATATCTTTAAATATTTTTGACTGCATCTCATAGAAGGGAATTTGTTCCAAGAAGGGTCTTTAACTCGGGAAATATACATCTTATGCAAATTCCAATCACCTTTAAACCTTATGAAACATTCAAAGATAAATAAGCTTGAATGCAATAAAGAAAAAGAGGAAAATCCAATGGGAATCAACGAAGAAGAATGCACTTCGGAAAGTGTTGAATGTCCAATAAATGCTGCAACAATAACTAAAGAAACACTTGTCCAAAACCAAGTTAAGTTAGCCAAGAACCAAAAGAAGATCAAGAAGACTCTTACCCAAATGACTTCTAGGATGAACAAGTTCTTTGGCAAAGTAGGAAGAAAACTTGGTTTATCATATTCCTCCTCATCATCGCTGAAGTTTTAGCTTATTTAGTTTATGTTATGTTTCGTATTTGCTAGTATTTGCTTTAAAATCTCGTATTTAGCATCTTAAATCATTTGAATGTATTTGCTTTTAAGTAGAAATGAATAATGTTTATTTCTATCAAAACAGTCTTTAATTAACTGTAAAAACACATTAGAATTAAATAAATTAAAATAATATAATAAGAATAAACTAAAAATGAAAATACCAAAAAACATACATAGGATATGTCAACATGTACAAAATGACATGTCGATATATAACTGCTAGAAATTCAAATTTGTTTAAGATTTGAAATTTGAATAACCAACTAGTGTCTATCATTTCAAACAAATTCCAGACCATATAAGTACCTCTTTCCTCCATAAAAACTTATTATAAACATTCTCTTTCTTCTCTAATCATTCCTTTTCTATAATATCAAATTATGGCAAATCCTATTCATAATTTTATTGAAAATCTTGAAGAAATAATCAATTCTTTCAAGAATATCCTTTCTATAATACATCATAATCAACGTCATCTTGAATTGAGTAAAATGAAGATGGTCAAATATCAAGAAAAACATTTTGATGTTACTCGATGGTCAATTTCTTCTCATTTCGTAAATGAAAACAGCAAAGCATTACCTACTAAAGAAGATGAAGAATGGAAAGTCAACGAAAAGGATCCAATCCTTGAAGGAGACAAACGGGTGGAAGTTCCAAGAGACGTTTGAATTTGATTTTAAATGGTTGGTATGATTTGATTTGTCTGGTTTGTTTGATTTAAATTTGGTTTGAATTTTTTTGATATAATTGCTTGATTTGGTTTGGTTTGAAAACTTTTATATGATTGAAATACTTGTAAATATTAAACAAAGTATCTGTAAATACTTTATTGATTTTCTTGGATATACCCTTGTTTTCTTTAGTAGCGTCATAGAGCTAGGGGGAGTTAATTGTATTAAGTCATTGACTTAGTAGAAGTATAATTTAGTTTAGTATAGTTTAATATAGGATATTATTAGCGTAATATGGTTTAGTCATTTTTAGTTGATGACTAAGGGGGAGAAATTATAAAATAAGGATTAGTTAGGCTTAGTTTAAGAGGGAGTAGGAAGAATTTATACAAGATTCATGGTGAAAGGGGGAGTATTTGAAGAATCAGATAAAAAGGTATTAAATAGGTAAGCAGGTATGAATATTTTATAAATCAAGGTTGCCATCATAAAAAAGGGGAGATTGTTAGAGAATGGAGTTTTGATGACAACAAAATATATACTAACATCTTTATTTAGAATATATATACATGTATATGCATGATTTGTATATAGGATTTAATACTGAAGACTGTACTGTTTTAGAGTTCCAAGAGATTCAAGACTCATTAGTACCAAGATATCAGGATTTTAAGAGCTCAAGATAATCAAGTAAATGAGTCTTGTTTATATGTAAAACTCGGGTTAGCACTTTCAAATTCTGATTTCAAATTTTGTTTTCAAAATTCCTTTTTAAATTCCTTTTCAAATTATTCATAAATATCTTTTCTAAATAATTTCAAATTATCATAAGTATTTTACTGAATGATTCCAAATATATATATTTTATAAAGATTTTAATAATATGTTTATATATATTGTTTGAAATCATATAACTTTATAAATATGTTTATAATATGTATCATTATGTTTTTTCATGTTTTTATACTTTAGAAACTTCATATGAAACATTAGTTTTGATTCAAGAATTTCTAGAAGATATATATTGGCTTTAACACTTGAAATTTAGTTTTAAAAAATGAAAATATATGGTATATGTTGACATAGGGGTTATGACATGTTGACAAATAACGGTCATTTTTTTAATTTTCAAAGGAAGTGTCCTTTCACTATTTGTAAAGTTTCTGAAATGTTGCAACCATTGGGACATTATAAAAAGGGGCCGATTTCGAACTTTTTTATTATTCTTTCTTCTCTTTCTTCACCCCTTTTACGTACCACCATTAAAATTCTTGATTTCTACACTTATACTCTTAAGATTTCAACAAAATTTATATCATTTTTCTTCTCTTTTCATTCTCTGTCATCTACTCTCTGTTTGAAGTGCTAATTGAAGAGTTCAATGGCTATTGTTACTGTTTGGTACTATTCGGGAAAGGGTGTGTACCTTGTAGCCCTGAAATCAAGGAAAGGGAGCGGTGTTAACCTTGTTGCCGTGAAATCAAGGTGGTTGTATTTGTGTTAATCTTGTAGCCACGAAATCAAGGGTGTTGTGCTTGGATATGGTTAATATTAAAACTCTGCGCATTGCATAGAATTGGACGTGGGAGTAATCCGAGCTAGTATAAAATTCGGTATGTTCTTTCCTTTGCTGCATTTTATATTTACTTATATTTGTGTCTGTGAATTTTTCTTTGTTTTTTTATCGTTTTTGGTGTAATAATCATTGTGTGATTCATATAGTTATTCTCAATTGTTTAAATTTTCCATAATCTCTTGAAAACACTATTCACCCCCCCTATAGTATTAGTTTTGCCTTAAGATTTGCATTCCTCATCCTTAACAATTGGTATCAGAGCATAGGTTTTCAGTATATTCATAATCTAAATTTTGAAAATATTTAAATGGCAACCAACACTGGTAATAATAGTTCTTTTGTAGAGGGTCAATCCACTGTTAGACCACCACTATTTAGTGGTAGTAACCATTCATATTAGGCATGTAGAATGAAAATATATTTACAATCAGTAGGATTAAACACATGGAATAACACATAGACTGAATACGTTGAACCCACTACTAATTTTTCCCAATGGACTAATGAACAAAAGGCTGCTACACAAAGTATTTCTAAGGCCATGAATATGTTATTTTGTTCATTAGATAGAGATGAATTTAATGGAATGTCAGTTTGTAAATCTACTTATGAAATATAAAGAACATTAAAAGTTACTCATGATGGAATCAATAAAGTTAAATAGACAAAAATAACAATGCTAATTAATCAGTTTGAGTTGAGAATGAATCTATCTCCGGTATGTGTTGCAGAATCCAGCAGATTATGAATTCATTAATAGCACTAGGAAAAACTTAATCAGAAGAAGATTATGTCAAAAAAATACTTAGTTCATTGACTCCTGAATGGGATCGGAAAACATAGTGATTGAAGAAGCCAACAATGTTAGTGAAATGAAAATTGAGGAGTTAATTGGAAAGTTGATGTAGTTCGAGTTTAGTTACAGAAAAGAAAGGAAAATAAGCATATAGAAAAGAAATCTACAGCATTTAAAGCGACAACAAATTGTTCTGATTCAAGCAGTGAAGATGACGAGGAAATTGCTTTAATGACATGGAATTTTAGAAATTTTGTAAAATAGAAAAGCAGAAATAATTTTCAGAGATATAATCAAGGATGTCCGGGAAGAAATGATGATAGATGTTATAAATGCAATAAACCAGGCCATGTAAAGAGAATGTGTCCATATCCTGATAAATCAAATCAACAAACAGATAACGGTAACTCATCAAAGAAAAGAAAGAGGGCATATGCAGCAACCTTTGACGTTTCAGATTGATCATCAAGTGATAAAGAACCAAAAACCGGAAATTCAAATATGTGTTTCACAGCGATTCAGAATTCAGAAAATATTGAAGAAACGGAGCTAAAAACCAGGCATACCTTAAATAATTTTTAAATTTTTGGTTGATTTTGATTAATGGACGCTTTGTTTGTTTGCTTTGTTTGAATTTGAATTTTAAATTCTAAAATTCAAACATGAAATTTAAAATTCAAATTTGAGATTTGAATTTTGAAATTCATAATAATAAAACAAAAAAATATAATAAATAATAATTAGTTTTTGAATGATTGTTAGGGTTAATATTATTTTAGGAAATAATAAACCTGAAAATATAAAACATTAATATAATAAAACTAAGTCAAATAGAAACATGTCTTTTAAAAATGCACCTATATATCGACACACCTAAATGATATGTCAGCATGTGTGCCAGAAAATGAAATTCAGTTTTTGAATTTCAAAAGTTCGAACTTTCAAACTTCCCTCCAAATTTTCACCACTTCCAAGGTCTGAAAATGTATCATAAATTTAGGAAAAGTTGCGCCCATTCAATCTCCATTTATTTATTTATTCAGTTCTATTCTTTGTTCATATCTATACTCTTCAAACATCTCTTTAATGGCTTTTTATAGCACACCAAAATGTATGAGATTGTCCAAAACCCTCAAAGGACATCTCTTCAATGATAAGGAAGCTATTCAAGACTATGTTGACTACATGGCAAATGGAAATGTCAACACGGGATCATTTGCTATCTTCAAAGATTTTCCCTCTTATGATCTTCGTTCTCTCTTTCATCAAAATGAAGTTCTTAGCTTGGTTTATGCTCGGGATAACAATGAAGTTTGTTACCCGAATCTCATCAAAATGTTTTATGCAAATTTGGGTCGTGGGTTTTACGAAGGAAATGGGAATCAAGTATGGAGTAGCGTAAAAGACACTCAAATTGTTTTAGATTGTGAAGTTTTGGGTAATATTTTAAATTGTAAAAGCACGAGCTCGAATTTTTCGGAATTCGAAATTAATGAAACGGATTTGGAGGCTTATCATCACATTTTTGGAAGCGAACAAAACATGGATTTTAAAAATCGCTTTTTCTGCCCAAAGGCAAGAATCATCAACCTCCTTCAACATACCATTACTCCACGTTCCGAAAATTTCAACAACCCTACCTTCGAAGTCTAGAAAGCTCTCTTTGCTATGTTTGGTGTTTATGACATCAATTGGGCTGATGTTATTTTAAAAGAATTTAAGCCCAAAGAAATGTCCATCAAAGAAAGTACTCTTTATTATGGAGTTTATCTCACCTATATCTTTAAATATTTTTGACTGCATCTCATAGAAGGGAATTTGTTCCAAGAAGGGTCTTTAACTCGGGAAATATACATCTTATGCAAATTCCAATCACCTTTAAACCTTATGAAACATTCAAAGATAAATAAGCTTGAATGCAATAACAAAAAGAGGAAAATCCAATGGGAATCAACGAAGAAGAATGCACTTCGGGAAGTGTTGAATGTCCAATAAATGCTGCAGCAATAACTAAAGAAACACTTGTCCAAAACCAAGTTAAGTTAGCCAAGAACCAAAAGAAGATCAAGAAGACTCTTACCCAAATGACTTCTAGGATGAACAAGTTCTTTGGCAAAGTAGGAAGAAAACTTGGTTTATCATATTCCTCCTCATCATCGCTGAAGTTTAAGCTTATCTAGTTTATGTTATGTTTCGTATTTGCTAGTATTTGCTTTAAAATCTCGTATTTAGCATCTTAAATCATTTGAATGTATTTGCTTTTAAGTAGAAATGAATAATGTTTATTTCTATCAAAACAGTCTTTAATTAACTGTAAAAACACATTAGAATTAAATAAATTAAAATAATATAATAAGAATAAACTAAAAATGAAAATACCAAAAAACATACATAGGATATGTCAACATGTACAAAATGACATGTCGATATATAACTGCTAGAAATTCAAATTTGTTTAAGATTTGAAATTTGAATAACCAACTAGTGTCTATCATTTCAAACAAATTCCAGACCATATAAGTACCTCTTTCCTCCATAAAAACTTATTATAAACATTCTCTTTCTTCTCTAATCATTCCTTTTCTATAATATCAAATTATGGCAAATCCTATTCATAATTTTATTGAAAATCTTGAAGAAATAATCAATTCTTTCAAGAATATCCTTTCTATAATACATCGTAATCAACGTCATCTTGAATTGAGTAAAATGAAGATGGTCAAATATCAAGAAAAACATTTTGATGTTACTCGATGGTCAATTTCTTCTCATTTCATAAATGAAAACAGCAAAGCATTACCTACTAAAGAAGATGAAGAATGGAAAGTCAACGAAAAGGATCCAATCCTTGAAGGAGACAAACGGGTGGAAGTTCCAAGAGACGTTTGAATTTGATTTTAAATGGTTGGTATGATTTGATTTGTCTGGTTTGTTTGATTTAAATTTGGTTTGAATTTTTTTGATATAATTGCTTGATTTGGTTTGGTTTGAAAACTTTTATATGATTGAAATACTTGTAAATATTAAACAAAGTATCTGTAAATACTTTATTGATTTTCTTGGATATACCCTTGTTTTCTTTAGTAGCGTCATAGAGCTAGGGGGAGTTAATTGTATTAAGTCATTGACTTAGTAGAAGTATAATTTAGTTTAGTATAGTTTAATATAGGATATTATTAGCGTAATATGGTTTAGTCATTTTTAGTTGATGACTAAGGGGGAGAAATTATAAAATAAGGATTAGTTAGGCTTAGTTTAAGAGGGAGTAGGAAGAATTTATACAAGATTCATGGTGAAAGGGGGAGTATTTGAAGAATCAGATAAAAAGGTATTAAATAGGTAAGCAGGTATGAATATTTTATAAATCAAGGTTGCCATCATAAAAAAGGGGAGATTGTTAGAGAATGGAGTTTTGATGACAACAAAATATATACTAACATCTTTATTTAGAATATATATACATGTATATGCATGATTTGTATATAGGATTTAATACAGAAGACTGTACAGTTTTAGAGTTCCAAGAGATTCAAGACTCATTAGTACCAAGATATCAGGATTTTAAGAGCTCAAGATAATCAAGTAAATGAGTCTTGTTTATATGTAAAACTTGGGTTAGCACTTTCAAATTCTGATTTCAAATTTTGTTTTCAAAATTCATTTTTAAATTCCTTTTTAAATTCCTTTTCAAATTATTCATAAATATCTTTTCTAAATAATTTCAAATTATCATAAGTATTTTACTTAATGATTCCAAATATATATATTTTATAAAGTTTTTAATAATATGTTTATATATATTGTTTGAAATCATATAACTTTATAAATATGTTTATAATATGTATCATTATGTTTTTACATGATTTTATACTTTAGAAACTTCATATGAAACATTAGTTTTGATTCAAGAATTTCTAGAAGATATATATTGGCTTTAACACTTGAAATTTAATTTTAAAAAATGAAAATATATGGTATATGTCAACATAGGGGTTATGACATGTTGACAAATAACGGTCATTTTTTTAATTTTCAAAGGAAGCGTCCTTTCACTATTTGTAAAGTTTCTGAAATGTTGCAACCATTGGGACATTATAAAAAGGGACAGATTTCGAACTTTTTTATTATTCTTTCTTCTCTTTCTTCACCCCTTTTACTTACCACCATTAAAATTCTTAAAATTCTTGATTTCTACACTTATACTCTTAAGATTTCAACAAAATTTATATCATTTTTCTCCTCTTTTCATTCTTTAGCATCTACTTTCAATTTGAAATGCTAATTGAAGATTTCTAGGGCTATTGTAATTGTTTGGGAATTGTTTGGAGAGGGTGTGTTCATTGTAGCCCTGAAATCAAGGAAAGGGAGTGGTGTTAACCTTGTAGCCATGAAATCAAGATAGGGGAATCAATATTAACCTTACAGCCATGAAATCAAGGGTGTTGTATATGGATATTTATAATAATAAAAATCTGTGCAATTCAGCTTGCGTGGGTCTGGACGTAGGAATAATTCGAACCAATATAAAATCCGGTGTGTTCTTTCCGTTTCTGCATTTTATATTTACTTATCTCTGTGTCTATGATTGTTTCTGTGCTTGTGATCATTTCTGGTGTGATAATCATTGTGTGATTCATATAATTATTCTTAATTGTTTAAATTTTCCATAATCTCTTTTAAACACTAATTACCCTCCCTCTAGTGTTAGTTTTGCCTTAAGATCTGCATTCCACATCCTTAACAGTGAGTAATACGACATGTTTACTTTGAATTATTCTTCTCAGATGATCGTCCTACATTGGCCTGGCACACCTTACAACGTGTCGATTCCTTAGTTTTGCACAGGAGGTATGAGGTGGTTGTCACATTTGGTATCAGAGCTATGGTTAATAGACTTTTCAAAAATTTCTTGAGTGTATGAGAGACATACTTGAAATTTTAAATGGATGATTACTATATTATAATATATAATTTAGTTAGCTAGTCTTCACTTGAACCCTAATGCGGCTTTCCCCAATGTGAATTTGTCATTCTCGTTTTAGATAGAGAATGAGTTGATGAACTTCGAAACACACTACTAGGGATAAGCCTGCTAATGGAGGTGTAGGCTAGGGTAGCCAGTCGATAGCTACAGATGCTATGCCTGATTATCCTGCTATGTTCGAGACTATGATGGAAGCGATCATGAGGAGGATGTCCAGTCGAGACGCAAAAGTAAAGCGCAGTGTTCCTGTGTAGGCATATAGGGTTATCAATTTTGCGAAGCTCTACAAGGAAAATACTTCTCTTGGAGGCACGCCGTTTATTGGTACAAAACCTACTGTTGAGATTCATAACTGGTTGGATAATTATACTCAGATTTTGGAGATTTGGGATTTGACGATGAAACTAAGAGAAAGCTTACATCGAGGCAGCTGCAAGCTCGGGCGATGGACTAGTGTAACTCTATTACTTTGGAAACTCCAGAGGACCAGATCACTTGGGATCCGTTTATAACTAAGTTCGAGGAAAAGTTTGTTCTATGGTCCAAAAGTTGATGCTCTTTAAGAAATTTGTTGAGCTTAAGTATGGAGGTCGACTAGTGTTTGAGTATGTGGCCAAGTTCGAAACTTTATCTAAGTATGCTCATTCGTATATTGAGACTCCTTGCCAGAAGAACAAGAAATTTATCTTAGGATTAAATGAGAATCTTGGAAATTAGTTAGTCAACCATATTGATGATTCTTACGTGAAGCTATTTGAGAAGGCTTTGAGAAAGGAAAGCTTGTTTCCTCCAATGGTTGAGTCTGTTGTTGAAAGTAAAAAGGAACCGAAGCCATAGAAAGGTGGCAGTAATAAGAAAAGAGGAATGGTAAACAAAAACAACACCAATAACAACAAGGAAAGAATGGCCAAAAGAATCTAAAGTGCGAAATTACTTGCTATAATTGCCAGTACAAGAGTCATCTTTCCAAGGATTGTTAGAACCGAAGGTGGAAAAGAAGTGCTTTAACTATGATAAAGCTAGGCATATGAAGAAGGATTATCCACAACCAATGAAGGATAAGAAGGTTGTGAGAGCGTATGCTTTGGATGCAGTACCATCTTCCTCGAGGGGTTTGATTATTGTAGAAAGGGTGAAGAATGTTGTTTGTACAAGGTACATTGCAAGGCACACTTTCTATCAGAGATGTTACAGTTTGATTTTTATTTGATACTGAAGCATCGTGTTCTTTTATTTGTTAAGAGATTGTTTGGAAGTTAGGTCCGGAGCCTAAGATTGTTGATAGATCGTTGGTTGTGACTAATCCAGTAGAGGGCTCATCCAGCCTTTGTATGTTTATCGTGATCTAGTTTTATCGAGTCAGGGTTGATCTTTTTATGTGATTGTTTTGTTTTGAACTTCTATGGGTTTGGGATTATTTTGGGTATTGACTAGCTGACAAAAAGGAATATGGTAGGGGGAACAATGGTGATACTAAAAGATGGATTTCTGGTTAGCCTTTTATATTAGCTTATGATTCCATGGGATGGTTTGTCATTTGTGCTAACCATATTAGAGTTTTCTGATGCATTTGATTAGGTTAAAGGGTTGTTGGCGCAGCGAGAGATCGAGTTTCAGATTGATTTAGTGGATGGAGCCAGACCTATTGTTATGCCTCTTAGGTGGATGGTGTCTAAGGAATAACGAGAATTAGGATGCAAGCGAACGATCTTTTGAGTAAAGATTCATTTGAAGAAATGTATCTGAATGGTGTGCACCAGTTGTGTTTGCGACCAAAGCTGATGGATCATTGCGATTATGTATGGATTATAGTGAGATAAATAAGGTGATCAAGAAAAACAAGTATCCCTTGCCGGGAATAGATGACTTGTTTGATCAACATCACGAAGCTAAGGTGTTTTCCCAAATGGATTTGGCAATAGGATTTCATCAATTGAGAGAGGCCAGGGATAGTGTGCCAAAGACTGCTTTTAGGGCACCGCGCAGATTTTATGAATGGCTGGTGATGCCATTTAGATTGGTAACGCACCAGCATATTTATGGATCTTATGAATAAAGTCTTCGGAGATCAGAACAAGTTTGTACTTTTGTTCATGGATGATATATTGGTTTATTCTAGGATTGAGGATGTACATAAAATGCACCTGACAGTAGATTTGGAAATATTACAAAAACATCAGCTGAGGGCTAAGTTTTCGAAGTGTCACTTTTGGAAGGGAGAAATGAGACTCTTGGGTCATATCATGTCAGAAGAAGAAATTACGATGGATCCCACTAAGGTAGCAGCGATACAAGATTGGGGTTGACCCAAGAGTGAGACGGATGTCAGGGATTTCCTTGGTTTAGCGAGATACGATCGATGATTTATCAAAAATTTCTCTAAGATAGCTGCACCATTAACCGGATTGACAAAGAAGAATCGAGTCTTTGCATGGGATGCGAAGTGTGAACAAGCTTTTGGAATTTTGAAAGAAAGGTTGAAAAGAGCTCCTGTGTTATCAATTCCGAGTGGTAATGAAGAGATGGTAGCATATATCGTGCATGTGGCAATGGACTTAGAGTAATGCTAATGCGGAAGGATAAAGTCGTAGCTTAGCATGTCGACAACTGAATCTACATGAAAGGAATACTGTGGATCATGATTTGTAATTAATGACGACAATGTTTGCTCTAAAGATTTGGAGGAATTATTTCTTGGGAGTTAGATTCGAGTTGTTTACGAATCATATGCCGTTAAAGTATCTTTTCTCCCAAAAAGGTTTTAATCTTCGGCAACAACAATGGTTAGAGTATTGGGCGTCGTATGATTTCATAATAGCTTATACTTCAGGAAAAGGTAGCATAATAGCCGATGCGTTAAGTCAAAAGAATGCTAGTTTGAGTGCCACGTTTTCAGAATGAAAGCATTTCGAGTATTAGGCAGGATTTGATTTTAGACCTCATTGTGAGTTAGAGCTCGAGATGTTAGCAAGTTTATCGATTAGACCGACTCTCATTGAAAAGATTAATGAAAGCCGGAAGCGAGACGATAAGCTTTTGGAAATCAATTCGGAGATTAAAGATGAGGATTAACCTCAAGGAGATTAAGGATTTCAAAGTCGATCGAGAAGGTTGGCTTCATAAGAATGGACAGTTGATTGTTCTTAATTGGGATGGATTAAGAGATGAGGTTTTTAGGGAATGTCACCCCTCTAGATTGACTATTCATCCTAGTGGTAATTAGATTTATCAAGATATGTAGTGAGTTTACTACTGGAAATGCATGAATAGGGATGTTATAAAGTTTATCTCAAAATACACGAATTGTCAGTTTGTTGAAGCCGAGCAGAAGAAGCCAAGTGGATTGTTACAACCACCAGAAGTTCCTATATGGAAATGGAAGCAAGTGTCAACGGATTTTATTGACAGTCTACCTAGGACATGAATAGGAAATGATAGTATTGGGTAATTGTGGATACCCTGACCAAAAGCACAAGATTTATCCCTGTTAGATTGACTAGGATGACATCAAACTTGGTTGAGTAATATCTCAACTGGATAGTTTTATTCCATGGGATTCAGAAAAGTATTATTAGCAGCCGAGATCCGTTATTCACCAATGGATTCTGGAAGTGTTTGCAAGAGACGTTGGGTACTAAGCCTTGTATGTGTATAGCTTATCATCCCTAGACAGATGATCAAACCAAGAGGGTTAATCGAGCATTGGAAGATCTTCTTAGAGCTTGTATATTGTATTTTGGAGGATTGTGGGAAGACCATCTGCATTTAGTTAAGTTTGCTTATAATAATTACCATTAATTGAGTATTGGAATGACACTGTATGAAGCATTATGCGGTAGACCGTGTAATTCTCCATCTTGTTGGTTTGAGAAACTGGCGAGAAGTTAGTACTTGGGCTGGAGCTGATAAGAGAAATGGTGTGTAATATTGAAATCATTCTACAATGAATGAAGGCAGCCCAAGATCCTTAGAAGAGTCATGATAATAAGCCATGAAAAGAATTGGAATTCTCAGTTGGAGATTTGGTATTCACTAAAGATTCACCTCTATGGAGTATAGTTTGTTTTGAAAGGAAAGTTAAAGCTAAGGTTTGTTGGGACATTTTCGACTATCGAGCGTATTGGAAAGCTCGTTTATAGATTGGATTTACCTGAGAATATGGCGAGTATGCCCAATGTGTTTCATGTGTCGTTTTTATAGAAGTTTGTGCATGACTCGAATGTTGTGGTATCTCCTGATCAGTTTGAAGATTTAGAGGTCGAGCCTAAAGTTTTTAGGCCTCGTAAGCCGCTTCGCCTTTAGGGTAGTGACATGAAACAGCTTAGGAGGAATTTTTAAGCTAGTCGAGGTGCAATGGAGTGAAAACGATTATGATTGCATGTAGGAGACGGGATAGAGTATGGGATCGACCCATTTGGAACTGGTTGAGTGGCATGTCCCATATATCATATCTTAATTGTACCATTTGCACTATTGGAATTTCGTATGCTAGGATAGGGTTTTGACTGCATGGATTGTTGGATGCTAGATTAGATACTCGTGGATGGTAAGCATATGGGTTGCTATGTTTGGTCATATTTTCTTGGAATTTCAGGGGTTAAATTCCTAAAAAGTGGAGAATGTAATGACCTATATTTTATGTATCGGATCATTCTTAAATTTTAATAGACTATTCATGGGGATGTGATACATGTCCATGATTTTTACCAAGACGATTTTTGATAATTTTTCCCTTCTAATTTATTGTTTGGGCTATTACTTTTTGAATGGATCAAATCTAGTGTTGAAATTGATCTCATTGGATTAGAATGGTGATTTACGTTTCCATGGTGTGGCCACATTAAAGAATTGGTTCTGCGGTTTGGGAGGAATCACTGTTTTAAGTTTCAGCTTCTGTTGGACAAACTAATTAGCTACTAATAGGTTAACTAGTCAAGCCCATTAGGCTAATGACCTATAGCTATAAATAGGAGGAATCGGGGAGAGAAATAAGGTTTCTCTCTTCTTCAAACATTAGGTTGGGCTCCTATTATTATCCATTTCAACTTAACCCTTATTTTCTCCATTCTTTTCATCTTAATTCATCATAGGTTGCATCTAGAGGCTAGATCCTCATGAAGGATGATTAGATCATCAATATTCCATCAATTTTGGTTTTTTTTTACTGCTATCCAGATTTGAATTCATCATATTTACATCAGATCTAGAAATTGGTGGGTGATAGATATCTCTCATACGGAAACTACAAATTTATAGGTAAATTAGGATAAAATTCATATGTTATACGTTAAATTCACCTTATATATGATCATATATGTTTTACTCAGATTTAGATGACTTAGGAAAACCTAATTTGATCATTCTAAACGGATAATGGTTAGATTAATCATGTTGCATATGTTTGGATCTAAATCATGTTAGATCTCATGTTTATGATATGATTATGTTATAGTTGTGATATATTCAAGTTTGTATGGTCAGTATCGTATGAATCCACGTTTGTTGTGATTGAGTTGACTGCATTGTTTGAGTTTAATGTTATAATTAGGTGTCACAGATCTTAGGTCTAAAGAATAGAACAAATCGAAGGTTCAGATGAAACTTAGCGTAGGACCTATCGAAGACGATGCGAGGCGACATTAAAAATTTCATGCTGAAACTAGCTGAGTAAATGGACAAGCATCAGTCTACGCTCCTTAAACAACATCGGCCATGCTCGATGGACCTGTATCGATCCATTTGGATGATCGGATGGCGAAATTTTTTGTGGCATGGCTTCGTGGTGATAAATTCAAGTAGCTTACATATTTTTAAGTCATTCAGAAGTGATTTTGGATGGGACGTTGAAGACTGATTACTCAAGCAAAAGGATGCATCGCAGAGGTTTAAATAGGAATATCGAATAGCTTGGAAAATGGATAGGTAGGAAGCACTTGGGATGCAGAGTACAAAAGTGCCAACATTAGTTATTTTAGGCTAAGTGCATGGACCGATATCCGTCCATGAATGATGGATCAATACCGATCCATCATGTCGCGAAGGATGGTGTTCAAACTTTTGGAGCTCGGTTGTGATGGCATCTATAGATTGCTGGTGGAATTTGGTGATGAATGTACTTCGGGTGATTGACGTGTAACTCAATGAAGAATAGTCCTTCGATTGTGAACTCAAGTAGGAGTGGTCGGAGCCGGAGTGATGTGATACTAGTCATGGGATGATGTACAATCAATTGAGATGATTGATTGACTCGGGTTGGAGTAGATCGAGGATTATAATGGAATTGGTTAGAAAAGTTGCTCGAACTAAAGATGTGATCGCCGAGAAAAAAAGCTCGACATATGCCAAGGATTTGTTGGTTATCAGAGGTTCTAGAGGACTCAAAGCAGGGGTATTATGAGGACGTCAATTAGTGTAACACCCCACCTCCGTTAAGGTCACTCACAAAGGGAATGCCTTAACTTTGGTGGAGCATTTTAGTAAACAGAAACAGAATACTACAAGACAGATAAACAGTACTTGAAAAATTATAACTTTATTTCAAACAGAAGCTTGGTTACATCCTTTCAAATCACAATATCAGAATTCAAGTACAAAATATCAGTCTTGTACAAAAGCCTTCAGAATGCATAGTTTAAAATCATAATCCCCACAGAAGAAGACAAGCCATACTTTAAGCACTGCAAGCAGAAGAAATCTGGATCAAGCTAGAGTATTCCCTTCTACAAAATCTGGGGGGGAAACGGAAGAAAGGAGGCGAAACAACAAGGGTCAGACAAAATTCTGGCAAGTCCAGTGATTTTCAGTTATGAATAGATAATAATAACATGACATGAAAATAAAACTGGATGAGAGATAACAGTAACAGATGTAGCATATATAATAGAAGAACAGAATGATATAAGCTATTGCTTTACACTTCTCTGCACTAATACTAATATAACGGGATTAGGTGTTACCCTAATGTCTTAACTAAAACAGAAAGGAAACAGAATGATTTCCACAGAATAGAATGCTAGTAATGGGCTTTTACCACCCGACAGAAGGTACAGAAACAGAAACAGATTAATCCCTATGGAAACAGAATATAGAATTAGGTATAAACTAATAAATAGGCCTTTACCACCCCAACAGACAGTACCACGTGGGAACAGACAGGTGTTACCACCCAACAGAAACAGACGGTACCCCATAGAAACAGACAGAGCTAAGTGTACCCTAAGTTCTACCCCACGCGATCGGCTCCCTAATACATAAATACCCTGTGTCAGCCCCACCGAAGGGTGTATCATTCCCTAAAGTGGCAACCTTTGAATGACACAGACCTATTTACAGATATCACGGCGTCTTACATCCTCAGAGGCAGACCGGGATCCATGCACGCACATGACCCGGTTGGAACACACCATCAACACCCCTCGCCATTATCAGAATGAACCGCTTATAATTAGTTCAGTAAGCGTGCCCGGACCCTACCTACTGTAGGGTCAAAGTTTTGATACCCGAAAGGGTTACTGACTAATATGAGTCCCAAACAACAGATGACACAAGTAATTCCCCTCCTATCCTTGTGTCCCCAGACTAACAGATTTCAGATTAACAAGTTCAGACATACAGAATTCAGATCAACTAGTTCACAGATCAGACAAGTTTTAGACTAACGGATCAGATATACGGATTTAACAGATTTACAGATTTGTCTAACTTTGTAATAGGGACTACCGATTCACGGAACAAATTTATTAAACTCATCAGTCTAGTGGGTTTAACCCTATCCGCCCAACACGTTTTAGACATTATATTTATCTCAGATTTTCATTAATTAAATATTAATGCCCAGACCTCTCACATTAGACTGACAGTTTGCGGCTACTGGTTAGGCCGGTTGGTTCCGGGCAGATTTCTGCCGCAAACTGAGTCTAACCTCAGGTTTCAAGCATGTTATGACTAACTTCTCACATTAGAACCTATTGTTTGCGGCCACTGGATGTGCCGGGCGGTTCCGGGCAGGATTACGCCGCAAACTCATTCTAACCTCGAGTCAGCCATGTTTATCTTTGCGGCCAATTAATTATTAATTTACCATTTATGCCCACGCCTAATATACATGTCAATTTTCATAACTATAGCCAATTCAGACTATGTCAATAACATACTAAATATATCAACTCAACAGATATGGCAGATAACAGATTTAGCAGATTAGGCGGCTTAACGGATTCAACAGATTAAGCAGTTTAACAGATTTAGCATATAATAGTTTACGCATCTTCAGCAGACTTAGCAGATGACAGATTTGGTATATGAACAGATATAGCAGATTATAGCAGAACTAGCAGATTAGGCAATATAACAGAACTAGCAAATTAGGCAATATAACAGATTTAATCATTCCTTAAAGTTTCGTAAACATATCTTGCCTAATTATAAATTTGGCCTAAGTTTGCATGCCTAAATAGTTGTCATGATTCACATTATGATCATATAACCCACGTTTGCATTGAATTTACATGGCACAGATTATGGTCATAATTTACCATACAACACACGTCTCAAATTTAGTTAAACTTGCCTAGTACAAAAGATTCACATATAAATTATACCAAATATAGCCATCGATTTCAATGCATGTCATATATTCAGAAATCTCTCACTTAGGTGTTATTCACATTTAATAGTTATCAAATCTTAACATAAATCTTCACACCTAAGTCATATTCCCTTTTTATCCCAAATCATGAATTTCTATATAAACAATATGCCCAACAATCTAGAACTTTAAATTATAACAGATCTTTAATTCAAAAATATGCGTTATGTCCAATGTCTCAAGTCACATGTTAATATACAATGGTTCCTCTTCTTCCAATTCACAGAATATGCACAGATATAAATCTAGTTTACAACCTATGTCCTTGTAACACCCCACCTCCGTTAAGGTCACTCACAAAGGGAATGCCTTAACTTTGGTGGAGCATTTTAGTAAACAGAACAGAAACTAACAAGACAGATAAAACAGTACTTGAAAAATTTTAACTTTATTACAGCGGGAACAGAAATTAATATGGTTACATCCTTTCAATTTCAGCATTCAAGTACAAAATATCAGTCTTGTACAAAAGCCTTCAAAATGCATAGTTTAAAATCATAATCCCCATGGAACGGAAGCTATACAGAGCCAAGCCATACTTTAAGCACTTCAAGCAAAGAGAAATCCGGATCAAGCTAAAGTATTTCCCTCCTTGGATAACCTGGGGGGGGGGGAAACGGAAGAAAGGAGGCGAAACAACAAGGGTCAGACAAAAAGTCTGGCAAGTCCAGTGACTTTCAGCATATGAACAGATAATAATAATATGATATGAACATAAAACTGGATGTGAGATAACTATAACAGGTGTAGCAGATATAACAGAAAAACAGAATGATATAAACTATTGTTTTACACTTCTCTGCACTAATACTAGTATAGTAGAATTAGGTGTCACCCTAATGTCTAAATTGAAGCAGGAACGGGTACAGAATACTTTAATAGAAACAGAATGCTAATAATGGGCCTTTACTACCCGATCGGAAACAGACAGAAGAAGAAACAGATTTTATCCCTATGGAGACAGAATGTGGAATTAGGTGTACACTAGTAATGGGCCTTTACCACCCGAACAGACGGTACCACACAGAAACAGACAGGTGTTACCACCCAACAGAAACAGACGGTACCAACAGAAACAGACAGAACTAAGCGTACCCTAAAACCCTACCCCAAGCGATCGGCTCCCTAATACATAAATATCCTGTGTCGGCCCCACAGTAGGGTGTATCACTCCCTAAAGTGACAACCAATTGGCACAGACCTATTTACAGATGTCACGGCGTCTTACATCCTCAGAGGCAGACCGGGGTCCATGCACGCACATGACCCGGTTGGAACGCACCATCAACACCCCTCGCCATTATCAGAATGAACCACTTATAATTAGTTCAGTAAGCGTGCCCGGACCCTACCTACTGTTGGGTCAAAGTTTTGATACCAGAAAGGGTTACTGACTAATATGGGTCCCAAACAACAGATGACACAAGTAATTCCCCTCCTAACCTTGTGTCCCCAAACTAACAGATCTCAGATTAACTTGTTTACAAGTTCAGACATACAGAATTCAGATTTACTAGTTCATAGATTAAGTTAACAAATTTTCAGACTAACTGGTCAGATGTACAGATTTTTCAGATTTGTCTAACTTTGTATTGGGCCTACAGATTCATGGACGGGTTTTACTACATCTATTAATCCCTTTGGTTTAACCCTATTTTCCCCAATACGTTTTAGACGTCATTCTTATCTTAGATTTTGCATTAATTAATTATTAATGCACAGACCTCTCACATTAGGTCGGTAGCTTGTGGCCGCTGGATATGCCGGGCGGTTCTGGGCAGACTTCTGCCACAAGCCAGACCTAACCTCGTGTCTTACGCATGTTATGACTAACTTCTCACATTAGAACCTATTGTTGGCGGCCACTGGATGTGCCGGGCGGTTCCGGGCAGATTTACGCCGCAAACTCATTCTAACCTCGAGTTAGCCATGTTTATCTTTGCGGCCAATTAATTAATAATTTACCGTTTATGCGCACGCCTAATATATATATGCCAATTCAGATTATATCAATAACAGGATGATTATATCAACATAGCAGATAACAGATTTTATATGACTTAACGGATTTAACATATTTAGCAACTTAGCAGATTTTGGCATATAACAGGTTAGGCATTTCAACCGACAAATTTAACAGATTAGGCATTTCAACCTAATTAGCAGTCTAGGCAATATAACAAAACTAGTAGTTTAGGCAACTTGACAAATTAGCAGATTTAGCAAATTTAATATTTCTAAAAGTTCTATTTGCATGCCTTGCCTAATCATAATTTGGCCTAAATTCATATGCCTACATAATTGTCATGATTCACAACATATACTCCATGTTTGTATAAGCGCAGAATATGGACATAATTTGCCATATAACATATGTTCCAATTTTTGTTAAACTAGCATCTTACAGCAGATTCACATATAAATTATACCAAATATAACCATTAATTTCAATGCATGCCATATATCCAAAAATCCCTATTTAGGTGTAATCACAATAATAGATATCCTAATTAATGTAAATCTTTACACCTAAGTTTCCATATCTTCTTCTTTTTAAGTCATGAATCATTATGCAAACTATACCCAACAATATAAATCTTTAAATCATATCTTCTAAAAATCAGATCTTGACTTTTATATGCATTTTGTCCAAAGTCTCAAATCATATGTAATCTTACAATGGTTCCTCTTTTCTTCTATCATAGAATATGCATAGATCCAAATCTAGTTTACAACATATGCTCATTAATTACAGTTCTAAATTACAACATAACTATGCATACAACATGCATAAATTATATGTTCATAGTCAAATTTATGCATACGTCCAATATATTTTATGCCTCAGACCTAAAGTCATACATTTAATTTAGTCTTGTCAAATTTCGCATCATTCATTATTTATCCCAAAATTTGCGTTCATACGTTCATCTCTTATGAGATTAGGCACAGGCTCGTGGTAGCCTGGCTATAAAAACAGAAAAGAAGAAAAGGGATACAGAACAGTCACAGAAAAACAAATCTGACAGAAGAGAATATATATACAATCTCAGATTCAGAATTAAAAACATATCAAAATTATAATTAACGTTTATAGCGGAAAATAACTGTACTTGCCTTGATTGGATTAAAGAAAGAACTTTAACTTGTTGTAGAATCTTTGCAGAAACTTTAATCTCTAGTTTGAATTGAGTTGCTTAGGCTGATGTTGATTATCTTCTAGTTTTAATTCCAGCAGAGCAGCGACGCCATTTTTATTTTTTATTAGAAGAAGAGAGCAATGGAGGCTAGAGAATTGTGTAAGAAACCTAGGTAGAGTCTAAGGTCATTTTTATAGGGGTTATGAACTGATTAGGACCATTGATGTCGCTTGGATTGATCGTAGCCTTTCATCCTAAGGAGAGACCAATTAGAGCCTGCCACCTAGCCCTAATGACAAAGCAGACTGCAGAAAATCGACCAACATAGAATAGGCCAGCCAGGTTGGGCTGGGTTCGACCTGGCTCTGGACCAGGTCGACAGCCCTGTCGACAGCCCTGTCGACAGCCCTGTCGACTTGGCTAGACCAGGTCGACAACCCAGTCGACCTGGGTGTCTTAGGCGGGACTTTTCCCGCCCTGGCCAATTGGGCCCGATTTTTAATTTCAAACTTGATTCAGAAACTTCCGGAGGCTATATCTTCTTCATACGGACTCCGTTTTTCGAAAACTCGGACTCTATTGCGCGTATTTTTCCGAGACGAACGCAATGGTGTATCCCGTTTCCCTTAGTTCTTTGATTTCAAATTAATTATACTTTAATTTGTTAATTTCACAGTTATAGAATTCGCGGGGTGTTACAGTCCTTTTAGTCACAGATTAGCCATGTCCAATTATGCCATCATTCATTATTTATCCCAAAGTTTAACGTTCGTGCGTTAATCTCTTATGAGATTTGGTGCAGGCTCGGGGTAGCCTGGCTATAGAACAGAAAGAAGAAAGAGATATAGAATAAAATAGATCAGAACAGAACATAAGCAATCTCAAATTCAGATTTACAATCATGTCACAATTATAATTAAAGTTTATATCGGAAAATAACTGCACTTGCCTTGGTTGGATTCTAAAAGAAAAAG
This sequence comes from Allium sativum, assembly GCA_030737875.1. NCBI lineage: Eukaryota > Viridiplantae > Streptophyta > Magnoliopsida > Asparagales > Amaryllidaceae > Allium > Allium sativum. The sequence goes on along the minus strand of CM060912.1, from coordinate 89,829,691 downwards.
GTGTTGTAGCTGTTCTCTTTTAATCCTAATCAGAATTGGAGGAAGAAGAAGCACAAGTCCTAGCTTAGGTTTCAGCAGAGTAGAGACGCCATTGATTTATTTATTTTTAGAGAGGAAGAGAGCAATGGAGGCTAGAGAATTGTATATGAGATTTAGGTTTAGGTTAGGGATGTATATATAGGTGTAGGAAGTTATTTAGGACCATTAGATTAACCCTGAATCATGAGAACCATTCAAATGCAAAATCTGCATTTGAGCGAATCGGCCCACGGGATGACAGCCAAACACCCTGGATTAACCCCTAGTCGACCCAGCAAGGCTCGGGTTGACCTCAAAAATGGGCCGGTTCGGTTATTCCCCCTCCCAATTCGCTGTTTTGAACCTTTTTTGCATGTTTATTTATTTAATTTATATATATATCTATATATATTTCTCTCATATGCATATAAACTTCAAGGCTTAATAAGTTCTTCATAATTAACCATTTTTTTTTATTCTCAGAAAATACGGGGTGTTACATTCTCCCCTCCTTAAAGGATTTCGTCCCCGAAATCTTCAAGTTAAGAAGAATGTATCCTAACATCCAACATCCGTCTACTCAACCATTCAATCACAGGCATCCATTGTCCTTAAAAGGTTTCTAATGCCGTATGTACATATGCAAAGTGTGTGTATATGTTTCTTATCTAATGCAAAATCAGGCGGTCTACTGATCCGGTTGACCTCCTTAATGCGAATCATGTTAGTGTCATGAGTCCAAATATGTATGCAAGAAATCCTATTTGATACACATCATTTCTATATGAGTGCATAACCATTCATCCAAATGCAACATCCATGTGAGGAGTCAATCATTCTGCACCCACAAAAATTGAAAAATGCACACACATCCATATGCAGTATGAGAGTGTTTTTGAGCCGATCTAGTGCCTAGTGTGTGTATATGCATCCACGAGCAACCACTTGCAACCATCAAACATAACATGTCTCAAACACTGTTTACACCCATTAGTTTCTACCTAAAGTTCGAAGATTCGATCGATAGGATATAGTCGAACGATGGAAGCGAGTACAGATAAAACAAAAACTTTGTTCCCATTAGACATTGGTTGAGAGAATAATTCCCCTAAGTATCAACCCCAAAGACCGAAATCAATATCAGATTGACACTCAGAGGATTACCCTCTTTAGACAATGTCAAAACTGGAAATCTTAACCTTATCAGAGATATTCAGATATTTACTGACTACTAGTACAGATCAGATTACCAAATAATTCTTAGAAAACTAAGCATGATAAAACCCAGAATGTATGCGTCCTACTTGACGCCTAACACAGATATCTCTCAAACCCCAACCTATCACCAGGAGATGAGTCGTAACCCCTATGGGGTTTGAGACTATAACCAGATCAGAAACAAGACTAGTATTAAAATGCAGAGACTTGACTACAGTATCAGAATGCCATAATCGGAAAGAGTTCTAACTCAATAATCAGATAAGGAAACTAAACTCTGTACGGAAATTTTCCTACTTATATCCTATCCACCAACTATGAGAGCATTCGCCTGCCTTCCCGAAGTAGGTCATGTCCTCCGTCCTTGCCCCCGTTTCTTCGAGCAGTCCCTAGTGAAGTGTCCCATCTCACCACAATTGAAGTGAGTGTCCTTCCTCTTTTGGCAATCCTTGTTCAGATGAGTCAAGCTTCCATAAGTAAAGCACATTTCTCCTCCTTTATCATCAGAATTTTCTTCCTTCTTTTGTGTTTCCTTTTTGCATCCTTTGTGAACCAAGTCCATATCCATGAGTTTCTCATCTTTACTATCCGTGTGTAACACGTTGACAAGTCCCTCGAAAGCGGCCTCCATCGCACGGAAAATCCTACAAAGCTCGAAAGAAAATTAGCCGTAGGTGAGACTACTGCGGCTACAGATGGAAGTCGGGCGCTTACTTGCCCTTTGACCAGTGTCGTAGTCTTATCAAGCCTACAGAACCATGCCGCGATGAAGTTACCTCCCAGAAAGCCGGGAGCCTCGGAGAAAGAAGGAAACAAAGATTCAAATAGAGGATCAAAAGATAGATATATGGCTTTTGGGGATTATGTTTTTCAAAAATAAGCTTTACTTTTGAAAATACTTCCTTTTTAAAACCTTTTTGAAAATAGTTTTCAAAACTTTTTATCAAATCTGGTAACCTTCAGCTCTGATACCAAGTGTAACACCCCACCTCCGTTAAGGTCACTCACAAAGGGAATGCCTTAACTTTGGTGGAGCATTTTAGTAAACAGAAACAGAATACTATAAGACAGATAAACAGTACTTGAAAAATTATAACTTTATTTCAAATAGAAGCTTGGTTACATCCTTTCAAATCACAATACCAGAATTCAAGTACAAAATATCAGTCTTGTACAAAAGCCTTCAGAATGCATAGTTTAAAATCATAATCCCCACAGAAGAAGACAAGCCATACTTTAAGCACTGCAAGCGGAAGAAATCTGGATCAAGCTAGAGTATTCCCTTCTACAAAACCTGGGGGGGGGGGGAACGGAAGAAAGGAGGCGAAACAACAAGGGTCAGACAAAAGTCTGGCAAGTCCAGTGATTTTCAGTTATGAACAGATAATAATAACATGACATGAAAATAAAACTGGATGAGAGAAAACTGTAACAGATGTAGCAGATATAACAGAAGAACAGAATGATATAAGCTATTGCTTTACACTTCTCTGCACTAATACTAATATAACGGGATTAGGTGTTACCCTAATGTCTTAACTAAAACAGAAAGGAAACAGAATGATTTCCACAGAACAGAATGCTAGTAATGGGCTTTTACCACCCGACAGAAGGTACAGAAACAGAAACAGATTAATCCCTATGGAAACAGAATGTAGAATTAGGTATACACTAATAAATAGGCCTTTACCACCCCCAACAGACGGTACCACGCGGGAACAGACAGGTGTTACCACCCAACAGAAACAGACGGTACCCCACAGAAACAGACAGAGCTAAGTGTACCCTAAGTTCTACCCCACGCGATCGGCTCCATAATACATAAATACCCTATGCCAGCCCCACCGAAGGGTGTATCATTCCTAAAGTGGCAACCTTTGAATGACACAGACCTATTTACAAATGTCACGGCATCTTACATCCTCAGGGTAGACCGGGATCCATGCACGCACATGACCCGGTTAGAACGCACCATCAACACCCCTCGCCATTATCAGAATGAACCGCTTATAATTAGTTCAGTAAGCGTGCCCGGACCCTACCTACTGTTGGGTCAAAGTTTTGATACCAGAAAGGGTTACTGACTAATATGGGTCCCAAACAACAAATGATACAAGTAATTCCCCTCCTATCCTTGTGTCCCCAGACTCACAGATTTCAGATTAACAAGTTCAGACATACAGAATTCAGATCAACTAGTTCACAGATCAGACAAGTTTTAGACTAACGGATCAGATATACGGATTTAACAGATTTACAGATTTGTCTAACTTTGTAATTGGGCCTACCGATTCACGGAACAGATTTATTAAACTCATCAGTCTAGTGGGTTTAACCCTATCCTCCCAACACGTTTTAGACATTATATTTATCTCAGATTTTCATTAATTAAATATTAATGCCCAGACCTCTCACATTAGACTGACAGTTTGCGGCTACTGGTTAAGCCGGTTGGTTCCGGGCAGATTTTTGCCGCAAACTGAGTCTAACCTCGGGTTTCAAGCAAGTTATGACTAACTTCTCACATTAGAACCTATTGTTTGCAGCCACTGGATGTGCCGGGCAGTTCCGGGCAGGATTACGCCGCAAACTCATTCTAACCTCGAGTCAGCCATGTTTATCTTTGCGGCCAATTAATTATTAATTTACCATTTATGCCCACGCCTAATATACATGTCAATTTTCATAACTATAGCCAATTCAGATTATGTCAATAACAGACTAAATATATCAACTCAACAGATATGGCAGATAACAGATTTAGCAGATTAGGCGGCTTAACGGATTCAACAGATTAAGCAGTTTAACAGATTTAGCATATAACAGTTTACGCATCTTCAGCAGACTTAGCAGATGACAGATTTGGTATATGAACAGATATAGCAGATTATAGCAGAACTAGCAGATTAGGCAATATAACAGAACTAGCAAATTAGGCAATATAACAGATTTAATCATTCCTTAAAGTTTCGTAAACATATCTTGCCTAATTATAAATTTGGCCTAAGTTTGCATGCCTAAATAGTTGTCATGATTCACATTATGATCATATACCCCACGTTTGCATTGAATTTACATGGCACAGATTATGGTCATAATTTACCATACAACACACGTCTCAAATTTAGTTAAACTTGCCTAGTACAAAAGATTCACATATAAATTATACCAAATATAGCCATCGATTTCAATGCATGTCATATATTCAGAAATCTCTCACTTAGGTGTTATTCACATTTAATAGTTATCAAATCTTAACATAAATCTTCACACCTAAGTCATATTCCCTTTTTATCCCAAATCATGAATTTCTATATAAACAATATGCCCAACAATCTAGAACTTTAAATTATAACAGATCTTTAATTCAAAAATATGCGTTATGTCCAATGTCTCAAGTCACATGTTAATATACAATGGTTCCTCTTCTTCCAATTCACAGAATATGCACAGATATAAATCTAGTTTACAACCTATGTCCTTTTAGTCACAGATTAGCCATGTCCAATTATGCCATCATTCATTATTTATCCCAAAGTTTAACGTTCGTGCGTTAATCTCTTATGAGATTTGGTGCAGGCTCGAGGTAGCCTGGCTATAGAACAGAAAGAAGAAAGAGATATAGAATAAAATAGATCAGAACAGAACATACGCAATCTCAAATTCAGATTTACAATCATGTCACAATTATAATTAAAGTTTATATCGGAAAATAACTGCACTTGCCTTGGTTGGATTCTAAAAGAAAAAGGTGTTGTAGCTGTTCTCTTTTAATCCTAATCAGAATTGGAGGAAGAAGAAGCACAAGTCCTAGCTTAGGTTTCAACAGAGTAGAGACGCCATTGATTTATTTATTTTTAGAGAGGAAGAGAGCAATGGAGGCTAGAGAATTGTATATGAGATTTAGGTTTAGGTTAGGGATGTATATATAGGTGTAGGAAGTTATTTAGGACCATTAGATTAACCCTGAATCATGAGAACCATTCAAATGCAAAATCTGCATTTGAGCGAATCGGCCCACGGGATGACAGCCAAACACCCTGGATTAACCCCTAGTCGACCCAGCGAGGCTCGAGTCGACCTCAAAAATGGGCCGGTTCGGTTATTCCCCCTCCCAATTCGCTGTTTTGAACCTTTTTGCATGTTTATTTATTTAATTTTTATATATATCTATATATATTTCTCTCATATGCATATAAACTTCAAGGCTTAATAACTTCTTCATAATTAACCATTTTTTTTATATTCTCAGAAAATACGGGGTGTTACAATTAGCATCTACATGGATGGATCGTGTACCCTGAGTAGTCATGATGGACATAATTGTCTTAGTTGATTAAGCCAACCATACTTAGTCACAATGGTGTATGGAAGTTTGTCTAGAACCCGGGTTTTCCATTAGCCATTTAGATCGTTGAAAGAAAATTCAATAATTGATGGATTAAAGTTCTAGTCGCTAATATTTAGGATATTGGATGCTATGGTTGATTGTGTGCTATCTTCTCTATTTTTTTGGGTAGGCTATCACTGTAGGTTGTTGAAGAGAAGCGAGATTGGGGGTTACTCTTTACTATTCAGTAATGGCTCGTGATAGATGATTTATGTGCAAGTTTGATGGTGGCTAGACAGATTAGATGATTGAACTATCTATACTTATATTATTCTATCTAAATGTTATTTGTTATTTTAACACTCACTAAAACTATTGTCTGACTCAAGGATTTATGTTTCTCTCTTATTACCTTGGGTTGTTCATCAATGTTTTTGATGAGTAGACTTAGATAATAGGTAAAAGGTTTGGTGATGACGTTGATGTTGCACATGGATGAGCTAGAGGCTTACATATTATATGCTACCTGCTTTACTACTTTTTCTTTACTTTCTGTTCTGTGTTGATTATTGTTGAAACTTCATGGGTTATGAATGATGCCTGATGTACGGATTACTCATTTATACAGTTGACTTGTGACTTTGGGATGTCATGAAATTTTGAGTTTCTGTTCTGTGATGCTTCACCATTATATCCTGCTGCATATTTTCTATTAAGTATTATCCATGTGCTGTGAGTTATACAACATGTTTACTATGATTTATTCTTCCCTGATGATCGTCTTACATCGACCTGACACACTTTACTGCACATCTATTCCTTAGTTATGTGTAGGAGGTATGAGCGGTTGTCATAGTTTCCATCAATGGTGTTTCCATGCATATTTTATTTTGATGTTGAGATTTTGTCATTTCATTTGAACTTGCATTTGACGGGTGGAACGAGATTGGGAATCATGGATTGATTACCTCAATTGATTGTAGCTTACCATGTCGAGGGCTTGGTTAGACTATGTATGTGTGTATCATCACGTGTTTGGTCGCTAGAATTTAATACCGTGGATGACTGCAGCATCCATAGCGATTAATTTTAGGCTCCATGGTAGGGAGTGTCATGACATAGCCGGGCTATACTTGGTTGTATACATGGTTCGTCAAAACTTGAATTCATCAAGTTACGGTTGTAGGTTTGCTAAATTTGTCGCTTATTCATTGCTGAACTTAACTTAATCCCCGAGTCCAAAATTTCAACTACTAAGAGTATGCAGTATATTGGTGTTAGTGAGTGGTTGTGATGATGATAGTGGGCTAGGACAAGCTCCTCAGTAGTGAGTCGTCCTTGAGTTAGTGATAGTGGGATGAGACTTAGATCTTCAATAGGCGAGTCACTTGTGATTGGACAATAGCGAGCTGAGACAGATCTCAAGTAGCGAGTCGTCACTTTAGCTTGTACTTGAGAGTATCTGGACACATTCAATGAGGTGACTAGGTTGCCACCATGTTTGAGTCGAGCTTCGTATCGACCAAGATATGGATGTTCTTATGGTTGGGAATCTCATTGTGATTTTATCGATTGCGAGTAGTTGATTGGTGCAAACCAATTACAACATTGTGTAGGCGGTTTTGATCGTGAAGGGTGGTCGGTCTATTCAGTCCAACTAGTAAGTCAGCATATTTTGTGATTGGCTCGTCACAATCTCATTTTCCATTGAGAAAGTGGGGTACTTGGGTTATGTTGTCTCGAGTAGGATATCGCCATGAATCCTATAGAATTTGGACTTTTTTGGGAAGTGAGGACTGACTCGTGAGTGTGTTGATTTCTTGTTTTAAGCTTGAATGAGAAGGCGATTTTACTCACTTGGTTGTGTGGGTGATTTGAGTTCGGCGTATTTTCGAGTGGAGGGTTATTGCGTTTTAGTCAATAACAAAACCATGCAAGAAAGTATATTCGACTCACGATTTAGAGTCATTGGCGATAGAATTCGTTTTGGTGAGTTGATGGCACTATTAACTAGTGAAGAAGTTAGAGTCACTGGTAATGTTACACCTTCAAGATTTCTCTTTCCCGAAAGGTATCTCAACCTTTGCTACTGGCAACGGTTGGAAATCTTGACCTATTATGAGTTTGAGATTTCCTATAGGAATGTATAGGACATGTAGTTGTTCTTATGTGCCGAGTTGGAGATGTACCATCTCAGAAGCGATATTCCTTTAGTAAATGTTACTTGCATCTATTACTGGATATGATTTCATAATTCGAGGTGGGATAGTATAGACCCAACCGTGAGGGTTGTTTCCATTTGGAATAAGTGTTGTTGGTTTCCGGCATCATGAGAAGGGTTGATTATGTGTTTATTTTATAATAAATGCAATGTTAGCTTTCTATATCTGAGTGGGATGGATCACATAGTTTTATATAACTATTCGAGATTTCCAAATGGATGCGGAATAGTTATTGATGGTTTCCATGGGCAGGTTGCCACAGAAATTGGGAATAATATGATAGCGCCCGAGTTATACTCAATTTATTGATGAGAGATGCTAGATTACTATTCTCTATTTTAGAAACGACAACCAAGTTGTTGATTCATATATGGATTAAATTAAATTTATTGTGTCCTATTAGTTAGGTTAGAATCCTGCATGCTAGGATAGGTATGAATGTTATCTTCGATGATTGCTATTTCTTTGCTTATCCATGTTTGACTATGATGATTGCATGTTCACTTATATGTATATGGTTATTAGGCATAATTACGTGTTGTATTAATAGTTAATTTGAAATAAAATACAACATGACTTGACAAGCTTGTGTTAGATAAATTCTTTTTATTAAAATATATATTCCCTTGTTGTTATTTCTACTATTGTGTCTATTCCTTTTGGTTCTAGTTCATGCCCAAGTATAAAGAAGCAAGATTTGATTTGTTTGGATGCTTATTCTCATTTAATTGCATCTAAATTCTAAGCTTTCCTGAAAAAAAAGGTAAGTAGTAGAAGTAGAGTTGGGGGTTTTGCTATTTGGTGCATTTTAGTGATACTAATCCTCGGATATAGATATCCACTTTTGGGCTTTTGTTTTCCTTTGTTGAGATGGTCGTTGCATGGCAATTTTGGTTTTTTTCTAGATCGAGCTGTGTAGAGGAGGTGTTGCTGATATTATTTTTCGTGAATTTTGGCATATTTGGAACGAAATTTAACGAGCGACTAAATTGTACTATCTTCAAACTTGTAAGCTATCACTTTTATTTTCCAAAATCGAGTTGTTGGAAAATGAGTAAAAAACCTTAGAGGTTTGGCTTGTTCCATGGTGATCAAGTCCGGATCTGCTATGCCGACCCGGTTTCGGTTCGACATAATCAACTTGAAGTTGGGCTGATCCGAGGTTAGTCGATCCGGGGAAGGCGACGGTGGTGACCTCAAGGGAAGGAGTTATTTAGGGCGGCATTCCTTAGTTGTAAGGAGATGGATTTCGTGACGAACGCCAGGTGTTTTACTTGGATTCGTATTTAGCCATTTTGGTTAGATACGCGATCCGGGTAGTCGTTATCGGTTACTATAAAGTGATCGATATCGATTACCATTGTTATTGGCCATTTTGGTCGATTTGACATTGAAGATGATGTGATTGCGAGAAGCAAGATATGATGGTTCGTTTGATGATGATTTCAATATGATGACTCTTCGAAAAATGGCTTTAGCTTGAGAAAAGGAAGTGGTGCTTCTATGTAGTGATGCTCATTCAACGACAATGATTCTAGGATGGGGGGCAAGGCTGCGTTGCCCCTAAATAGAATGGTTATAGAGAATGTTAAGTGGCGATTTGCCTTGTGGCATCACTTACTCAAGAGTGTTGGCTTGTGTTGTTTTTTTGTTAAAAGAATTTTGGGGGAGAAATTTCTTAAGGTGGGAATATAATGATCCATATTCTATATATCAGAGGAATGTAAAATATTTATTTTATTTTCATTTGAGATCATATGACTGTATAACTTCGAGAAATGACAGTTAGGGCAATTTCCTGCTTTCACCATTTTTTCAAATTTTAATGTGATTATTTTACCATTGGTGAATCTTGTTTTTCCCATAACTTCAGATTGGTAAGGATTTTAGACCTGAAACCACTTCTAATTGATTCAAATGACGGTTTCCCATTCCGTAGAATGGTCGTATTAAGCAAACGAACTTACCTTTTAGGAAGAATGGTTGAATCAGGTTTTGGTATGGTTTAGGCAGCTTAATTGGGCTAGGTAAGGTCATTATGGGGAGAGCCCAAAGTCTATTTCGGGATTAGGTTCAAGTGGGGGCTGAGTGGGGGTAAGAGAATCATTCATACTCACTTTTGCCACTTCCAAGAAAAATCCCATTAACCTCTAATGGCTTCCTTCCTCTAAAATATCATCTAATCTTTTCTTTAATTGGCCTAAACCTAAGAATAGTCAGATTATATCATCTCAACATCAAATCAAGTTTGGGGCTACTGCATAGCGTTGGGATCTGAACCAAATCATCGTCAATTTCAGATTTAACTATTTGGGGCAATCAAGGAAAGTGGCTAGTATCATTACATACTAATTAGGATTAACTAGTAGATAAACACCTTTGGAAATTATAAAAAATGCTCATAAATCATGATTTAATATATTATTGCACATGTATTAAATTTTCTTAATTGGATTAAGTTCTATTAAACTTGGAAATTAGGGAAGCCAAAATAATAATGCTTTCCTAATCTCGTTGTGATGATTTTCTTTACTTTATTGGCCTAGATATTGCTTGTATATGTTGTTTTAGTTGTTTGGTGTGCCAAGACATTGCCTAGAAATGTTAAGACGGATGCAAACGTTGTCATATGGCAAAATAGGACTTTAAAAACCATTTTGGGAGTGCTACAGATCCGGGTTTGACATTCTGTAGTTAGAGCCGGACCAATATTGCCATATTTGCACGAAACTTTGTGAGGACGACAAGGAATGTCCTAAGGGGCCCAATGGTAAATTTCAAGTCGTTTGGAGTTATGGAAATCCAATTACATAACTTGCATGTTCTTTTCGATATTATTGGACTAGTCAGAGCCGGACCATTGTTGCCTGATTTTCACAAAATTTTGTGGGGATGACAAGGAAGGTTTACAAAAGTTTCTAGTCCAAGTTTCAAGTTGTTTGGAATTCTGGAGATAAATTTATAGTGCCTTCAAGTATGATTTAACTTATCCCATCTGAAGCTTATCGTATCCAGAGATTATACTATCCAAACTTATCCTATCCGGAGCTTATCCTTTCTGGAGCTTATCATATTCAGACATATACTATCTGAACTTATCCTATTCGGAACTAACCCTATCTTTGGAAAGTGAGATGCAAGCTTCTCGGCTATATTCCTATTCTATTTGGACATTCTTGAACATTATTATAATATCACTAGATTTGATATAAAAAGTGATTTGGTTATCGTAAGTGAAAAGCACGTGCCACGTTTTTGTGTGGTTGTGTCTTACGAGAGTTCCATTCTTTTAAAGGATTTTCTAAAGTAAAGCAAGTTGTTTGTAATGTAAGTTTTATCACTGAATGTATTCCAGACTAATCTAGGTGATTTTGCTTTTCTCAAAATTTGCTCGGGTCAAACTAAGTATATTTTCCTGATTGGATTAGATTTTTCTTAGAGTTTATGAAAGTATCCAGAATCAAGAGGAATTCCTGTACCCTCTAACTTCTTTCCCCTTACTATCCGCTTTCCAGTGAATTTTGAATTGGACAAATGTGTAAATTGTTAGCATAAACTGTATGGAAAAGTTGGGTCATTACACTTGGTATCAGAGCTGGAGGTTGAACTGATGGCAAAGTAATAACCTAGGCTCTATGGCGTAACTCAATAGAGATGGGGTTAGTAATTCCCTAGATTGACTTTGTATATATGAGAAAGCATACTTGTTAGTGTTATAAAAATTGTTTTACATTGTCTTGATTGATTTATTGAGTGGTTTATGAATTCTGGTCAATACAGGATGTATAACTGTATCGATAGGTGTTACTAAACACTTGAACACAGCAATTCGATACAGTATTGTTTTTAAGTGGGTAAATAAAATAATTTTACCCATAATTATATTTTGATATGAAAGAATAATTTTCTGAAATTATTGATGTGATTGGTTGTTATTATTATAATCAATTGAGATTATAGTATTGAGATAGTCATATATAACCAAATAGAATTTGTATAAGGATGGAATTTACAAATCAGCTAAATTTAAATTAGATTCAGATCAGAATTTGGTGTTTAAGTCCTAAAAAGTTGGAAAAATATTTTCTGAAGTATTATGAAGAATATAGCATTATTTTGAAGAAACTTTTGAATAAAAAATCATTTTAAATGGATTCTGAAAGTGATAAATTACAAAACTCACGTCACTCACTGGAAAATAGTTACGATGATGACGTCCACGTTACCAGTATTCATTTTTGAGTTTCTGAGTGATGGATTGCTGCCACAGTGGATATCGAATGGAATTTTTTTTGAGAAAAACAAAATTTAAAAATTCAAATGTTTCAAATTTGCAAATGGTAAAAAGTATATGTATATATTTATAGAATTTAAAATAAATATCTAGAATTTAAGTTCTAAAATTAAAATTTTACTTGTGCAAGATAAATGGATTGAAAAGATAAAAGTACATCAAATGGATTAAAATTTAATTTAAGTTAAGTTGAATTGGATTGGATTAGTAACAATATTGAGTGGAATCGAATAAAGAAAAAAATTGAGTTGTAAATGATTTTATAACTTAGTTATGAATTTTTAATGGAGTATTCGACGATTTTAGGTAGTCAAAAATTTCAGGTTACACTTGAAACCTATCTTAATTCATATAAAACTATAAGAGAATGGGATTGAAATTTATTAATTAAACGAAGTTGAACATGTTAATTAAATTTAATTAAAAACAAGCTTGCCGAGTCAAGATCTGAGTGGATTTTAATTAAAAACTAACTGAAAACCTATCTTAATTCAAGTTAATTAAATTTAATTAAACGAAGTTCAACCATATTTTAAATGGTATAATAAATGTAATTTGTCTGATATCATAATTAATATCAGTTTTTGAGTTACAAAATTTTATCTATCATAGGATAAGAACGTTGTCGAGTCAAGATCTGAATGGAAATTAAACCCCAACTTGAACGACATCATTATTATCCAAGGGATAGTATTAGTTCAAAATGGTAAAGATGTTGGGAATAATTTATTATTGCCATAAGAAAATTTTGCAACTTTATTGCAAGGTTTAGAAATTTAATAAAACTTTTGTGTTTTAAAGTGAACAGTGTACCATTTGACATTATTTGTCCCAAGTATGAAGTTTGGCTATATTTGTATCATTCGGTTAAGTATACAAGACTATTTTCTAAGTAATGAAAATAGTATGGTTTTGTGAATACACTTATTCTAAGAAACATGTGTATTGCTATGAATTCCGAAGATATGAAACAAGAGGTTATATTGGCCTGAAAACGGAAATGGATGTTGGTTGAATTATTATTTCCATAAGTAAAGTTGTAAACTTTAATTTGAAAAGTTTTAAAGTTAAAACTATTGGGTTTATATATTAAACAATGTGCCACATGACATTTGTTTTGGCCTATATAAGATTTTATGATTAGATTTATGCCATTTGGCTAAGTATATGCGATATTTTCGAAGTAAAAGAAATAAAGAGGGGGGGGGGGTGGTTGGTGAACACGTTTATTATAAAGATATTGGCATTGGTTAACATTTTAAAAATAACAAAAACAAGAGGGATTTGTGAATATTCCTATTCAGTTGAGATAAGTAATGGAATTGATTTTTAGGAATGAAAGAAATGGTTTCAATTAAAAGGGCCTGAGCTGATGATGTACTTGATTATACTGTTTTGAGTTGATAGTTAAAGAACCAACTATCAGTGGATTCCCTTTTTATTATTAATGTGTTATTTCGAGGAGATCTGATAGTAACTGAACCCAAAACCACTTCGGACCGGCCTAACATTCAAAAACTAAATTTGAACAGGATATGAAGGCGTAGACCTTGGGAATGGACAAGGGTGCTCGCTGATGCCTCTGATTAACTACCAGGATTAAACTTGTAGCAGTAATCCCTACATTCTGGGTTCTTCATGATGCAATGACTCCTTATTACTACTCCTAGGTTTTATCTAGACTGGATGTAATTAAAGAGTTCCCTCGGATTGTATTATTTTTGAACATCTTGTGTGGACGAATGTCTAACTGAGCATTTTCTAAAATCATGTATATCTGTTTTTAGAAATATACGGAGTATGGTGGAGGAGAAGACAACAACTTTTAGCTTAACACCCAGAGTATCTTTGTGCAAACTAATTAGTGATTTGACTGATATGACAATGTGGTATTCAAAGTTGTATGTGATGTCTGCGAAAAGGTAATAGTGACCTCAAGTTTCATCAACTGGGAAATGACTAAAATCAAGGGCTATGTGGGTCATACCCATTAGGGTATACCATCAACTTGATTTAGAGAAATCGGTTGTATCTTTGTGTATGCTTCAGAATGATATGGTTGTTAATCCCAACTATAGTGATGATATTTTCGATATACTCTAGGTGAACGTGTGGTCAGTACTGTCTGGTCAGATTGCAAGATGTTCTTGTTGAATCCCAATGTTTATCTCTAGAGGATACTTAACGTAATGCAGCCCTTTACTTATTTATGTATGGAAATCCAAACTCCAATACATGCCTCACTGTTTTGGATGTAAACTAACTATGTCGAAATGTGAGATGCAATATTTTTGGCTATATACCTATTCTATTTAAGGATTATTAGACATTATTATAATATCACTAGACTTGTATATAAAGTGATTTGGTTATCGGAATGGAAAAACATGTGCCATGTTTATGTTTGGTTGCGTCTTACGAGAGTCCCATTCTTTTAAAGGATTTTCTAAAGTTAATCAAGTTGTTTGTAATATGAATTTTTTATCATTAAAAGTATTTTAGACTGTTTTGGGGGATTTTTCTTTTCTCAAAATGTGCTCAGGTCAGACCGAGTATATTTTCCAAGTTGTATTAGATTTTCTTTATAGCTTTTGGAGAGGATTCGAAATCGAAACGTACTCCTGTATATTCTAGTATTAATTTAATTCCGCTTTGCGTGTCGTATTATCGTCCTTATATAGGCTGATGTAGTTGTGTACTCTGATTGTGTAATTATATATATAGTTTTCTCTTTGTGTGAAGAGTATTGATATATTATATTATATTCATTCCACTGTGAGATTCTCTTCTACTCTGATTCTGCAGTGTTGATGTTCTTTTTCTTCTTCTTTTTTGTTCTAACATTTCTTTCTTCCTTTTTCTCACTTTCTAACTTCTTTACCCTAACTATCTGCTTTCCTGCGCATTTTGAGCTGGACAAGTGTGATTAAATGTCAACTTAGACTATACAGAAATTTTAGGTGATTATAATTCAAGTCAGTGTATGAAGAGAATTTGGATCCTCTTTATATGTTTTTGATTCGGCCACCATCATCGTTTGCTTTCCTTTTCCGTTTTTAGTTATACAATTGGCTGGTCTTCCATCCTTAACAACATTGACTTTAAAGGTTTCTCGATATGCCTCGTATCTTCTTGCATCGGAAACATGTCGATTTTAACCTTGGTGAGGGTGTGAGAAAAGTTGTTTCCTAAGAAAGATAAGATATCTTTCCCTATAATGTACAAAGTATGGAAGTTTAGCATTGTAGCATCTAGGTGGTCTACTATATCATAAGTTATTTTCTCAATAGCAATATGTTTCATTCTATTTGAACTTAGGAAACTTTTTTCTCCAAATAGCATGATCTCGGTACTTTAGTTTGATATGGTATAATTTTGCTAAATGATATTTTCTGATGAGGTTCGGATTTTTTTTACAACTCGAGACTTTTTAGAGCAATCTCCTCGATAATATGGGCCTTTTTTAGCTGAAAATCAAACCATTTCTCCATTTACTTATTGGGAATGCTCAACTCTGCTACCCTTTCATCAACTGTCTTCTTAGTCATTAAAGCCACCACTTTATCTTTTTTTGTGTTTCTTAATTTCATCATTGCGTTCTTTAATAGCCTCTAAGTACTCCTCTCTTGTGTGGTCGTGACTTATAATTTTTGTATAGATGTTCTTACTAACCGTTGACAACTCATGAGCCAAGCACTATTAGATGATTACTTTCTCCACATCTTCCTTTCAGGCCTAAACGTTTTGTAGAGCAACCTCTTTTCCATTAATGCCATATTCTAGTTGAATCTGACTCCCTTGAATAACAATCTAGATGATCCATTTGCAAATTCAAATGGTCAAATGGCATGTTCACTACACCATTGATAGTGTAACATCCCAAGATTTGCAATAATTTAAATTATTAATTTTAGTGTGTTTTTGAACAAAATTATTTTTATATTAAAATTTTAAATTTGTTTATGTTGATTTTAATGATATTTGAAACTTATATATTGATATATGTTTGTAACAACCCGGAATTTTGGAACCAATTTAAAATTTTTGTTTTAGAAATTTTAATGGATTTTAAATATTAAATAATAACGACGAAAAATTTATTTAAATCGAAGTTAGAACGAATTTTTTTAATTTAATTATAAAAGGAGTTAGAAAAGGCGCGGTAGTTTGAAAATTTGAAATTTAAACTTTGACTAACTGTACAGGATGTAAAATAAATCGTATTTTGGTGAAACCAAAAATATTTAAATCTATTTAAAAATATCTTTCCAACGAATCTGAAAAATTGAAATTTCATAGCAGGAATCAAATGTTATGCCCAGTTTAAAATTTAGAAAAGTCGCTGTAGAATTTATATTTATTTTAATATAATATATAGCCCTTAAAAATAGCCATTTTACAAACGACCTCCGTTTTCGACGAAACCACTTTTGTTGGAACCGGAATGTCAAATTATTGCTAGATTCCAATTTTCATAATTTTCCGACTTAATATGTGAGCGTGGAAAAAGAAAACTTGTTTTGTCAGTTTAAGTCAGATCGGATCGACTAGAAAATGGCCATTTTTCAAACTATCTCGGAATTCGACAAAATTAGTTTTGTTTGGACCGTATCGTCAAATCATAACTAGAAATAACTTTTCTGAAATTTTTAGAGTCTGTATGTGGGCCCGGTAAATTTAAATGTATGATGGAATTAAATAAATAAATGATGTAAATATTAAATTAAAGAAAACAAGCCGGAATGATCAAACGGGCTGACGGGACCTAGCCCATTGCGTACGGAACGTGGGTATTTGCCTAAGAACAACTTTCGTTGGGCTGAAATTGCATCTGAAAACAATTAACGGGCTTTTTCAGATTTAAAGGATTTAAAATAATTATTATTTATATATATTAGCATTACCAAACCCTAAATCTAACTTTCTGAATAGCCGCCGCCCATATGATATAAATGGCTACTATCGTTCGATTTTAATTCTTCAATTACTCCCAATATACACCAAATTAAATCATGGTCTTAAAGAGAAAATCGATCTACATCTCGAGATCTACAAATTGAGCGGTGATGATCGAAAAAGGAGCTGTCAATTTCTCGAATTCGGCGTGCAAAGGCGCTCCGTTCATAGGTGGTTTGTAGGCCCATGACCTGGGCGGCTGTGGCACTGGCGGAGGCGCACCTCGTGGTGCCCTTGGATCGGGCTCCGACTTCTTCTGGAAGGGCGCGCAGAGGAAGTTCAGATCGGGGTGATGGGTTCTCAGTTGCGTGAAGTATACAGCAAGATGATTACAGAATATGGTTAAGTTAATTTAATTATTTATTTAACTAATTATATAAGTAATTGATGTATTAATGGTCACAACTTCCTCAAATCAAAGCAGAATCGCACGATTTAAAATGCGTTGGAATCGTAGAAACGAGATCTACAGCATGGAGCAGACCAGATCTGAAACAAAGCGCGTTGAAATTTTAGACAAAAAGCAAAGTGAGATTTCTATTTTAAAATAAAATTTATTATTTGTTTCGCTGTGAAATTTATATTCATTCTATATGAAACTCATGCGGATGTTGTATATATTTATTACAATGTTGTTTGTGTTGTGATTGCGATGAACCACTGAATTGAATTGTGTGTTTTCATGTTGGTCAGAATTTTATGTATACAATAAAGACCATTTTTTTATTGTATATGTAAAATATATAATATTCATGTTTGTTATAAAATAGACGAAAACAAAAATATCATGTTTGAAATAAATTAGATGAAGCAGGTTTTACACATTTGTTGAAATAAAATTAGCATTTTTATTTGCTAAGTTAGACTAGAAGCTGTAACAAATAAATTATTCTTTTATTTGTTATTAGAATGTAAACATATAAAATATTCTTTTATATGTTATTAGAATACATAGAAAAATGTAAACAAATAAAATATTCTTTTATTTATCACTAGAATACATAGAAAATGTACGTAAATTAAATTTGTCATCTAGTTATGAATTGTTATGTCAAAAATTAGAATAACAATAAAATATTCATTTTATTGTTTACATTAAAACATGATTTTGTTAAAATTAGAATGACAATAAATATTCAATTTTATTGTTTACATTAAACATGGTTGTGTCAAAAGTTAACATTTACAATAGAAATAATCATTTCTATTGTTTTGTCAAAGGTTAGATTAACACTAAAAAAAAAAATCTCATTTCTATTGTTTACATAGAACATGGTTTTGTCAAAATTAGATTTACAATAAAAATATTCATTTTTATTGTTTATATGAAACAAGGTTTTTGTCAAAAATTTGTTTGTCATTAAAATAAAAAGATTATAATAAAAAGATTGCTTTTTTCACTTAGTTTTCAAATAAAGGATTATAATAAAAAGATTATGATAAAAAGATTTCATCTTTGTTGTCACTTTGTTAAATATAATAAAAAGAGTAAAATAGAAAGATTTATTTTTATTGTCAATTCTGTTGCAATGAAAATATAAGTATTAAAGATCATCTTTTTATTTTCACTTTGTTTAAATAAAAAGAATTAATATGAAAGATTACATTTTTTACTGCTTATAGTTTTAGTAAAAAGATTGAACTTAACAAAAATTACATTTTTGTTAAATAAGGTAAGAGTTAAACAAAACATGTAAATTGAAATAAAAATAACATTTTTGTCAAAACATGTAAATTGAAATAAAAATAACATTTTTGTCAAAACATGTTAATTGAAGTAAAGATTAACATTTGTGTTAAAACATGTTAGTGAAATAAAATTATCATTTGTGTCAAAAGGATTAGTTGTAACGAAAATATCCATTTTTGTCAAAAACATTAGTTGAAACTAAATTTGTCACTTTTGTCAAATTATAATAGTTAAAACCAATTCGTCACTTTTGTCAAATTATAATAGTTAAAACCAAATCGTCACTTTTGTCAAATTATAAGAGTTAAAACCAATTTGTCACTTTTGTCAAATTATGATAGTTAAAACCAATTTGTCACTTTTATCTAATTAAAATAGTTAAAACAAATTCATCACTTTTGTCAAATTATAATAGTTAAAAACAAATTTGTCGCTTTTGTCAAATTATCAAAGTTGAAACAAATTTGACGCTTGTCAAAATATGATGGTTAGAACAAAATTACATTTTTGTAAATTTGAATTAAGTTAGAACAAAATTTACATTTTTGTCAAATAGATTTGTGTTAAAACAATAATATCATTTTTATGAAATAGAAAAATGTAAATAAAACAAACATGTCACTTTTATTTGTTTTGTTGAATTAGAATTGTCGACAAAACAAATATATCACTTTTATTTGTTTTGTTGAATTAGAATTGTCGACAAAACAAACCTATCACTTTTATTTGTTTTGTTGAATTAGAATTGTCGACAAAACAAAGTTATCATCTTTTGTTGTTTTGTTGAAATAGATTTGTCGACAAAACAATGTCATCATCTTTATTGTTTTGTTGAAATAGATTAGTTAAATCAAAATATACATTTTGTCAAAATATTCAATTTTGTCAAAATAGATTAATTGAATCAAACCATATATTTTGTCAAAATATACACTTTTTTCAAGATAGATTAGTTGAATCAAAATACACATTTTTTTCAAAATGAAATTTTTTAGGCCAAATAGATTAGTTGAACCAAAATAGTTATTTTTGTCAAAATATAATAGTTGAAATAAAAATTACATTTTGTTAAATATAATGGTTGAAAATAAAAATTACATTTTGTTAAATAGATTTGAAATGAAATAAAAATCATATTTTTGTTAAAAAAAAAGTTAAACACAAATAGCATTTTTGTTAAATAGGTTTGTGTTACAACAAAAATATTCATTTTGATAAAATAGAATTGTCAACAAAGTGAATGAATCACCTTTAAATCATTTTGTTGAAATAGAATTGTCAACAAAACGAATGTATCACCTTCGATGCATTTTGTTGAAATATAATTTATATGCAAATATAAGAATCATTTTTATTTGCATAATATATATTGGAATTTATATGCAAACATAAGAATCATTTTTATTTGCAAAACATACATTAGAATTGTATGTAAATTAAAGTGACATTTTATTGTTAAATTATACAATAGAATTTGTATGCAAATCCAAGTGGCAGCTGTATCGTCAAATTTCACATTAGAACTTGTGTACGGAATAAAGAGGCATTTCATATGCTATGATTTGCAACTATACATACAAATAAAACATTACTTTTTATTTGTTAAAAAGTTTAAAATAGAAATTTGCATCCAAGTAAAAGAAAATAGCAATTATCTTTTTATTTGTCATCAGCAATAAGGTCACGTGAATAAATTACATTTATTAGGCATTAGAAAAGATGTATAGAGAAATTATACGAGTAAAATATATTTTATTCGGCACTAAGAATAATATAACACATTTTGTTCATTATCATCAATTTGTTAGCAGAATTAAAATTGGTTAAATTCATTAACCAATTATTTATTTATATGAACTGTGTCTTAAACGACATTTGTTCTTTAATCCAATTAACAGTGGAAATATATATTGGAATTTATAGATCTTTTTATTAAGATTTAAAAAGAAAATTTCCAAACTCAAGTTTTCCAATTTAATATATTAAATTGGAATTGAATGGAAATTCGATTGATAATAATCGAGATAGGCTTCTGTAAAAGAAGAATGTTATTATATATGGAATTTAAAAGGCTTTGCTATTATTCCATTTATATTATCGGTCTGATACAGAAATTTATATCGATTATATATTGATTTGATTTCTGTGAAAATTCCATATTTAATGGAAGATGATTTTGGGTCTATCGTGAACAATGTTTTTAAATGATATTGATTCTTTAACCCAGTTAAAGACGAGATTAATTTCTTAAAACTGAATAATCATAAAGTAATGATTTTTGATATTAAAACCAAATTGGAGTTTTAATAAATCTTTAATAAAAGAAGATTAAAGAATAAATTTAAAAGAATTTATCTTTGATAAAATTAATGGGAACTTTTCCTTAATAATATGAATATTCTATAAAATAATATTCTGAAATGGAATGAGGCGTATGATGTGTCTTTCTAGCACTTGATTTTTAATTATAAAATACGCAAGTTATTCGGAAAGACCGGGTTTAACCCATTCTGAATAATTATTACGACGATTAAAGTCAAAGACAATGAAGACGGTGGATGAAGACCGGCGATCTTCACATCGAATGGACGACTACTGATGCCTGACATTGGGTAGCTCCTAGTAAAGGGTCAAAGTGGTAGTTTGTCCGGACGTACTTGTTGATTGTTCGGATATGCGATCACCTCTCTTCCGTATTGGACATACAGGACGAGGAACAAGGTGTCTCCGGTTTCGTTCAGACCCAGAACGGACTTGTAAATGGATGTGTGTCTGACATTTAATTTCATTCCATGTAAATTAAATTGATTTCTATTTAATATATATCTGTGGTGATGGAGAATTTATTATCTTGCTTAACACCCTTCTCTGAGACGCATGAGCTTAGAGGTATAGTTATCGATCGCATGGCATGAATTGTCAATGTGGCATGACAAGATGCAAATGATCGAGGCTTTTGTTGAAAAGTAGAGCCTTGTGGATGATGATCAAAGCATAGCCTATTTCGGCATAGCTTTGTGTATAGCGTGATTTTGCGAGCCTCACACCCCGGTATGAGTCAGAAATGGAGCAAGGGAACGCAAGGAGTGCACACGTTTCTTTCTAGCTAGAAATGGTGTCAGAGACTTACCAGCCCTGACATTTTTACTTATGTGGATGATGGAATTTTCGAGGCCTCAGATTTATTGGTTGCCAATGGCCAAATTATAGGTTCAATAGGACGGGGAAGCGTGTGTTCAGGAATTGCCAATCCACTAAAGTATTTGTGGACCGGCCTTGCAGTATCCAAGGGTTCGCCAGCGTCCGAATCCTGAGACATTGCTAGAGTGTCTCGAATCGGTAAGGACATCGTTCCTAGCCTTGACTCTTGATGGAAACCCAATTTCCAATACGACATCATGCGGTTTTGATTGTATAACTAGTATGGCGACATAGTAGGATGGGGTACTATGCCATCTATGATTGATACATTATGACTGAAATGTTTTTTTGAAACATATATACACTAACAATAATATCAAATCCGTTTTTATCGTATCAAGAATTTTTGAACCATTTTAAGGTAAAACTCTATCCTTCGGTTTGCATTGCATTGTGTGATGGGACTTGAGTCTTATAATGGTTTCATTTTTCTAAAAAGCATTGCGTTGTTTAAACGATTTTCTTTATTTCATGCACTGGTAATCCAATGGAGTAAACCCATTTCGCGTTAGCAGCGTGGTCCTGTGATTAGACTTATTATTAGATAAGTTAGGAAAGATTTCTCATACCAGTCCCACGACTGACCCGTAGTCTGTTTCACTTTGCCAACTCGGGTTCCCTCTTTTCCACATGGACAGTCGAGTAACTTATTTTGCAGATATATTGAGCAGGATTTTGGATCGATGCTTAGAGCTGTGTCCAGAGCATTGGTAGTCTTACGTTGTGTTAGTTTATATTTCCGCTGTGCAGTGTATTATATTTGTTGTAAATTATCTTCCGCTGTGTTTTATCGATGTACTCTAATATATTCTGTACTCTAATGTAACATTATTATAATGTAATAAAAGTCTTCTTTTATTGTTCAGATGTGTTGTATTCCCGGAGTTAGCGTAATCGGGTTTTGGACGGTCTTGGTCGGTTTTACGATCGATTAGGTCCGGGCAAAATTCGAGTCGTTACAATTTTGATTTATGTAATTTATAATTGAAATACAAAAATTGAAGTATTTTGTTAATCAATATGGAATTCATATAAAAAGAAATTTTATTCATTAAATTTATTTGGATTCTATTTTTGATTTGATTAGTTATTAAAATATTGGAATTTGACATTATTGTAAATAATATCAGAATTTGATAAAATTAATTTTATTTGATCCAGAATTGTAAATTATTGTAATATATAAAAATTTCATAGCCGTCAGAATTATAGTTTGATAGTAAGAAATTTAAACGTGTATAAATTTATATGTGCAATTCAATTAAATAATCGATTTCTAGTAGAAACTGCTATAGACTTTGGAATTGGGCTATGAAACATGTTCCATTGCGTTCAGAAGGCGTCAAAACCTATTGTTAGGCATTATGCTTGTCTAATTTGGACTCAGTCCAAATTTTGGCTTAGAAATCGATAAATATATTATTATTTTATTTTCAGAAAACCCTAATTTCTGGCCGCCATCTTTATTTTCTATGGCTTCGAATGCTCCAAACTTCAATCCACAATTACTTTCGATCCATTCAATGAAATTTGAAAATTCCTGAGCGAAAATCGTAGTAATCGAAGAGATCTTCAGATCTATATGGATGATGGTATTGTTTGTTTCAAGAAATCGCCAGAAATTGCTCTGAAAGGACGCGCGGTTACTTGTGTTTCATGGCCAACGGGGACCACCGAGTGAGGCCCGCTTCTGGGTGGAGGCGTCTCTAGAGGCGGCGTACGTGATTGGGTTTTCTGATCCTTGTCTAGGAATTGGATGTGACGGCAGTTGGTGGTTCAAAGAGGTGTGCGAATGGGTTCTTTTGGATTCCTGAAGCGGTGAGAAGGATACGTGATAAAGAAAGAATGGAGGTCAACGCATGGGCTGATGTGGCATCTGATTTGTGGGGGGGGGGGGGGATTTATTTTAATTATTTTATTATAATTTGCAATTTAAATGTTTAAATGAATATAACTTCTTCATACGGATTCAGAATGACGCATGGTTGGATCCGTTAGAATCGTATCGATGAGTTCTTTGCGATGTCGTTGGTTTGGATTGATTCTAAGATTGAAAAATTATGTGCTAATAATTGGATTTCAATCTTGTTTGAAATAAAGGTGAGTGATTAACCCACTCACATCTAACTAAAATATCTGACTGTTAGTTAAATTAAATTCGTGACATGATATGATTGTATTGTTTGCTGTTTGATTGTTTAAAATTGCGTATTTATGTTAAATCTGCATAGACTGTATGATTTAATTTAACTGTTATATAAATTGTACTGTCATAGATTAATTTCTAGTTTTATAAAAAAAGAACCTCGTACCTGATGACTAATAACTAATATTATTGAACTGTTTAGATGTGTTGATTTTGATGTATGCCTTGAATTTATATATTTAATATGTTAATATATAATCCATCTTGTTATCGACATTGTTTATGTATGTTATTGATTTTTGTTGATTAATCCCAACCATTACCCTCGATGTTAGGGGCATCAAATAAACCCGAGATTTATCAGTAAAATGAATTAAGAACGTAGGTTGAAATGATAAATACCTATGACACTGAATTGGATTGAAATGATATATCCTTTCCCAAAATACAAAAATTAAATTTTAAGTATTATTTGGCCATAGGATAGAAAATTATATACGAACACCGGTAGGTTAAATAAAAAATGTTTAATTTTTTTGAATTTTTGAATATTGGAAAAAATAATGATTTTTTTCTTGAATTTTTGAATATTATTTTAAAGGACAAAATAAGTGATATTATTAATCGATTTTCTTTAAATTTGGACTTTGTGCTTTGAAACTAATTTTTTTAATTTTAATAGAATTCGTAAATGTGGATAACTGAAGTTAAATTGAATTGAATATAAAATATAAATTTATCAAATTTGAACTGTTTATCCATCTTTGATATTTACTTTAAATTAGCTTGATTTATTGTAATAATTGAACTATGAACTCAAGATATTATAAACGAATAATTCAAAGTGAGAATTATAATTGAAATTCAATTATTTGAATCAAATTATTAAATCGAATTTTTGGATCGAACTGAAATAAATATGTGAAGTTGAATCGATTTGAATTAAGATATCGATATTTAGTCGAATTGCTTTGAAACGAAAATATGATTTCCTGTTTGGTTAAATTTTTGAAGATATGATTCTAATTCCAACTATAGTATCTTAAAACCATTTTATAAACTATATTATTTTTATAATAATAATTTTTTATAAACTGTTTACCTTATAACTATTTTATTTTACTATTTATTTTAAACTAACTATTTTAATATTTAACTATTTATTTTATAAACTATTTTATTATTTTATTACATATTTTACTAAATCTGAAATCCTATTTTCAACACAAATTATTTATTTTCAAACTATTTATATCAAATATAAAAAAAATTACTAGTTTAAATTATTTTAAAATTCGAATTGTTTCAAGATTTTAAATTTGTTAAAATGTATATTTTATGATGAATAATATTCTATCTTGAATATTGAAATGATTTTAAGAAAATCTGATATTTTGATATGAAGTACGAAACCCTTTGAAATATAAAAGAACTGACCAGTATGAAAAATGTAAACGATTGGTTGTTAAAGAGATTGGGATCGGATATTGTCATACTCTCTTTCAATACCGAAAACCACTTTAACAACTGTGTACGCGATGGAGTTCCATAATGAAGTAGGATGGATTTGGAGGCGATTACTGGATTTGAAGAAAGAGAACGATGATAGATAGCCTTGACCTTCAGGTCATAATTAAAATGAAAAAAATAGGAGCCATACCCAGGTTAATGTGAGCTAGCTCCTCTGAGCAGACATGCTTCTTCGATACCATATATATTACTTTGTGATTGATTGGCGCCTTTGATTTTGGGAGTATTGTCTGGGGTGGGCGGTAGTCGCGGCTATGCGTTACCACCGGCCTGGGTCCGCAATCCGGTAGAATCACTACTGATGGGTATGGCCTCGATGCCTTGTTATATTTATCCTAATCGAGTCCGCTACGATTCGATTTAACGTTGTCGTATAGCGGTGCATCCCTATCCACCAACCGTTACTGGTGATTTATATGCAATGTTTACGATAACGTATAAATGGTGTAAGGGTAAAAATGTAATCCCGCTTACGCTATTTTAATATTTTATATTTAACCATAGACATTATTATAATAGTGTATTTTATTATATAGTATCCAGTTTAACAGATCCTTAGGAGATGGAAATCCCCGTAACATCTCATAAGTTATTGCACTCATATTATCGCATGAATTTGATTTAACTAATATGAGAATATTTTATTTCTGATCTGAGTATTTTTGTCTTTTCATTTGTGCTCGGTGTCAGCCTGAGTTTTTAGTCATTGAAGATATCATTATGGAGATGAAGATGGAGCTTAACAGACGTATTTATTACTATTTATTCCACTGTAAATATTGGTATGTTTATTATAGTAAACTCTGATAATTGTTGTTAAATAAAATCAAATTATGTTTTAACATATTTATGAATTATTATTTTATTATTATATTTTGTCCTTCCGCTGTGAGATTCTGTGTTTGTTTTTCTTCTTCTCTTCTTTTTCTTATATAAATCCCAATAACAATCTGTATTTTTGATTGGTTTAAGTTGACATTGAGGATCATTGTCAATTTGAATGGTCAAAATCTTGGATGTTAGATTTTGTATTAGAGCTTTGGTTTAGTGAAAACCTTGGCTCTATTTGGGATTAACTCATAAGAGTTAGGGTAGCAATACTCTAGTATGAGTTTGAGCATCTATGAGAGAACGTACTTATAATTTTGGTATGAATGATTTTGTATTGTGTTAGTTTGTTCCGTTGAGTATTTAGAAATGTTGGTCGGTAATTGGGACGCCAAGGCATCCATAGGGATTTCTAAATACTCTAATAGGACTCATTGACATAATATTGTTTTAAATTATACTTTATTTATATATAGAATTATTTGAGAATATATGAATTTTGATTTTGTTGATGATAATATTAAATTTTTCATTATTTATCATTCGATTAATTAATAATTAAAACCATTGATTATTGAACGGTCTAAGAAAATCAAATATTGAAAATTTATTGATAATGAAATAAGAAGTAAAATATGAAATTGAGAATTTGAATTCGGGTGGTTTTGTTATATTGATTTGCAAATGGTTTGAAATAATATATTTATATTTTAAATCTTGTTTCACATAGAATTTTTTTAAATGAATTTTAGAAATAAGTGTATACCCTCTTGTCTTTGGAAATGATTTCGGTGATGAGTGCACGCATCGTCGATGTTTATTATCAAGAGTCAAAGGAGGGATACATTTAATATTTTGTACTTTGTTTTATGAAATTGAACTTTATTTAAATCCTCTTGTAGTATGGTTTTATGTAAATGATATATTATATGAAACTTTTCAAAAAAAATATTTGAAAAGAAACCCGAAATTTAATTCTTGAAATCTTGAATAATTAATGAAATGAAATAAACTTAAATTTTCGAAACTTCTGAATATTATGAATATAAGAGAGTTATAATTAAAATAAAATTCTTAAGAATTGGATAATAAATTGAAACGAATGGTACCCATTGAAACTTGTGTAATAATAAATTCTTTTCTATAACATGAATAACTTACCAATTAATTAAGAAGTTAAATGTTAGAAGAATAAACAATTAAATAATTCAAGTATTAGGATGGATAATGAACATGAAAATTGATTGGTTATATATATAAATAAAATTTAAGTTATGTAATAAACGATACATACTTAGTTATTTTATGCTATGTAACATGAATTAACCGAATCAATGAAAAATTGATTAAGCGAATTATTTGGTAATAAAACCAAATATATTGATATTAATGTTTGGTTTTGCGAAAATATAAGTGAATAGGCTTATAAATTTTAAACTTAATGATGGTTGAACAAATTAATTAAATTTAATTAAAAACGAGCTCATCGTGTAGCGGCAATTCGTAATTTTCCGAATTGAAGTTTAAATTAGTGTATAGAATCCAAAATAAGTCAGAATTCTTTGAAACAAGAATCTTATGGTTCTATTGGATTATAGTTTTCTAATGAAAAAGAAAATTTTAAATTTCAATTTGTAAACTTCAAGATATGTGTAAACCAAAATTTCAGAAAAACAGCGCCTGGCAAATTCGTGATTTAAAACTAAATAAAAAAGGATGATAATAAAGTTTAGGCAAATTCTAAATTTGGTCGATAGATGTATTGCTGGAAATTGAAATTAAATGCGAAACATAATTCAATGTAAGTCAACTAAGTATGAATTGGAAAATCTTGTCATTTAACTAAAATGGCAATAACTCATGACTTGGGTAATTAATAATTGAAATTATGACTTAGAAAATTTTGTGAAAATGTGAGTTTTGTATAAGTTAATTGTTTCTAAGTTTAGTAGGAATTTTATATTATTTCAATTTTTTCTTGCCACTTCATTCTACGTTCCTTTCCAAGGACGAAAAGTTTTTAGTGGAGGAGAATGTAACATCCCAAGATTTGCAATAATTTAAATTATTAATTTTAGTGTGTTTTTGAAAAAAATTATTTTTATATTAAAATTTTAATTTGCTTATGTTGATTTTAATGATATTTGAAACTTATATATTGAAATATTTTTATTTATGTAATTTATAATTGAAATAAAATATTGAAGTATTTTGTGAATCAATATGGAATTCAATAAAAAGAAATTTTATTCATGAAATTTATTTGGATTCTATTTTTGATTTAATTAGTTATTAAATATTGGAATTTGACATTATTGTAAATAATATCAAAATTTGACAAAATAAAATTTATTTGATCCAGAATTGTAAATTATTGTAATATATAAAAATTTCATAGCCGTCAGAATTATAGTTTGATCGTATGAAATTTAAACGCTTATAAATTTATATGTACAATTCAATTAAATAATTGATTCTCAGTAGAAACTGCTATAGACTTTGGATTTGGCCTGCGAAACATGTTCCATTGGGTTCAGAAGGCATCAAAACCTATTGTTAGGCAAAAAGTGGGTCTGATTTTGACTCAGTCCAAATTTTGGCTTAAATACACGCTAATCAATAAATAAATTATTATTTTATTTTCAAAAAATGCTAATTTCTGGCTAACGTCTTTTATTTTCTATGGCCTCGAATGCTCCAAACTTCAATCCACAATTACTTTCGATCCGTTCAATGAAATTTGAAAATTCCTGAGCGGAAATCGTAGTACACGGAGAGATCTTCAGATCGGTACGGATGATGGTATGGTTTGCATCAAGAAATCGCCAGAAATTTCTCTGAAAGGATGCGTGGTTACCTGGGTTTCACGACCAACGGGGAATACCGAGTGGGGCCCGCATCTGGGCGGAGGCGTCTCTCGAGACGGTGCACGTGATGGGGTTTTCTAATCGTTGTCCGGGACTTGGATGTGACAGCGGTTGGTGGTTCAAAGAGGTGTGCAAATGGATTCTTTTGGATTCCTGAAGCGGTGAAAAGGATATGCGAAGAAGAAAGAATGGGAGTTAACGCATGGGCTGACATAGCATCTGGTTTGTGGGTGGGATTTATTTTAAT
Source organism: Allium sativum (assembly GCA_030737875.1). Classification (NCBI taxonomy): domain Eukaryota; kingdom Viridiplantae; phylum Streptophyta; class Magnoliopsida; order Asparagales; family Amaryllidaceae; genus Allium; species Allium sativum. Next base: position 89,800,144 of record CM060912.1, on the reverse strand, counting down.
TATTTTATTATGATTTGCCATTTTAATGTTTAAATGAATTTTACTTCTTCATATGGATTCAGAATGATGCACCGTTCGATCCGTTGGAATCGTATCGACGAGCTCTTTGCGTTGCCGCTGATTTGGATTGATTCTGAGACTGAAAATTTTTGTGCTAAAAATTGGATTTCAATCTCGTTTGAAACAAAGGTGAGTGATTAAAGCCACTCACATCTAATTAAAATATCTAATTATTAGTTGAATTAAATTCATGACATGATATGATTGTATTATTTGCTGTTTGATTATTAAAAATTGCATATTTATGTTAAATCTGCATAGATAATTTAAATTAACTGTTATATAAATTGTACTGTCATAGATTAATTTCAAGTTTTAATAAAAAAAAAGAAACTCATACCTGATGACGAGTAACTGATATTATTGAACTGTTTAGAAGTGTTGATTTTGAAGTATGCCTTGAATTTATATATTTAATGTGTTAATATGTAATCCATCTTGTTTTTGACATTGTTTATATATTTTATTGATTTTTGTTGATTAATCCCAACCATTACCCTCGATGTTACTGGCACCAAATAAACCATGGATTAATCAGTAAAATGAATTAAGAATGTAGGTTGAAATGATGAATACCTGTGATAATGATTTGGATTGAAATGATATATATCCTTTTTCAAAATACAAAAAATAAATTTTAAGTTTTACTTAGCCATAGGATAGAAAATTATATGCGGACACCGGTTGGTTAAATAAAAAAATATGCTATTTTTTTGAAATTTTGAATATTGGAAAAAAATGTTTTTTTTCTTGAATTTTTGAATATTGGAAAAAAATGATTTTTTTCTTGAACTTTTGAATATTATTTTAAAAGACAAAATAAGTGATATTATTAATCGATTTTCTTTAAATTTGTACCTTGTGCTTTGAAATTAAATTTTCCAAATTTAATAGAATTCGTAAATGTGGATAACTGTAGTTAAATGGAATTGAATATAAAATATAAAGTTATCGAATTTGAATTGTTTATCCGTCTTTGATATTTACTTTGAATTAACCTGATTTATTGTAATAATTGAACTATGAACTCGAAATTTTATAAATGAACAATTCAAAGTGAGAATTATAATTGTAATTCAGTTATTTGAACCGAATTATTAAATCGAATTGTTTGAAATCAAATTTTTGAATCAAACTGAAATAAATATGTGAAATTGAATCGATTTGAATTAAGATATCGAAATTTAGTCGAATTGATTTGAAATGAAAATATGATTTCCTATTTGGTTAAATTTTTGAAGATATGATTCTAAATCCAACTATAGTATTTTTAAACCATTTTATAATATTTTATTTTTATAATAATAATTTTCTTATAAACTATTTACCTTATAACTATTTTATTTTATTATTTATTTTAAATTATCTATTTTAATATTTAACTATTTATTTTATAAACTATTTTATTATTTTACTTATAGATTTCACTAAATCTGAAATCCTATTTTAAATACAAATTATTTATTTTTCAAACTATTTATATCAGATATAAAAATAATTACTATTTTAGATTATTTAAAAGTTGGAATTATTTCAATATTTTAAATTTGTTAAAATGTAGATTTTATGATGAATAATATTCTATCTTGAATATTGAAATGATTTTTATGAAAGTCTGATATTTTGATATTAAGTACGAACCCCTTTGAAATATAAAAGAACTGACCAGTGTGAAAATTGTAAACGATTGGCTATTAAAGAGACTGGGATCAGATATTGTCATACTCTCTGTCAATACCGAAAACCACTTTGACAACTGTGTATGCGGTGGAGTTCCAGAGTGAAGTAGGACGGATTTGGAGGCAATTACTAGATTTGAAGAAAGAGAACGATGATGGATAGCCTTGACCTTCGGGTCATAATTAAAATGACTAAAACAGGAGCCATACCCAGGTGAATGTGAGCTAGCTCCTCTTAGAAGACATGCTTCTTCGGTACCATATATATTACATTGTGATTGATTGGCGCCTTTGATTTTGGAAGTATTGTCTAGGGTGGACAGTAGTCGCGACTATGCGTTACCACCGGCCTGGGTCCGCAATCCGGTAGAATCACTACTGATGGGTATTGCCTCAATGCCTTGTTATATTTATCCTGATCGAGCCCCATGCGATTTCGATTTAACGTTGTCATATAGCAGCGCATCCCTATCCATTGACCGTTACTGGTGTTTTATATGCAATGTTTACAACAATGTATAAACGGTGTAAGGGTAAAAATGTAATCTCACTTTCGCTATTTTAATATTTTAATATTTTATATTTAACCGTAGACATTATTATAATAGCATATTTTATTATATAGTATCTAGTTTAACGGATCCTTCGGAGATGGAAATCCCCGTAACATCTCTTAAGTTATTGCACTCATATTATTGCATGAATTTGACTTAACTAATATGAAAATATTTTAGTTCTGATCCGAGTATTTTTGTCTTTTCATTTGTGCTCGGGTCAGCCTGAGTGTTTAGTTATTGAAGATACCATTATGGAAAAGAAGATGGAGCTCAACAGACGTATTTATTACTATTTATTCCGCTGCAAATATTGGTATGTTTATTACACTTAACTCTGATAATTGTTGTAAAATAAAATCAAATGTATGTTTTAACAACTTTATGAACTGTTATTTAATTATTATATTTTGTCCTTCCGCTGTGAGATTCTGTGTTTGTTTTTCTTCTTCTCTTCTTTTTCTTATATAAATCCTAATAACTATTCGTATTTTTGATTGGTTTAAGTCGATATTGAGGATCATTGTCGATTTGAACAGTCAAAAATCTCGGATGTTATCGATAGTGTAAAACACCCCACCTCCGTTAAGGTCACTCACAAAGGGAATGCATTAACTTTGGTGAAGAATTTTAGGTAAAAGACACAGATAGTTTACAAGACAGACATATAAATAGCGGAAAACTGAAAATTATTTATTAAATAGCGTGGCTCAGTCAAAACATTACAAGCATTGTCTCAAAACCCAACTTCTAAATTATTACAACAAAACATATGTCTTGGTTTAATTCTCCAAGCACATAAAGAAGCATAAAACAGAAGTAAAGCAACATAAATCCCCAATAAAAGTGTAACCACAGCCATAGCCCAAGAAGAGAGAATCCAAGCAATACATCTACTCTCTTTAAGCTTGAAAAGGTTTGCATTAAGCTGAAGTAATCCCTCCATGCGGACCTAGGGGTGGGGGGAATGGAAGAAAAGAAGGCGAAAGAAAACGTGTCAGACATAAATCTGGTAATTCCGGTGATTATTTAGCATGTTAACAGGTAAAAGGATCTTGACATGAATAACTGAACTAAGGAGAATGCCCTAGAAATAAGATAACAATAAATAAGGCAAGATTAACTAGATATACTATCGCACTCATTTCTATTTCTCTGCACCTACTAACAAGTGTTTCAACTAGCACCATGAGTTCATGACAAAATGATCCCTTTTATCGATCGGCTTCTACTCGCATGCATTTATGACTAGTGTCATTCGGCCCTGCTCGATTGTAGATAACTGTGCTGGTCCCACTATGGGGTGTATCAATTCCTATGGTGGCAACTCAACACAAATTCAAGATGCACAGTGTATACTACTGATGCCCAGAGCCTGATTTGTCCATGCCGGAGTACGTGCACGCCCATACTCCGTCGGAACCTACACTACTGCACCACCCGCCGTTATTTCGACCGCTTATAATCAGCCCAGTAATCGTGCCCTACCCTGCCTAGTTCAGGGTACCATGATACATCTATGTGGGTTAATACTGAAATGGGTCCCCGTTACTAGGGTTTCCTTATCAACATGTTAAAAATGGTTAAGTGTTCTCAAATTAACCTAACCCCACCCATTCATTTAGTTAACATGTTGTATTGGTTAAGTGTTGCCTTAATTAACTTAACCCTATCATTCTTAGCCTGTCTTAGCTTTAATTCATTCATTAAAGCACCAACCACTCACATTAGATATGTATTGTTGCGGTCGCTGGATGTACCGGGCGGTTCTGGGAAGTCTTACACTGCAACTCAATCTAACCTCGGGTTTTTGGGCTTAATGCGCTGAACTCTCACATTTGATCTATATTGTTACGGTTGCTGGATGTGTCGGGCGGTTCCGGGCAGTCTTACACCGTAACTCAATCTAACCTCGGGTTAGGCACAATCATCTTTTAATTAATTTACATATTTACTATTTATGTTTATATGTAAATTATCCACCAATGTTGTCAAATCAAGTCATGTCCCATTTACCCTTCTAAATTTTGTCCATAATTCTTAGGTACACAAATTATACCATTTCATGCCATTAATCATTTACATGATTATGAGCCAACCTATGCCAATAGCATATAATTTAATATTTTTCTCAACGTATCCCCCGTTATTCGTTCGACTAAATTAAATAGAACGTTAGGCTCGCAAATTATCCTAACTCATAAACAAAGAGGGAAAAAGAAAAGGGACATGTAACGTTCCAATGGCGTAAAACAGTTTAGATCAACTAAGCATGTGTAATATAAATTTGGCATTGTACTACACAAATTTAATTAAGCATGTAAATGTGAACTTGCATTTGAGTTGGACCAAATTAACATAGATCTAAACATCTAAGCATGTAGATCTAGACATATAAGCGTACATGAACGTGACTTAGTTTATGATCTTACATATAACATAACATAAGGAATCGCCAAACTTATATACAACATGGTAGGTTCATTGCCAAATTATTATACAACATAATAGGTTCATTACCAATTTAACATACAACGTGATAAGTCCACCACCAATTTAATATACAACATGATAGGTTCATCACCAAATTTATACACAACTTGATTGGTTCATCACCAAATAATATACAACATAATAGGTTGTATCAATCATAATAGTTACGTAGGCATAGGTAATTTCAGAATTGGAACATGAATCAGAATACGATTATCTTACCACTAGGCACAGTTCTAGTTTCTCTTCATTACAAGTCATGACTTTTATTTGTTCAAATCTAAAGAATAACTGAACTTACAAACAAAAAAACAAAACTTGTTTTCTGGGATCTAATTTCTGAAACTGGAAAGCTATCCTTTGATGTAGACTACCGATTCTCTAGTTTTGATTTGATTTGGGACTTCCTAACTTGACTTGTAGTTTAGAGAAAAATGGAGGCTACCCTAGTTCGGCCATGGACAGCATGACGGCTTCAGAGAGCAATTTTATGTGGTTTTAGGGTTGAGGGTTGGGGTTGTTTATATAGAAGCTTAGATTAATGAGAGTCATTAGATCAACCTAGGAGTAATCAGAGCCATCCAGACCAAATAGGGCCAACCGGAGATCGCCACATAAGCCCTATTGACTCAGAAAATGTCACTGGACAAAACCGTCTAGATCAGGGCGAGGGAGTCGACCCCTACAGGGGGATCGACGCCCCAGTCGACACCCCTCTTGGGGGGTCGACACCTATGTCGACCCCCCGGGGGAGTTGACCCCTATAGGCGGAAATTTTCCTACCCAGCCGCTTCTCTCAGGATTTTGAATTTGAACTTTTTTTACTTTAATTATTATTTATATTTAATTTCCGTTTAAACTTGAAATCTTCTGAACTCCATAATTTCTTCATACGGAGTCTGATTCACGCAAACTCGGACTCTATCTCAAGCAGAATTCCGAGAAGAACGCAATGGCATAACTCATTTCCCCTACTTCCCACTTTTAAAATTAAGTATTCTTTAATTCGTTACTTTAATGTTCACAGAAAATACGGGGTGTTACATTCTCCCCTCCTTAAAGGATTTCGTCCCCGAAATCTTCAAGTCAAGAAGAATGAATATCCTACCATCCAACATCCATCTACTATACCATTCAATCATAGGCATCCATTGTCCTTAAAAGGTATCTAATGCTTTTCATGAACATATGTATATTGTGTGTATACGTCCTTATCTAATGCAAAATCAGGCGGTCTACTGATTCAGTAGACCTCCTTCATGCAAATCCTGATAGTGCCATGAATCCATTATGTATGCAATTATTCCTAATCATTCTTTATACATGAGTGTGCCATCATTCATACAAGTGCAACGTCCATATTATAACACATCAAGTTTAAATCAATATACAAATACATATATGCACATGTAATATGAAAGTGACTGAGCCAACCTAGTATATAATGTGTGTGTATATGCATCCACAAGCAACCACTAGCAACCACTTACAACCACCAATCGTGACATGTTTACATCCATTGGTTTCTACCTAAATATCAAAGATAGGACAGAGGAGATATAGTTAAGAGATAGATACAAGTATGCATAAACTTATGGAAAAGAGATCAAGGATGTACCCACAAAAAGAAAAGGGTAGGCTGCGCGTATCTTGTCCTCAGTCTCCCAAGTCGCGTTTTCTTTAGCATTACTCCATTGAAATTTAACAAGCTTGACTTCATGGTTGCGTAGCTTTTTGACTTATGTCCCTAAGATACGAGTTGGAACTCTCCTCACCGTCGCTTCTCGTTCCAATTCTACTTCTTCTAGTATGGTTGGCTCCACAACTTCAGCAGACTCATGTAAGCACTTTCATAGATGAGAGACATGGAAAACATTATGAACTCTAGCCAATCTTTCGGGCAGCTCTACTTTATAAGCCATCTTCCCAATCCTCTCAATGATAGGAAATGGCCCTACAAATCTTGGTGCCAATTTTCCTATAGACCCAAAGCGAATGACATTCCTCAAAGGAGATACTTTAAGGAAAACCCTATCTCCAACCTCAAACTCAAGGTCGGTCCTTCTTTTATCAGCGTAGGACTTTTGTCTATCTTGTGCAGTCTTCATTTGTCTTCGTATCAAGTCCACCTTCTTTGAAGTTTCTCTAATCATGTCCGACCCAAGTTCGAGCTTGTTTGTAGACTCCCACCAACAAGTTGGTTATCGACATGGTCTTCCATATGAAGCCTCAAAGGGTGCCATGCCTATGGTGGCTTAGTAGCTATTGTTGTAGGCGAACTCCACCAAAGGAAGATGATCCTCCCATGTCCCTCCAAAATCAAGAATGCACAATCTCAAGAGGTCTTCTAATGCTCTGTTCACCCTTTCCGTCTGACCATCGGTTTGAGGGTGATAAGAAGTGCTTAAGCATAGCTGTGTGCCTACAACTTCCTATAAACTCTTCCAAAACTCGCTCAAAAAGATAGGATCTCGATCACTTACTATGCTAGAAGGTATTCCATGTAGTCGAACCACCTCTTTAAGATAAATGGATGCTAACTATGAGGCAGTCCTTCTATTCTTAACAGGTATAAAGTGAGCACTTTTAGTGAGCCTGTCCACTATTACCCAAATACTGGTATTGCCCCTTCTTGACCTAGGCAACCCATCAATAAAGTCCATCGAAATGCTATCCCATTTTCACTGTGGGACTTTTAGAGGATGAAACAGACCACCAGGCTTCTTCTGCTCCGCTTTGACTTGCTGGCATATCAAGCATTTAGAGACAAACTCAGCTACATCCTTCTTCATGCCATTCCAAAAGAAAACCCTTTTTATGTCTTTATACATCTTGTCCCCGCCTGGGTGTATGGTCAATTAAGAATGGTGTGCTTCTTCGAGAACGGTTTTCACCCGATCCCTTGCTTGTGGGACGCATAGTCTTCTATCCCGTCTCAACCAACCTTTGTCATCGATGGAGTATCTATTGAGGTGACTAGAAGTCTCATCTCTCATTAGCTTATTCATCACATCAACTAGCTGAGGGTCTTCACGTTGCGCGATTCCTATTAAGTCCAAAAGCTTAGGCCGCACCCTAGTGTTGCTAACAAACTAGGTACAAATTCGAAGGAGGGTCTATAGTCAAAGTTTGCTATGTACTCCAAGCTTTGCCTTTCTACAAAGAGAGGACTTAAGGTCAACTTTTCCCTACTTAAGGCGTCTGCCACCACATTGCCCTTGCCAGGTGTATAAGCAATCTCAAAATCGTATGAGGCCAGAAATTCCATCCACTTTGTTGTCTTAAGTTAAGATCCTTCTGTGAGAAAAGGTACTTTAACGATTTATGGTCAGTAAATAATTCAAACCTTTCTCCTAGTAGGTAATGACGCCATGACTTAAGAGCAAAAACAATGGTAGCTAGTTCTAAATTATGAGTTGGGTAGTTTTTCTCATGTACCTTCAACTGCCTTCCTCCATAACAAACTACTTTGCCCTCTTGCATCAAGAGAGCACCCAATCTTGTTCTGCATGCATCTGTGTATACTGTAAACATCTTACTCCCATCAGGAAATGTCAGAACTGGGGCTGTTGTTAGAGCCCTTTTCAGTCGTTGGAAAGCAACATCACAATCCAAGTCCCAAGCGAAAGTTAGGTTCTTCTTCGTCAACCTTGTAAGTGGTGCTGAGATTTTTGCGAAGTCCTTAATGAATTTTCTGTAAAAGCCTGCTAGTCCAGGAAAACTTCGTGCTTCGGTTGCGTTCCGGGGGACCATCCAATCTTGCACTGCAACTTCTTTTGTGGGATCCACAGCTATCCCCTCTTTGGACACCACATGTCCAAGAAACCTTACTTCTTCTCTCCAAAAATGTCATTTGGAGAATTTTGCTTTTAGCCGGTGTGCACGAAGAGTATCCATGACTTCCCTTAAATGCAAAGCATTCTCTTCCTCACTTTTAGAGAAGATCAAAATGTCGTCCACGAAGACCACCATAAATTTATTAAGGAACTCCTTGAACACCCGACTCATCAAGTCAACGAAATAAGCAGGTGCGTTTGTCAAGCCAAAAGGTATGACAAGCCATTCGAAGAAACCATCCGGGGTCCTGAATGCGGTCTTATCAATGTTGTCCTCAGCCACTCTTAGCTGATGAAACCCGGTAGCCAGATCTAGTTGGGAGAAAACCGATGCACCTACAAGCTGATCGAACAAATAGTCTATTCTTGGAAGTGGGTGCCTATTCTTCTTGGTCAGCTTTTTTAGCTCCCTATAGTCAACGCATAGGCGAAGTGAACCATCCGCTTTGGTTGCAAACACCACTGGAGCACCCCATTCAGAAATACTCCACCTTATAGACCCCTTTTCAAGCAACTCTTCAACTTGCTTGCTGAGATCTTTCCTTTCCCTTGGAGCCATGTGTCTAACGGGTAGAGCAACGGGTTTTGCATTATCAACAAGGTATATGCGGAAGTATATCTCTCGCTTCGGAGGTAAACCCTTCATCTCTTCAAAGACATCCGAGTATTCACAGACTACTCTAACAGATTGCAGGTTTTCAACAGACGCATCAAGAGATTCTATGTAGTTAAGCATAACAGAGTTCATGGGATTACAAGAGATTTCGAGAGTGTTACCGAGGCGAGTCATAAGACTAAACACTCTTATTTCACAGTCGAGGATGTCACCATTACTGGATAGCAATCCATGCCTAGAATCAACCCATAGCCCGTAAAGCCCAAAACATAGTCATTACATCTAAACCCAATGCTTAGTATAGAAATTTCCAAATCCAAACAAATCATTAACAAATAAGCCGAACCCCCAATTGGATTTGAAACAATTAAGGGATCCTCTACAATACTGGTGTCTAGGCGCAGAGATTCAACTAAAGCAGTAGATATAAAAGAGTGTGATGCGCCAGAATCAAAGAGAGTACGAACGGGATGATCAAAAAGCTAAACTAAACTCTCAACAAAAATATTTCTACGTCGTTCATACGGAGGTGCTATGAGAGCATGAACCCGCCCTTCAGAAGTAGATCCAATCCTCTGCCCTTGCCCTTGCTTTCTTGGTTAGTCCATAGCCATGTGTCCTGTCTCGTCGCACTGAAAACAACCAACCATCTTCCTCTTCTTCTTTCTGCAGACCTTAATCAGATGTCCAGGTATGCCACAAAAATTACACTTCCTCTTGTCACGGGGCTTGTTATTCTTCCCGCCTTTCTTGGAATCCGTCTTCTTGTTCTGTGATCCCTCCACTTTCTTGTCTTGAGGTACTTCCACCTTTGTCTCTTTCTTTCCATTCTTATCTTCCTCCTATAAAAGTGCCATGTCCACTAGTCTCTCATAAGTCGCACCCATAGGTATATGGGTCATAGCTAGGCTGTGCAGTGACTTGTTCAACCCTTTAACGAAATGGAGAGCCTTCTTATGTGGAGTGTTCACTAACTCCAATCCGAATCTAGCCAGCTGGTTGAATTGGTTGATGTATTCCTTGACCGATAGGCTTCCCTGTTTGAGAGCTAAGAACTTTTCCATCTGTATGTTTCGTTCAGCTTGCGAGAGGAACTTCATTTCAAACCTCATTCTGAAATCCTCCCAGGTTTCAATGGGTCTCTCAGCATTAGTTACTTCCCACCAATAAGAGGCTTCGTCCTTAAGTAACCACACAGCCAATTGTATCTTCTGCCTATCGTCCGCTTCGAAGATAACAAACAAATCTTCTGTTTCCTTCAGCTAGTTTCTTGCTTCCACCAATGATTCAGTCCCATTAAAGTTGTTTCCACCCATGGCTCAAAAGTCTCTACATATGTTCGAGAAAACACTTGCACGAGGAGGAGGAGGAGGAACAACTGCAACTGGGGGAGGATGAGCGTCTGCTGGGCCTGCGTCATTTACCCTAGCCTTTGGGTACCTTCTGAACCAACTAGGTACCGGCACGCCCTCAGGAAAATTAAGATCCCCAGACATGTTGAAATGAAAAGAAAAGTTTCAAAACAAGGAATAGAAAGATAGTGCATATGGCTTTGGGGATTATGCTTTTTTTTAAAATAAAACATCACTTTTCTTGAAAATGCTTCTTTAAACTTCTTTTTGAAAAATAGTTTTCAAAATTTTTTATCTGATCTGGTAAACCTTTGCTCTGATACCAAGTGTAAAACACCCCACCTCCGTTAAGGTCACTAACAAAGGGAATGCATTAACTTTGGTGAAGTATTTTAGGTAAAAGACACAGATAGTTTACAAGACAGACATATAAACAGCGGAAAACTGAAAATTATTTATTAAATAGCGTGGCTCAGTCAAAACATTATAAGCATTGTCTCAAAACTCAACTTCTAAATTATTACAACAAAACATCTTTCTTGATTTAATTCTCCAAGCACATAAAGATGCATAAAACAGAAGTAAAGCAACATAAATCCCCAATAAAAGTGTAACCACAACCATAGCCCAAGAAGAGAGAATCCAAGCAATACATCTACTCTCTTCAAGCTTGAAAAGGTCTGCACTATGCTGAAGTATTCCCTCCCTACGGACCTTGGGGGGAGGGGGGAAACGGAAAAAAAGAAGGCGAAAGTAAACGGGTCAGACATAAGTCTGGTTAGTCTAGTGATTATTTAGCATGTAAGCAGGTAAAAGGATCATGACATGAATAACTGAACCTAGGACAATACCCTAGAATTAAGATAACAATAAATAAGGCAAGATAAACTAGATATACTATCGCACTCATTTCTATTTCTCTACACCTACTAACAAGTGTTTCAACTAGCACCATGTGTTCATGACAAAATGATCCCTTTTATCGATCGGCTTCAACTCGCATGCATTTATGACTTGTGTCATTCGGCCCCGCTCGATTGTAGATACTAGTGCTAGTCTCACCATGGGGTGTATCAATTCCTATGGTGGCAACCCGACACAAATTCAAGATGCACAGTGTATACTACTGATTCCCAGTGCTGGATTTGTCCATGTCGGAGTACGTGCGCACACATACTCCGTCGGAACCTACATTGCTGCACCACCCGCCGTTATTTTGACCGCTTATAATCAGCCCAGTAATCGTGCCCCACCCTGCCTAGTTCAGGGTACCATGATACATCTACGTGGGTTACTGCTGAAATGGGTCCCCGTTACTAGGGTTTCCTAATCAACATGTTAAAAATGGTTAAGTGTTCTCAAATTAACCTAATCCCACCCATTAGTTTAGTAAACATGTTGTGTTGGTTAAGTGTTGCCTTAATTAACTTAACCCTACCATTCTTAGCCTGTCTTATCTTTAGTTCATTCATTAAAGCTGCAACCACTCACATTAGATATGTATTGTTGCGGTCGCTGGATGTGTCAGGCGGTTCCGGGCAGCCTTACACTGCAACTCAATCTAACCTCGGGTTTTTCGGGCTTAATGCGCTAACCTTTCACATTAGATCTATATTGTCACGGTTACTGGATGTGCCGGGCGGTTCCGGGCAGTCTTACACCATAACTCAGTCTTACCTCGGGTTAGGAACAATCATATTTCAATTAATTTACATATTTACTATTTATGTTTATATGTAAATTATCCACCAATGTTGTCAACTCAAGTCATGCCCCATTTACCCTTCTAAATTTTGTCCATAATTCTTAGGTATACAAATTATACCATTTAATGCCATTAATCATTTACATGATTATGAGCCAACCTATGCCAATAGCATATAATTTAATATTTTTCCCAACGTACCCCCCGTTATTCGTTCGCATAAATTAGATAGAACGTTAGGCTCGCAAATAAGCCTAACTCATAAATAAAGAGGGAAAAAGAAAAGGGACATGTAACATTCCAACGACATAAAAGAGTTTAGATCAACCAAGCATGTGTAATATAAATTTGGCATAGTACTACATAAATTTAATTAAGCATGTAAATGTGAACTTGCATTTGAGTTGGACCAAATTAACATAGATCCAAACATCTAAGCATGTAGATCTAGACATATAAGCATATGTGAACATGACATAGTTTATGATCTTGCATATAACATAACATAAGGAATCACCAAACTTATATACAACATGGTAGATTCATTGCCAAATTATTATACAACATAATAGGTTCATCACCAATTTAACATACAACATGATAAGTCCACCACCAATTAAATATACAACATGATAGGTTCATCACCAAATTTATATACAACATGATTGGTTCATCACCAAACTAATATACAACATAATAGGTTGTATCAATCACAATAGTTACGTAGGCATAGGTAATTTCAGAATTGCAACATAATCAGAATACAATTATCTTACAACTATGCACAGTTCTAGTTTCTATTCATTACAAGTCATGACTTTTATTTGTTCAAATCTAAAGAATAACTGAACTTACAAACAAAAGAACAAATCTTATTTTCTAGGATCTGATTTCTGAAACTGAAAAGCTATCCTTTGATGTAGACTACTAATTCTCTAGTTTTGATTTGATTTGGGACTTCCTAACTTGACTTGTTGTTTAGAGAAAAATGGAGGCTACGCTAGTTTGGCCATGGACAATATGACGGCTTCAGAGAGCAATTTTATGTTGTTTTAGGGTTGAGGGTTCGGGTTGTTTATATAGAAGCTTAGATTAATGAGAGCCGTTAGATCAACCTAGGAGTAATCAGAGCCATCCAGACCAAACAGAGCCAACCGGAAGTCGCCACATAAGCCCTACTGAGATAAAAACGTCACTGGACAAAACAGTCCAGATTTGGGCGAGGGGGTTGACCCCTACAAGGGGGTCGACACCCCAGTCGACACCCCTCTTGGGTGGTCGATACCTATGTCAATCCCCCCGTGGGGAGTCGACCCTTATGGGCAGGAATTTTCCCGCCTAGCAGCTTCTATCGGAATTTTGAATTTGAACTGTTTGTTTAATTTAATTATTATTTATATTTAATTTTCGTTTAAACTTGAAATCTTCTGAACTCCATAACTTCTTCATATGGAGTCCGATTCATGCAACCTCAGACTCTATCTCAAGAAGAATGCAATGGCATATCCCGTTTTCCCTAATTCCCACTTTTAAAATTATGTATTCTTAATTTCGTTACTTTAATGTTCACAGAAAATACGGGGTGTTACAGATAGCATACTACAACAACATAGAAGTGATGTAGGAAGTACCAAAAAATGTTGCTGTAGGAAAAAAATGATCTATGGCAACACTTTCTCGGTGTTGTAATTTGCTGCGTTGCCATAGAGTCTGAGGCAACACTTTTGCGACACTATGGAAACATCCGTATAGTTGTTGCCACATGTACCACTATAACAAAAGTACCATTTCACAACTGTCAAAACCAGTTGTAATATGTCTATTACAACTGGCTTGCCATTAGTTTTATCCACAGTCATAATAGAGTCAAACTTTTTTACAACTGTTTCTCGCAGTTGTTAAAATTTGTTTTACAACTACTAAAAGTAATTATACCTCAACTACTATTAATCAAAGATTTCATAAGATTATAATTATAACCGCTATTTCACTAACAACAAACATAATTACTCACATTAAGAATAAACAATTCAAGTTTACACTATTTGTGAATTAGTAACTTCATTATAGAAAATAGTTGAATTCATTACATATGCCGATAAAAGTACATACACCACTTAATGGGAAGTTTTCTATATGGTTTCATGACTACTTTACTTTCAGTTATTACACAACAGCACAACACAATAATCATAGTAAATTTCAAATAAATAAACATGATCTAATACTACTATACCGGTGTTTCTTCTTTAGCTATACATGTCCAGGTCCAAAGAAGAAGAAAAATAGGTTAGTCAATCAAGGCTTAGGTCGTAGGCTTGGGTATCATCCAGACTTTGCTTAAGTCCAGCAATTCTTAATGATTGACTTTTCCAATCGCAAGCACCTTGATTCCGTAGAAGCATAAGTCAAAAAGATTGAGAAATAGAACCATCTGATTTGACTCGTTCTCAATAACCATGAGATGACCATCTTAGGGTGATCCTTTTGTCAATGGATGCCCTTATTACACTCGTAGTCTCTGAAGGATGAGAACCAACAATGTAGCATCAACATCGATAATTCAAGTATTGTATATGTCATTAGTCCGATCCTTTGTAGGAACTACCCATAATAACGAACTCGCAAAATGGATTTGTTTATCATAAAGAGATTTGTTGTTCCTGACCCTGCTTTACCTTAATTCTTATTTAAACAAAAAGATCACAATTTTGTTTAGTAAAAGTTATGTCTTCGTCCATGTGGGAATAGCATTTTTCTTTTGCATGTCTATGGAGTTTTCATCTCAGAGATAGATATAGAACTTGGAATTTGTTTGATGCTCAGTCCATTAAATTATTTCCTCTTCTTTACTTACGTATATTGTATATAACAAAATCAGTAATAAAATAGACAAGAAGCCGACATTACTAGGATTAGCCTTGTAAGCAAACAAATCAATGAATGTAAATGGCGTGATAGGTCTAAGCCACCATTCTAATGCTGTAGGAACAAGAATTTCCATAATACATATTGTTCTATGATAAAAAAAGGAACATATAAATAAGACCAACTTGAGATTTAGCAGCAGAAACATACATGAATAGAAGCTGGAAGAATGTCCTCTGAATATTGTGTAATCTATGATAAACTTTAATTATTGTGTTAATTTCCTAACTTCAAGCCACTTTATTCCATTACTAAGACAATATCAAATAAAAATTTATTCAACAAGTTGATTCTTTTGCAAATTGGAATTGAAGTGGTTTCCTGATAATTGAGAAGTAATGCTGGAAATGAATGATTTCACACCATCATCTTGAGTCAGAAGCATGAAAGGCCCTCACTAACAGTAAAAGTTTTGATTACAAAAGTCGGCAATGTTGCAGTCAGAACATACCAAAACCGTGTAAACTACCTTTCACCTATATGTATACATCTTTAGGATTAACCTCCATCAGTTTATAACCTGCAATATAAATTTTGAACCCAAAATGGAAATCTTACAAAAGCGTGACCATATATAGTAGGAGAGTTGACGAATACAGAAAACTGTAGCGAGCGTACAAGCAAATTTCTGAGTATAACAGGTCACTCATAGTATATATAGTTGCTAGACCCAAAAGTGGTTCTAACACCCAAATGAATGATAATTTCGAATAAAATAAAGAGAAAAACAATGAGAACATGAGATTTATAGTGGTTTGGCGTTAACGAGCCTACGTCCTCTTTATACTTCTTCAATTGATGATTTGAGTACAAATACAATACCAATTCTCACTCACTCTCACTTATACAATTGATAATCTCTCTTTAATTTGTGGAATTATACTCCAAAAGTTTGGGTATAATCTGAATAAATCAAGGAAATTCGCTGGTCTAGAAGTTAAAGTGATTAACTTGCCAAAAGATCCTTTAAAATGGTTCTTTGTGGGGGTATTCATAGGCTATGAACCCATCCGGTTCGAATGCCACGTGGGGGGCCCATCTCGTGAACTTCGGATCTGGCAGCTCCAAGATGGTGACAATACATCGAAAATGAGGGGTAGTGGAATGAAACCACTCCAGGTTTATAGGATCACGGGATGTGACTATCACAGTTTTACTCCTTGGTTAGGATCGGTTGGACCGAAAGGGGTACGGGTCGGAGAGGCCAAACCAATACGAGTGTGCTACCTCCTTTCAGTATTTTGATTCATGTGTAATAAGGTGAAGGGGTTCGGCTCGAGGGTTCCGATCCGAACCGGAGGACCTTCTACTATGCTTTATGTATACTTGAGTACATTCTTTGAATAATTCTTTAACTTTGTATAGCCAAACCACAAAGTAGGCTAACATTTTGCCCCCTTGAATTATGCATTTATTGAAGATAAGGCGTGCTTCGAAATAATCAACATGTTTGCTTCTAAATCAATGCCAACTAATAGTCATGTCTTTTGGTTGAGTCGTAATGCTTCATAGAGTCGCGTCTTCTAACATGTCTGCAATGCCTATAAATACATCATGAGATCATGAACTATCTATCCCTTTTGCTTCCAATAGATTCAATATTTCTTCTAAGGTCAAAACAATTTTTAGGTATTCTTTCTGACGTATATATGCGTGAATTTTAACGCTTTTTATATTTCCTTTCTTCTCCTTCATATATTGAGTTATGCTATTGCATTAACGATTTTGTCTCGGTTCGGATTGGGTTTATATTTGAACCACTTTGCATTTGATCCATCACTATACCATCGGCTGAAAGCCTTTGCATTGTCTTGGGTTATTCGCTGATCGGATCGAGTTGGGCCATCTAATCCATCAGAATTCGAAGGGATTTCCTCTTCACATATATATTCCTATGTTCCCTTCTTTCAATCTTCATATCATTTTCCAAATTCAATCACAAACCCTAACTACCAAAAAACACAAGGATTCATCTAACTTCCAAATCAAATCCATAGGTGGGTTAAAAGCGCTGCATAATTTGAATGTCTCCGCGTTCTACTCACTAACAGTATCAATTTATGTGTTTAAACCCAATTCGATATCAATGTCGACACCATAGCTCGGTTCACCATCGTCGTTGTTGGAAACTTCGCTATGGCCTCGATGTGGCGGTGACATCGATTTGAGCGTGAGTGTAGGTAGCTTCAATTTATTAGTATGTCTTCAAGCTGAATGGAGGAGAGATCGATGAGTTTGGATCAATTACTTTAGAGGCGCGATGAAGAAGAAGTGATGGAGAAGAGTAAGTGAAGTCGATTCGGATCGAAAAGGTTAGAGGTGGAGTAATTTTCTGGGACGTTCGAGCGATGGGGGTGAATCTTTTGGTGATGGAGCGGTTCAGATCGGTGATCACCGAACCGAACAGTATCCACTTCACAAGGTCCAACTCGAGCCGATTTTACTTCTTCGTCAATTTCGAACCGAACCATTGAGCTCAATGAAACATCCCATTTTTTATTAATTGTAATGCTTGAGCATGCATACTACCGAACCGGTATGCTGTTTAAGAACATGAGCCTCCGAACCGACCCAGCATTTTCCTACATACATATCTGATCGATCCAAACTCCAGATGTACACACTTCTGAACCGACCAGACATTTTTACATGTAAATTTATGAGCCGATCCGACTCCTAAGCATGGAAGACATGCATAATTCTAATCTCATCAATTAGACGGATAGTTAGGATAGAGCCTTCATTACTGGACATTCTTGGACCGAATGGACAAATAATTGTTAACTTTTCCATAATGCCTTTCATTGTGCTAGCTTTTATATTTTTTGATTTTAGTATTGTACACGTTTGCACAACTTAACACACAGAGGGGGACACGAGCAACTATACTCTAATTCTATTATCTCTTGGATAGTACAGCGATTATGGCTATAATATGTTCGGTCAGGCTAGCAGAGAGAAAAGAAGCCGCGGGATCATCTAAAAATCCTGTCATTGAAGATATATCCTCTACTTTGAACCCAGAATGGGATAGCGCGGATCCGGACTATGAAGCAGAAATACATGAGAGTGTAGCATCATCCAGAGGTGATGTTTCTATGGATGAGGAAGAGGAGGGAGGGGTAGGAGACAGTCGCCCTCCCATCGAGTTTGAGAATGTCATTGTTTTGGAATCACCTGGCGACTCCGTCGAATCGACAATTGACGATGCCAAATTGGGGCAAATATGTTTAAAACAGATCGACCTCATAATCCACTCGAAGGGTACACGGCGATCAGTAGATTAATGTGTCTTGTCGGGCTAGTACCTCCGTTTCCACCATTCATCATCGATTTTCTGAGACGAATGCAAATTGCTCCAATGCAACTCCAACCCAATGCTTACGCTTATCTGTACACCTTATACATTGCTTATAGGGAAATTCTTGGGATAAAGCTCACCTTTGAAGACGTATGCTTCTTCTACAATTTCAAACATCAAACCTAAGATACCCCGTCCTCTGTATATTTTGAATCGTTGCCAAAAAGGAAAATCATTAGCGTACCGTTCAGCAACAAAGTTGGTGATCCGAGACCTGAATGGTTTTATATTAAGTAGAAACAGGGATGTGTCAGGATATGGCTTAAATCAAGTAAATTTCAGATTTCGATTTCTAACTTCAATCACTGCTATAAATGTGTTGACTGCCATTCCTTTTTACTTGTGGTTCCTAATCCAAAATAGGAAGACATCAGGTGTATTTAGATCGTCTTAACCAATTGCTCAATGGTGATCAAAAATTCCTAAACATTGGACACTGCCTAGTGGATGAGTATCTTCATCGCCAACGCTTACTTGCTATAACTCGTAGCATTGGTCACAAAGAAGGTCCCTATGTATATATACCCCCAGTTGAGGGGCCAATTGAAATTTTAGCTGGGAAGGGAGAAAGTTCGAAATATCCAAGAACACATCAAAAGAGTCCTTCTTCCACTTCGATTCAGAATGATGAATTAGCTAACATAGCTGCTAAGGGTAGGATAAATACATCACTCATGAGGGTGCAGCTACTTCCGAAAAACTGACTTCCCGAGTGAGCTACCACCAACCATGTCACAAGGCGATGGTTCTCTTATGGACGATCCTATATATCGGGGTTTGGTGAAACTTCCCCTACCCGATGCCATTTATACTTCTGGAGATTTTGGAACAGACCCCCTCTTTCTTACCTTTGAGGAAGATGTTACCCCTGTGAAAGCCGGGGGAACTACGCACACAGGCTTAACTCCAGGCTCTGGTTTGTTGAGGGGGAATCACTTAGGATATATGCACTACACTTGCACTGCACGTCACAGCACTTGTGCTCTACATCAATCTTGATTCTAATATTTACTTGTATCATTCTACAGGGCAAATGACACAATACCACCTCTACTATGTGAGAGATGTCCGCTCGAGAATGTCCCCGATTGATTTTGATATAAGGCATGATTTGCATGAAAGCCATGGAAGAGATGATAGAAGGAACCGGCCTCATCAGCCTTTTCGATCTTCTCGTTCCAGATATCTGCATCGTCTATACTTTGAAAATCATAAGAGCCAATCTAGTTATCATGATGGTGACGAATATGCTTTTAAGACTATAGCTTCCTCCAAGGATAAAAATCATCAGGAGAAACCATCGAAGAAAAGTCCTTATCCAAAAGAGAAACAAGCAGGGAAGCAGAAAAAAGTAAAACATCTATTGTGCCATCTAAATGCCGCAATATTGACATCACTACTACGAGACCACTTATACATGATGATGAGAACAAGGCCAAACTGGAGCTTCTGATGAAGCAGTTTCTTGATCACCATTTTGGGAATATGCATTTTGTTCCAGCTCTTAAGCCATTAGATTCCGAATGGGAAATAATGGTTAAGGGCAAGATTGATGATGCAGATACTTAGTACAAAGAGATGAAGAGATATTTGCGGACTCTTTCCAGGATTATTCAAGACTTGCTTGCCGATGTCAAACTCATGACGGATAATGTTGAATATGATGTAAAGGCCATTGAAAATACTGAGAAGGAACTTGAGATGGATCAATCCCATCTTGCACTAGCACAATGTGACGTGGGCGATTTTAAGAAATAGTACGAAGAATTAAAACAGCGCTATCATAATAAACTAGATTCCCATAGGCAGGAGTGCATAGATTTAAAGAAACAAGCTGAGATGCTTAGTCTAAAAGCATCGCGGCGAAGCTGGCTTATACTTGCCTTGAACAGGAGAAAACGGAGTTGGCGAGGAAAAATGCTGAATTGGAGGCCAAACTGCTATAGAATGAGATAAGAGCAACCCTAGCCGAGGGAAATGCAGACATTTCTTTAAGGTCTGCCGAGAGTGCTAATGCACAACTTATGGAAGATTAAAAGAAATTGGATGAGAGTGCCGAGACAATGATAGGATTCTTTGCTTAGGTGACCCGACATCGTGATATTTCATGGATTATAGATTACCCAACTACTTTAGTGTATGTATGGGATTCAGTGGTTGAATAGGAGAAACAAGAGCTCAAAGTGGATTCGATTGATGAGGATAAGCTTACGGAGAAGTATTTGAAGTGTGAGGAAACAGTGCGCTTGGCCGAAGGGCGTAAGCTTATCACTGCTGCTATGGAAGAGGAGAGGTGCCAACTCAAAGGAAAACATACTATTGAGGCTGGATCTTCATCTGCTGTTACTGGGATTACTGAATCGGAGCGGTATGATCCCGAGAATCCAAGGCTTCCTCAAGTATCTCTTTTATCCTCGATTTTTGAAACCACCTCAGAGACTCCTGTTGCTCACGTAGAAAAATCATCAGAAGGTATCTCCACCCTTTCACCTCAATTTGTTAGGGCTATTTCAACTTTTCATCGTATTATCGGGCACACTGCCCAAGAAACCGAGTTTTCTCTTAAGTTAGTAATTGTCATTTCTCATCCTATAGGTGGAGAGCCAACCAGAAAGACCGATGAACAGCAAGGAGAGATCATTAGTGCAAAATCTGCTGAGGAGAATCAGGAGAAGCATGATGAAGCCGCTGGCTCAAAATCTGCAGAGAAGATCGAGGATAAAAGAGGGAAGGTCACTGACAAAGATCTCATGTCATCTAGAACTGAGGTTCCCAAAGATGGAGATACGATAGATGCCTCGAAAGATGATGGCGACAATGTTGGAAATTAGGAAGATGACGATGTTGTGATGTTTGGTGGCTCGGGGGAAGCCGATGACATGACTTTAGCTAAGATGAAGGTAAAGCGAGATACGCTTTTAAAAGCCAAGATCGAAAGGGAAGAAACTCTCAATGTTGATCCTCTTCAAGCTATTGCTTCTAAGTTAGAACTAGTTGTCAAGCTATCTGCCAGGTCAATAACAGGGAGTTTGAGTCAACGAACTCCAGCTGATTCGAATGTACCCCTAGTTAACAAAGGTAGAAGGAAACACATCCTCACTGAGGCAGAGAAATAGGAGAAAGCCAGGCTCAAAGCCACCAAGGAGCCCAAGATCTACCCCAAGACTAAGAAAATGTAGCTCAATCTTATTTGTTTTGTCTTCCACTGGCCTGCTGTTGTTGTAGCGAGCGCGGCCCTCGCATCTTTTGATTTGTTTTGTTGTGCAAACTTGCACTTATGTGAATAAAGTAGTTTATTATCAATGCTTGTTTTTCTGTGATGTTATATTAGCGTGTTTGTCATTTATCTTCACCAAATGTAAACATAAGCAACAAATAGTAAGTTATATCATGAACCGAATAAACAGTTATGCATGAGTTCCCTGCAACTGCAATATGTGTAATATCATGACATCATTAAACTAAATGGTCAACAATAGGGAAATGTAATGTGTTTGTCCCCAATCGATCTTGAATAAAGTGCCTAGCCAGGGCTTGTTCGAGATTGATTAGGTTCGACATTAAATTTCCCCCAGCCCTTCAGCAGGGTCAAGATTCTTTCTCATTGGAACTTATTCTTAGAACCTTTAGACTCTCCTGTCGTACGGTCAAGTTAGATTATATTCAAGGCGATTTCTTATCGTGGTGTAGCTTCACACCTTCAGGACATAATCTTCTCGTCCTTTATAGTCTCTCCCAAGTTATGAGAGTTAGAGTTTAGGAGGTTGTCTTCCCGTCCTTTTCATTTTGTTGCGCAAACGGTCATATCATTCACTCTGGTTGGATACACGAATTCAAATTTAGCGTCTCATGTTCAGATCACAGTAATCACAGAATATATAAAGAGATTTATGCCGGAAAAGTAAATCACACACGATGTTTTTATAGTGGTTCAGCCAAGTCGTGGCCTACGTCCACTTCATAGTCTTAGCTTATGTAAACCAAACTTTTCTAGGAAAGTCGTGCCTTTTGACATGGTTTATAAAAAAAAAAAAAAAAAACAATACAGATTTGAGTCAAGTACTGCCACAAGTGTTGGGCATTCCATGCTTTGGGAATTCCTTCACCATCCACGGTCGTTAACTTGAAAGCTCCTATATCAAGATTTTGTTGGATGGTATATGGTGCCTCCCACTTAATGACCTAGATGGACTGGGGTGGAAAGACATGCTTCAATACTAAGCCACTGGGTTCAAAGGTCCGGGACCGAACGTTCCTGTAATAGTATCATGCCACTTGGTGTCTATGCCTCGAGGCATGTAAATCCGCTTCATCTCTTTTTTCTCCAACCATGTTTAGGGATTCAAGGAGAAGCGCTTTATTTATCATTGGATCATAATACGTTATCCTGTGAGAGGGAACTTTCAGTTCCACTGGGATGTCTGCTTCTAATTCAAAAGAAAGTGAAAAAGGGTATGACCCATTGCCGTCTTGTTAGTCATTCGGTATGCCCATAATGTTAGCGGTAGTTCGTCACCCTACATAGCTTTTACCTGTTTCAATCGTTTTTTTAATATGAATGTAATAATTTTGTTTATTGTCTCGATTTGTCTGTTTGATTGTAGGTGAGCTACTGCAGTGTATCTTTTGTCAATTTTATATTTCTGACAGAAGTCTTTGAACTCGTTGTTACCGAATTGACGCCCATTATCGGTTATGATAGTTCTGGGAATCCCAAATCAACAAATGATATTTTTGACTATAAAATTAATCACCCATTTAGTTGTGATCGTAGTTAAGGGTTCGACTTCTGTCCATTTTGTAAAGCAATCTACGGCCACGATTACATACTCTGCTCCACCTTTAGCAATTGGCAGGGTTTCAATGATATTGATTTCCCATACAGCAAATGGCCACGGGCTCACCATTGACTTAAGTCGATTCGGAGATGCACTGGGAATTTTAGCAAATTTCTAGCACCTATCGCAGTGTCGTGAATGATCAGCTGCGTCTTTGTTTATGGTAGGCCAGAAACAGCCATATCGCAACATTTTCTTTGCCAAAGTTTGACCTCTGGTGTGTTCTCCACATTCACCTTCGTGCACATCTCTTAGTACATGTTTGATGTCATCATGTGCTATACACCGGAGCAAAGGCACGGAAAATCCCTGGCGGTAAAGGATTTCGTCTTTTAAGACATATCTTGTGGCTTTACGAATCACATCTCGTCTCTCGCTCTTTTTTTGCTGGGAGTGTTCTGCTCTTAAGGAAGTTCTTAATTGGTGTCATCCATGACTCTCTATCCAGTTCAGCTTCCAGTACTAAGTCGACTTCCATCTGATCAAAGCTTGGCAACTTTACTACCTCTATTGGAACCATCTCTGTCTCTTCTGGATTGTCAGAGCTCAATATCTTAGCTAGTCTATACTCTTTATGATTTTCTATCCAAGGGATGTGAGTTATGCTGTAATGCTCCATGTTATCCAATAAATCCTCTACCTTTTCAAGGTAAGTAACGAGTCGAGATCCCCTAGCATGGAATTCCTTTCAGACGTGGGAAACAACTATTTTGGAATCACAAAAAAGGTCTAGCATGATCACCCCAAATTCCTTAGCGAGTTCTAGGTCGACAATCAGGGCCTCATATTCAGAATCGTTGTAGGTGTCAGAGAATTCAAACCACAAAGCATAGTAAATATATCATCCCTCAGGAGTCGTTAAAATGACTTCAGCACTGGATCTTCAAACATTCTTAGCCCCATCTGTATATAGTTTCCAAGGGCTATGTTCTAAACTCTGCACCGAGGGGTTAGCCTTATCATCTAATAAATCCTCCTCAGGGATTATGAATTCTGCGATGAAGTCAGCCAATGCTTGTCCCCTTATTGATCCCTTGGCTAGAAGTTATGTCGAACTAGCTTAACTCAATGTTACATTTAAGCAATTGTCTGGATGCTTTAGGTCATTGCAACACTTGTCGGAGTGGTTGATCAGTGTATACTACGATTGGATGAGCTTGGAAATAATGATGGAGTTTCTGGGATGCGATCAGGAGGCTATAAGTGAGTTTTTCTATTTTTGGGTAATTGTACTCTACTACCGCTAATCTATTGCTTACATAATACACCGACCTCTGAATTTTTTCCTCCTCGCGTACAAGAGCTGAGCTAATGGCATGAGATGACATTGCCAAATATATGAACAAATCTTCATGGTCAACTGGCTTAGACAAAATTACGGGTTTCTCTAGTACACTCGACAAGTTTTGAAATGCCTCTACACAGTCAAGGGTCCACTAAAAGTTTCGTTTCCCTCGTTTAATTAAATCAAAGAAAGGAACACACTTGTATGTGGCTTTGGAATTGAATCTTCTTAATGTTGCGGCCGAACTTTGGACATCTCTGATCTTTCGTGACTCATTTATGTTCCTAATTGCTGCAATCTGGTCAGGATAAATTTCGAACCCTCGAGAGCTAACTATCAACCCGAGGACTTTCCTGATGCAACCCCGAATGAACATTTCGAAGGGTTCAACTTCATCCGGCACCGCCGTAGAATTTCGAACATCTTTTCCAAGTCTTTTGTGTGATCAGAGGACCATCTAGACTTCACAAGCATGTTGTCTACATAAACTTCCATTGTTCTCCCGATCTGATTGTAAAAATTTCGGTTCACCAAGAGCTGATACATGGCTCTGGCATTCTTTAGTCCGAATGGCATCCCCACGTAATAGTACAACCAAAAGTCCATATTGAAACTAGTGTGTTCTTAATCTGGCATATGCATGGCGATTTGGCTGTACCGCGAATATGCGTCCATGAAGAAGATAATCTCGTGCCCCGCCATTAAGTCTACCAGTTGATTAATCCTGGGGAGTGGAAAGCTCTCCTTTGGGAAGGCTTTATTTAAACCAGAAAAGTCGATGCATGTTCGCTACTTCCCGTTTGATTTTTTATCTAGGACGGGATTTGATATACAGTCAGGATATGTCGAGTCTCTGATGAACCCATTATTCCTTAACTTCTCCACTTCTTCTTTCAAGGCGGGTGACCTCTTTAGGCCTGACATATGCCTTTTTGCTTCACTGGCAGGTGCTCTGGATTTAGGCTTAGTGAATGGCTCATGATCGAGGAAGAAATTACGTACATGTCCTCATGGGTCCATGCAAACACATCAAGGTATGGTTTCAAAAAGTCAGTTAATTCTTTCATCCGGAAAGAATCCAATGAGATCCAATATTCAAGACCTTTGCCGGGTCATCGTTATCGATTGGAATGTCAATAATTGTCTCATAGGGTGTCGCCTTCCTGGTTTCTGGCACCTCGTCCTCTCTAGGATAAATATCTTTAGGTTCGTCATCAGGCGACTCACTTGGTGGTATTATCTTTAATCGCTATGCCAAATTCTCCTTAGCAGGAGAGGAAGTATTCTTAGACTCTGAACTTTTTCCGTTACGCAACATCTTCAACTCTGCCATATAACAGGCTCTTCCAATAACTTGATCGCCACAAATCATTCCCACCCTGGCATCTGTTGTGAATTTCATTAGCAGGCACTAGGGAGCAATGCGAGCTCTAAACTCTTAAAGTGTTGGTCGGCTCAGGAAAGCGTTGTAAGGCGAATCAATGTCCATGATGACAAATTGGAGGATCCTTATTCTTTTGCGTTCTGCTTCACCAAATTCTACGGGTAAATATATCACCCCAAATGGGGAGGTTAAAGTTATGTTAAAGCCACAGATCCATCGTTCACATGGCTTTAAATCCTTTATTTCTAATTTCATTTGATCCAAAGTTTTTTTTTAAACAGGATGTTAACAGAGCTCCCATTATCAACTAGAACTTTCTTGACTATCATAGGTCAAATGACAGTAGTTAGAACTAACGGATTAGTGCTCTGTGCTTCGACTCCAACACTCTATCTATCTCGAAAGAAAACGCAATCGGCCGCTGTCTTCTACTGTTTTACCGGTGCAGTTTCTTCAAGGTTACTACGTTCTCCTATTTTTGGATGTTTGGTCGCATTAACATACTGCTCCATTGTGCTATTACTGGAACCAGCTAGATACGATCCCCCAACTATGGTGTTTATAACAATATTCTCTCCCTTTGCTGGGCTGTGGACCTAGAAACGGGTTGATTTTGATTCGGGGCTTGTCATCCTTGCCCCTAGTCTCTTGGGGAGACCATGTACTCATCCAACTTTCCTCCCAAAGCAAATTTTCAACAACGTCTCTTATGTGACGACAATCGTTAGCAGAGTGGCCGTGAGTTCCATGAAATAAGTAGAATTTTCCAATTGCAAGCTCCTTCTTAGTGGAGTCCCAAGGTGGAGGTTTCTTGTATAGTAAGACGTTATAAGTATCCAGATGAATAATCTCTAAAGTGTCGCTCAACGGCGTGTAATTTTTGATAGTTCGAAATCGAGGCCTTTTCCGGAGTTGTTCCCTTGATTCCTGTTCCTTTTGACACCATTTCTATCCTGACGGCTATTTCCTCCATTTTTGTCACATAGACTATCCCTGTATTGTCGTCGGACTGTTTCACAGCGATATTACTTTGAATGTCTTCTCTGGAAGCTCTATCACACTTTCTTTTCTGATTGGCGTATATTTCCTCCCGTCGGAGGTGAA
This sequence comes from Allium sativum, assembly GCA_030737875.1. Taxonomy (NCBI): domain Eukaryota; kingdom Viridiplantae; phylum Streptophyta; class Magnoliopsida; order Asparagales; family Amaryllidaceae; genus Allium; species Allium sativum. The sequence continues at coordinate 89,772,949 of CM060912.1, read as the reverse complement.
TATTTGCCTCTTCATAGAACGATTCCCTTGTCAATGGCAGTTTTCCAGCCAAATATCCCCCGAACTCTGTGTCTGGATCGACCCTATCTATTAACGCCATCAAAATGGTTGGCCCATGTGGGTCGCTCACTTCAGTAACTGCCAGGTTAAAGCGGTCTAAATATGACTTCAAAGATTCACCAGAAGCCTGCTTGAATCTAGAAAGTTCAATGACACTTTTAGATTTCCGGGCATGGAGTTGGAACTGGTTCATAAAACGTTCGCTTAGTTCTTTAAAGCTTGATACTGATCTAGGAGGGAGTCAAGTGAATCACATCAATGCAATATCTTCATGATATATCAGAAAAGCGTTATATTTTACAGCGTCAAGTGTTGCTGCGACAATCATATACCATGCATACCTCATCAAATGTTGTCCTGAATCGGTTCTTCCTCCATATCGATCCATTTGTGGCAGATTAAATAGTGGGGGAAACTGGAAATCCAGGATGTCATCGGTGAATGGGGTGTAACTACGCTCAATACCCAGTCCTCATTGGTGTAATGTCGGCTATCAGCCATGATCCGATGCACCATCGCTTCTACCTCGGTATTGGTTAAAGTTAGTTATGGATCCACACTCCTGTTTCTTCTAACATGCCCTGTTCCTACATCAGGTGACTTTCTTTGGTTCGGGCTACAACTGGACTTCCTTGCCCTCTACGATCCCGTTCATTCACATGACAAGTGGGCTGGAGAAGTTGTCCTTGAGTAGGTTTAGTGATGTTGGGATCTCTGGGTAGGACGTGGGATCCTCACATCAGCAAAAGCATTGGTTCTCTCAGGCTTGGGTCATTAGGTCTGAGGACACGGGCTGCATCCTCGCGATATCCCAATGATCCAAAAGTTAGCTGATCAAGGTTCTCGGGCCTTTCATATGGCTCCTCCGACGTGGGCAATCTTCATATGAAGAGGATGAATGATTAGCAGCGAGACGATGAGTTGGATAAGGCACTCTCTATCTACGAAGTTCACTTATTTCCCTACTCATAGCTTTCATTTTTCTCACATAATACGCTATCGCGTTTATGGGCCTCTAAAACATCATTGGTTTTGTCTAACATGTCTAGTAAGCACGAGAATTCCATATGTGTGACGGGTGCAAAGGGAGTAGGCTGATTACTAGTTGTCGCGGCTGGCATTGGAGCATTTGCAAAGGCTCGAGTAGAAGTACCAACATCAACTATACTCAGTTCAGATCGAGTCACATCTATATCACCGGTTTGGATCGAGGGGTAATCTCCAGATGCATTCAGGCTATTGGTTCAGTTACGGTCAGCACCATTAGAGCGGTTTGGATCGTCGTGCTCAGCTTGGATCTGTGGCCCTCCTGCGGACCAGTTCGGACCTGAAACATGCCCCCTTCGTCGGGTGACAACTAACGCTTATTGATCCTCGTTCGCTTCGTTTTCCCGAGGAATTTGGGATTCTTTTCATTTAGCCATAAAGCTTAATTCTCTTGAGATTAGTCAGAAAACCTCCAAAAACACTGAAGAAAGTGGACTAACTTCTTTTAAGTTGAGAATCCAAATAGTAGAATGATAATTCATAACGCTGAGAATTCAAACTTCTCAGTGAAAGCACCAAAATGTTAGACCCAAAAGTGGTTCTAACACCCAAGTGAATTATAATTTTGAATAAAATAAAGAGAAAAACAATGAGAACACAAGATTTATAGTGGTTCAACATTAATGATCATACGTTCACTTTATACTTCTTCAATTGATGATTTGAGTACAAATACAATGCCAATTCTCACCCAATCTCACTTATACAATTGATAATCTCTCTTTAATTTGTTGAATTATATTCCAAAAGTTTGGGCATAATCTGAAAAATCAAGGAAATTCGCTGGTCTAGAAGTTAGAGTGATTAATTTTCTAAAAGATCCTTTAAAATGGTGCTTTATGGGGGTATTTATAGGCTACGAACTCATCCGGTTTGGATTCCACGTGGGGCCTATCTCGTGAACTTTGGATCCGATAGCTCTAAGATGGTGACAACACATCGAAAACGTGGGGTAGTGGAATGAAACCACTCCGGGTTTATAGGATCACGGGATGTGACTGTCGCAGTTTTACTCCTCGGTTCAGATCGGTTGGACAGAAAGGGGTACGGGTCGGAGAGGCCGAAACGATCCGAGTGTGCTACCTCCTTTCAGTCTTATGGTTCGTGTGTAACAAGGTGAAGGGTCTCAGCTCATGGGGTGCAATCCGACCCGGAGGACCTTCTACTATTCTTTTGTATACTTAAGTACATTCATTGAATAATTCTTTAACTTTGTATAGCCTAACCACAAAGTAGGCTAACAACAGTTTATTCTATTCTCCTGTACGCATTGATGTTTGCAAATGATATTTGTTTGAGTATAAACTTGATGGATTTTCATATTTATTTACCTTTAACAACAAAGAACATGTTGGATTTGCTATTGCTTGCATCACAACAATTGTTGAACCAAATATGCTTTTTATTTCTTGCATATTTAGCTGTTAGAACGAAGGCAATGATATAAGTTAGACTTATTGCATAGTTTTAAATAAAAGCGAAGCTGCGACAAACCATTGCCCCACTAATAATAGGAAGACATATTGGAACGAGTGGTCAGCGCTTTGATGATTTCTAATATATGATTATAGTGGACCATTTCAATATGTGACCACTCAAGTGATATCTGCATTACATATGATTAAAACAGTTATGATCGCCAACGTTGTGATGCAATAGATTTAGGTCATGTATAAGCTTTGGGTTATCCAAGTTAGACCATGACAGAACATCGTAGCCAAAACATTAATCCTTAGCCCATACATATCCAGATCTGCACCAAACACCCAAGCATCCAAACAATGCCAATCAGACCTTTTATTATGACCGCTTGATTTAATATTTTGAATCTGATCGAAGACTGAGAGATCTGGAAGTTGCTATCTGGATCAGGGAATTGGAATTCATTGATATGAAGTTTTTTTTCTTTCAAAAAACCATATGGATCAGGAATTCTTACAAAACTTCTCTCCTCCGCCAATTACCATCAACATTATCATTAATAAAAACTTAATAAGTAAAATGTAACTGCACAAAAAAGTTCCTATTTGTAAATTTAACGTTCACCACTACAAAAATTAAGGGTGAGAGACCTGGAAGTTGCTATCTGGACCAGAACTGATGCGTTTATTGTAACTTCTTCAAATTTCACTTCTTCAAGGGGAAATAATAATAATGATGATGGATAAATTTAACTTTGAGAGATCCACATTAGCAAAAATTAGTAGTGTTTACCTTCTTATTATTAAGGGTCCTATATGAATCTAGCGAAGCAATATTTCCTGAACACCTTCGAATAAGTTAAATGTTTCATAATCACTAACTGCAAAATAACAAAAGGAAAGCAAACATGATTTAGAGAATGTAGGAAATTGAAACACCCCACCTTCATTGAGGTCACTCACAAAGGGAATGCCTTAACTTCGGTGGATGTTTATAAGTAAAAGTCACAGATAAACACAAGACAAATATATAAATACAAATATATAAGCAGCGGAAAACAAACGGACTTTTATTTCATAAATATGTGTTCATACAAAACATTTCCATAATTGTCTCATAATAACTTCCAAAACATTACATCATCATTTCTGCCTTGATTATTAAATAAAGAAGCAAAAAACATAATAAAAGCTGCATAAATCCCCACAGAACGTGTCCAAAAGCCATAGCCAAGGAAAGAGAGTCCAAACCATACATCTACTATCTTTAAGATTGCAAAGAATCTGACTAAGCTGGGTTGTTTCCTCCCTGTGGACCCGAGGGGGGGGATGGAAGAAAAGAAGACGAAAGAAAAATAGAGTCAGACGTAAAGCCTGGTAAGTCTAGTGACTCTTCAGTATGAGAATAAGAAAAAGGGCATGATAGGTATAAACTGGAAATAGGAAAGTATTATAAACTAGGATAAAGTAGTTTGAAACGAATATACTATCGCACACCACACTATATCTCTGCACCTACTCGCATTGTCTCAACTGGCACCCCATGATCGGGGTGAAGTGATCCCCTTTCTAAAGATCGGCTCCTACTCACAAAATCATGTGTGTCATACGGCCCACAATGATTGTAGATACCTATGATGGTCCCACCATAGGGTGTATCAAGTCCCATGGTGGCGGCCCGACACAATTCTAGAATGCATAGGTTATACTACTGGTGCCCCCAGTGCCCTGTTTTTCTGCTCCGAAGTGTGTGCACGCCCGCACTCCGTTAGAACCCACACTGTTGCACCCGCCGCCGTCGCTTTTGATCGCTTACAATCAGCCCAGTAATTGTGCCTCACCTTGCCTAGTTTCAGGGTACCATGATACCTAATTGGGTTACTGCTGAAAGGGTCCCCGTTACTAGGGTTTTCTAGTCAAACATGTTAAGTGGTTAAGTGTCTGTATTTACCTAACCCCACCCATCAATTTAATTAACATGTTGAATTGGTTAAGTGTTTTAGTTAACTTAACCCTACCATCCTGACTTGTCTGTCCTTAACTTTAATCAGTTAAAGCACCGACCACTCACATTAGACAGATATTGCTACGGTTACTGGATGTGCCGGTCAGTTCCGGGCAGATTTACACTGTAACTCAGTCTAACCTCGGGTCCTTATTGGGCTCAATGCTTAATCTCTCACATTGGATAGGTATTATTGTGACTACTGGACAGCCGGGCGGGTCCGAGCAGGTTTACATCACAACTCAATCCAACCTCGGGTTAAGCATACTCATATTTTCTAAATTTACATATTTGTCTCTATTACTTGTTATATGTAAATTTGTTAACAATTAAATGTTATGGCCCACTTTCCAAGTTCATCATTTTTGGTATAAGGATTTATACCATTTAAATGCCACCAATTTATGCTAAGTTTCCTATAATTACCAATTTTTCCCAACGTTACCCCGTCTAATTATTAGGCTAACAATCTTAGCCTAATTTTTCGTCCATACGATTTTTAACATATAATATTAGGCTAAGAACTTAGCCTAATTTAGCGTACACAAAATTGGCATAAAGAAATTCATAAACATAAACATGACATAGGTGTAAACTTGGCATTTTTGGCATAGTCAATATGAGCATTATAGGTGTGAACTTGCAAAGTAGTCAACATGAATATCACAGGTGTGAACTTGCAACGTAGACTAAATCAACATACATATATGTGAATTTGCAACATAGGCTAAATCAACTTACATATATGTGAACTTGCATTGCAATAGGGATCTAACTAAATAGGTGTCACATGAATTAGCATATGGTTTTAGACAACATAAGCCTAAACATGCTTAGATCTTAGCATAACATCGAACATCACTAGCATATGGCAAGAATGTGACATGTCCATAAAGTATGTATAATTTTATCACATGTGTGAACTAGATCCAATCGTGTTTACTACTATAACATGGAACTTGTATAAAAATGGATCTTGGCATGGATCCAAATATGAACTTAATCATTTTGGCATAGAAGTTCTATTGTACAACATATAACTTGTCATAATCACCTAAGCATATAGGTGTAGATACGAACCAAATAACTTGTATGTGAATTTGAATAGATCCAACATCAACTAGATTAATCCACAAACATTATAATGGATCCAACATCAACTAAATTATACCACAAACATCCCAATACTATTCACAACACAATCATTGCAACACATAGATATGAATTAACATCGTCGTTATACAATAGCACAATTCCATTTCCATTTTACATCGAATCAAATCTTAATTTTTATTCCCATCGGAAAAATCACTATACTTACAACAAACGACGAACTTGAATTATGTATTCTGAGTTCTGAATTTGCAATGCTTTACTTTGGGTAGACAAACGTTGTTTGAATCTAGTTTTTACTTTAGTTTTGCTTGACTCTAATCTTTCTTCAAGTGGAGTCTACTCTTGGCTTCCTTCCAGCAGCATGACGGCTCTATCACTATTTTATTTGTGTGAATTTAGGTTGAGACTAAGGTTGTTTATATAGAATTTCAAACTAATTAGAGCCATCGATGAAGCTAAAATTAATAAAGGCCATCCATCTCAAGAGAAGCCAATCAGAAAGTGACAAGTCAGCCCTAGTGACACACCAGAGCTCAGAAATTCGACCAGAACCCGACCAGGCCAGGCAGGGCCCGACCAGGTCGGCTGGCCAGGTCGACCCCCAGGTCAACCCCCAGGTCATCCACATGGTCGACCTGGTTACCCAGGATGACCCCCAGGTCGACCCCCTGGTCGACCTGGTGCCTGGGCTGGAATTTTCCCTTCCAGCCCAGTTCGGGTCTGTTTTTCGAACTTCGAACTGAATTTGAACTGTTTGAATTTTGAATTGAATTCTGAAACTTCCGGAGGTTATAACTCCTTCATATGAAGTCCGATTTACGCAAACTCGGACTCTATCTCAAGCAGAATTCCGAGACGACCGCAATGGCGTAACCCCCCCTTAATTCTTTCATTTAGAATTAATTATACTTTAATTTGTTAATTTACTGTTAACCGAAAATTCGGGGTGTTACATTCTCCCCTCCTTAAAGGATTTTGTCCCCGAAATCTTCAAGTCTGAAAGAACGTATATCCTAACATCCAATCGTCCATCTACTCAACCAACAAACACATACGTCCATTGTCCTTGAAAGACTTCTAATGCTTCATGATCATATGCATAGTGTGTGTATATGTCCTTATCTAATGCAAAAATTAGGCGGTCTACTGATTCAGTTGACCTCCTTAATGCAAATCATGTAAGTGCCTTGAATCCATTATGTATGCCAATTTTTCCTACTCATAATTCTACATGAGTGCACAATCATTCATACAAATGTGACATCCATATGACAACATATCAAGTTTCAACCACATACAAATATGAATACATATATGCATATGCAATATGAAGTGACTGAGCCGATCTAAAACCTAGGTTGTGTGTGTATATGCATCCACGAGCAACCACTAGCAACCACTGGCAGCCATCAATCATAACATGTTTCAATTACATGTTTACATCCAAAGGGGTTTCTACCTTAGGATAAAGGATAATATCAAGGAGATATACCAAAAAAGATAGATACAAGCACAACTTAAGGAAAAAGAGAAATCAAAGATGTACCCACAAAAAGAAAACGGTAGGCCACGCGTATTCTGTCCTCAGTTTCCCAAGTTGTGTCTTCCTCAGCGTCGCTCCACTGAACTTTGACAAGCTTGACTTCGCGGTTGCGCAGCTTTTTCACTTCAGTTCCTAAGATGCGGGTTGGAACTCTCCTCATAGTTACTTCGCATTCCACTTCAGCTTCTTCTAGAATGCTTGGCTCCACCACTTCCGCAGATTCATGTAAACATTTCCGAAGATGAGAAACGTGAAAGACATTGTGAATTCCAGCCAACTTTTCGGGCAGCTCTACTCTATAAGCCATCTTCCTAATCTTCTCGATGATAGGGAATGGTCCTACAAATCTGGGTGCTAGCTTTCCTGCGGATCCAAAGCGAACGACGTTCCTTAAGGGAGATACCTTAAGGAAAACCCTGTCCCCAACCTAAAACTCAAGGTCGGTCCTTCTTTTGTCTGCGTAGGATTTCTATCTATCTTGGGCAGTCTTCGTTCTCCTTCGTATCAGGTCCACTTTTTCTGAAGTCTCTCTAATCATGTCTGGCCTAAGTATAAGCTTGTATGTAGACTCCCACCAACAAGTTGGTGATTGGCACGGTCTTCCATATAGAGCTTCGAAGGGCGCCATGCCGATGGTGGCTTGGTAGTTGTTGTTGTAGGCGAATTCCACTAAAGGAAGATGATCCTCCCATGTCCCTCCGAAGTCAAGAACGCACAGTCTCAGAAGATCTTCTAATACTCTGTTCACCCTTTCCGTCTGACCATCGGTTTGGGGGTGATAGGCCGTGCTCAAGCATAACTATGTGCCTACAGCTTCTTGCAGACTCTGCCAAAATTTGCTTGTAAAGATAGGATCTCGGTCACTCACTATGCTGGAGGGTATTCCATGGAGTCTAACAATTTCTTTGAGATAAAGAGAAGCTAGAGACGAGGCAGTCCTTCTACTCTTGATGGGTATAAAGTGAGCGCTTTTTGTGAGCCTATCCACTATTACCCAAATGCTAGTATTTCCCCTTCTTGACCTAGGCAACCCATCAATGAAGTCCATTGAAATGCTATCCCACTTCCATTGCGGGACTTCTAGAGGATGAAGCAGTCCTCTAGGCTTCTTTTATTCCGCCTTGACCTGTTGGCATGTCATGCACTTAGATACGAAATCTGCCACATCTTTCTTCATGTCGTTCCAAAAGAAAACTCTCTTTACGTCCTTGTACATCTTGTCTCCACCTGGGTGTATTGTCATCTTGGAATGGCGTGCTTCGTCGAGAACCATCTTTACCAAATCCCTAGCTTGTGGGATGCATAGTCTTCCATCTCGCCTCAGCCAACCCTTATCATCGATGGAGTACCTATTGAGGTGACTGGAAGTTTCTCCCCTAATTAGCTTATCAATCACATCCACAAGCTGAGGGTCTTCACGTTATAAGGCCCCTATTGAGTCTAAAAGAGTGGGCCGTACTTCTATTGATGCCAACAAGCCAGGTACAAAATCAGAGGAGGGCCTAAGGTCGAAACTAGCTATATACTCCAAGCTTTGCCTTTCTACAAAGAGAGGGCTTAAGATCAGCTTCTTTCTGCTCAAGGCGTCTGCTACTACGTTGCCCTTGCCAGGAGTATAGGAAATCTCAAAATCATACGAGGCAAGGAACTCCATCTACCTTTGCTGCCTCAAGTTAAGATCTTTCTACGAGAAAAGATACTTCAACGATTTATGGTCAGTATATAATTCGAACTTCTCACCTAGGAGAAAATGGCGCCAAGACTTAAGCGCAAAGATGGTGGCGGCCAACTCAAGATCATGGGTTGGGTAGTTCTTTTCATGAACTTTCAATTGTCTTCCACCATAAGCTACTACACTCCCTTCTTGCATCAGAACAGCGCCTAGCCCCGTACCACAAGCATCCGTATATATTGTGAACATTTTGCTTCCATCGGGCAAAGTCAGAACTGGGGCTGTTGTAAGAGCCATTTTTAAGCGTTATAAAGCAATATCACAGTCCAAATCCCAAACGATTGCTAGATTCTTCTTTATTAGCCTTGTGAGTGGGGCTGAGATTTTTGCGAAATCTCTAATAAACTTTCGGTAAAAACCGGCTAGCCCAAGAAAGCTACGGACTTCGGTTGCATTTCTTGGTGTCTTCCAATCCTGCACTGCCACCACTTTCGCGGTGTCCACAGCTAACCCCTCTTTGGACACTATATGTCCAAGAAACCTCACTTCTTCTCTCCAAAAGAGGCACTTGGAGAATTTGGCTTTTAGCTGATGAACTCGAAGGGTTTCCATGATCTCCTTCAGATGCTAAGCATGTTCTTCCTCATTCTTTGAGAAGATCAAAATATCGTCTACGAAGACAACCACAAACTTGTTGAGGAATTCTCTGAACACCCTGCTCATTAGGTCCACGAAATAAGCAGGTGTGTTTGTCTAGACGAAAGGCATGACAGGCCACTCGAAGAAACCGTCTGGTGTTCTGAACGCCATTTTATCAATACTACCTTCAGCTACCCTTAGCTGATGGAACCCAGTAGCCAGATCAAGTTGGGAGAAGACCGACGCACCTACCAGATGATCAAACAAATCGTCTATTCGGGGAAGCGGGTGTCTATTCTTTTTAGTCGGCTTGTTCAGCTCCCTATAGTCCATACAAAGACGTAGTGAACCATCAGATTTTGTGGCGAACACCACTGGAGCACCCCATTCCGAGATACTCCTCCTTATAAACCCCTTTTCGAGAAGCTCCTTAACCTGCTTATTGAGCTCCTTTCTCTCCTTTGGAGCCATGTGTCGCACAGGTAAAGCTACGGGCTTTGCATTATCAACAAGGCATATGTGGAAGTCTATTTCCCGCTTCGGAGGTAAGCCCATTACCTCTTCAAAGACATCCGGATATTCACGGACCACTCTAACCGATTGCAAATTCTCAACAGAAGCATCAAGCGACTCTAGATAACTAAGCATAACAGCATTCAAGGGATTACAAGAAATTTCTAGAGTGTTACCGAGCCAAGTCAAGAGTCTAACCACTCTTTTCTCACAATCAAGAATGGCACCATTACTGGATAACCAGTCCATGCCTAAAATCAGTCCGTATCCCGAGAAACCCAAAACAAAGGCACTACATCTAAATTCAACACATAGAATAGAGATTTTCAAATCCACACAAACCATTGACAAATAAGCTGAGCCCCCAATTGGATTTGAAACAACCAAGGGATCTTCTATCATACTAGTGTCTAGGTGCAGAGATTATACTAAAGCAGATGAAATAAAGGAGTGTGATGCACTGGAATCAAGGAGAGTGCGAACTGGATGATCATAGAGATAAACTATGCTTTCCACAGAAATATTTCTACCTCGTTCCTACGGAGATGCCACCAGCGCGTGAACCTGTCCCCCTGAGGTGGATCCAGTCCTCTGTCCCTGCCCCCGCTTCTTTGGGCAGTCCTTAGCCAAGTGCCCAGTCTCTCCACAATGGAAACAACCACCATTCATCTTTGCCTTCTTCTTCCTGCAGTCTTTCGCTGTATGTCCAACAATGCCACAGAAATTACACCTTCTCGTTTCATGGGTTTTGTTGTTCTACCCACCTTTCTTGAAGTCTGTCTTCTTAGCCTGTAAACCCTCTTTCTTTTCCTGAGGCACTTCCACCTTTGCCTCTTTCTTGCCTTTATCTTCCTCGTGTAGCAGCGCCATGTCCACCAAGCTTTCATAAGTCACTCCTTGATCGTCATACTTCCTTGTTTAAGGGTTAGGAACTTCTCCATTTGCAGGCTTCTTTCAGCTTGGGAGAGGAATTTCATCTCAAACCTCATCCTGAAATCTTCCCAAGTCTCCACTGCCCTCTCAGCATGGGTAACTTCCCACCAATAAGAAGCTTCGTCTTTAAGCAACCACACTGCTAGCTGTATCTTTTGTCTGTCTCAACTTCAAAGATGACGAACAAATCTTCAGTCTCCTTCAGCTAGTTCCTTGCTACCACAAATGATTCAGTTCCATAAAAGTCCTTTACACCCATAGCCTTGAAGTCTCTACATGTCTTAGCGAAAGTATTTCCACGAGGAGGAGGAGGAGGAACTGCTGCCACTGTGGGAGGAGGAATGTCTGCTGGGCCCGCACCATTGGCCCTAGCCTCAAGGTACCTTCGGAACCAGCCAGGTATCGGTACTACTTCTGGAAGGTTAAGATCTCCATACATGCTGGAACAAAAAGGAAAGTATTCAAGAAAAAGGATAGAGAGATAGTGCATATGGCTTTTGGGGAACTATGCCTTTTAAAAACAACGCTTTTCCTTGAAAATAATGCTTCTTTAAACTTCTTTTTGAAAATAGTTTCAAAAAACTTTATCTAATTTGGTAAATCTGTGCTCTGATACCAAGTGAAACACCCCACCTCCATTGAGGTCACTCACAAAGAGAATGCCTTAACTTCGGTGGAGGTTTATAAGTAAATGTCAAAGATAAACACAAGACAGATATATAAACACATATATATGCAATGGAAAACAAACGGACTTTTATTTCATAAATATGTGTTCATACAAAACATTTCCACAATTGTCTCATAATAACTTCCAAAACATTGCATCATCATTTCTGCCTTGATTATTAAATAAAGAAGCATAAAACATAATAAAAGCTGCATAAATCCCCACAGAACGTGTCCAAAAGCCATAGCCAAGGAAAGAGAGTCCAAACCATGCATCTACTATCTTGAAGCTTGCAAAGAATCTGACTAAGCTGGGTTGTTTCCTCCCTGTGGACCTGGGGGGGGGGGGGACGGAAGAAAAGAAGACGAAAGAAAAATAGAATCAGACATAAAGCCTGTAAGTCTTGTGACTCTTCAGTATGAGAATAAGAAAAAGGGCATGATAGGTATAAACTGGAAATAGGAAAGTATCATAAACTAGGATAAAGTAGTTTGAAACGAATATACTATCACACCACACACTATATCTCTGCACCTACTCGCATTGTCTCAACTGGCACCCTATGATCTGGGTGAAGTGATCCCCTTTCTAAAATTCGGCTCCTACTCGCAAAATCATATGTGTCATACGGCCCCCAATGACTGTAGATACCTATGCTGGTCCCACCATGGGGTGTATCAAGTCCTATGGTGGCAGCCCGACACAATTCAAGAATGCATAGGTTATACGACTGGTGCCCCCAGTGCCCTGTTTGTCTGCTCCGAAGTGTGTGCATGCCCGCACTCCGTTAGAACCCACACTGTTGCACCCACCGCCATTGCTTTTGACCGCTTACAATCAGCCCAGTAATCATGCCCCACCCGGCCTAGTTTCAGGGTACCATGATACCTAATTGGGTTACTGCTGAAACGGGTCCCGTTACTAGGGTTTTCTAGTCAAACATGTTAAGTGGTTAAGTGTCTGTATTTACCTAACCCCACCCATCAATTTAATTAACATGTTGAATTGGTTAAGTGTTTTAGTTAACTTAACCCTTCCATCCTGACTTGTCTGTCCTTAACTTTAATCAGTTAAAGCACCGACCACTCACATTAGACAGATATTGCTACGGTTACTGGATGTGCCAGTCGGTTCCGGGCAGATTTACACCGTAACTCAGTCTAACCTCGGGTCCTTATTGGGCTCAATGCTTAACCTCTCACATTGGATAGGTATTGTTGTGACTACTAGACAGCCGGGCGGGTCCGGGTAGGTTTACATCACAACTCAACCCAACCTCGGGTTAAGCATACTCGTATTTTCTAAATTTACATATTTGTCTCTATTACTTGGTATATGTAAATTTGTTAACAATTAAATGTTATGGCCCACTTTCCAAGTTCATCATTTTTGGTATAAGGATTTATACCATTTAAATGCCACCAATTTATGTCAAGTTTCCTATAATTACCAATTTTTCCCAACGTTACGCCGTCTAATTATTAGGCTAACAATCTTAGCCTAATTTTTCATCCGCACGATTTTTAACATATAAATTAGGCTAAGAACTTAGCCAAATTTAGCGTACACAAAATTGGCATAAAGAAATTCATAAACATAAACATGACATAGGTGTAAACTTGGCATTTTTGGCATAATCAATATGAGCATCATAGGTTTGAACTTGCAAAGTAGTCAACATGAATATCATAGGTGTGAACTTGCAACGGAGACTAAATCAACTTACATATATGTGAATTTGCAACATAGGCTAAATCAACTTACATACTTGTGAACTTGCATTGCAATAGGGATCTAATTAAATAGGTGTCACATGAATTAGCATATGGTTTTAGACAACATAAGCCTAAACATGCTTAGATCTAGGCATAACATCGAACATCACTAGCATATGACAAGAATGTGACATTTCCATAAAGTATGTATGATTTTATCACATGTGTGAACAAGATCCAATCATGTTTACTACTATAACATGGAAGTTGTATAAAAATGGATCTTGGCATGGATCCAAATATGAACTTAATCATTTTGGCATAGAAGTTCTATTGTATAGCATATAACTTGTCATAATCACCTAAACATATAGGTGTAGATACGAACCAAATAACTTGTATGTGAATTTGAATAGATCCAACATCAACTAGATTAATCCACAAACATTGTAATGGATCCAACATCAACTAAATTATACCACAAACATCCCAATACTATTCACAACACAATCATTGCAACACATAGATATGAATTAACATCGTCGTTATACAATAGCACAATTCCATTTCCATTTTATATTGAATCAAATCTTAATTTTTATTCCCATCGGAAAAATCACTATACTTACAACAAATGACGAACTTGAATTCTGGATTCTGAGTTTTGAATTTGCAGTGCTTTCCTTTGGGTAGACAAACGTTGTTTAAATCTTGTTTTTACATTAGTTTTGCTTGACTCTAATCTTTCTTCAAGTGGAGGCTACTCTTGGCTTCCTTCCAGCAGCATGATGGCTCTATCTGTATTTTATTTGTGTGAATTTAGGTTGAGACTAAGGTTGTTTATACAGAATTTCAAACTAATTAGAGCCGTCGATGTAGCTAGAGTTAATCAAGGCCATCCATCTCAAGAGAAGCCAATCAGAAAGTGACAAGTCATCCCTAGTGACACACCAGAGCTCAGAAATTCGACCAGAACCTGACCAGGCCAGCCAGGGCCCGATCAGGTCGACTGGGCAGGTCGACCACATGGTCGACCCCCAGGTCGACCACATGGTCGACCTGGTTACCTAGGTCGACCCCCTGGTCGACCTGGTGCCTGGGCGGGAATTTTCCCGCCCAGCCCAGTTCGGGTCTATTTTTCGAATTTCGAACTGAATTTGAACTGTTTGAATTTTGAATTGAATTCTGAAACTTCCGGAGGTTATAACTCCTTCACACGGAGTCCGATTTACGCAAACTCGGACTCTATCTCAAGCAGAATTCCGAGACGGACGCAATGGAGAAACCCGTTCCCCTTAATTCTTTCATATAGAATTAATTATACTTTAATTTGTTAATTTACTATTAACAGAAAATTCGGGGTGTTACAGAAATTCCTTCTCTGCCATAGCTAAATGCAATAATGATGAACATGAAATTGTTAGAAGGAAGGATCGATAGGTAGGAGAAATAAGGTAGATAAATCTTACTATGGCCTTTACCCTGAATTATCACTTGAGTGACAATTTGATGGTGTGTAGTTAACCTCAAACTGCAACGTCCCAGTGGTTCACAAAGCATTAGAAAAATTAAATTGCAAGTAATGTAGCTCTACAAAATAACAAACTTGTTGGTGTTGTTTTGTCTAGTCCGGGACTTCAGAATGATATTAGTGTGAACTCTGTTTGCGATACTAAGGTACTGGAAACTGCTTCCATAATAGTAATGAATGTAGATTATATGGAAAAGATAGGTTTAGCCGAATAATGTTTTGGACTTTATCAAGTCAGTATGACTATTGATACTGCGGGGTTCTAGTGTGCATGTGTATGCCACACACAAAAAAAAATACCAGTGCAAGTGTGTGCCCCGCAAACACACTCACAAAAGAAAATTTACATAATGGTAAGTTTGTTACAAGAGAAGAACATGATGGTCGATGAATCTTACAGCTCATACATTGTGCTAAAATATGGTACCTCTGTATGCTTAGTGTAGCACCCCACGTCCATTAATGCCAATCGCAAAGGGAATGCATTAACTTCCATGGAGCATTTTAAGTGAATATAGAACAGAAAATCACAACAAGACAGATATTAACAAGTACTTGAAAATTTAAAACTTTATTTATTGCAGTAGAAGGTAAATATGTTTGGTTACATCATTAAAAAAAACATAAACCAAAGTCAAGTACATAATATCCATCTTGATAAAACAAAGTACATAATCCCACTACTACAAATAGCCATAAAGAAAATGATAGGCTAAACTTTACTTCGGCAATCCAAATCCAAGTGCTCCCAAAGAGATCCCAATCAAGCTCCACTAGTACTAGTCCCACCCTTAGAACCTGGGGAGGGAAAAAGGAAGAAAAGAGGTGGAAGAAAGGGGGTTAGACATAAAGTCTGGCGAGTGCGATAACTCTAACAACATAATTATTAAAGCAATATGATAAGATATAAGCTGGAGAATAAGGTAATGACTGTGTGAACCACATGGGTATGGCAAGGCAATCAAGAGAAACAGAGATAATGTAAATGGCGCTTCCTAATCGATATAGGATAATTACTATACTCTATCGTACTGTTCCATATTGTACTGTACTAACACTAACTGCACCCCTACTAGTCACTCTAGAAATTTGATCCCTCTTGGCTAAATAGAACGATGATAGCTTCGTGTACTACTAGATGTACCCACTATCCTCCATGTTCGATTGTATATCTCCAGTTGCTATCATAGGTACCCAGCGTGTAACTATCCCCACTAGTTGTACCCTTTCAATAAGTAATAATGGTAATTCCACATACTCCTAGCTGACGTCATAGGTGCCGCCTGCTCCTATCTCCACTAGGTGTACCCCCTTAGTAATTATTAATAATAGTGGTAGCTTCGTGTACCCCTAGCTGACTACATAGGTGCCGTCTGCTCCTATCTCCACTAGGTGTACCCACTACCCTACCCCATTCGATAACTCGTAGATACCCGTGCTGGCCCCACAGTCGGGTGTATCACTCCCTAAAGTGGCAACCTGATACCACCAATGATGCACGGCTTATACCTACACGATGCAACAACGTCTTACCTACCAGCCCGGGTCCACACACGCATATGAACTCGTTGGACTTGCGTTGCCACCGCTAACCCGGTTTGGCCTCTTACAGTCAAGCCCAGTATGTGTGTCCCGTCCTCGACTTGGGTCGAGCCCACAAAGATACGAATGGGTTACTGGTTGAAATGGGCCCCCATTACTTGACACTAGCTATCCACCTAAGCTTGGTCCCCACTAGTATATCCCACTTAACCCCGTTCATGTCCACTTACATGTTTTAAATTTGGTTAAGGGTTTCCATTAGTAATTCCACTTGCTACCCAAGGCACCCACTTAACCCCTATGTCCCACTTACATGTTTTACCTTGGTTAAGTGTTACTAATCGTATTTCCTCATGCCACCCAAGGCACCCACTAGATTCCACATGCCACCCAAGACACCCACTTAACCCCCTCACGTCCCACTACATGTTTATCTGGTTAAGTGTTTCTTAATTCATTAAGACCGTAACCTCATAAAGACCTCTCACATTAGATTGGCATTTGTAGCAGCTGGATTTGCCGGGCGGGTCCGGGCAGTCTTACACCACAAACGAGCCTAACCTCGTGTCTTTACAACTGTTACGTATTTAATTTGTGCCTAAAACCTCTCACATTAGACTGGCATTTGTGGCAGCTGGATTTGCCGGGCAGGTCCGGGCAGTCTTACACCACAAACGAGCCTAACCTCGTGCCTTAAACGATTAATTACACCTAATTAATCATTCCCCCAATTTGAATTACTTTCCCTATTCAAATTATCAATCAATTCCAAATTTAACGATGTCCATAATTGACTCAATTATGTCCATCCATTTATGGTATGTAAAATCATACCAATTTCATTACTAATTAATTTTATTCCTTAAAATTAATTACATGCCTTTTTAGGCCATTACATGCCAAATTCACAATATGTGTATATCCAGTATTATCCCCATCGTACCCCCGTCATTCGTTCGCTTAACATGACATATACATATTTAGACTAGCAAATAGTCTAATACTTAAAAAAGGGAATAAACGTCACAAAGTCACATACGCACAATAATAGATCTAATTTGCATCTAACTTGCAATTAAGAATTACAACATACTTGCATAGTCTTTGTATTATCAAGGATCCAAAAATCATAGATCTAAAAGGTGTGAGCTTGCATGTATGAACATAGTTTTACACCCAACTATCCTAGGTAATTATCACAAACTTACATAAACTATGTATGTCGTCAACCTAAACACAAAGGTGTCATCTTGCATAACTATGGATCAAATAAAAGGTGTTATCCTGAGTAAACTATGGATCCACATAAAGGTATAAACTTGCATAACTATGCATGTCATAGTTTTAACATAAAAATGTCAACTTGAATATGGATCTAAACTTTAAAGGTGTGAACTTGTATATATGTGAATCCAATTATCACTTAAACTTGCATATGAACATAATACTTATACGAAATAGCATATGTTCCACATCCATATTCGCATAAAAACTGATGTTATAAACCTAGGTGATTGGATTATAAAAAGGGATTCATTGACACAAGTTAACATCATGAATTACTAGCATATATTTTAGATCCAAACTTACATAACATCATATAACTCGCATACAACTTGCGTGATCCTATTAACCTGCATAACATCATATGTACTACTTGCATAATCATATTAACTTGCATAACATCATATATAAAACTTTCATAACATCATATAATATGAATCAAGTTAACATACATGATTAAACATATGAATTAGATCCACAACCACAACTTATAATTCAACGTATATCACATCATAATTGATTTAGCAATTATTTTGTTAACGTGATCGAACTCACAACTCAAAAGCAGTCTTGAGTTCTGAATTCTGATTTCTAGAGTTGTATTAGTTCTCCTTTGAAGAAGATTCGTTGTTAGGGTTGAATAGGACTGATTTGATTTGTTGTTCTTCCTCTTTAATTTGTGGCGGCTATTCTAGGGTTCAAGACGACAGCATGACGGCCATAGTTTCAGTTTTAATTCCGATTTAGGGTTTGAGTCTATGGGTCTTTTTATAGAGTTTTGAATTAATTTAAGCTGTCGGATGATCTTAGGGTTAATCGAAACCACCCAGTCAAGATAGGGTGACAAGTCAGCCCCATTGACTCAGCAAGGAGTCAGAAAGGACTCAGCAATGAGTCACAACATAGATCGAACTGAACCAGAAAGCTGTGTAGGTTTTCTCTCGGCCTGGGCGCACTTGGGAAGTGCACCAATGTAAATTTGTACTGGCGCGCTTCCCAAGTGCGCCAGTGTATATTTTTTTTCTTTTTGCCACCAAACCTCGTTCGTCTATAACTCCTTCATCCGGTACCCGTTTCCTGCAAACTCGGACTCTGTTTCAACCAGAATTCCGAGACGAATACAATGGCGCAATCCCATTCCTTTAATTCTCACGTCTGAGATTAATTATTCTTTATTTTAGTTAATTCAGCTATTCAAAAATCCGGGGTGTTACATTCTCCCCTCCTTAAAGGATTTCACCCCCGAAATCCCCAAGTTAAGGAGAATGCATATCCTACCATCCAAACAACCATCTACTCAACCATCAAACACGGGCATCCATTGTCCTTATAAAATTTCTAATGATGTATGAACATATGCAAGAAGTGTGTGTATATGTTTCTTGTCTAATGCAAAATCAGGCGGTCTACTGATTCAGTTGACCTCCTTAATGCAAACCATGGTAGTGCCATGCGTCCATTATGTATGCGAAACAACCTTATCGATACATATCATTTCTACATGTGTGCCCAACCATTCACCAAAATGCAACATCCATATGATGGTACAACCATTATACATCCATTACTTAAATATGTGCACACATTTATATGCAATATGAAGTTACTGAGCCGATCTAGTGCCTAAAGTGTGTGTATATGCATCCACGAGCAACCATTAACAAACAATTGCATCCACGTGCATCCATCATACATAACATGTCTCAAACACATGTTTCAACCATAGGACTACCCTATCTAAAGGTCAAAGATACTAGCGAGAGGACATACTAGAGATAAGATAAGTACAAGGTAAGCGATAAAGGAGAAATTTAAAAGACATTCCCTCGAAAAAAAGGGTACAATGAACGCATCTTCTCTTCTGTCTCCCAAGTAGCGTTGCTCTCGTCATCTCCCCATTGCAATTTGACTAGTTTGACCTCTCAACTCCTCAACTTCTTAACCTCCGACCCAAGAATGCGCGAAGGAGCTCGTCGAATCGTCGCATCACGCTCGATCTCCACCTCTCTAAGCAAGCTCGGCTCTACCACTTCGGCGATCTCGTGCAAGCACTTCCTCAAATGTGATACATGGAATATGTCGTGTACACCACTAAGTCTCTCGGGCAACTCCACTCTATACGCCATCTGCCCAATCCTTTCCTTAATAGGAAATGGTCCTACGAATCTTGGTGCTAACTTCCCAACGGACTCAAAGCGAACGACGTTCCATAATGGAGACGCCTTGACAAAGACCATGTCCCCAATATCAAACTCGAGATATGTCCTCCTCTTGTCCGCATAAGATTTCTGCCTATCTTGCGCCGTCTTCATCCTCCTTCGAATCAAATCGATCTTTTCTGAAGTCTCTCTTATCATATCGGGCCCAAGCAAGATCTTATCTGTAGACTCCCACCAATATGTAGGCGAACGACACGGCCGTCCATAAAGAGCCTCGAACGGTGCCATGCCAATGCTAGACTGAAAGCTGTTATTATATGCGAACTCCACCAACGGAAGATGTTCCTCCTATGTACCTCCGAAGTCTAGGACACATAACCTCAATAAGTCTTCTAGAATACGATCCACCCTCTTGGTCTAGCCGTCCGTCTGAGGATGATATGCAGTGCTCAAACATAATTGAGTCCCTACCGCCTCTTGCAAGATCTTCCAAAATTCGTTAGTGAAAATAGGATCGCGGTCGCTCACTATGCTAGAAGGAACACCGTGCAACCGAACTATTTCTCGAATGTATACGGAGGCTAACCATGGAGCAGTCTTCTTACTCTTCACGGGAATGAAATGGACGCTCTTAGTAAGTCTGTCTACCACGACCCAAATCCCCGTATTACCCTTCCTCGATCTTGGTAATCCGTCAACAAAGTCCATCGAAACCCTTTCACACTTCCATTGTGGGACCTCCAATGGGTGAAGCAATCCACCGAGCTTCTATTGCTCTGCTTTTACTTGTTGGTACACCAAGCATCTAGCGACATACTCGGCCACATCCTTCTTCATACCGGCCCAAAAGTAAACTCGTCTCATGTCCATGTACATCTTGTCCCCGCCGGGATGGATGGTCATCTTCGAACGATGTGCATCATCAAGAATGGTCTTCCTTAATTTCTCGTCTTGTGGTACACAAAGTCTACCGTCCCTACGCAACCAACCCTTATCGTCTAGGGTATACCTTCTTAGGTGGCTTGATGACTCCCCTCTTATGAGATTCTCTACTAACTCCATCAACTGTGGGTCATCACGCTGTGCCTCTCCAACCCGTCCCAAAAGCGTAGGTTTGACCTCAAGGACGCTAGCGAACTGGGTACAAAATCAATGGATGGTCTAAAGTCAAAGGTAGAGATAAACTCTAAGCAACGCCGCTCGACAAACAAAGGACTCAATGTCCACTTTTTCCTACTCAAGGCATCCGCCACAACGTTACCTTTGTCTGGGGTATATGCTCTCTCGAAATCGTAGGACGCTAAGAATTCCATCCATCATAACATATCACCCTTCCCTGGAGACCACATGCCCTAAAATCCTCACTTCTTTCCACCAAAAATGGTATTTTGGAGAACTTAGCTTTAAGCTGGTACACTTGTAGGGTCCCTAAGCTTTCCCTAAGATGTAGGGCATGCCCTTCTCTGCTTCTAGAGAAAACCAGGATATTATCCCATGCAAAATCGTCACAACTATCCATCTCTCACACAGACCCTCCTAGTCGAACTCGACATCCCCCAAGTGCAAGCCCCAAAGGCCTAAACCAATATCAGACAAACATCCAAGGGATACCTCCTTCGAATTCAGACGACCTACGTGAGATGATACTAGTAAGACAGCCAACCAATTGAGCACTTGACCGACTCTGGCTGTCCTTGCCAGTCTTGCTCCAAAACCACCGCTGATTACATAACTGGATTTGCTTAATCTATTAAGCACATACGAAAACTTATTTCGCGCCTCTGGGTAAACCCCGCACTTTATCAACGACGTCTCCATACTCACGGACCACACAAACAGACTCTCAATCATCGTTGGATGCGTTAGAAGATTCTAGGCAGCTAAGCATCACTGAACCCCTAGGGTCACAAGAAATATGAGGGTCTTTCCATAACGAATCAATAGTCTAACTACCCTCCTTTCACAATCTAGGATGGCACCCCGCCTGGCTAGCCAATCCACCCCTAGAATCAAACTATAGCCCGTGAAACCAAGGACGAAGGCGTTGCATTCAAATCCAACGCCCAAGATAGACACTCTCAAATCCCGACAAAGCATTGAAGGATGAGCCGAACCACCAACATGATTTGAGACTAGAATAGGATCTTTAACTAGACTAGTATTTAGGTGCAGTGTTTCAACTAACGAAGCAGATACTAACGAGTATGAAGCGCCAGAATCAAACAAAGTTCAAACAGGATGATAAAGAAAACCAAATTTCAACCTAGACGGTCCTACCCCCATCAGGTATACCAGCCGTGAGGGAACACAACTACCCTCCAGAAGATCCTGTACTTTGTCCTTGCCTCTTTGGACAATCCTAAGGTGTCCTATTTCTCCAAAACATCTAGCCTTCGTCTTCTTCACATTCTCCATTCGTGACTTCCCACCAAGATGAGGTTTCGTCCTTTGTTAACCAAACAACTATTTGAACCTTCCTCCCATCGTCTATCTTAAAGGTACCAACAAGCCCTCCACTTCCTTGGACTAACTTCTAGCCCGACAAACGTCTAAGTCCCTTGAAGTGGTTTTCCGTCCTTCGTACGGAAGTCCTTATTTATCTTAGAAAAAGCATCTATACGCGGAGGGGGGAAGAACTCAAAAAAAGAAAGAGGAAGGGATTCAAAACAGAGAATCGAAGGAAGGATATATGGGTCTTGGGGATTATGTTCTTAAAATAAACCTTCCTTTCAAAAATACTCTTCTACAAACATATTTTTGAAAGTATTCTTTATAAAAATGCTTTTGAAAAATAGTTTTTCAAAATATCTTATCTATTCTGGTAAACTTCAGCTTTGATACCACGTGTAGCACCCCACGTCCATTAATGTCACTCGCAAAGGGAATGCATTAACTTCCATGGAGCATTTTAAGTGAATATAGAACAGAAAATCACAACAAGATAGATATAAAGAAGTACTTGAAAATTTAAAACCTTATTTATTGCAGCCGAAGGTAAATATGTTTGGTTACATCATCAAAAAAAACATAAACTAAAGTCAAGTACATAATATCCATCTTGATAAAACAAAGTACATAATCCCACTACTACAAATAGCCATAAAGAAAATGATAGGCTGAACTTTACTTCGGCAATCCAAATTCAAGTGCTCCCAAAGAGATCCCAATCAAGCTCCACTAGTACTAGTCCCACCCTTAGAACCTGAGGGGGGGGGGGAGGAAGAAAAGAGGTGGAAACAAAGGGGGTCAGACATAAAGTCTGGCGAGTGCGATAACTCTAACAACATAATTAATAAAGCAATATGATAAGATATAAGCTGGAGAATAAGGCAATGACTGTGTGAACCACATGGGTATGGCAAGGCAATCAAGAGAAACAAAGATAACGTAAATGGCGCTTCCTAATCGATATAGGATAATTACTATACTCTACCGTACTGTACCATACTGTACTGTACTAACACTAACTGCACCCCTACTAGTCACTCTAGAAATTTGATCCCTCTTGGCTAAATAGAACGATGATAGCTTCGTGTACTACTAGATGTACCCACTATCCTCTATGTTCGACTGTATATCTCTAGTTGCTATCATAGGTACCCAGCGTGTACCTATCCCCACTAGATGTACCCCTTCAATAAGTAATAATGGTAATTCCACGTACTCCTAGTTGACGTCATAGGTGCCGCCTGCTCCTATCTCCACTAGGTGTACCCCTTTAGTAATTATTAATAATAGTGGTAGCTTCGTGTACCCCTAGCTAACTACATAGGTGCCGTCTGCTCCTATCTCGGCATGGGCGCACTTGGGAAGTGCACCAATGTAAATTTGTACTGGCGCACTTCCCAAGTGCGCCAGTGCAATTTTTTTCTTTTTTCCACCAAACTTCGTTCGTCTATAACTCCTTCATCCGGTACCCGTTTCCCGCAAATTCGGACTCTATTTCAACCAGAATTCCGAGACGAACACAATGGCGCAACCACATTCCTTTAATTCTCACGTCTGAGATTAATTATTCTTTATTTTATTCAATTCGGTTATTCAAAAATCCGGGGTGTTACACTTAGCCTTGGCAGATGGATATGTGGTAAGCATCACCAAGCCCTTAGGTTGAGGATAATATTTACCTATCAGGTAAACTTCTATTTAGACAAAGGCTGCATGGTTCAATATGCTAAACAAAAAAGTGATCTTGGACTATTGTAGTAGCATGATCAGAAATATATTGTTATACCAGTAACCTAGTCAAGGGTCTACCATTTATTGATGTTACTCATTAATTTATTCGTAAGCCAGCAAATTGTAAAGGATGGATATCGACTTTGGATGCTACAAATTTGATCGTTGAGAGTCCCATTTCCAACAAGTTCGCAAAATTCTTCAGCCTAATATACAATTAGAACATCTGGAACAACAGATGCTACATTTGAAACCGACAATATCGTTAATTAAAAGAGTTGCATCCGGCATAAAATAATTTATTGCATAGTAGCATTTGATTAAAAATTGATTAATAGTGAGAAGTTTTCATAATCTAGCACATGAGCTACTTGATCAGACATTATCGTTTGCCACAGCATAGATTTCTCAACAGGATTGGATGTAATACGATAAGAAGGACCCTTTTCTGCAAATCGAGTTAGAAGATGCCCTAAATTTCCAGATTCCACAAATGAAAACAAATAGTACACTACACTATATATGCATTTCATAGGTCATTTTGCAATTTAAAATCCGGTGTTCATCCAATTGAACAGTTTTCGACTATTTTAGCATCAATCTCGGCAACAGTAGACTTTACAGCAAATTTCCCTTTTCCCAGTTTTGTGCTTCCTTCTCCAATTCCCTCTTCTCTGCTTTTTCCGCCTTCAAAGCCTCCTTTTATAACTTCTCTTCCTACACAATTATTAACTTCAGAATAATACAAAGATGATTTTAAAATCAACATAAGTTAATAGCCTAACCTTCCTTTTCCGCTTCTTTTCTTCAATAATACGATCTTTTTCTTCTTTTTGAAAGGGAAGATAAATTAAATGGTTAAAACCTTAATGAGAGGGAACCTGTCAACGCTCAGTTTTAAGCAACTATTCCTAATGGTCGAAGAAGACGAATATATGCCGATGTTGTGAGAAGGAACATTGATAGAGGTAGCGTTCCAGAGTGGAGAAACCCTCTAATCGTGACTGACCCGCTCCCTTGCCTCTGACTTCTGCCTACTGACCAATCAGAGAAAACCCACCAATTTCGTTTTTATTTTGCAATCATATCAAATAAAAATGCTAAAGTGATGATTTGTTGAAGAGGGAAAAACCATACTTTTTGATTGGCATTATTTTTTCTAAATGGAAAAGAAACAAAGGGAAATAGCATGAAGCGGGAAAATGAAAATTTGGGGGAAAAGGAGCTGAGGCGGTGAAAGAAAATCATATTGACACAGATTGCTAACGTAGACTGTTGGAACATATTCACGTTGATTGATAATTTTATTAATCTTTTAATTTAGAATATATTCATAGCTACTGCAAAAAAGTTTGATATCAATGCTAACATCTTGAATTGTGTGTTCAATAGACAAAAATCAGCATAACTATGGTTACATTGTAGCTAGCAACACCTTAGATTTTCATTGCAGTAGGACATCTATAGCATAGTGGTTATACGGCTCCGTTTGAAGAATTTGATAAACAACAAGTTCGGAGCAGAGACAATGTTAGAAGTTGGAGCATAGGTTTTGACAACGATTGCTATCTCAGGCCCAAAGCTTGGTGATGTTCAGATGAACTCTGGTCTATGCTGCAGCATTTAGAAGGATCTTCGTTCTCAATAGTTGTCTTTCTATCCTATTCATTCCCTCTCTATCTGTCTTTCATTGCTTCTCCTCCTCTCTTCTCCTCTCCCCAACTCTCCTCTTTTGCTCTTCGTTATTCTTACGTCTCCTCCTCTCATTTTCCATTTCTTAGTGAAGGGGAGATAACGCTTTTGACCTTTAGTATCTTTGGAAAAATATTTAAATCTTTCGTAATATTCGCAACCCATGTTATGGTCTACAAAAATGGGAAGAAAATCTAAT
The DNA here is from genome assembly GCA_030737875.1 of Allium sativum. Lineage (NCBI taxonomy): Eukaryota > Viridiplantae > Streptophyta > Magnoliopsida > Asparagales > Amaryllidaceae > Allium > Allium sativum. The sequence continues at coordinate 89,747,029 of CM060912.1, read as the reverse complement.
TCGTAAAAGCCTAAATAAAGAGGAAGAGTATGAGTGATGAGTGTTGGTGGCCCTAATTATGATGGTGTAACATCTAACACTAGATGACCTCATGAATCATGTTTACTTATAAGTAACGTTGGAGTCTATTCCCGAGGTGGAAATCAAAAGCAAAATCAGTCGACGTGAGCGGCTCTTTGAAGTTTTACTCAAAGTAGCATGAATATCGCTCAATTCATCGAAATCAGCAATCCATTTCCGCTTTAAGAAATAGAGGTATCGGGCGAATTAATATCTCCAGGCTTATCAGTCTAGAGCACTTAAGAACCTCCTTTTTTTATGAGCGGGAATAATTCTGGACGTATCTTCAAACAATTATGCATAACCTATTCAAAGTCAGTCTCCCTAGTATTGAAGTTAGGGATACTGCTCTCCTAGATCTCTCCTTCTTCCACGTTAAAAGAAACAGTTGCCTTGCCCTCGCGATGAATATTCTATTCATCCTTATCCTTCAGGATTGGCAACATCCTCACCCATTATCTTGGTTCCACCCTAACTTAACTCCCAGAGCTCCCATAGTTGAGCGATCCCTCCTACAGGGTTTCTTCCAATATTCCACCACTCCCACTAAATTTAGTTGGATGAATTCCAATCTTGGAATGAGCAGGAGTTGGAACTTCACAAGGAATCACTAACCTCTCATAATGTAAGAGTAGGAACAGTGGAGGTACTCGTCTTGCAGTAGAAAATTCCTTTCTTTCTGAGGAGCCGGAACCGCTTTGAGAGTGTCCAAGGGAGCCTTATGAATAACATCTCTCATCGGAGTGGGCAAATCTATGGAAAACATGGATTGGGTTAGAATTCGTATGCCTCGAGTTTAGACTAAGTGTAATACTGAAACTCAAGCACTCATCATTGTGAGTACATGACCTATTGAATCTCTCTAGGTAACGAACGAAGAAGAATTAATTCATGAAAGTAGGCAATTTGCTGGATAAGTTTAGAATAAGTTGTAATTTTGTTGTGCCTCAACCAAACCTAAATATGGATGATCATGTTTTGTTTGAATAGGAGAAGATATCTAAGATCAAAAAATGAAGGTGGACATCTAAAGATCCGCTTAAATAACCCATATAGGCATGTTAGCATGACATATTCGTTTCGATGAAGTTGGAAAGATGTTATTCCCAACCTTTCGAAGCACTGAACGCAAGAAAATATTGAAAGAAAGGAACATCGCCATTTAGGCACATGAAATGATAGAAAATTGTATAGCCGATAGGTGGCCTATCAGCATATTTGTTCCTTGATGGTAACTATATATCCCCTCTCGAGATCCCAAACTGTAAAGCATTCTCTAAGTGACAACCCCATATATCTCTCTGGAGGTCGGTGGTAACTCTCAAAGCTAGACTTGACTAGTTAATTACGGGCCTCACCACAGTCATGTTTTGCTCTATCGGGACATGAGCTGAAGCTCCTGTATAAATAGAGGATGATGGCCAGAAAGAAGTAAGTTTCGTTTCGGAATGGAAAGGCCTTCTTGCTCCGAACTACAAACAGATTAGGCATCGCGAAGTCATTCTACACAAGGAAACCAGCGTTTATATAATTCAGGTGCATTCGATTCTTAAGTGTTAACTTAAAGAAAAAATGTTCAAAATTCAAAGAAAATCGGTGTGTGTCAACTGCAAAAGAATTTCGAGAATCAATTAAGGACAAGTGCGGTTTTATCTAAGTGATTGAAGTCCAATAATCCCCAGCCTTTACAGTGGGACCATCGCGCGAAGATATGTCCCTTGAGCCTAGATAAACTTTTTGTAATGTCTCTTTTATTCAAACTTACTTGTTATCGATTCAAAAAATCTACCATGAGTCTTTTGCCTGAAACAACATATAATTTTTTTATTTTAGGACCATTGACATGCAAGTGCAATATGAGAAAATAACTAGGCTTGAACACGATCATGCTCCATTCTATAATCCTGACCTAGTGAAAATTATGACACTGCAATAATTTTTAAAGCCCACACCGAGGTTGAGAAGTTCAATCCTTGATCCATGAGCATTTATCCATTCTAAGACTGATTCTCGGGTATTTATGTTGTCTTACGTTCAAGGCATTGTGTTCGAAGTCCTCATATTCCGACTAATCACAAGCAAGTTAATTCAAGTTCATATTCAGTCTAAGTTGATGTTAAAACTAGATTCAAGTTTGTGTTTATGTTCATTTTAGGAAAGCACATGTTCAAATTGAAGTTATTTGTTTCAAGTTTAATAACATATTCACAATTATTCCAAAGCCATCCATCAATTCTAGATTTCATCGAAGAACCCTCTTGAAGTCAAGTTAAAGACTCAAAAGTTGAAAAATTTAAGCCTAAATTTACAAGGATGTGGCGTAGGTCAGGTGAACCAAGTGGATAGCTAGTCGGGGTCTGGATGTGGCGTAGTGATCAATCAGAGGCATTCATGTTGATAAATGGTTGCGATCATAGATGGATCAGTCTAGGTTTGGTGCTTGAATCGAATCAGATGAATAAGCCTGAATTTGGTCCAGTGGTTCACGACGAGACAAGGATGCAGCGCCAAGAGGTTACGAGGATGATCAATGACGACAACAAATGAACGAAAGCGGAAGAAGCTGGTTGGATGGGTCTTGAGGGATGGAAGGAATGGATGCTTGGAAAACTCAAAGGAAATTAAGTGAGCGGGTGATGAATCAGACTGAAGTATATAATGAGTAATCTTTTCTTCAAAATTTTCAAAGTAAATGGATCGTCACATTTCCATTGGCTATAGATCGGTTCCAGTTAATTAGGACAATCAACTTTCCTTTAAAATTTGCGTATTCTTTCCTTGTACAGTCATAGAGCATCATGTGATATTTGAATATAGAAATCGAAGATCATCTACAAATGTCTTTTTTCGACTCAGAAACTCAAGACAATAATCAACCAGTTATAGACAACTCCTCGAAATGGTTAACTGCTATAGTCAAGTCATTCAAGTTATAAAACACAAAGATAGCTTAGTCCAAAGCAAGTCTTGTATGCAATGAAAATGTATTCTTGGGAGGGGGGTTGTTAACCCCTTTTTACCCAAAGGGAAGATCCATACAAATTCTAAGTGGAGACAAAGTCAGATTCACCTCAAACTCATTAAATAGGCTGAAGGGAAGACAAGGAGGAAGCATACAGAGTTTGGGCCCAAAAAAGACAGTGTATGGATTGAAACCGATCCATATCTTTTCGATCAGCACAAGATCATATGGGTTACTGGAGACTCACCATGGGTCACATCATGATAATCCCAAACCTCCTATTAAATTGTACACCAATTTATTAGCAACACGATATCCTAAACTCATGATGCTTGATGGACTGTATAATTTGAAATATTGTTCATCATGGCTCAACTCTCAAGTATGTGCAAATGAAATTCAAATTTTACAAAACTTGACATGAAGCATCATAGGAGCGAGAAGACCAAAAAAGCAGACATAATCCAAACAATAGTAGTATATGAATTGATACCGACCCATAGACCATAGATCGACTCCCAATCCACAAGCATTGGCCAGATCAATGTTAGATTTTAGGTGAGGAATTTTGACTTCTAAGTGGATCTATTTGTGCAATATCTTGACCCAACTCGCCTCCGAACATATATAAATAACCCACTACTTCCTATATGCAAAGAATATGATTTATCCTTGCCTACAAGTTGCCAAATTACTTCTTCAACATTCATCTTCTCCGGAGACAACTAGGATCCTTCATCAACAAGGATATTGTGATATACTCCAATAGCCAATTGTATTTGTGATTCATTTGTTCTCTTTTTTTGGAGAATTATTCAAACATTGGTGCTCAAAACCGTTGTAATAGGCATGGAGATGTAGGTTGCATTAACAGTTGAACGAATATAAAATTCTATGATTTCTACTCTTCCTGCTCGTCTTTCGTTTTTCATTTATTTTACACTATCTTTGCTTGATGTGATCTGATTGCCCAAGAAGGGCTGGTGCTTTCATTCAGCATTTATATTAGTGACTTTTTTGCATTAATATCTCACAAATAAAATACAAAATTTGATCTACAAAGATATGAAGATGGAACATGCAATAAAGTTTGCATTAAATTTATTAGGCCAAGATGGAAAGCTATGTTAAGGGAATTTAGATTTAATTACAATGAGCAGTAAAAATAATTTTCTGAATGACTTGAAGAAAATATTGTAAACAAACACAAATCTACATTGCAACCTAGACCCATCCACCATTATTCGTTTTCTAACCCTGAACGTTAATATTATATATATATATATATATATATATATATATATATATATATATATATATATATATATATATATATATAAAAAAAAAAAAAAAAAACCACTTACACCTCTTAATGAATGTAAAATTGATTATCATTATATCAAAAATGAGTGCAACAGCAATTGTTGCAATGAAATTGACGCCAATTGTTGTTGTGAAATCAATGATAGCGATGGTTGCCTGAATTTTTTCCTGGTATCATGAAACTGAATTAGTAATTTTGCTTTTTGGTTTAACTTTTCTGGTTTGATCTGTCTTGTAATCCTAAGATTTTTTTGAACTTTTTTTCAATGTAACTGAATTTTTTTCAAATTAACAGCAATTTTTTCCTGGTATCATGAAACTGAATATTTTGAATTGAATCGTGATGATGCATAGTTAATATAGGGAAAATAACTGGATTATTCAAATAGATAATTTGGCATTGCGAAGGGACGTTGAGAAGTGGACGGAAACGCGTATGATCCTGATTTGTTAATTTTGTGAAATTTTCCTACTGTGAATAACAACGTACAACTAAATATCTGTAGATAACAGGCATGATTTGAAAATAAAGAGAGATCGCCCTTTAGCTACTAGGGTATGGGTAGAGACTGAACGATTAGTTTCTCCTCCCAATTTATTGTCTCCACAGTTCAGAATCAAAATTCGATGCTATGCATAGTCTACTACTTGCTGTAGCCATACGTTAAAACAAATCAGACCATCTCAAATCAGACTCCATCTAGAGCTATTGATAAACTATCTCAAACTATATAGTATAGGGCGATAATAAAAATGACAACTGCATGCTTACTATTTAACCACGTTTCCCTTCTCAGCCTTTGCCTTTCCTTCTTGGAGAAAATGATGCCATATTTCACGCTGCTCCATATTTATCTTTCATTTCTTCTGTTTGACAGAATCTTTCAGTACGTGAAATGCAAGTGTATTATCATTTATCATCACGGACCAATCTTTCACCACATGTGTGTGCATGAGGCTGCGCTTGGCCAGTATCCAGTTTCCCCTTTCAACTCTCCACTGACAATGACTTCCATTCAAGTTCCATTTCATAGTTATGGCTGCAAGATTGTTAGTTTTCTTTGTCCCACGTTGAGATTTTTAAGTTTTTTTACCAAGTCTTATTCAGCAGATTGATACTTTGGTGCAACAAATGTACAAGCTATTAAAATACCTACATGAAATTTATCTTGTAGAGCCCCTCTTTATGGATGCATATTTTATCTGTTTTACTCAAGTAAGTGACCATAAGCATGAACCATAAACGAAAGAGTACTAGTGCAAATTGGTGATATGGACACCAGTTGATTCAATAGAAATAAAAATATGTCATAAGTTTGTAGTATAGAATGAAATTTTCGCACTAAAAGTATACCATGAGGGGACTTTGAATATTAGTACATTAAGTCTTATTAGCTATTATAAATTATTTATAATGTATGCTTGGCTAATTCTTAAATTGTAATTGACTATCACAATGTAACGAAGATTTGATGGTACCTGCTTGTATATACATGTATTCATAAATATGTTAACTATATTTCCCCAAAAAAATTATGATTATGGTCAATTATAAGCTTAATTTTTTTAACAACAAAAATTTCAATACCCCAAAGTGTAGAATTCCTAGTAGAATTCTTGTTTATAATTTGCTTAAGTAGTGCCTTTTGTATTAGTCAAAAGCTTTAGTATCCATTCGAAAGATTGAAGATTCAAAATAGTTGATCAAGAAAGATTTTGCTGAAGAAATCCCTTTCGATCCAGTCGAAAGCTAGCATGCTTACTTAATGTGTTCCTGAAGGTAAATGAAATCAGTAATCAGATGCCATGAATCTATAAATTGAATTCCCTTTGAATTAGGAAATGCTAGTTTAGATTTCTTGGTCTAATTTAGCTTGATTTGAGGGACTCGTGATGTCGAAAGACTATAAGGGTTCGAAAGGTCCTCTTTCAAATAGGTTGCATTTGGTATTCGAAGAGATGGAGCTCCTTACAAAGATACCTTGAATTTTTTTGTATTGAATACTCTTTCGTCTAAATGCTTTAATCCTTTAAGGTTGATAGTGAGGGAGCATTCATATGGGTTAGTTTTTCAGTTGTCATTTACCTGATAATGGATGCGGCCTTTCGACAGAATCGGAGGCTATTTGATATAAGGAGCTTTCTCGAAGGCTAAAACCCACAAATCTACAATATTATCTAATCTCTAAACATTACCTCCAAATTAGCTAAGCAAATTATCTCCGATGTCTTCTTTATTGATCATTTTAACAAGTACAAGAGATTATGAATTACAATGTCAAGAAATCCCCAATTTGATTTGAATTTTAGAGTTCACAGTCTAGATTTCTAGCACAAGTGTTCGAATGAGAAAATTAGTACTTTAATTCTGTACCATAATTAGAGTAGTATTTATAGATGCAATGTAACAACCCGTATTTTCAATAACCTGTTATAACGTAAATCGAGGCAGAATTTAATTCTAAAATCTGAATCAAGGGAAACGGGCTATGCCATTGCGTTCGTCTCGGAAAAATACGCGAAATAAAGTCCGAGTTTTCGAAAATCGGAGTCCGTATGACCCGATTAAGGCCCAATGAAGTTTTCAGAAATTTCCAAGTTAAAAACAGATTAGGATTTCAAGTTCAAATTTCGAATTTCGGGCCTGGAAGGCTAGGCGGGAAATTTCCCGCCAAGCCAACCAAGTCGACAGGCCTGTCGACTTGGTTGGACCCAAGTCGACAGCCCTATCGACTTGGCTGTCGACTTGGTTCAGCCGGGCAGTTTTGCCTGGTGCACCATTTTGGAGTTGTGTTGAGTTTGGGGGCCAGATTCGGTTTTGAGGGCTGAGATTGGAATTAGGGTTTGATCCTAAGGCTAAAACTAATCCTAATCTCTATAAATAAGCCCCTAACCTAACCTTAAATCATCATTATTCATTCAAGTAACTAAACTATGGCAAAATCATTCCTCTCATGGCCTCCACTCTCTTCATAAAATTCTAAGTTATTTCTATGAGAGATTTTCCATGTATACAAGTGTTTTCAAGCTTGTATGAGTGTCATTAGCTTGCATTCAAGTCAAGTTTCCATATTTACATCATAAAGCAAGAGTTTTGATTCATTTTGGCTCAAGGGTTTTTCTATTGGAGCTTGCATTTTGGGTTTATTTGATTGCATAAGGGCTTTGTCTCAATCTATATATATATTTGTGTCTTCATAAGCTTTGTAAGCCCTTTTCTACTTTCATATTTAAACTCTAAAGTTAAATGAATGATGCAAGTTTGGTTGATCATTAAGATACGCAAGTTTGCCATGATATGCAAGTTTACTATGTCATGTTATGCAAGTTTGATATGTTATGATATGCAAGTTTGTCATGTTATGTTATGCAAGTTTGCCATGTTATGATATGCAAGTTGTCATGTTATGTATGCAAGTTTGGATGGATCATTTTACTCATGTCATCATGTTATGCAAGCTTACCTTAAGTATATGAACATAAAGCTTCAGGCTTTATGCTAAAGGTTGCATTTTGGCAACATGTAAGTTATCACATCTCTTATGATAACTTGCATGTGAGGCTAAATGCGAACTTATGGCCATTTCTACATGTCATTTATCACCATGTATCACCAATATGCTAAATTTGGTTTTATGCATGCTTTTGAGGCCTAAAAATGTAATATGCAAGTATATGAACATATGTACATTTCATATGCCACCATGTTAAACTTGTGGCTTCAACACCTTTATGTCATGATTATGCCAAGTTCCCTCTTTCTATCCTTTATGCGCTATTGCGATATGTAAGCGATGGGATTGCGTTTGGGGTTGGGTAAACTTAAAAGACATAAAAACATAAGATTGGGAATTTACCTATTAAGTTAGGTCTACCCATTGGGAATTTACCTATTAAGTTAGGTCTACCCAAATGCTTGAAAACTTGTAATATGTTTTGTAAACATAATGGACATGACACTTAGAAAATATAAGTGTGACCAACTCGAGGTTGGGTTGAGTTTGTAGCGTAAAACTACCCGGAACCGACCGGCTTAACTAGTTGCTACAAACAATAGGACCCAATGTGAGAAGTTGGTCATGTTGTACCTTGAACCCGAGGTTAGACCAAGTTGTGGTGTAAAGCTACCCGGAACCGACCGGCTTAACTAGTAACCGCAACAAAGTCTAATGTGAGAGGTTAAGGCACATTAATTAATTAATGCCTCATGATTAGGGTTAAGTCATGGTCCACTTAATACTTAACCAATTTGGACTTGGTGGATTAATCGGGGTTAAGTCGTGAACCCATCGTTACACTTAACCAAGTTAATCCATGATTAGTAAAAGGGTTAAACCGTACTTAACCCACTAGAAAATCCTAGCAAAGGGGGTCCACTCCAGCAGTAATCCCAAGCTTGTATCATCATGACCCTAGGGACTAGGCTAGGGTGGGGGCACGATTACTGGACTGGTATAAGCGACCAAAAACGACGGCCGAGTGGTACGCCGATGTAGTTCCGGACGGACTATGGTCGTGCACGTAGTCCGTATTTGGAGAAGTCACCCATGGGTACCAGTAGATCGAGACTATGCACTCATGTTTATGGTGTCCAAGGGTTGACACCCTAGGGCTTGATACACCCGAAGGGTGGACCCAGCACAGTTCGACTACAATCATGTTTAGGCCGTATTGACACCAACACGCGACGAGTTAGGCTTATAGGGAGCCGATCGACTAGACCGTTTGGTTGGACCTCGTATTAGGGTCACTTCATGTTATTGGACCTCGTATTAGGGTCACTTCATGTTATTGGACCTTGTATTAGGGTCACTTCATGTTATTGGACCTCGTATTAGGGTCACTTCATGTTATTGGGCCAAAGCTTGGGCCAAGGGATCAATACTTGTTTATTCAAGTCATGTTAGTTTGCTAGTACACCTGTGGTGCAAAACCTTAAACTTGATTATGCGATGACACCTTTTATCTATCATGCCAGTATGTAGTTATCCTTATGTTCATCTCAGTTTTCATCATGCCAGTTAACTTTATTAGTTTATAGACTGATGGTAGTAGGGCTTACTCAGTCTTTTTGACTGACCTGTTTTCTTTCGCCTCTTTTCTTCCGTTCCCCCCCCCCCCTCCAGGTTCTTAGGGTGGGAATATTGGAGCTTAGCTTGGATTTATGATCGCTTGCTTGTGGGATTTTAGCTCATGTACGGTCTTGACATGAAGCTAGCTATGGTTATCACTTATTTTGGGGATAGTACTTATGTATTTCAGTTTTTCAGTGATGTTGTTTTTATCTAGACTTGTGTATTTGGAAAGTTGACATTATGTTGTACCAGACTTGTTTTGAAATAGTTTAAAATCTTCCGCTGTTTTACTTATCTTATTTACTCTGTTTACATATATACATATGTTCTTGTTCTGCCTTGATATATCATTATGCATGTTTACCCGGTACAAACGCCTCTCCAAAGTCAGAGTGCTTGCAAGAGCCACCCTGGCGGAGGTGGGGTGTTACATTTGGTATCAGAGCGTATGGTTTACGAGAAGGAACAAAAAGGTTTTTTTTTTGGAAAACTATTTTCAAAACCAAGTATAAAGTATTTTCCAAAGAAAAGTCTAGTTTATTTTAAAGGCTATTCCCCAAAAAGCCATTAGCAAAAATTCCTTCGTTTTTCTCCATTCTGAATCTATCTTTTTCTTCGTTTTCAGTATGGCCGATAACTTTGCCATTCCGGAAGGCGCTCAAGTACCTATTTGGTTTAGGAGATACGTGGGGGAAAGGGCAAGTGAAGCCGACCCCGCGGACATTCCTCCTCCCCCTCAGCATCCACAAGCGGATTTCGCGGAGATTTGCAAAGACTTTAAGGCGATGGGTTGCAAGAATTTTGTTGGGATGGAGACTTCTGTTGAGACAAGAAACATGTTAAAGGAAACTGAAGACCTCTTTGCTATCTTAGATGTAGAAGATCGTAGGAAAGTTCTGTTGGCGGTATGGTTATTGAAAGGGGAAGCTGCTTATTGGTGGGTAGTAACCACCACTACTAGACCAATTGAGACTTGGGATGAGTTCAAAAGAAGGTTTGGACTGAGGTTTTTATCGTCAGCAGAGAAGAACCTTCAGATGGAGAGGTTCCTATCACTAAAGCAAGGGGACATGACTATTAGGGAATACGTGGATAAGTTTAATCAACTTGCTCGGTTCGGTTTAGACTTGGTTAACACAGCTCAGAAGAAGGCCATGCACTTTGCTCTAGGACTAAACGAGCCATTGCGCGGTTTGGCCATATCTCATATACCCATCGGAGCAACCTTCGAGAGTTTGGTAAATATGGCCCTGCTTCAAGAGGAAGATAAGAAGGAAAAAAGGTGCTTTACTTGTGGAAGCTCGACTCATCTAAACAAGGATTGCAGAAAAAGGAAGGGCACTTGCTTTAACTGTGGAGAAATGGGACACTTCACTAGGGATTGCCCGAAGAAGCAAGGGCAAGGCCAGGGTCAGACTCAGCGTGCTGGACCTTCGGGAGGGCAAGTTCATGCTCTCAATGCCGCTCCAGTTCCCGATCGAGGTAGTATTTCTGTTGAAAGTCTTGTTTACATTTCTGATTTTCCTGTTCGTACTTTGTTTGATTCTGGCGCATCGCATAGTTTATTTCATCTGGTTTAGTTGAAAGTTTGCACCTAAGTACTAGTCTAGTTAATGATCCCGTGTGTGTTTCAAATCCAATTAGGGGTTCCGCCCATTTGTCTATTATCTACGTGGATTTGAAAATCTCTATCTTGAGTATAGAATTCTCGCGTGATGCTTATATTCTCGGTTTCATGGGGTATGGGTTGATTTTGGGCATGGATTGGTTGTCCAGTTTTGGAGCCATTCTTGATTTTTGAGCATAGGGTTGAGAGGCTCATGACTCGCCTCGGTATTACCCTAAAAATTTCTAGTAACCCTATGAGTCCCGTCATGTTGTGTTATCTTGAATCCCTCAACCCGTCTATCGATAGTTTGCAATCGGTGAGGGTGGTCCGAGAATATCCTGATATCTTGGGTGAAGTGAAGGGGGTTACCCCTAAACGAGAGATAGATTTCCGCATTTATCTGGTTGATAATGCCAAGATAGTTTCGTGGCTGGTTAGGCACATGGCCCCGCAAGATGAGAGTTAAGAAAGCAAGTCAAGGAGTTGCTTGAGAAGAACTTCATTAGACGAAGTATATCTGAATGGGGAGCGCCTGTAGTATTTACTACCAAGGCAGATGGTTCTCTTCGACTTTGTGTTGATTATCGTGAGTTAAACAAAGAGAATAGACAACCGTTGCCAAGGATCGATGATTTGTTTGATCAGCTTGTAGGAACATCTGTTTTCTCTTGATCTTGCTACTGGATTCCATCAGCTCAGAGTAGCTGAGGATAGTATAGGCAAAACTGCGTTCAGAACTCCAGATGGATTCTTAGAATGGCTGGTCATGCCATTCGGTTTGACTAATGCACCCGCCTACTTCGTGGACTTGATGAGTAGGGTGTCTAGGGAGTTCCTGAAAGAGTTTGTGGTAGTCTTTGTAGACGATATCCTGACTTTCTTAAAGAACGAGGAAGAACATGCTAGACATCTCAAGGAGGTGATGGATACGCTTAGAGCGCATCAGTTGAAAGCCAAGTCCTCCAAATGTCATTTTGGAGAAAAAAGAGTTAGATTTCTTGGGCACATAGTTTCTAAGCAAGGCTTAGTGGTGGATCCTGCTAAAGTGGTCGCGGTTCAAAACCGAAAAGCTCCGACGAGGAAAATTGAAGTAAGAAGTTCTCTCAGTTTAATTAGTTAGTTAGCGTCCCTTGAGCTTAGACCTACCCTTCTGGATCAAGTAGGGACTTCACAGAAAGAAGACCCGCAGTTAGTCGAGATCATGGACAAGTTGATTCGAGGCGAGATGGTAAGTCACCTCGCTATAGATGACAAGGGATGGCTAAGACGCGATGAGAGAAAGAAGGTTCTTGAAGATGCACATCACCCGAGGAGGTGGCCGAGTTTGTCCCAAGGTGCATGTTGTGCCAACAGGTTAAAGGCCGAGTCATAGAAGCCCGGTGGGCTATTATATCCATTGGAGGTCCCCGCAATGGAAGAGGGAAAAGCGTCACGAAGGATTTCGTGGATGGACTGCCTAGATCAAGAAAGGGAATACGAGCATGTGGGTCATAGTAGGTAGACTCACGAAGAGTGCTCATTTCACTCCGGTAAAGAGCGAAAGGACTACATCATAACTAGCGACAGTTTACTTTCAAGAAATAAAGCGGTTGCACGGGGTTCCCTAAAGGATATTTAGTAACCATGACTCAATTTTCACTAGCCAGTTTTGAAATAGTCTACGGGAAGTCATGGGCAAGCGACTGAATCTAAGTACGGCCTATCATTCACGGGCGGATGGTTCATTTCGTTCAAGCATGAGTTATAGAAAATCACGTTAGTAAGAGCAATTGGCAACGTGGATTGGTATTTTCAAGAAAAGTTCTGCTGCGTGGAATACTTTATAGTAAGTAAACGAGATCCAGGATTCACTGGTGAATTTTGGAGAGCTTGCATGAAACCATGAGGTCATAGTTATGTTTAAGCCAAGAATGATAGAAGAGTAAGTGAAAGAGGAAGACGAGAGGCGACAATGAAATGGGTTCCAACTCATATTTGGAAATAAGAGTTAAGAAGCTAAGAAATCATGAGGTAAAAGACGGTCAAAGCACAGTGGAGTTAAGCTCAAGGAAACGTGACTTAGAAGACTGAAGGCTAGATACGCGCATCATATCTCTTTTTAAGAGCATATCCTTGATCCTTGTTTTCCTGTGGAACTTACTCGCATGTTATCTTTTTACGTATATCCTCTTGGTCCCATTCTCGGTCCTATTTCTGTCGGGAGGTATGACTTATTGGCTAGTAATACATGTCAGGGTTTGGAGGGGTCCGTTAGGTTGACTAAACCTTTTGGGCTTTTATAGAATATGGGTTGGGTTAGGAAGGGATTTCTTGTAATCCAAAAGGAGTATATCTTGCTTATCTTCCCGATCTCTTTGTAGCATATCTTTCTTTTGCTATCTATATCGTGTTAATCTTGTCATGAGAACCTTAGGTAGAAACCCTTTGGATGAAACATGTGTTTGAAACATGTTATGCTTGATGTTTGCAAGTTGTTGCAAGTGTTTGCAAGTGGTTACTCGTGGATGCATTATACACATTAGGCACTAGATCGGCTCACACACTCCTCATATTGCATATGCATGAGTGTTTACGCTTATTCATGGATGAAAATTTTTGTGTTATCACATGGATGTTGCATTTGGATGTATGTTATGTGCACACATATAGATGTTATACATTATGTTAGGAATTGCATACATATGGATTCATTTCACTAACATAATTTGCATTGATGATATTTGCATTAGATAAGTACATATACACACACCTTTGCATATGTTCATACAACATTTAGAATCTTGTAAGGACAATGATTGCTCGTGGATGATGTTTTGAGTAGATGGATGTTGGATGGTAGGATACGTTCTTCCTAACTTGAAGATTTCGGGGACGAAATCCTTTAAGGAGGGGAGAATGTAACAACCCGTATTTTCAATAACCTGTTATAATGTAAATCGAGGCAGAATTTAATTCTAAAATCTGAATCAAGGGAAACGGACTATGCCATTGCGTTCGTCTCGGAAAAATACGCGAAATAGAGTCCGAGTTTTCGAAAATCGGAGTCCGTATGACCCGATTAAGACCCAATGAAGTTTTCAGAAATTTCCAAGTTAAAAACAGATTTGGATTTCAAGTTCAAATTTCGAATTTCGGGCCTGGAAGGCTAGGCTGGAAATTTCCCGCCAAGCCAACCAAGTCGACAGGCCTGTCGACTTGGCAGTCGACTTGGTTGGACCCAAGTCGACAGCCCTGTCGACTTGGCTGTCGACTTGGTTCAGCCGGGCAGTTTTGCCTGGTGCACCATTTTGGAGTTGTGTTGAGTTTGGGGGCCAGATTCGGTTTTGAGGGCTGAGATTGGAATTAGGGTTTAATCCTAAGGCTAAAACTAATCCTAATCTCTATAAATAAGCCCCTAACCTAACCCTAAATCATCATTATTCATTCAAGTAACTAAACTATGGCAAAATCATTCCTCTCATGGCCTCCACTCTCTTCATAAAATTCTAAGTTATTTCTATGAGAGATTTTCCATGCATACAAGTGTTTTCAAGCTTGTATGAGTGTCATTAGCTTGCATTCAAGTCAAGTTTCCATATTTACATCATAAAGCAAGAGTTTTGAATCATTTTGGCTCAAGGGTTTTTCTATTGGAGCTTGCATTTTGGGTTTATTTGATTGCATAAGGGCTTTGTCTCAATCTATATATATATATATATATATATATATATATATATATATATTTGTGTCTTCATAAGCATTGTAAGCCCTTTTCTACTTTCATATTTAAACTCTAAAGTTAAATGAATGATGCAAGTTTGGTTGATCATTATGATATGCAAGTTTACTATGTCATGTTATGCAAGTTTGATATGTTATGATATGCAAGTTTGCCATGTTATATTATGCAAGTTTGTCATGTTATGATATGCAAGTTGTCATGTTATGTATGCTAGTTTGGGTGGATCATTTTACTCATGTCATCATGTTATGCAAGCTTACCTTGAGTATATGAACATAAAGCTTCAAGCTTTATGCTAAAGGTTGCATTTTGGCAACATGTAAGTTATCACATCTCTTATGATAACTTGCATGTGAGGCTAAATGCGAACTTATGGCCATTTCTACATGTCATTTATCACCATGTATCACCAATATGCTAAGTTTGGTTTTATGCATGCTTTTGAGGCCTAAAAATGTAATATACAAGTATATGAACATATGTACATTTCATATGCCACCATGTTAAACTTGTGGCTTCAACACCTTTATGTCATGATTATGCCAAGTTCCCTCTTTCTATCCTTTATGCGCTATTGCGATATGTAAGCGATGGGATTGCGTTTGGGGTTGGGTAAACTTAAAAGACATAAAAACATAAGATTGGGAATTTACCTATTAAGTTAGGTCTACCCATTGGGAATTTACCTATTAAGTTAGATCTACCCAAATGCTTGAAAACTTGTAATATGTTTTGTAAACATAATGGACATGACACTTAGAAAATATAAGTGTGACCAACTCGAGGTTGGGTTGAGTTTGTAGCGTAAAACTACCCGGAACCGACCGACTTAACTAGTTGCTACAAACAATAGGACCCAATGTGAGAAGTTGGTCATGTTGTACCTTGAACCCGAGGTTAGACCAAGTTGTGGTGTAAAGCTACCCGGAACCGACCGGCTTAACTAGTAACCGCAACAAAGTTTAATGTGAGAGGTTAAGGCACATTAATTAATTAATGCCTCATGATTAGGGTTAAGTCATGGTCCACTTAATACTTAACCAATTTGGACTTGGTGGATTAATCGGGGTTAAGTCGTGAACCCATCGTTACACTTAACCAAGTTAATCCATGATTAGTAAAAGGGTTAAACCGTACTTAACCCACTAGAAAATCCTAGCAAAGGGGGTCCACTCCAGCAGTAATCCCAAGCTTGTATCATCATGACCCTAGGGACTAGGCTAGGGTGGGGGCACGATTACTGGACTGGTATAAGCGACCAAAAACGACGGCCGGGTGGTACGCCGATGTAGTTCCGGACGGACTATGGTCGTGCACGTAGTCCGTATTTGGAGAAGTCACCCATGGGTACCAGTAGATCGATACTATGCACTCATGTTTATGGTGTCCAAGGGTTGACACCCTAGGGCTTGATACACCCGAAGGGTGGACCCAGCACAGTTCGACTACAATCATGTTTAGGCCGTATTGACACCAACACGCGACGAGTTAGGCTTATAGGGAGCCGATCGACTAGACCGTTTGGTTGGACCTCGTATTAGGGTCACTTCATGTTATTGGACCTCGTATTAGGGTCACTTCATGTTATTGGACCTCGTATTAGGGTCACTTCATGTTATTGGACCTCGTATTAGGGTCACTTCATGTTATTTGGCCAAAGCTTGGGCCAAGGGATCAATACTTGTTTATTCAAGTCATGTTAGTTTGCTAGTACACCTGTGGTGCAAAACCTTAAACCTGATTATGCGATTACACCTTTTATCTATCATGCCAGTATGTAGTTATCCTTATGTTCATCTCAGTTTTTATCATGCCAGTTAACTTTATTAGTTTATAGACTGATGGTAGTAGGGCTTACTCAGTCTTTTTGACTGACCTGTTTTCTTTCGCCTCTTTTCTTCCGTTCCCCCCCCCCCCCCCCCAGGTTCTCAGGGTGGGAATATTGGAGCTTAGCTTGGATTTCTGATCGCTTGCTTGTGGGATTTTAGCTCATGTACGGTCTTGACATGAAGCTAGCTATGGTTATCACTTATTTTGGGGATAGTACTTATGTATTTCAGTTTTTCAGTGATGTTGTTTTTATCTAGACTTGTGTATTTGGAAAGTTGACATTATGTTGTACCAGACTTGTTTTGAAATAGTTTGAAATCTTCCGCTGTTTAACTTATCTTATTTACTCTGTTTACATATATACATATGTTCTTGTTCTGCCTTGATATATCATTATGCATGTTTACCCGGTACAAACGCCTCTCCAAAGTCAGAGTGCTTGCAAGAGCCACCCTGGCGGAGGTGGGGTGTTACATGCAAGTTGACCTCTTCCCCTTCGTAGTCGCTTGACATGTTTGAAAGGTGGAGGCTGAACTCCCATATACATAGGTCTTCTTTGAAAACCTTTATCCTAGTTGTTTTGAAGGGGTTGATCCAAAAAAAATTTATATTACTTGATAATTTGACCTCTTTGAAAGGGTTGACTACTACCGAGTCAACTGCTTCGAAAGGTTGCTTTATTCACAATGGTGTCCTTCCAATGTTGTGGAGATTTTCCTTCAGTAGTCATGTAGTCGAAACATCCCTTCGACATATTCGAAGGGTTTTTGTGGTTCGAAGTGGATGAACTTGATTCTCTTTGGTTTACCTAAGGTTGTTTTGTTAAGGTACAAAGAGACAAGCCTTTCGACTCCTTCGAAAGGGATGTCTTTGTCGGACGATAACCCTTTTTATTTCCACCTTCTTTGAAAGTGTAATATGTGGTTATACCCTTCCAACTCATTCAAAAGCTTAATGCTCCTGGCATCCCTTCACCAAAACTTTCCCTTCGACATAGCTGGTATAATTTTGGTGATAACATTTTCCCTACCTTAGTGAAGTGAAGTTCTTTACCTTTTAAGTTAACTATTTCGATTCCCTGACTTCTTTGTGAGCCTATTTGATTTCCCACCATCTGGTGTTCTTATTTGAATGATCAGATCTAATTGAATTGTTATCCTTCTATTACCTCTTCCTTATAAATGGTTCTTCCTCTTCATCTTCTTCTTCATTTACCTATAATCATAAAATCCGAGTATGAGCATCAAAATTTTCTTAGAATTCAAAATCAACTGAAATCGATCCATCTATTATCGAGGTAAACATATAATCTTCCCAGTTTGATCTTGATCCTCATAATCCGTTTAGAATTTGAATCTTTAGGGTCGTGCCCCTTTTTTGTGTCAATTTTTGAGATTGATTGAGTTAATCGATCATGTTATTTTATAAATTATGATGCTTCTCAACAAGTTTAATTGAAATTTAACAATGATCTGGATTTTGATTTAGTTTTCCCTCATTTTCACATTTTTTTATTAAAACGGGTATAGAATTGATTACCATCAAACAGTTAGACTGGGTTTAATAATTAGGAAATAAAGATACTGATCTGAAAGAAAGTTTCCCTTCGACACTCTCGGAACCATCCCATGTGCTTTGAGCTGAGTTGATGCTTTTATTATTAGAACTACCATAGTTTAGTTTCTCATTGTTTTCTGACTCCTTGGTTATATCTGCTTTACCTTTTGACTTAGTCGAATCCCTATATCATAATGTTTGAGGGTTTCGACGTGGCTAAAAGGCAAATTAATGTAATTAAGAGGGGTCAAAGAGCGTGTTAAACCTTATGATTAGCAGCATATGCCTGATGGATTCGACTTCGTCGACAACCCATTATTCAAACTTTCATTTTTGTCTCATTCTCTTTCGAAAGCATAAGTCGTATGTTGTGATAACTCTTTGTTTTGTACTTTTACAGGCTTTGATCCCTTTGAAAGAGAATGAATAACCAATCATGCTATAATATTAAGATGACGCTCGTTGGTTTCTACACTATCACAAACCCTCAAATTTAATTACCACTTCCTTATTGGAAGGCATAAATTAGTTATGATGATTAGTATTTTCTACTTTCTTTTTAGCCTTCAACTCTTTCGAAGGGAATAAAATTTAGAGCTTTCTTGCAAAAAAAATAGTTATCTTTGATTTAGATAACATAACTGTTTGATAATCATAAAATGGTATCACATGGCAGTATCATGGATCAAAAGAAATTCACTAAGAAATCTGGCTTTGATGTTGTTTTCGAACCTAAAGCATCTCCACTATCAAACCTAGAGGTTGCTTCAAAGAAGATAGTTGTTGTTTCGAAGCACTTCCTTATTGAATTCCAAGAAGAAGTCGATGCCATCCTGAAGGATTTTATGATCTCAGGAGTAGAGGCTAGTCCACTCAAAGCTATCGATGCTATTCAGGACCTTCCCGAAGGGAACTTTGCCTATGTTTCTATCCACATTTGGCATAGTGGCTTCATTCCATTTCTCAATTTCATTTCTATATTCCTCCGACATTTTAATATTGCACCCATCCAACTTTCTTCCAATTTGTATACATCTTCTTCACTGAGAAGATCAATTTTTAGAGTATAAGAATTCCTCGTTATGTGCTTTGACTCTTGAGCACCTAAATTGTTTAGCCAAAACAAGTGATATAAATTTATAGATCATTAGATCTGATCCTTTAAAGGCATTTATCTTGCAAGTAGCTAACAAGTTAAAAGATTAGGAGGACAGTTAATTTATACTTGATGCCCACTTGGAATATTTGGAAGATTTTCTTTCATTGGTAAATGTTTCAGGCTTTATATTACTTACCTTTTTGCACTTCTTTTCCTTATGAAAGTTGGCTATTGTTTACTTTATAGGATAACATTTTTAGATCCCTAACGCTAAAGTTAAAGTGATAATTGAGCAATAGAAGTCGACTTCAATAAAATTAGGTAATAGTGTAGCTCTTCTAACTCCTAGCATCTTGACAGAAACACTATTTTCTTTCTCCCAACGAAAGGATTTTAGGCCAACCACTGATGATTCAATGCTCCTCCAAGGGTGTACGTTTATTGATTTTGGGTGATCCTACCATTTTATCATCCATGTCGACTATTTGTCTTGATCTTCTTAGTGAGTTTTGAACTTTATGTTTTCATAGGATAGTTTCTAACTCCTACCATTTTATCATCCATGTAGAAGGATAGTTTTGGTGTAACAGTCCATATTTTTAACAAATAATAAAAAAATTATTTAATTATTTAAATGATGGTTTGGTAATTTAAAATGACCAGAATTAAATAATATTGAATATTTAATTAATATAAATAATAGAATAATATATTTAATTTCCGAAATAGTCGGAAATAGTGGAATTCACAATATTGTGTGGATTGGATCGTTTAAAAAATATAATTCAGTTTAAAATTGAATTATAATAACGAATATATTATTTAAACAAAGTTTGAACATATAATTATATTATAATTTTAATCGAGCTCGAAATGGAGTGGTAGTGCGTAATTTGGCAATTCGAACTTTAAACGAATATACAGAATCCATTTTAAGCCGGATTTCTATGAAATAAGAAACGTTCAGAGCGGGTGACGTATATTTTTCTAATGGAAGAGAAAAATAGAGATTTAGTCGGGTAGATTTTGATTTATGATCAAATCAAATTTATGAAAAGTAGCTATGGAATTCCTTTATAATTTATAATGATTTATTTATACTATAAATGGATTTTTTTTCAATATAAATTGAATACTGATTTAATCTGAATTTGAAATGTTGAGTTATAAATTCAGATAGGAATATTTTGGAGTTGTATTATATTCTATGTGAATATATTCGATAATATTAAATTATTTTTATTTAATTTAATTATTTTTAAATATATTTATATCTAAATGGGTTTATTTTGAGCTTTAAAAATTGCCACTTTTGCAAACGAGCTCCGTTTTCGACGAAACTAATTTTTTTGGATCCGGAATATTAGATTTTTGTTATATTTCAATTTTCGTGATTTGTGTTGTCAGTATGTGGCCATGCGGAATTTAAATATGAAAAATAGTCAATAATTTGACTTTAAAAATACGCTGTGTGAGCAAACGGGCTCGGAGTTCGACGAAACCAGTTTCGTTGGATCCGTAATGTCGAACTGTAGCTACATGCCCATTTTCATGATTTTTGGGTATCGTATGTGACTATACAGATTTTTAAATGATAAACACTCATAACGATTGATTAAAATTTAATATAATAATGAATATAAAATTATTTAAAATTTTCTATAAATACCATACCAATTTTGTTAAATGTAATTCTTTCATTCCTCTGGTCAACAAATTTCCAACGTTGCTTTTCTTACTCTTTTCAGCAAACGCGAGTTTATAAAATCAAAGAAAAATCAAATAAATTGCTAAAAATCATGAAAGCTATGTATCCGAGTTTGTTTCAATCTTTGCTTCCTGTCTATGTTGTCAGTTTGAGGTGCAATGGTTTCTTTTTGTGTTTGAATTCGAACATAGTAGACCACAGTTCCGACTTTTGAGGAAATAGAGAGGAATTTGAGAGTTTGGGGTTTAGTTTCGGGTTATGGTTGCGTATAACATCTGCGTAGGGATTTTTGGTGAAGTATGGGTATAAAAACACGGTCGTGATGTACAACAGTCTCGCGAGAAGCTGGAGAATGCACTTCTGGTAGTGCGTGCGAGTTCAAATTTGAGGTTATGAGTGGATGCGGTTTTGGAAGAGGAGTATTATGGTAGTTCGGGTTTGTTGATCGGTGAAGTGATGATGGTGAATGGTGGATTCAATGTTTTGGTTATGGTGCATGTTTGTGTTGAAGGAAGAAGGAGCGGAATTAGTACTGGAGAGGGAGAAGCTACTGTTGTATGCAGGTATTAGTGGTATGGGCCGGTTTTAAAATAAGTAAGTCCCAGTAAATTAATTTATTTTAGTTAGTTTTAATTTAAAATATATATGAAACTTGTATTCAAAATAACTTTGTCACACGTTATCCATATTATGCGAAACAAGATCCGTTGGGATCGTATGGACGAGCGCTAAACAATGGAACTGATTCGAAGTGAATTAGAGTTCATTACAATTTATTGCAAAATAAATTGTCCGTCTGAATCAAAGATAGTTAATCGTTATTTAACGATGATCGTCCAGTGTGAGTAAATCTCACTAACTCTGTACAGTTTATATTTTTTATAAATATAATCTGATATTGATAAATGATGATTGATTGTTGTATGTTGATTGTTTGGTTGAATTTCTGATTTATTGGTTGAAATTATAGATAACGATATATATATATATATATATATATATATATATATATATATATCGTTAATCAAATATTGATTCTATTTATCAAAATATTTCATATTGAAATGAAATCGATGTTATTTATATTGTTTAACATCTGTGGATGCAGGGAAACAGGTTGGAGGGATCTAACTGGATTCCTCAATATTTATAATACTGTTTGTTTCCATATATTATGATATATGATGTGATATATAATCTGTGATTGATTATGATGACACTGGTCATGTTATTTGGTATTTTAAATACCATATGAAATACTGGAATGTAAAAATGAATTTTTCAAAGTGAATATTGAAAATGAAGGATTTATATAAAATTAATGGGATTATATAAAAGGATTTATATAAAATGAATAGGATTATATAAAATAAATAGGATTATATAAAAGTATTTATATAGAATAAATAAAATTATATAAAAGGAATAATATAAAATAAATAGAATAATATAAAAAGATTTATATAAAATAAATAGAATTATATTAAAGGATTTATATAGAATAAATAGAATTATATAAAGGGAACTATAAATGAGATTTAAGTGTTAGAAATAAAAAAGGAGATCTGTATGAATAATTATACAAATAAAAATATAAATAGAATTTGGGTTTGAGGTATTGTTTTTAAATACGAAATCAAACTATTTTGATTATATAAAGAAATATTATTCGCATTCTATGTGAAAAATCGATTAAAATAAATATTTTATAAATAAAATATTATAAAGGAATTTGGGGGTTTGAATTGGGAATTTAAATGGAATTACTGAAATTAGAAACTAACTAGAAATTAGTTGAGTTGAATGTCTTTCTGGGTATCGATCTGATGTTGGTTTCGGCCTTCGGGGTTTATACTTGGGAAGTTATTCTCTTACTAGTTTACAGTTAGAGACCGATAGAGGTAGGTAGATATTGAAGCGTTAATCAGAACTGGAAACATTTTCCAAAGTTAATAATGTATATTTTCTAATTCTAGAAAATAAGGAATTTATGAATATATGGAAACGATAAATGGGAAATTGGGAAATGAAATGATGATTGATCGGTAAGATTTCCATTTGGGAATACGACTGTTGTTTGTACACATGTTTTCCTTTGATTGTTAAATCACCGACTATCAAAGATTTTGACCAATTCCGTTGTCAATACAGAGAGACCGGGATCAAATATATTATCTGAAAGCCACTTCGTATGGGCATTAGCATTGCGAATCAAATATAATGAAGATAATTGAAGACGGAGTAATGCAAGGGTTTTTCTGGCGATCCTAGGTAGAAACTGCCTAAAATGGATTTACAGAATAGTGCCTTCGATCTGTCTAGTCCCAAAACAACATGTATGGAAGAATGTTTGATAGAGTATATTTAATAGATTGCGTAAGTTGTTCTCTTCAAACGTATTTACGTTTGGTGGTAGAGGAATTCGTTTCTCTTAGCTGTATACCCGTTGTATTTTTGAGGAAATCAATTTGTGATTTGGCGGGTATGACGATGTGGCATTCAAAGTAAATAAAGGTGTGATCTGTACGTTTTGGCCTCAAGCCTCACAAACCAGAATGGTATAAAATCGGGTAGGTTGCATGGCTAAGTGGTTAACTGCCAATTAGGGTGTATTTTCACCTGATCTAGAGAAATTCCATTTTACTTCTATAATCTATTTCGATGCTGTCCCTTTCAAGAAACGGTTGTTGACCCCAACCGTTGGTGATAATACATTCGGCACACTCAAGCGAAATGAGTGATCAGTCATGTTTAGCCTGGGTTACAAGATGTTCTTATTGAACTCGGTGTATTCCTCTCTAGAGATACACTGTCGGTAGGTGGTCCCATACCTTGCCAGTTGGAATTCATTAACCAAAAAGCGACCACGGTTTTTGATTATATATTATGTATGTGGAACGTGAGATGAAAGCGTTCTGCTCGATGATTATTATATTATGGTTGATAGACACTATTATAATATCAAAAGGGTTTTGATATAAAGATTATCAGTTCTTCCAAAAAAGGATTTTTGAAAGGTTGAATCAAGTGTTTTGGATTCTCATAAGGGAAAACCCGTTCCATGTTATACAACGTGGTATTATGAGATATCGTTTATTTTCTCAAGCTGTTTTAAATTGTTTACTCACACTAGTCCCATGACTGACTCAGGGTTTATTTTGTTTTGTTTTCCCTAAACTCTTGGTTGCCGAATTTTGTACGGGCAGTCAAGTAGTCGGGATTTACAGATATAATGAGAGCTTGGAGCAGTAGGCTTTAGGATTATATAGCAATTGTTTATTTCCACCGTGTTGTATGTGCTATACTTTGATAATGATATGTATATTCAAGTACAAATTTTGTTTCAAAGTTATGTTATATAATAAATTTATTCATTCCGCTGTGAAATTCGTGTTACTCTGAAAATGTTGTGATGTTCTTCTTCTTCTTCTTCTATTCTAATTTTCTATCTTATCTATTCTCACCCTCTAACCTTTTTCATTGACTATTCGGTATTTCCATTGTTTGATAATCGACATTGAGTTTATGTCGATTACCAGGACTGCGAAATCCCCCGGGTCGTTACAGTGGTATCAGAGCTGAAGGTTAAGTAATTACCTTGGCTCTGTGGCGTGACTCGGTAGAGATAGGGTTAATAATACCCTAGATTGAGTTGTGTGTATATAGAGAACGTATTTGTAGATTTTATAAAAATTGTTTTATATTGTGGAGATTTATTGGTTGAGTTGTTTATGAGATTTGGTCGATTAGTTTGATCCACTGTATCGGTTTGGGTTTATAAACACTTGAATACGATGAACCGACACTGTATATTTTGAAAGAGGGTAAACATAATAATTTTACCCAAATTATATTTTGATATGAAGTAAGTATATAATATTTTAAATATTATAAACGTATTGGATGTGTGGTTATTATTATAATCAAATAAGATTATAATTGGAATGGTTATATATATAACCAATCAGAATTCATATAAGTAAAATATATGAAATCGAAATGAATTAAATTTGAATTTAAATCAGGATTGGAATTAAAACTCTGGAAATTGGAATAAGTATTTATAAATGGATTGAATTGAATATATGAGAATTTAAAAATCCTGGGAGATTTTAAATTGTTTTACAAGCATTGTGAATGGTATTTTGAAACTGATTTCAAAATGGAAATGTTTAAATATGAGTTTTGAAAAGTGATATAGTATTGAACTCACTTTGATCGCTGGGAAATAACTCTGATGATGCTGGCCACATCATCAGTGTTCATTTTTGAGTTGCTAAGTGACGAATTACTACCAAAGAGATTGTTTTCGAATTATTTTGGGAAAAATAGTTGCTTTGATATTTCGAAATGAATATTTGATTTTTGAAAAGCAAACCTGTTTAGAAACTCCCAGAAACGGATTGTTTAAATTAAAACAAATTAGATGGAAATTTGTGAGACTAAATTGAAAATCAAGAATGGTACTTGATATTGATAATGGAATTTGGCTTGGATAAACGAATGGTTGTGTTGGAGATAAAAGTGATTTGAGTTTAATTGGGATGACATTGGTATATGCTGAATTGGCAGCAGATGGAAAGGATATAATGATATGTCTGACAAAAAGGTACAAGTTTATATTTCTATTAGGTATGAGATTTATGAGCTGATTTGGCAAGCCGCTTAGCTGTTTGATTTTCTTTTGGGTTGGTAAAGGCCTAAAGAGGCGAGTTGTAGTTGTACCGATTGAGCCGTACAAAGGAGGTGCTGGCGAAATTTTTCAGAAATTTAAGGTGTTAAATTTTTTTTAGCATTTTTGAAAATTTTCGTTAGTTGAAATGAATTATTATTTTAATTAAAATTTATTTGTTCAGTTGAAACTGAAGTTAGAGAAGTAAACAAATAATTTTTAACCCAGTTAGGGTTTGTTTTCTACCTTAGCAATTTCAAGAACGAAATTATTTTATGGGGGGAAGAATGTAACGATCCGTATTTTTAACGAATAATAAATAATTTATTTAATTATTTAAATGATGGTTTGGTAATTTAAAATGACCAAAATTAAGTAATATTGAATATTTAATTAATATAAATAATAGAATAATATATTTAATTTCCGAAATAGTGGAATTCACAATATTGTGTGAATTGGATCATTTAAAATATATAATTCAGTTTAGAATTGAATTATAATAACGAATATATTATTTAAACGAAGTTTGAACGTATAATTATATTATAATTTTAATCGAGCTCGAAATGGCGCGGTAGTTCGTAATTTGGCGATTCGAAATTTAAACGAATATACATAATCCATTTTAAGCCGGATTTCTGTGAAACAAGAAATGTTCGGAGCTGGTAAAGTATATTTTTATAATGGAAGAGAAAAATCTGGATTTCATTGGGTAGATTTTGATTTATGATCAAATCAAAATTCTGAAAAGTCGCTATGGAATTCCTTTATAATTTATAATGATTTATTTATATTATAAATGGATTTTTTTTCAATATAAATTGAATACTGATTTAATCTGAATTTGAAATGTCGAGTTATAAATTCAGATAGGAATATTTTGGAGCTTTATTATATTCTATGTGAATATATACGATAATATTAAATTATTTTTATTTAATTTAATTATTTTTAAATATATTTATATTTAAATGGGTTTATTTTGAGCTTTAAAACTTGTCACTTTTGCAAACGAGCTTCTTTTTCGATGAAACTAATTTTGTTGGATCCGGAATATCAGATTTTTGTTATATTTCAATTTTCGTGATTTGTGGAGTCAGTATGTGGCCGTGCGGAATATAAATGTGAAAAATAGTCAATAATTTGACTTTAAAAATACACTGTGTGAGCAAACAGGCTCGGAATTCGACGAAACCAGTTTCGTTGGATCCGTAATGTCGAACTATAGCTGCATGCTCATTTTCATGATTTTTGGGTATCGTATGTGACTATACAGATTTTTAAACGATAAACACTCATAATGATTGATTAAAATTTAATATAATAATGAATATAAAATTATTTAAATTTTTCTATAAATACCATACCAATTTTGTTAAACCTAATTCTTTCATTCCTCTGGTCAAAAAATTTCCGCCGTTGCTTTTCTTGCCCTTTTCAGCAAACGCGAGTTTATAAAATCAAAGAAAAATCAAATAAATTGCTAAAAATCATGAAAGCTATGTATCCGAGTTTGTTTCATTCTTTGCTTACTGACTTTGTCGTCAGTTTGAGGTGCGATGGTTTCTTTTTGTGTTCGAATTCGAACTTAGTAGACTAAGGTTCCGATTTTTGAGGAAATGGAGAGGAATTTGAGGGTTTGGGGTTTAATTTCGGGTTATGGTTGCGTATAGCATCTGCTTATGGATTTTTGGTGAAGTATGGGTACAAAAACACGGTCGCGATGCATAGCAGTCTCACGAGAAACTGGAGAATGCACTTCTGGTAGTGCATGCGAGTTCGAATTTGAGGGTATGAGTGGATGCGGTTTTGGAAGAGGAGTATTATAGTAGTTAGGGTTTGTTGATCAGTGAAGTGATGATGGTGAATGGTGGATTCAATGTTTCGGTTATGGAGCATGTTTGTGTTGAAGAAAGAAGGAGCGGAATTAGTACAGGAGAGGGAGAAGCTACTGTTGTATGCAGGTATTAGTGATATGGGCCGGTTTTAATTTATTTTAGTTAGTTTTAATTTAAAATATATATGAAACTTTTATTCTAAATAACTTTTTCATACGTTATCCATATTCAGCGAAACAAGATCCGTTGGGATCGTATGGACGAGCGCTACATAATGGAACTGATTCGAAGTGAATTGGAGTTTGTTACAATTTATTGCAAAATAAATTATCCGTATGAATCAATGATAGTTCATCGTTATTTAACGATGATCTTCCAATGTGAGTAAATCTCACTAACTTTGTATAGTTTATATTTTTTATAAATATAATCTAGTATTTATAAATGATGATTGATTGTTGTGTGTTGATT
Source organism: Allium sativum (assembly GCA_030737875.1). Lineage (NCBI taxonomy): Eukaryota > Viridiplantae > Streptophyta > Magnoliopsida > Asparagales > Amaryllidaceae > Allium > Allium sativum. The sequence goes on along the minus strand of CM060912.1, from coordinate 89,719,101 downwards.
GTTTGGTTGAATTGCTGATTTATTGGTTCAAATTATAGATAACGATATATATATATATACACACATATAAAACGTTAATCAAATATTGATTCTGTTTATCAAAATATTTCATACTGAAATGAAATCAATGTTATTTATATTATTTAACATCTGTGGATGCAGGGAAATAGGTTGGTGGGATCCAACTGGATTCCTCAATATTTATAATACTGTTTGTTTCCATATATTGTGATATATGATGTGATATATAATCTGTGATTGATTATGATGACACTCGTCATGTTATTGGTATTTTAAATACCATATGAAATACTGGAATGTAAAAAGGAAATTTTCAAAGTGAATATTGAAAATGAAGGATTTATATAAAATGAATAGGATTATATAAAAGGACTTATATAAAATGAATAGGATCATATAAAAGGATTTATATAAAATGAATAGGATTATATAAAACGATTTATATAGAATAAATAGGATTATATAAAAGGATTTATATAAAATAAATAGAATTATATAAAAGGATTTATATAAAATAAATAGAATTTTATAAAAGGATTTATATAGAATAAATAGAATTGTATAAAGAGAATTATAAATGAGATTTAAGTGTTAGAAATAAAAAAGGAGATTTGTATGAATAATTCTACAAATAAAAATATAAATAGAATTTGGGTTTGAGGTATTGTTTTTAAATACGAAATCAAATTGTTTTGATTAAATAAAGAAATATTAATCACATTCTATGTGAAAAATAGATTAAAGTAAATATTTTGCAAATAAAATATTATAAAGGAATTTGGGGTTTTAATTGGGAATTTAAATGGAATTACTGAAATTAGAAACTGACTAGAAATTAGTTGAGTTGAATGGATTTCTGGGTATCGATCTGATGTTTGTTTCGGCCTTCGGGGTTTAAACTTGGGAAGTTGTTCTCTTACTAGTTTACAGTTAGAGACTGATAGAGGTGGGAAGATATTGATGCGTGAATCAGAAATGGAAATGTTTTCCAAAGTTAATAATGTGTATTTTCTAATTTTAGAAAATACAGAATTTATGAATATATGGAAACGATAAATGGGAAATTGGGAAATGAAATGATGATTGATCGGTAAGATTTCCATTTGGGAATACGACCATTGTTTGTACATATGTTTTCCTTTGATAGTTAAATCGCCGACTATCAAAGATTTTGACCAATTATGTTGTCAATACGGAGAGACCGGGATCAGATATATGGGAGATAGCGTTGCGAATAAAATATAATGAAGATAATTGAAGATGGAGTAATGCAAGGGCTGTTCTGGCGATCCTAGGTAGAAACTGCCTAAAATGAATTTACAGAATAGTGCCTTCGGTCTGTCCAGTCCTAGGACGACCTGTATGGAAGAATTTATGACGGAGTATATTTAATAGATCGCGTAAGTTGTTCTCTTCAAACGTATTTACATTTGGTGGCGGAGGAATTCGTTTTTCTTTGCTGTATACCTGTTGTATTTTTTAGGAACTCAATTTGTGATTTGGCGGGTATGACGATGTGACATTCAAAGTAAATAAAGGTGTGATCTGTACGTTTTGGCCTTAAGCCTCACAAACCTAAATGGTATAAAATCGGGTAGGTCGCATGGCTAAGTGGTTAGCTGCCAATTAGGGTGCACTGTCACTTGATCTAGAGAAATTCCATTTTACTTCTATAATCTATTTCGATGCTGTCCCTTTCGGGAAACGGTTGCTGATCCCAACCGTTGTTGATAATACATTCGGTACACTCAAGGGAAATGAGTGACCGGTCTTGTTTAGCCTAGTTTACAAGATGTTCTTGTTGAACCCGGTGTATTCCTCTCTAGAGATACACAGTCGTAAGGTGGTCCAATACCTTGCCTGTTGGAATTCATTAACCAATAAGCACCCACAGTTTTTGATTATATATTATGTATGTGGAATGTGAGATGAAAGCATTCTGCTAGATGATAATTATTTTATGGTTGATAGACACTATTATAATATCAAAAGGGTTTTGATATAAAGATTATCTGTTCTTCCAAAAGGATTTTTGAAATGTTGAATCTAGTGTTTTGGATTCTCATAAGGGAAAAACCCGTTTCGTGTTATACGGCGTGGTCTTATGAGATATTGTTTATTTTCTCAAGCTGTTTTAAATTTGTTTACTCACGCCAGTCCATGATTGACCCGGAGTTTATTTTGTATTTTCCCCCTAAACTCTTGGGTGCCCAATTTTGTATGGGAAGTCAAGTAGTTAGGACTTACAAATATACTGAGAGCTTGGAGCAGGAGGCTTCAGGATTATATAGCAATTGTTTATTTCTACCGTGTTGTAAGTGCTGTACTTTGATAATGATATGTATATTCAAGTACAAATTTTGTTTCAAAGTTATGTTATATGATATATTAATTCGTTCCGCTGTGTGATTCGTGTTACTCTAAAAATGTTGTGATGTTCTTCTCCTTCTTCTATCCTAATTTTCTGTCTTATCTATTCTCACCCTCTAACATCTTTCATTGACTATCTAGTATTTCTGATGCTTGATAATCGACATTGAGTTTATATCAATTACCAGGACCGCGAAATCCCCCGGATCGTTACATTCGGCCATAAGATAATAGGTTTTTAATCTAAACCATAGAAGACACCTCAACAATGCATCGGCAATCAATTATCTAAAAGAAGGCAAGACTGGTCAGGTATAGGCTCGTGTTTGGCTCGAAGTGGGTCGATCCATCTTATATGTAGGTCGACACATGTGTCGACCTATGGGTCGACACTGGGGTCAACCACATATATAGGTTGGGTGGCCTACTTACCCTTGCTTTATTAATTAAATTATTTAATTTAATTTCAGATTTTAATTGATCATAACTTGTTTATTTTTAGTCCGATTTAGGCAAACTAAAAGTCTATCTGGATCGGAATTTCATAACGAATGCAATGGTGAAATCCAATTTACCCAATAACGAATATAATTTTAAGTAATATTTGATTTATTAATCATCTTAATACAATTATTATTTATTAAAATTTGGGGTGTTACACAATTCTAAGGAAAGTGGTAGTGAAGACCCTAAGTCTTCGAACAGAGTTAATTTAGGAAAAGGCAAACCCGATACTACTTACATCGCATGGATCCAAATAGTAAGGGTTGTTTGACTTTCCTGAACCTAAAATAGACTCTAAAACTGAAGATCGAAAGGTAAATCACTCATTGCTTCAAGCTTCAATTTCTATTTCTCAGGTATGGTCTTGCTTATTATAATAAATTTCATATGGTAAGAATAGGTTAGGTAAATCCAAAATTATTTTTCATAAGGAGGAAGCCTACGCCGTCTCTTAGGAAAAACTCAACATGAAGTAGTCAGTGATAAATTCCCTATAAGGAGATTTAGATAGACAACTGAGAGAATAAAATGGTTTGTCTAATAGATGCTTTAAGTTTGATAAAAGTGCTTCGTCCTTGGTAGCTTTTAAAAGTGAGGAAGCAGTCCCTTAACTAAAGAAATCACGCCTTTAGAATGGAAGACTTTTGAAATAGAATAAAGAATTAATGTCACTTTTCCAGATGATGATTGAAGAAAGAGTTATTTTAGTGGATTTTTTATTACAAGCTTATTATTAGGACCTCACTATAGATTATTCTTATCTTAATGATTTTTGTTGTGGTTTATATAAATACTTCCACTGAAGATATTTAGATGAGTATGATTGCGATCCATATCTTTGACGGCCCGCCCCGGACCAGCCGACATTTCCCTGAAATGCGCTGTGCCGATGTCCAATCAGCACGGGATGGTCGCCAAAGAGAGGAAAAGAAAGGAATTTGAACTGACAAGGAACCTGTAGAATGTCTCACAGCGCATGGGATAAAATATAATAATAACATAATTTTGACATAAAATAGGCGAGATAGTGTATAAGCTGAAAACTAAACCATCATAGCAGTGGAATCCAAAGTACAGCTTACGATCCAACATCATTATTAAAACTTCAAAATACCGTCACTAAAGAAAAAGAAAGGAAAGGTACACTGCTAATGCCCAAGCAGTGACCAACAATAACACAGGAAGAATATATGTAGATAATACGTGGGAGCCTCCTGCTCGTCTCCGGATCAGCTACTCGTGCATAACCAGCTAACATGTCTCTAGTCTGCTCGTTTAGGAGCACCCAAAGTAATAAGAAGAGACATAAAACTCTGGGTTAGACAAAAGTCTGGTATGAACGATAAGCAGCAAAACAAAACAATAAGAGGTATAACTAACCATATGTAACAACCCTGAATTTTGGGGTAAATTTAAAATTTTATTTTAATGAGTTTTTGATATTTAAAATAATTTATTTTAAATAATCACGAGTAAAATTTTATTTTATTTGAAGTAAAACTTAAAATTTATATTAATTCCATTCCGAGCCCGAAATGGCGCGGTAATTTCAGAATTCGTTTTTCAAATTTGGAAAAATATATAAAATTCATTATAAGCCGAAATCAGACGAAACAAGAAACGTTAGAACCATATCGATGATATCTTTATAATGAATTTAAGAAATTTAGATTTCAGTTTATAATTTATAAGTTATGTCAAAATTAAAATTTAGAAAGGTCGCTATGAAATATATATATATAATATTTAAAGGTCAAAAACGCTACTTTTTGCATACGAAGGAATTTGCACTCAAAACCACTTCCATTGAGTTCAGAATGATGTTTCTGCATTTAAAAAGTATTAACACTTATATATTTCGAGTTTTGGAAATTATTGGTATAAAAATGTATTTTTAATATTTAATATATACGCCTTGAAAAAGGCCATTTTTCAAATAGGCTCAGAATTGAACGAAATTAAATTTTCTATGTTCGCAACGTCAAAACATAGCTAAATATATTTTTCGGAAATTTTTGGAATTAATTTGTGACCCCGGTGAATTTATTTGTACGGTTGTATTAGAAATAAAAGACTTAAATTTTAAAATAAATAAAACTGGGTCAAGATGATCATTTGGGCCTGCGAGACATAACCAGATGAGTCCGGGATGGAGGTTAATGGGTAAGAATGACAGTCGTTGGGCTGAAATCTGACAAAGTGGCTAAACGGGCCTTTATTGGATAGTTAACGAATAAAATAATATAAAAAGGGGGATTAATACCCTAATCCTTCTTCCCCGGTTAGAGCTCAGCCGTCAGTCACGTATGGCCTCAACTCCCTCAAATTTTCATCCTTCAATTTCTCCTCCTCCAAGCAAAATTACACCATGCTCCTTTGGAACTTTTTGAAGCTCTTGATCTCCTCTTCCACCTCCAACAAGTTTCATCTCCTCTAGTGCCCTGTATCTCGAGAACCGTGCCACCTAACCCGCCGACTTCATTGCCCCACCGCGCCTCAGCCACGCCACTGCACCTCCCCCTACTTCCGGCGTGGATGTGCCTCCCCTAGGCCTTCCGTCTCCGACAAGCGGCGCCTCAATCCATACACCGTAGCTCGAGATATCTTGAATCAAAGATTGGAACAAATTCAGAGGTTAAATAAAATTAATTTTTATGATTTGCAACACTTGATTTCGTTGCTAATTTTAATTTTATAATTAAAAACATGTTATTTTGATTCAAATCGATACAGATTCCGACAAGTTTGACAATATTGGAACAGTGACACATAACACCACACCCTAGATCTGTTGTGCACAATTCTGACTTTCTTTGATTTCTAGATCTGAAAAATCCCAAGGTGAGAATTCTGAATCTATTCTTGAATTAAATTTAAATTTAATTTTTAATTATTCCCTTGAATAAAATCTGTATACCTGTAGGTGTGCAGTAATTTAGATCTGTGTTTGCGATCAATTTTGCTGTTTATTCAGATTCGCGTTTACGCTGTTGTTATTTATTTTCAGATCTGTTTAAGATCTGAGATTTGAGTTGCTATTATTTTGTTGTTATTATTCCAGATCTGTCGGTTAGGATCTATGTACACGTTGGAATTTAATTTCTATGTTATTACCTCAGATCTATTCCTTAAGATTTGCATATGCGCTTGAATTTTTATGTTGTGTTGTAACCAATTAAAAATATTGAATTTTACGTTGCGTTTGTATGTGAATAAAAAAAAAGATTTTTTTTTATTGCATTGGAAATCAAAGAAAAAGATTGAATTTTTATGTTGCATTTGTAATCAAATGAAATATGTCATGTATGTTAAATAGTTACATTAGAAATGAAATTTGTCATTTATGTTAAAAAGGTCACATTAGAAAAACAAATCTTTTTATTTGCCATATTTAAAATTAGAAATAGTAAACAAATAAAAATGTTTCTTTATTTGTCGTCTTGAAATTAAAATGGTTGTCAAATGAAAATATTCACTTTTATGTATTTTTGTTAATATGGAAATTGCTATGTAAAAATAGATACTTATTTTGTAAACAGAATAGGTCATTTAGTTGTATTCATATTTCATAAACAAAATAGAATGTATGAAAACAAACACATCATTTTTGTTGAAATAGATGGTATGAAAACAAAATTAGCCTTTATTTAGTCACTAGAATAAAAACACCATTTTAGCTAAAAATGTTAAGTTAGAATAAAAACACCGTTTTTGTTAAAAATGTTGCATAAGTTATATAAAAGTTCATTTTTGTTAAAAATGTGGCGTTAGACAAAAATAACATCTTAGATAGAAATGTGACATTAGAAAAATATCATCATTTTTGGTATAAAATGTAACATTAGTAAAAATATCATTTTTGTTACAAATGTGACATTGGAAAATATTAACATTTTGTTATAAAATGTTGCTTTAGAACAAAAATATCATGTTTGTTATAAAATTTTGTGTTAGGTAAAAATGTCATTTAATAGAAATGTCATGTTAATATGATATTGTCATATTAGAGAAAATGATCATTTATTTACACTAATGTCATGATAGAGAAAATGGTCATTTATTTACACTAATGTCATGATAGAGAAAATGGTCATTTATTTACACTAATGTCATGATAGAGAAAATGGTCATTTATTTACACTAATGTCATATTAGAGAAAATTGTCATGCATTTATACTAATGTCATGTTAGAGGAAATTTGTCATGTTAATATAAGATGCCATGTTAGGAAAGGTCATTTATGTTTGTATTAAAAATGCCATGTTAGAAAATGTCATGTATGTAAAACAGGTTATGCAAATAAACACTTCTTTTTATTTGTCATATACAAGGTTGAAAACATGTAGACAAATAAATACTTCTTTTTATTTGTCATTAGAAATACAGAAGTTTGTATGTAGACAAAATCTCTTTTTATTTGGTCGCTAGAATTGTAAACATGTCATTTGGTTGAATTAGAAATATTAGAATTAAAATGTTATTTGGTTGAATTGGAAATATTACAATTAAAATATCATTTGGTTAGAATATTGTCATGACAAATATATATGTCATTTTGTTGGAATATTGTCATGTAAATAAAAATATCCTTTATCTAGAATAATGACATGTTACATAAAAATTGTCTTTTATTCAGAATAATATACACTATATAAATAAAGATGTTGAAACACAGAAAGAGAATTACATTTTTATGTAATCAAGATTACAAAGAAAAGAGGATTACATTATATGTAATTAAAGAATAAGAATTTACATTAAATGAGATTACATTTTTATATGTAATTAAAAAGTAAGAATTTACATTAAATAAAATAACATTTTTTTATGTAATTAAAAAGTAGGAAATTGCATTGTTAACGAAATCACATTTTTATGTAATTAATTAAGATATGATTTTGCCATGTAATGAAAATTATATTTTTATTAGGAAATTAAAGAGTAGAATTTACATTGTAAAATAAAAGGACATTTTTATTATGTAATTAAAAAGCAAGATTTGACATGTAATGTTAATTACATTTTTAATGTAATTAAAAGGTAGAATGTGACATTGTAAATAAAATTTACATTTTTAATGTAATTCAAAAAGATAGAAATTTGCACAGTTTATGTAAATTACATTTTTAATGTAATTAAGAAGAAGAACTTGACATTGTAATCAAAATTACATTTTTTTATGTAAAATAACAAGATAGAATTTTTCATCGTAATGTTAATTACATTTACAATGTAATTAAAAAGGAGATTTTACAGTGTAATTAAAAGAAAATAAAAGTAGAATTCAACATTTGAATAGACTTTACATTTCTAATAAAAGAATAAAAGAATGAAATTTAACGTTGAGTTATATTTTCACTTTAACGTAAATAAAATGAACATATTATTAGCGAAAACTTTATTTACATTTTCTTATGTAAATAAAAAGAACTATTTTAAGTGACACTTTCATTTACATTCTCATGTAAATAGGATATGTAGAAGAAAAGGAAAACACTTATTTACATGTAGTGTAAATAAATAAGAAAATGAAAAGGAAAACATTTATTCACATGTAGTGTAAATAAATAAGAATAAGAGTTGTTTTTTAATTGCATTTTCTGTGCATTAAAAGAATGAATTGAAAGTTACATTTTAGTTGTTATTTATTAATAAATAAATGTGGGAATGAAATTGAAATGTTCATTGAACATGATACCTTGATATGATACATGAACATGATTGTGCGCTGTTTGTTTGGTTGATTCATTGCTCTTATATGTTAATGACTACATGGAATGATTTTTATCTATTTTTATCAAAATAAAAATAGTGATAAATAATAACGTTATGAAATAATTTAAATGATAATTATGCGAAGATTATTTGAAAAGACCGAGTTATACTCATTTCAAATAATCATACGACGTTTTAAATGGAAGATATGGAAGACGGTGTTGAAGACCGACGATGTTCACATCGAATGGGTAACTAGTGTTGAGGCCCTTGATTGATTTGCTCCCAAGACGGGGCTAAGATGGTAGTTATCCGGACGTAGTGTTGATTTGTACGGATTTGGCTTTCGCTCAGACCCAGAGCATAAGTTTATAAATGGAATGTGTGTCTGACGTTGAATTTTGTTCTATGTAAATTGATTTCTATTAATATACGACCGTTGGTGGCGGAGAATTTATTCTCTTGCTCAATGCCCTTAGAGGTTGTGTATTAATAGTTATCAATCGCATGGCGTGAATTGTCAACGTGGCATGCCAAGATGAAGATGATCAAGGCTTTGTTGAAAAGCAGGCCTTGTGGTTATAATGTTACTTCGCGAGCCTCACAACCCGGTTGAGTCTAAAACGGGAGAAGGGAACGCAGGGAGAGTAGCACGTTTCTTTCTAGCTAGAAGTGGTGTCGGTGCTTAAACTGGCTAATATTTACTTATGTGGATGATGGAATGAGGCGCCTCGGATATTAGGTCCTATAGAACCGGGAAACGTGTGTTCAGGAATTGCCAATCCACGAAGCTGTATGTGTGGACCGGCCCTGCAGGATCCAAGGGTTCTCTACGGGGAATCCTGAGACATTAGCTAGAGTGTCTCGAATCGGTAAGGAGATCCTCCCTAGCCTTGACTAATGATGGAAACCCAATTTCCAATACGACCTCATGCGGTTTTGATCGTAGAACTAGTATGGCGACATAGTAGGATGGGGTACCATGCCGTCTAGGATTGATACATTATGATTGAAATTGTTTTTGAAAATATATACACTAATAATAATATCAAATTCGTTCTATCGTATCAAGCATCTTTTGACCATTATAAGGTAAAACCCTATCCTCCGGTTTGCGTTGCATTGTGTGATGGGACTTGGGTCTTATAATGGTTTCATTTTTCTAAAAAGCATTGCGTTGTTTTACGATTTACATTATTGTTATGCACGACAATCCATTGGAATAAAACTGTTCCGCGTTAGCAGCGTGGTCCTTGGATTTGCCTTATTACTATTAGATAAATTAACTAAGAATTCTCACACCGGTCCCATGACTGACCCGTTGTTTGTTTCCACCTTTGCAAACTCGGGTGCCCTCTTTTCCACATGGGTAGTCGAGTAATTTGTCTATAGGTCTTTATCTCTTGAGCGGGATTCTGGATCAAAGCTTAAAGTTGTGTCCAGAGCATAGTTGTCATCCGCTGCCTTAGTTATTTATTTCCGCTACACTGTATTGTATTTATTGTAATTTATCTTCCACTGTATTTTATCGTTGTATTCTGATATTCTGTACTCTGATGTAACATTAATGTAATGTTTATAAAAGTCTGCTATTGTTGTTCTAATGTTGTTGTATTCCCAGAGTTAACGTATTCGGGTTTTGAACGGTCTTGGTCGATTTTGCGATCGATCGGGTCGGGCGGAATCCGGGGCCGTTACACCATACCTGAATCTGGACCTGCAACTAAAGAGTTAGTACAACAAGATGTACAATACTCTAAGGTGACACTAACATATGGTGTAAAGATACGGGGAGAGGGGTGTGTATGTCATAGTGATGTCAAACAATCAAGCATAGCAACCATCCTCACATCTCTCTCTCTGTGCGTAAAGCATACGATATCCACTGCTTTGACCACCCAAATCCTTTGCTATGATCACTCTGCCACATGGAGTCATGATGGCTCCACTGCACTGATCCATAGCTACTAATCCCTTGCTATGTCCACTCTGCCCCCATGAAGTCATGACGACTCCACTACACTGGCTCATAGCCCTGCTACGATCACTCTGCCCCATGGGGTAATAACTACCCCACTGCACTGATCTGTAGCCTAACATCCGTCTTGATGATGAATCAAAGTTATGGACATCAATAACCCCTTAGCACATGTCCCGCAGCAAAGTCCAACTCATGAAGTTAACTCATTGGTTCCCATATGGATCCTGAGTTCTACTTCCTATTTGGGCTACCGTTACATCTCGGGTTTTGATTTCCGTTGGATCGGTTCGGTCATTCTTCTTATCTTCGGTTCGGTCGATATCAATGCTCCAGCCATCATCGGTTCGGTTCTGTGCATCCTTGGTTCATATTCGTGGCTACCAATCCATTTGGGTTGTACTCTTCGGGTTGGGGTAGCTCCATGGCTCGGTTCAGGTGTGCAAGCACAGTACGTGGACTACCAAGCGGTTCGGGTCGGGCCATGCTCCCCAGAGTGGTTCGGATCGGTTCGTTCTTCTTCCACCAGGTCGGGTCGGAGTTGCATGGTGTTCCATGGTTCGGGGCAAGCGGTTCGGTTTGGAGAACTTCAAGCTTCGTGGCTCCGCCAGCGGTTTGTGGAAGGGGGTGCTTCATGAGCGGGTCGGGTCGTACTTCCTCCCTCCAATCCAATCCGGTTCTTGCACAGTTTTCTGCAATTTTTCCAGCGACTGTTTTATGCCATACGGCGGCGTTTTCGACCATTCTATCTTTTTTAATCAATCACAAAGCAGACTATAAAGTCATGGTAACATGTACAATCAGCCATAAATACCAAAATGATGAATAATCATGCCAATATGAATCAAACATATCCAAAACCCATGTTTTCCCCTTAATCATGTTTAACTATAACTAATGATAGGATTAGAAAAACGTATCCCAATTAAACCAAATTTTTATCAGAGCCCTAAAATAATATTTTAGAATTTTTGAATATTTTTCCAAATTTTTCTGAGTTATAATTTCGCTAATTAACACTAATCACCCTGAATTAACCATAATTAGTGAAAAACAATGCAAATCACTCGCCTGAGCCAAAATATAAACTCAGATCTGAAATGATTCTTTAAATGGCTCGAATTCCAATGCACACAGCTGCCTTTTCCTCTAATTTGATGTTGATTAGACTTGATTTGATGCTAATTAGCTTAATCCTCAATTAGAAAGTGATTTGGAGGTGTTTTAGAAAGTGAAGGCCATGGCTAGGGTTCAAGAGAAGTAAGTGGCGGCTAGAAAACTGATTAGAAATGATTCCCCAAACCCTATCAGCCTCGCCATAACCCTAGTCCCAAAATGAGTTGTGGGTCTAGCTGTTAATCACTCTAGTTAGGCCCGGTTAAGCTGTTTTTCACCTTCCAAACCTTATTTCAGCCATATCTCCCAAACTGTAAGTTCGTTTGTCTAATGTGACCACTCTATGGAAAGGTAAAGCATCATGCGAATCAAATGGAAGTAGTTTAAGGTCAAAACTCCTTACCAATCAAAAGTTATAGACGAAACAAGATTTGCCAAGGGCAAAACGGTCATTTAAAAATCGGCAAAAATCGTGAACATCGGAAATGACCCCAATAGTCATTCCCCAAAGTTACATGACCATACGACTTCGTATGGAAATGAAATAAATATTCTACGATCCTTCGATACGTAGAATGTGAGTCGTTACACTCTCCTCCCTTAAGAAATTTCGCCCCCGAAATTCCTTAACTAAAAACATACAAAGGTGTTCTGCATGCCTATCGGTCATTCACAAACAATTAAACATACATAACAAGCACAACAAGCCTACCCTAGCATGTAACAATGGAAGAAATTATCACTATTAAAATCTTACCAGGCAAAGAGTTCTAGATGTGATCCCCTTATGCTCTCCTCTATTTCCCAAGTACAGTCACTCTCATTCTCGCCCCACTGAACCTTGACCAGTTTCACCGCCTTCCTTCGAAGTTGCTTCATATCGCTCTCGACAACACGGATCAGCTTGCGATTCCCAACCGCCTTGGGTTCTACTTCAATGTCATCCAACTGATCTGGTGAAATAGCCATATCAGGGTTGTGCACGATTTTCCTTAACTGGGAAACATGAAATATGTTGTGAACTCCTGCCATCTTGTCTGGCAACTCAACTTTATATGCCAAATTCCCAACTTGCTCGAGAACTGGGAATGGACCAACAAATCTTTGTGCTAACTTGCCTCTCCTGCCAAATCGAATCACACTCTTTAATGGAGAAATCTTGACAAACACCAAGTTGCCAATGGAGAATTTTAGATCTCTTCTCCTCTTATCAGCATAACTCTTCTTCTTATCTTGAGCAGCCTTCATTCGCTGTTGGATAACCCTGATCTTGTCTGAAGTTTCTCTTATCACATCTGGCCCGAGCACAAATTTCTCACCAGTTTCTGACCAACATGATGGTGAGTTGCACGGTCTTCCATACAAAGCTTCAAACGGAGCCATACCAATAGTAGATTGATAACTATTATTATATGCGAATTCAACCAGATGCAAATGGTCATCCCAAGACCTTCCAAAATCCAATATACAAGCTCTCAAGAGATCTTCTACTACATGATTCACCCTCTCTGTCTGACCGTTTGTTTGAGGATGATACGCGGTACTAAGATGTAATTCTGATCCTAAAGCCTCTTGTAAGCTCTTCCAAAATCCACTAGTGAACAACAGATATCGGTCACTTACAATGCCTTTGGGTACTCCATGAAATCTCACTACCCACTTCATATACAGTTTTGCTAACTTAGATGTTGTTCTATTCGACATGAAAGGTATAAACTTTGCACTCTTAGTCAATCGGTCCACAATCACCCAAATGCTATCATGGCCCGATCTAGTCCTTGGTAACCCATCAATGAAATCCATTGAGACTTGTTCCCATTTCCATTCTGGAATTTTTAATGGTTGCAACAAACCACTAGGCTTCTTTTGCTCGGCTTTAACTAGCTGGCAATTCATGCACTTGGATATAAACATCCCAACGTCTCTTTTCATCCCTTCCCAGTAGTAGGCCTGCTTCATGTCTCGATATATTTTATTACCTCTAGGATGTATGGTCAGTTTTGAGTGATGACATTCTCTAAGCACTTCATCTCTCAATCCATTTACATTGGGTACAACTAATCTCGCATTCTTTCTAAGCCATCCATCTCGATCAAGCCCATGCTTGTTCATCTCCTCACTGTCGACACCCATCTCTAACTTGGAGATGATTTCCAATAGGTTAGGATTGTTCCTCTAACTAGAACCAATCCACTCAATCAAAGTGGGTCTGATCGTCAAACTTGCCAATATTTCTGGATCCATTTCACACTTTGGTATGAAATCATACCCAGCGATATACTCCTGTTGCTTCCATTCAAGAAACATAGCCCCTAAACTGGCATGTCTCCTACTCAATGCATCAACTACCGCATTTCCCTTTCCTGGTATATATGCGATATCAAAATCATAGGAAGCCAAGAATTCTAACCATCTTTGTTGTCGGAGATTTAGATCCTTTTGAGAGAAGAGATACTTTAACGATTTATGATCGGTAAACAACTCGAATCTTTCTCCTAAGAGATAATATCTCCACATCTTCAACGCGAACACGATCGCTGCCAATTCCAAATTGTGGGTAGGGTATCTTCTCTCTTGTGGTTTCAGTTGCCAACTTGCATAAGCTACAACCCTACCTCCTTGCATCAATACAACACCTAGTCCGGTACCACATGCATCCATGTATACTGTTATCTCTTTATTCCCTTTAGGAATGACTAACACTGGTGCACACGTCAACTTTTCCTTTAGGCTCTTGAATGCATTTTCACACCTTTCATCCCAAACAAAAGCTTGATTCTGCTTGGTCAACTGAGTTAATGGTGTCGCTATCTTGGAGAAGTCTTGGATAAACTTACGATAATATCCAGCTAACCCCAAGAAACTTCTTATGTCTATTGAATTCTTGGGCGTAGACCAATCTTGTACCATAGCCACTTTCACAGGATTCATGGCAATACCATTCTCTGAAACAACATGGCCTAAGAATCTCACTTCCCTCCTCCAGAAGAGACACTTAGAAAACTTTGCTTTCAATTGGTGTTTTCTCAACACCTCCATCACTACTCTCAAATGTTCCTTGTGTTCTTCCTCTATCCTCGAATAAACCAAGATATCGTCTACGAACACAAGAAAAAACTTATTCAATTAATCTCTGAATACCCTATTCATAAGATCCACAAAATATGCTTGTAACAACCCGCATTATACGTATCGGAGGATCGTAGAATATTTATTTCTTTCTTATACGAAGTCGTATGGTCATGTAACTTTGGGAAACGACTATTGGGTCATTTTCCATGTTCATGATTTTTGCCGATTTTTAAATGACCGTTTTACCCCTAGCTGATCTTGTTTCGTCCATAACTTTTGATTGGAAAGAAGTTTTGACCTGAAACCACTTCCATTGGCTTCGGATGATGGTTTACCTTTCCGTAGAGTGGTCACATGCGAAAAACGGACTTACCGTTTGGGAGATATGACTGAAATAGGGTTTGGAAGGTGAAAAACTGCTTAACCGGGCCAAATAAGGTGATTAGTAATTGGGCCCATAACCCATTTCGAGATTAGGGTTATGGGGAGGCTGAAATGAGTTAGGGTTTCATTTCGTTTCAGTTTTCTAGCCTCCACTTACCTCTTAGAAACCCTAAAAATGTCCTCCAACCTCTAAATCACCTCCAAATCACTTTCTAATCAAGGATTGAGCTTAGAAACACCAAATCAAAGAGGATTAACACCAAGGCAAGGTTAGAGCTGCTGTTAGACATCGGTATTCACGCCAAATAGAGATTCATTTCAGATTTTTTATTTTATTTGTGGCCAAGGTGAGTGATTTGCATAGTTTTGCACTAATTACGGTTAATTAAGGGTAATTAGTGAAGATTAGCGAATTTATACACTAATAAATTATGGAAAAATATTTATAAATTCTAAAATAATGTTTTAGACCTCTGTTAGAAATTTGGTTTAATTTGATTAAGTTTTTCTAATCATACCATTAGTTTTGCCTAAACCTGCTTAAGGGAAAATATGGGATTTTGGGTATGTTTGATCCATTTCACATGTTAAGATTGTTGTTTTGGTGTTTGAGGTCACTTCTATTTGTTGCTATGACTTTGTGGTATGCTTCGTGATTGATTAGGATAGTTAGAATGGTTGAAAACGTCGTCGAATGGCGTAAAATGCTTGCTGGAAAAGTTGCAGAAAAACAGTGCAGGTTCGGATCGAATCGGAGGAATGGGCTCGGACCGGATAAAGGACTAGGCAAGGGATCACCGAACTGAACCGATGACTTGGCACAAGGGAAAGAAGGAAGGCCACAATGGTTGAACTGGGATCGGATCGGGCTAAGGAAGAAGGAACCAGATCAACTCGAAGGGAAGTGAGGGGGATCGGATCGGAGCGGATGGGAATAGGAATGGGGGATCGGATCGGACCAGAAGATCAAGACAGGGACGGAAGGAAGACAGTTGATGAACCGACCCGAGGTGACATGGAGAACCCGAACCGAACCGATATACTACGAATGGACTTGGAGACCCCGACCCGACCCGTATAGCTACCTCCGAACCGAACCGATGTATGGTGATGGATTTGAAGACCCGACCCGATCAGCCAAGGGTGATGACGATCCGAACCGCCACCAAGTGGATGCCACGAGCCAAACCATGTTGACGATGGAAAGTTGAAGACCGATCTGAACCGACAGGGAAGAGGAGCTGAGAACCGAACCGATCCAGTGATGACCAAAACCCGAGATGCAAAGGAAGTCCAAATAGGAAGTAGAGCTCAGGATTCAGTTGGGAACCAACGAGTTCACTTCATGATTGGACTCTACTGCAGGACGTGTACAAAGGGGTTGTCGGTATTCATAACTTTGATTCACCTCTGAGAGACGGATAGTCGGCTTGTAGTGATAATCGTACGGGGTTAGATTCCGTCATGGCCCAAAGAATTAGGTGACCAAGGTAGTGGATATCGTATGCTTTACGCACCAAGTGAGAGATGTGAGGATGGTTGCTATGCTTGATTGTTTGCCATCACTATGACATGCACACCCCCACCCCCGTATTCCTTACACCATATGTTAATGGCACCTTAGAGGGTTGTACAGTATGTAGTGCTAACTCTTTGGTTGCAGGTCCAGGTTCAGGTATGATTGGATTATACCTGTTATTGTTTTGTTTTGTTGCTTATCGCTCATACCAGACTTTTTGTCTGACCCAGAGTTTTATGTCTCTTCTTATTACTCTGGGTGCTCACACGAGCAGACTAGAGACAGGTTAGCTGGGTATGCACGAGTAGCTGATTCGGAGACGAGCAGGAGGCTCCTACGTATGATATCTACATATATTCTCCCTGTGTCATTGGTGGTCACTACTTGGGCATTAGTAGTGTACCTTCCTTATCTTGCTTTTGCTATAGAGACAGTATTTTGAAATTGTAATAAGCTGTATTTTGGATTTCCACTGCTATGATGCTTATTTGTTTTCAGCTTATGCACTGTCTCACCTGTTTTATGTCAAGTATGTTGTTATTATATTTTGTTCTATGCGCTGTGAGACATTCTACAGGTTCCTTGTTAGTTCATTTCTTTCTTTCCTTTCCTTCTGACGACTGTCCCGTGCTAATTGGACATGTGTACAATGCACTTTTGGAGTAAATGTCGGTTGGTGCGGGGCTTGCTGGTGCATTGGTCAACCCGAATTGCATGACAGCCACTAACAGAATCTAGACGGCGTCCGAAAGGCCGTTTTAGGAATATTCTCAGCTGATACTCAGAGCTGATGAAATCCTTTTTCAAGGTCCAATTGGGAGAACACTCTTGCTCCCTCAAGTGGATCAAGTAAATCATCTATCCGCGGAAGAGGATACTTATTCATCCTAGTCACTTTATTAAACTCGCGATAGTCCACACATAAACGAAGGGAACCATCTGCCTTGGTAGCAAATACAACCGTTGCTCCTCACTCGGAGACACTTCTTCTGATAAATCCCATCTTCAAAAGATCGCTTACTTGCACCCCGATCTCTCTCTGCTCCCTTGGTGCCATACGACGAAGTGGCATCATTATAGGTCTGGCATCTTTCACTAAATCAATACGGAACTCGATCTCACGTTGTGGTGGAAGTTTGGTCACTTCCTCGAAGATATCCGGATATTGGCCAGCAATGGGAGTTCCTGCTAACTTGTCCTGTGGGATGTCGAGGGAATTTAGAAAACTAGTCATTACCTCATCACTAGGTAGGTCACCAAACACTAACCTCCGCCCATCATCCGCCCTAATAGTCACCGAAAATCACTCACATTCAACCACACCTATATCTTTGGAGCCAATCGACTCCCAAAATAATGCCAAACCCAGTAAAGCCCAAAACAAAGCAATCACGAGCAAACATACATCCATGACTCGATAAGACCACATTACGACAAATCATACCAAGGCTAGTCAAACCACCAATCGGGTTCGTCACCGCTAAAGGTCTATCGACTATCTCAGGTTCCAATCCCAACCTATCTACCAGGTCACTAGATATGAAGGAACGGGAAGCCCCAGTATCAAACAATACTCGAACAGGAACATCATAAACAGAAAGCATACCTTGAATGACGACATTCTTTCCTTTCTCCGCCACAGTTAGGGCATTCGACGAAGAAGGAACAACATCAATAGCATTTTCTTTCACAATCTGCTTCTCTTTCGGGGGTTGCGGACAATTATCCTTGTGATGGCCCACTTGGCTGCAGTTGAAGCACTTCCTGTCTGCTAGCTTTGCTCGACATTCTTTAACATAGGGCCCTTCTTGCCGCAGCTAAAGCACTCAATATCTTTCTTATCTTTCTTTTTCTGACCATCCTTGGTCGGACTCTGCTTCCTTTTATTCTGAGAATTATTCTTGCCTCCACCGCTTGCCTGCAGCTTTGGCCCCTCTGCAGATGCAACCGCGACTTCAGTCTTGGGCTTAGGATAAAGGCTCTCTGATCTCAATGCTTTACCAACAATCGATTCAAAAGTCTCATCTATATGGTTTATAAGCCTTTCTCCCAAGTACTGATCTAATCCAGTTATGAACTTCTCATTCTTCTTCTCGGGGTGTCAATAAGGGATATTCCATACTTCGATAGAGTATCGAACTCAGCAATATACTCCGAGACTACCCTACCATTCTGCTTAAGCTCCAATAACTTCCTAAACAACTCCGACTTCTGGGCAGCTGGGATAAACTTATCACTGAATCGAGCCTTAAACTGATCCCAAGTAACTTGATCCTCAGAGGTAGCTACCTTAATAGCATTCCACCAATTCATAGCCCGTCCTTGCAGCTGACGAGATGCTAGCTTCCTCTTCATCGCATCATCGATCCCTACGTCCTCGAAGATGCGCTCACAACTATCGATCCAATCCTGAACTTCTGTAGTCGATTCTGTTCCGTGGAACGGCTTCCCACCAAGACTAGTGTAGTACTTACAGTGCTTGGCGAAATCGGTCCTAGGCGCCTGCACCGCTACACCACCACCATTTGCAGCATTAGTAGCTGCCCGCTGAACATCCCTAAGCATCTCTCTCATGAAGTCAGTGAACATCATCCACATATCAGAGCATTCCTATTATTGGCTCCTGAACCAGTATTCCTCGTATATCAGCTCATCGTTCAACCTGTAAGGAGAAAACGATTAACCATCTCTTCAGTGGTGCCAGTGCAGTGCGACTCCATCCTTAGATATACTAATAGTATATATATATATATAGCTTTTGAAAACCAAAATATCACAAATATGCATTGTCATATACATATACTATCTCTCCCTGGTGTCTTTCCCTAGGTTAACTACGCAACCTAGAGCTCTGATACCAAGTGTGACGGCCCGCCCCGGACCAGCCGACATTTCCCTGAAATGCGCTGTGCCGATGTCCAACCAGCACGGGACGGTCGCCAAAGAAAGGAATTTGAACTAACAAGTAACCTGTAGAATGTCTCACAACGCATGGGATAAAATATGATAATAACATAACTTTGACATAAAACAGGCAAGACATGCATAAGCTGAAAACTAAACCATCATAGCAGCGGAATCCAAAATACAGCTTATGATCCAACATCATTATTACAACTTCAAAATACCGTCTCTACAACAAAAGAAAGGAAAGGCACACTATTAATTCCCAAGCAGTGACCAACAATAACATAGGGAGAATATATGTAGATAATACGTGGGAGCCTCCTGCTCGTCTCCGGACCAGCTACTCGTGCATAACCAGCTAACCTGTCTCTAGTCTGCTCGTTTAAGAGCTCCCAGAGTAATAAGAAGAGACATAAAACTCTGGGTTGGACAAAAGCCTGGTATGAGCGATAAGCAGCATAACAGAACAATAACAGGTATAACTAACCATACCTGAATCTGGACCGGCAACCAAAGAGATAGCGCAACAAGATGTACAATACTCTAAGGTGACACTAACATATGGTGTAAAGATACGGGGAGAGGGGTGTGTATGTCATAGTGATGTCAAACAATCAAGCATAGCAACCATCCTCACATCTCTCTCTCTCTCTCACTGCATAAAGTATACGATATCCACTGCTTTGACCACCCAAATCCTTTGCTATGATCACTCTGCCCCATGGAGTTATGATGGCTCCACTGCACTGATCCATAGCCACTTATACCTTGCTATGTCCACTCTGCCCCATGAAGTCACGACGACTCCACTGCACTGGCTCATAGCCATGCTACGATCACTCTGCCCCATGGAGTAATAACTACCAAACTGCACTGATTTGTAGCCTAATATCCGTCTTGGCGGTGAATCAAAGTTATGGACATCGATACCCACTTAGCACACGTCCCGCAGCAAAGTCCAACTCATGAAGTTAACTCATTGGTTCCCATCTGGATCCTGGGTTCTACTTCCTATTTGCACTACCTTTGCATCTCGGGTTTTGATTTTCTTCGGATCGGTTCGGTCATTCTTCTTATCTTCGGTTCAGTTCGGTCGAGGTAAATGCTCCGGCCGTTATTGGTTCGGTTCCGTGCATCCTTGGTTTGTATTCGTGGCAAGAAATCCGATCGGGTCGTACTCTTCGGGTTGGGGTAGCCCATGGCTCGGTTCGGGTGTGCAAGCACAATACGCGGACTACCAAGCGGTTCGGGTCGGGCCATGCTCCTCAGAGTGGTTCGGATAGGTTCGTTCTTCTTCCACCAGGTTGGGTCAGAGTTGCATGGTGTTCCATGGTTCGAGGCAAGCGGTTCAGGTCGGAGAACTTCAAGCTTCGTGGCTCCACTAGCGGTTCATGGAAGGGGGCGCTTCACGAGCGGGTCGGAGAACTTCCTCCCTCCGATCCGATCCGGTTCCTACACAGTTTTCTGCAATTTTTCCAGTGACTGTTTTACACCATACGACAGAGTTTTCGACCATTCTATCTTTTTTAATCAATCACAAAGCATACCATAAAGTCATAGCAACATGTACAATCAAACATAAACGCCAAAACGATGAATAATCATGCCAATATGAATCAAACATACCCAAAACCCATGGTTTTCCCCTTAATCATGTTTAACTATAACTAATGATAGGATTAGCAAAACATATCCAAATTAACCCAAATTTTTATCAGAGCCCTAAAATAATATTTTAGAATTTCTGAATATTTTTTCAAATTATTCTGAGTTATAATTTCGCTAATTAACGCTAATCACCCATAATTAGCTATAATTAGTGAAAAACAATGCAAATCACTCACCTTAGCCGAAATATAAACTCAAATCTGAAATGATTCTTTATATGGCACGAATTCCAATGCACACAACTGCCTTTGCCTCTAATTTGATGTTGATTAGACTTGGTTTGATGCTAATTAGCTTAATCCTCAATTAGAAAGTGATTTGGAGATGTTTTAGAAAGTGGAAGCCATGGCTAAGGTTCAAGAGAAGTAAGTGGCGGCTTGAGAACTGATTAGAAATGATTCCCCAAACTTTATCAACCTCTCCATAACCCTAATCCTGAAATGGGTTATTGGTCTAGCTGTTAATCACTCTAATTAGGCCTGGTTAAGCTGTTTTTCACCTTCCAAACTTTATTTCAGCCATATCTCCCAAATGGTAAGTCCGTTTGGCTAATGTGACCACTCTACATAAAGGTAAACCATCATCCTAATCCAATTGAAGTAGTTTCAGGTCAAAACTACTTACCAATCAAAAGTTATAGGCGAAACAAGATTCACTAGGGAAAAAATGGTCATTTAAAAATCAGCAAAAATCATGGACATTGGAAATGACACCAATAGTCGTTCCCCAAAATTACACGACCATACGGCTTCGTATGGAAATGAAATAAATATTCTACGATCCTTCGATACCTAGAATGCGGGTCGTTACAATATCCAAGTTGATGCTGGAATTTCCTAAGAGTTTACTTTATTCTTGTTAATTTACCTTCCAAAAAACTTAATTAGTATGAGAAAAAATTTGTGTTTGATTTGTTTGACAACACTATTTTGTATGAAGCGTAACAAAACTTGTAAATGTAGTACTCTTGTTAATTTGAAAACTTTTCATATTGTACTCTTTTCTTTAAGCATTATTTGATTTTGTTGTAATAAAATATGTAACGACCCGCGTTTTTCAGCGATATAATTTATTTATTTAATTATTTAAATAATGGTTTAGAGAATTAAATGGTCGTTAAATTAAATAATATTGAATATTTAATTAATATAATAATATAATAATATATTTAATTTCTGAAATAGTCAGAAATAGTGGAATTCACAAAATAATGTGAATTGGATCATCTATGATATTTAATTCAGTTTAAAATTGAATTAGAATAACAAATATATTATTTGAACGACAGTTTGAACGTATAATTATATTATAATTAAAATCGAGCTCGAAATGGCGTGGCAGTTCGCTATTTGGCGATTTGAACTTCAACTGAATGTACAAGATTCATTTTAAGCCAGATTTCTGTGAAACAAGAAACGTTGGGGGCTGGTGAAGTATATTTTTCTAGTGGAAGAGACAATTCGAGATTTCGTCGTGTAGATTTTGATATATGTCCAAATCAAATTTTCGAAAAGTCGCTATGGAATTCCTTTATAATTTATATCAATTTATTTATATTTTAAAATGGATTTTTGAATATAAACCGAATATCGATGCAACACTGGATTTCAAATATCGAGTTATAAATCCCAGTGTAGCAGCATGGTATTCTAGTGTGAATATATACGATAATATTTATTTTTAAATATTAAATTTAAATGTTTTTAAATATATTTATATATTTAAAAGGGTTATTTAGAGCTTTAAAAATATTCGGTTTTGCAAACGACCTCGGAATTCGACGAAACTAATTTTGTTAGATCCGCAATATTAAATTATTGCTAGATTTCAATTTCCGTGATTTTTGAAGTTAGTATGTGGCCGTAAGGGATTTTAATGTGAAAAACAGTTAGTATTCTGATGGTTAAAAATACGCTGTGTGAGCAAACGAAGTCGGAATTCGACGAAACCAGTTTCGTTGGGACCGTAATGTCAAACAGTAGCTACATGTCCATTTTCGTGATTTTTGGGGGTCATGTGTGATCACAGGAATTTTAGAGGACACAGAAAAATAGCATTTGCTTAAAATAAAATAGAAAATTCAAATAAAAATAATAATAAAACCATCCTATAAATAATCTTAACCCTTACCTAACCCTAACATACTTTCTCTCTGGTCAAAATGCGCCGCCACCACCAAAACCAATTCATACAGTGAAAATCCCCTTTCTAAAATCAAAAACAAATCATAGGAAATTTATAAAATCACGATTTATCAATATATGGATTCCTGGCGAGCAAAGCATCATTCTCATGTGAGTTTTGTTTGGTGTGGTGCAAGTTTCCTGAACCTAAAATAAAGCAGCGCGAAGTAGGGCTGAGGAAATCCGAGAATCGAGGCTCTAATTCATGTTTTTGCAGCTGGTTTTGGGTAGAGGAGATCGAATAGCACCGATTCTGATTTTTTGGAGTTTTTCGAAATATCATGTGTCGATCGAATCCCTGTTTGCGTGCGAGTTACTGCTGTCGACGCAACAAGGAAAAGGGAGTTCGAGCTCCATATGATGGAGCCAGAGCTGAAGAGTTTTCGACAAGGAGTCGAACGACGTTGGGCGCGTGAATTTCCATTGAGGAATGAAGGCACGGGATCACGTCGAAGTTTTTGAAATGGTTGTTGTATTGAGGAGCAGGTCACGACATTTATTGTTGAGGGAGAAAGCACTGTTGCGGTTGGGTATTAGGTGTGATGGGACGGAGACAATAGGAGGGGTAAAGCCCAATAACTAAAATAGTTAGTTTAATTTAATTCAAATGTTTGTGAAAACTTTTAACTTCAATATCTGTGTCATACGATATCAAAATTTCGAACGGTCAGACCCGTTGGGATCGTAGGGACGGTGGCTACACCATGGAACTGACCGGGAGCGAATTGAAGCTCGTTTGGATTTATGGTGGAATTTAACGCCTGAATCAAATTAATGACCAATTATCGTTATTTAACGATAACCGTCCAATGTGAGTGAACTCACTAACTCTTCTCAGTTATATTTTTCTGAAGTATTTTTTGAAATGATAAATGATGATTGTTTGCTATGTGTTGGCTGTTTGGTTGAACTGCTAGTCAGTTGATTGAAAATATAGATCACGATATAAATATAAATCGTTAATCAAATATTGATTCTGTTTAGCAAAATATTTCATAGTGAAATGAAATTGATGTTTATTTTATTGTTTAACATCTGTGGATGCAGGAAAACAGGTCGGAGGGACCCAACTGGGTTCCTCAACATTTATTTTAATATTTCTTTTCATATATCGTGTTATATGATGTGATATGAAATCTGTTGTTAATTTTGTATGGTTGAATGATACCGATCATTGTTATATGGTATGTTAATTACCATAGGGAATACTGGAATGTTAAAAAGGAAATTTTCAATGTTATATTGAAAAAGAAATATCTATAAAATCAAAAGAATTTATAAAAAGAAAACTATTTATTTAGAAATAAATAGATTAAAAAGGGGATATTTATTTGTAAATCAGATAGATAGAATTAAAGGGAAATATTTGTAAAATTATTTACAAATGAAATTGAAAAGAAATGTTTGTAAACTATTTACAAATAGAATTGAAAGGGATATTTATTTGAAAGTTAATAGAATAGAAAGGGGAAATATGTGTAAAAGGAATAGTTAGATTATAAAAGGAATCACTTATAAAATCGATAGATTTTATAAATAGAAAATATTTTATAGAATAAATAGGATTATCGAAAGGGGATTTATTTTGTAAATAAATTGATTTTAAAAGGAAATACTTGAAAAGTGAATAGAATTGTATAAAAGGAGAATTTTACATTTGAAAGATTTAAACCCGTGCTTCGCACACGGGTATAACATGCTATGAATTTAAAGCAAAGATTTTAAATAGAATCTATTCTAACAGATGGATTGAGAAGATAAATTTATAAATAATATTTTATAAATTAATTAAATTGTTTACCATTGGATAAATAGAATATATAAGTCAGGACTTATATAGAGAAGTAAGAATCGATTTCAACATCGATATTTGAAACTGAATAAACATAGAGTCAATCAAAGGAGTTAATCAGTTAGAGTTAATCAGTTAGGGTTAATTAGATAGAGTTAATCGAATTAGAAATTTATGAATATTATTTATTCAATTAGAAGTGATCGAATATAGTTATTTGAGATAGAGTTAGTCAAATATAGTTATTTAGGATGAATTGCCATTTCGTACGACTGCTAGCGGAATTCGCAGGGCTGCAGATAGCCTACGGCGGTCGGATGTTTCCTGAGGGAGTCGGGCGTAACCATTGTGATCGCTGTGATCTAGAGTCAGGCGAATGGCATTAAATCGAATATTAGCCATTTAAAATAAAGTTTAAAACAGACATAGTTATTCGAATATAAGTAAATTAAATATTAGTTTTTGATAGTAGTTGAATAAGTTGAATTAATAATTTGAGTTAATGAGTAGAGTTAATCAGGTTGAGTTAAATAAGTTAAGTTTATCAAGTAAGTTAATCGAGTTGAGTTAGTCAAAAGGAGTTAATCCAAATGAGTTAATCCAAAGGAGTTATTCGAAATAGTTTATTCGAATAAAATTTAAAGGAGATTAATCGAATGTAAATCATTCATAGAAAGTTAATCGAATGTAAATCATTCGAAGAGAGATTATCGAATGTAGTAATTCGAAGAAAGAGTTATCGAATATAGTTTATTCGAAAGGAGTTATCGAATAGAGTTTATTCGAAAGAGAATTATACGTTGAATTCGATTATATCGAATTTGGGAAAAGTAATATTTACTTTTCGTTTTAATCAAGGTTTACTTATTATTAGTAAATTAGTGGTTTAGTTATTTAGTTAAATTAAGTATAAAAGTTATATTTTGAAATTAGATATTTAGGAAGAAAGGAATTAAAATGCTATAGTTAAAATCAATGTTTTAAAATTAAGAAGGGGATTCATAAATAGAATCCGAGTTACGTAAGGAAGTGTTAAAGATTTAAAAGGTGAACTTTGTCTATCTCGAGGTTAGAAATGTTGTTCAGTTAAGGTCTGAGAGGTAATTATACCCCAACTTGACTGACTTCGTTTTAACTAAGGGATGGGTAAAGTTCGATAGTGAAGATTGATTAAGTGAATTTAGTTAATGAGTGTAATGGTTTAAATTGGCTTAGTGATGTTTTATTTAAACATCTGTTTAAAATCAAATGAGTAAATTTTGGAAACATTTTTCCAAATATAATCAGAGATATTTTCTGATCATAGAAAATGAAATGTTAATGAGAAAGAATACTGGAATGACAGTGATACGTGAAACAGAGATGGAAATGTTTTCCAATGATTGATGATGTATATTTTCTAAATTTAGAAAATAAGAATTTACAAATATATAGAAATGGGGAAATGGATAAATTAAAGATAATTTTATAGAAAGAGATAAATGTAGATTGGTGATTGATCGATAGAATTTCCATCCGGAAATAATATCGTTGGTTGCACACCTGTTTTTCTTTGATAGTTAAATCACCGACTATCGAAGTTTTAGACCATTTTTACATCGTCAATATGGAGAGACCGGGATCAGATGCATTATCTGAAAACCACTCTGTATCGACGTTAGTGTTGCGATCAAATATTGAAGATGGAATTATGCAAGGGCTATCCTGTTTACAGAATAGTGCCTTCGGTTTGTCCAATCCCAGGACAACGTGAATGGACGAATGTCTGACAGAGTATATCTAACGGATCTCGGAAGTTGATCTCTTCAAACGTACTAACGTTTGGTGGCAGAGGAATTCGTTTCTCTTAGCTTTATACCCGTGGTATTTTTGAGGAAATCATTTTGTGATTTGACGGGTATGACGATGTGGCATTCAAGGTGAATGGTGGTCAAGTGTTTCAAAAGATACGTATGACCTCAAGCCTCATCAACCGGGAAATGACAGAAATCGGGCAGGCAGCATGGCTAAGTGGGTCGCTCCTATTAGGGGTGTATATCACCTATCTAGAGAAAATCCAATTCATTCTTTTATCTATTCGATGCTGTCCCTTTTCAGGAAGATGGTGGGTAGCTCCCAACCGTTGGTGGTATACATTTGATACACTCAAGCGCAATGAGTGGTCGGTCATGTGTGGACCGGGTTGCAAGACGTTCTTGTTAAACCCAGTATATTCGTCTCTAGAGATACACTAACGGCAGGTAGTCCCATACCTTGTCATAGTTGGAATCCAATCTCCAATAAGCGCCCGCGGTTTTGTTTGTATACTATATATGTGGAACGTGAGATGCAAGCGTTCTGCTAGATTGATAATTACTTGTGATTAGACATTATTATAATATCAGAAGAGTATTGATTTCGAAAGTGTTTTGGGTTATCGTAAGGTAAAAATCGTCCGTGTTTATGTGTGGATTGGTCTTACGATTATCATTTCTTTTGAAAAGGATTTTGAAAAGTTAAACCGATGTTTTGAGTTTACTCACACCAGTCCCATGACTGACCCAGAGTTATTTTGTTTTGTTTCCCCTAAACTCTTGGGTGCCCAAATTTGTATGGGCAGTCAAGTAGTTTAGGTCTTTACAGATATACTTGGAGGAGCTTGAAGCAGGAGGCTTCAGGATTATATAGCTATTGTTATTTCCGCTGTGTGTAAGTGCTGTACTCTGATAATGTTATTATACTGTTTTTTTGAAAAGTTATGTTATATATTATATTTTATTTGTTCCGCTGTGAGATTCGTGTTTACTCTGATTTTGTTTTTTTTGTGGTGTTTTCTTCTTCTTCTATTCTAATTTTCTATCTTATCTATTCTCACCCTCTAACTTCTTTCTATTAATGACCAGGAATTTCTGATGGCTGAATAGTCAACATGGTAGTTTTGTGTTGATTTTCGGAGTCGAAAATCCCAATTCGTTACAAAATAATTACTTTTCTAGTAGTCTGGTCACTCCACACATTTAAGTTAAATTTGTTTAGTTACAAAGAGATGATCAAGAAAAGTCTTCACTACTTAATTCTTCGATGTAATCAGAATATTATTTTCTTCGAGAGTTATGCAAGCTTTACATGTTATGTCCTCGATTTCACCTTGATTTTCTTGGTAAAAGGAAAAACAAACTTCTTAAAAAGAAATATCACTCCAAGTTAACTTAATGGTCATTAGTAGCTCAGTAATCGAAGGATGGAATTGTAGCAAATTCCCTCCAATTGATACTCCGAAGGGCTTTAAAGAAACTTTTGATCCAATGATCTCTTTATCAGCCAACTCTTTGAATAAGGATAAGGAATATTGTTTCTAAACTTTAAATGTTGTTTGATTCAATTTGAATTTATTTATATGTCAACGCACTTTATCGATGTTTTCATTGATTTGAAATTCTCATATGAAATAAAAAATTCATTTTTTGAGTATTGATTATATTTACGATTTATTCTACTAGTATTCTTCATTGGCGACCATGCCATTATTGGAAGTTCTTCCTCCTTAATTTTTGAGATTAAAGGAAAAGCTTGTTGCCAATTTCGAACAAAGGAGAGCTTTAAGTGAAATAATTCCTTCCAAATTTATAGCTAACCCGCTCGCATAGGAATGGTCCAGGAAATTTCAAACTCAACATGTTATAGTTCATGTGACAACCACCTTGTACCTCCTGCAACAAACTGATGAAAAGGCGCGCTATATGACATGCCAAGCCGATACGAGATGATCATAATTTAAAATAACTCAAAATTGAACCTATCGTATAACTCACAGCGCATGAATAATATATAATAACAAAATATACAATAGGATATACTAGTGAAGCATAGTTGTGCAGAAAATCAAATCTTCATAAACCATAAAATCTCAAGTATAATACATCTCAGTACATGAATTTCTAAATACAACATGCCTCACTACATCCTCATAGTCTTAGTAACATCTACATACAACAGGAATAAAAGGAAAATTATAAATAGATAGATAGTAATAGTACACCAGCCTCCTGCTTGTCACCGCACAACATCAACGGCACTAAACCTGCTACCTGCAACTTAGTTTGCTCATTAACAACATTGATGAACAACCCAAGGTAATAAGAGAGAAACAAAAAACCTTGAGTCAGACAACAGTCTTACTGAACCATAAAATAGCTAACAAAAGTTGTACAAGATAATATAAGTATAGGCACATCAACCATCCAATGTTCCCAACAACCAACAAGTTAACATGTGAAAACTATCCATCACATATCATTATAGAATAGGAAAGGACAACCCTAACCCCTCTTCTCTTCGACATCCAATGATGATAGCCTACCCAGAGAAAATAGAGAAGAAGGCACACAATCAACCATTACATCCATAACATTCAATATCCTAGCCATCACCGCCTACATTCTAGAATCCATAGATAATCGAACTTGCTTTTAACGATCAAAAGAGCTAATGGAAAACCCCGGTTCTAGCCAAACTACCATACTCCATCATGATCGTATGTTTGTCTTTCCCATTCTCGACAACTAGGTTCGTTATTACTGCCCAAGTTATACGATCTATCGAATATGATCCGAAGGTCGTCCCTACAATACCTCTGCTTTGAGTCTGCTAGAACACTTTGATTACCAACGATCCCTTGGCACCTCCAACACGTCAAGCCTTTCATCTCGGCGACTTAATTCATTCTTGAATCATTCCATTATCATCTATGATTGACTCCCATCCAGTCAATCCATCATCGTACTAGATCGTATATCGAACCATGACACTAGTCACATCAATCTGGCTCCGACTACCACAACGCTTGTTCACAATTGAAGCACCATCGATCATTCAGTTGCACACCATCCATATGAAGCCCGTTCCCAACCAAACTTCACCAGTAACCTCAGGAAGTCGTAATAATCCAACCCTCCAAAACTCAACCCCTACTTGCCTTCCCTATGTGTTAGTGCCAACCCATCTATTTAGCCAATCTTGGCTAAGTAGCTGGCCTCGATCAATCCTTGTCTTGAGCATATATTATCGATCCATTTTCCTAACATTCCAACCTTCCTATGGCAACTTCTGTCAGTTTATCCATATCTCGAGCAATTAATCTTCGACCCAATACAAACCGACTCTGAATGAAATAAAAATTCACCACTAGCCACAATAGATCACCATGATGCTTCCCACAAAAATTCAGCATCATCCGACCTTTGGTCATGGGTCGGTGCCGACCCATGCACTTATTACATTTGTGCACCAAAATATGAGTGCTCCATTTCCCCATCTTCTAGAGCGTCTCCGCCAAGTTTCGTCTGAATCTGATCATCTAAACCTCTGATTTGCTCTGTTCTTTAATGCTATGATTCTACGGCAAACATTCTAACCTACGACTCAAGCAGCGAAATCAATTCAATCAAAAAAATCTATTAATCTATATAACAACGATCATACAAACATGAATAAATCATAATTATAGCATACACATATCATAGACACGAGATCTAGCATGATTTGGCTCTAAACATATGTATAAACATAATTAATCTAACAATTATCTAGTTAGTATGATCACATTAGGTTTTCCTATCGTTTATAAATTTGAATTAAACATATATGATCAGATCTAAGGTGACTATAACATATATGTTAATATTAACATAAATCTAACTCATACAACCATCTACTTTTATGTGAGAGATATCTATCACTCGCATAATCCTTGATTTGATGTAAATTCAATGAGATTAGATCTGGACAACACTGAAACCTTTTGTTTCGATGCAATCTGATGTGATCTAACCTTCCTTGATGACGATCTATCTTCTAGATGCAATGTTCTATGAATATGAATGAAGAAGATGGAGAATTAGGGTTTTAGGTTGAACCAAAGGATCACAAACGCCCAACCTAAAACTTTGAATGAAGAGAGTAACCCTAGTTCTCTCCCCAAACACACCTATTTATATCCGCAGGTCCTTAGTCTAATGGGCTCGGCTGATCAACCCATTAGCTGCTGACCAATCTACCTAACACAAGCTGAAACTTAAAGCAATGATTCCTCTTAAACCGCTAAACCAAATCCTTCATGTGGCCACTCTACGAGATCGTTAACCTCCATTCCGATCCAATGAGCTATCAAAAGTTATAGCCCAAATTGAAAACTCAAGGGCAAAATGATCATACTTGAATTTGATAACAATCGGGGACATGTCCCACATCCCCATGAAGAACATACCAAAACCTGAAAACGACCCAACCATTTGGTAATAAAATATAATTTTTTATGATCGGTCGATACGTAAAATACGGGTCGTTACATTCTCCCCCCTTTAGGTATATCGCCCTCGAAATTCCAAGCAAACACGAGCAAACAAGATATTCCGCATGCCTACCATCCACGATCGGCCAATCTACCATTCAATCTAGCATCCAAAAAACCATGCATCCAAAATCCTATCCTAGCATGCGGAACTTCTAAAAGTTCATGACACAGTGGTACAAGTACCATACGATACTTGGGACATACCACTCAAAGTGTTCTGGATGGGTCGACTTTATACTCTCTTTTGTTTCCCATATATAATCGTTATCTTCCACGCTTCATTGTACCTTGACTAGCTTAATAACCTTCGTCCTAAGCTGTTTCATGTCAATCCCCACGACGCGAAGCGTCTTTGTAACGACCCGTATTCTACACATCATAGGATTGTAGAATATTTATTTCTTTCCCGTATGAAGTCGTATGGTCATGTAACTTTGGGAAACATCTATTAGAGTCATTTCTCATGTCCATGATTTTTGTCGATTTTTAAATGACCATTTTGCCCTTAGTTGGTACTTTTTTGGCCATAACTTTTGATTGGAAAGGAATTTTGACCTGAAATTACTTCCATTGGATTCGTTTGATGGTTTACCTTTCCGTAGAGTGGTCATAATAGCCAAACGGACTTACCGTTTGGGAGATATGGCTGAAATAAGGTTTGGAGGGTGAAAAACTGCTTAACCGGGCCAAATCGGGTGATTAGTGAGTAGGCCCATAACCCATTTCGGGATTAGGGTTGTGGGGAGGCTGAAATGAGATAGAGGATCATTCCATTTCAGTTTTCTAGCCTCCACTTATCACCAAGGAACCCTAAAAATGGCCTCCAACCTCTAAATCACCTCCAAATCACCTTTTGGTCAAGGATTT
This sequence comes from Allium sativum, assembly GCA_030737875.1. Taxonomy (NCBI): domain Eukaryota; kingdom Viridiplantae; phylum Streptophyta; class Magnoliopsida; order Asparagales; family Amaryllidaceae; genus Allium; species Allium sativum. The sequence goes on along the minus strand of CM060912.1, from coordinate 89,686,673 downwards.
GGCTTAGCAACCCCTAATCAAGGAAGATCTACACCAAATCAACATTGGAGCTGCTTTTTAGCATTGGGATTCACATCAAATCAGAGATTTATTTCAGATCTTAGTTTATTTGTGACTAAGGTGAGTGATTTGCATAGTTTTGCACTAATTATGGCTAATTAGGGTTGATTAGTGTTAATTAGCGAATTTAAACATGATAAAATTCGGGGAAAATGTTCATAAATTCCTAAATAATGTTTTAGACCTCTGATATGAATTTGGGTTAATTTGGTTAAGTTTTGCTAATCCTATCATTAGTTTCACCTAAACATGCTTAAGGGGAAATGTGGGATTTTGGGTAAGTTTGATCCATTTTACATGCTATGATTGTTGTTTTTGTGTTTGTGTTCACTTGTACATGTTGCTATGACTGTATGGAATGTTTTGTGATAGATTAGAATAGTTAGAATAGTCGAAGACGCCGTCGTATGGCGCAAAACAGTCGCTGGAACAGCTGCAGGAATTATGCAGGGATCCGGATCGGATCGCATGCCACATCCACGATCCGCATTCGCGCTTCACACCACGATCCGAACCAGATGATCACGATCCGACATGAGGAGTTTCCATGTGATCTGCCTCGTCCTTCCACGAACCGACCCGCCTCACGAACTGATGGGAAGTCACGACCCGATCCATGTAGCACGATCCGACCTGTTGGAACACGATCCGCTTGGAGTTCACGATCCGACCAGAAGAGGAGACCCGATTCGATGGAGACTGGATTCACGAGACAATGGAGGAGTACGACCCGATCACCTGGAGGACCACGACCCGATCACCTGGAGGACCACGACCCGATCCGACGCAGGAGGCGCGACCCGACCCGAATGATGAAGACCGATCCGGATGAAGATGATGACCAATAACCCGAGATGCAAAGGTAGTCCAATATGGGAAGTTAGAGCTCAGGATCCAGTTGGGAACCGATGAGTTCACTTCATGGTTGGACTTTGCTGCGGGACGTGTGCTAAGGAGTTGTCGACGTTCATAACTTCGATTCACCACTAAAAATGAATGATGGGCTACTTATCAGTGCAGTAGGGTCATTATGACCTGAGGGGCAAGGTGATGGTAGCAAGACTACGTTATCAGTGCAGTAGGGTCATTATGACCTGAGGGGCAAGGTGATGCGTAGTAAGACTATGAGCCAGTGCAGTGGGGTTCTTGTGACTCCATGGGGCAGAGTGGACATAGTAAGGATTAGTAAGGCTATGAGCCAGTGCAGTGGGGTCCTTGTGACTCCATGGGGCAAAGTGGACATAGCAAAGGATTAGTGGCTACGTTATCAGTGCAGTGAAGCCATTTATGACTTCATGGGGCAGAGTGATCGTAGCAAGGTATGTTGGGTGATCGAAGTGGTGAACATCGTATGCTTTACGCACTGAGTGAGAGATGTGAGGATGGATGCTATGTTTGATTGTTTACCATCATTATGACATGCACACCTCCCCCACCTTCGTATCTTTACACCGTTTGATATGGTACCTTAGAGTGTTGTACAGTATGTAGTGCTAACTCTTTGGTTGCAGGTCCAGGTTCAGGTATGTTTTAGTCTACCTGTTATTGTTCACTTTAGATGCTTATCGCTCATACCAGGCTTTATGTCTGACCCAGAGTTTTATGTCTCCTCTTATTACTCTGGGTGCTCACACGAGCAGACTAGAGACAGGTTAGCTGGTGATGCGCGAGTAGCTGATTCGGAGCCGGGCAGGAGGCTTCCACGTATGATATATATACACACATTCTCCCTGTGTCGTTGGCGGTCACTACTTGGGCATTAGTAGTGTACCTCCTTTATCTTACTTTTGCTTTGAGACAGTTTGAAAGTTGTAATAAGCTGTATTTTGGATTTCCGCTGCTATGATGTTTAGTTCTGATTTTCAGCTTATGCACTGTCTCTCCTGTTTTATGTCAGGTATGTTATTATTATATTTTGTTCTATGCGCTGTGAGACATTCTACAGGTTCTTTGTATGTTCATTTCCTTCTTCCCTTTCCTTCTCACGACCCGTTCCGTGCTAACTGGACATGTGTACAGCGCACCTTTGGAGTAAATGTCGGTTGGTGCGGGGCGGGCCGTCACAGTCTTACAAGGCCTACAAACATCGGGCTCAACTTCATATTTCAAGTTCATCTGGAGATACTATAACATTCGAGTTGTGCACAAACTTCCTTAGAAATGATACATGGAAATCATTATGCACACTCGTCATCTTCTCAGGTAAATCCAGTCTATAAGCGAGCTTCCCAATACACTCGACAATCAAAACAACAAACCTTGGTGCTAACTATCCTTTCTTTCCAAAATGAATAATATTCCATAGAGCAGAATCTTAACGAATACCAGATCTCCAACTGAAAACTCCAAATCCTTTCGTCGCTTATCGGCATAGATTTTCTGACGATTTTCCGATGCATTCATCCATTGTGGAATGATCTCAATATTATCCGATGTCTCTCTCATCATCTCTGGCCTAAGTACCAATTCTCGCTAGTTTCTAACTAACAAGATGGAGAATTACACAGGATGTCGTACAATGCCTCTTACAGTGCCATTCCAATACTCGACGAGTAGCTGTTATTTTAAAAAAAACTCGACTAAATGCAGATGATCTTCCCCTGATCCTTCTAAATCTGTCACACAAGCTCTAAGAATGCCTTCCAATAATAAATTAACCCTCTCAATCTGACCATCTATCTAAGGATGATAAAATATACTCAAACATAGCTCAGTTCTCAATGTTTCTTGCAAGCTCTTCCAGAATCAACTAGTGAATAATGGATCTCGATCGCTAACTATGCTGTTTGAAATTCCATGGAGTCAAACTATCCACTTAAGATATAACTCACTCAACTTCGATGCAGTCCTAGTTGATCCGACATGAATAAATCTTGTGCTTTTGGTCAAACAATCCACTACGACCCAAATACTAACATTCCCTACCCTTGTCCTAGGTAATCTATCAATAAAATCTATCGACACTGACTCCCATTTCCACATACGAACTTCTAATAGCCGTAACAATGCACTCGGTTTCTTCTCCTCGGCTTAACAAACTGACAATTCATAATTTCGAGATGAATTTCCCGACATCCCTTCTCATGCCTTCCCAATAGTAAACTCATTTCATATCTCGATATATCTTATTACCACCAGGATTAATCGTTAACTTTGAGTGATGGCATTCGCTCAAAACTTCATCCCTTAATCCATCTAAATCAGGAATAACTAATCATCTATTCATGCAAAGCTAACCATTTCGATCGACTTCATAATCCTTAAATCCTTTGGGTTCTGCCCTCATCTTTAACCCTTGAATAATTTTCAAAATCTTTTCATCTCGTTTTTTGGATTTCGCCAATCCTTTCGATGAGTGTCGGCTTAATTGGCAAGCTTGCCAACATCTCGGTTTCTAACTCATAGTTAGTTCTAAAATCAAATCCGGCCAAGTACCCAAGATGTCTCCATTCTGAAAACATGGCTCCTAAACTAGCATGTCTTCTACTTAACACATCGGCAACTGCGTTACCTTTTCCCGGAGTATAGGCTACATCTAAGTCATACAACTCCAAAAACTATAACCATCGCTATTATCGTAGATTCAAATCCTTCTGGGAGAAAAGATACTTCATCGACTTATGATCCGTAAATAACTCAAATCGAACTCCCAACAAATAATGCCTCCAGATCTTCAGAGCAAATACCATCGTCGCTAACTCGAAATCCTGAGTCCGGTAATTTCTTTCATACGGATTCAGTTGTCAACTTGCATAAGCCAGAACCCTATCCTCTTGCATTAGCGTCGCTCCCAGTCTAGTGCCACACGCATCGGTGTATACCATTATCTCCTCATTTCCACTTGGAATAGCCAAAACAGGATGTCTCATCAATTTTTCTTCCAGGATTCCAAAGGCTTTTCCACACCACGCATCTCATGCAAAAACCTGATTTTTCTTTATCAATCTGGTTAATGGTGCAACTGTCTTAGAAAAATCCTTGATAAGTCATCGATAATATCTAGTTAAACCAAGAAAACTCCTCAAATCAGTCACATTTTTGGGTCGATCCCAATCTTGAATTGTTGCTACCTTAGCGGGATGCAATGCTAATCCTTGTCCCGACACGACGTAACCTAATAATCACACTCCCCCTTCCAGAAGTGACACTTCCAAAAATTAGCTCTCAGCTAATGCTTTTGCAAGACTTTTAAAACAATTTTCAAGTGCACCTTGTGTTCCTACTCAGTCTTGGAGCAAACAGATATACCATCCATGAACACAAGTACGAACTTTTTCAACTGATCTCTATAGACTCGATTCTTAATATCCACAAAATATGCTAGCGCGTTAGTCAATCCAAATGGCATTACTAGCCACTCATAAAATCCGGATGGTGTTCTAAATGCAGATTTTGGCAAACTATCCCAAGCTACTCTCACCTGGTGAAATCCCATTACCAAATCCATTTGGGAAAACACCTTTGCTTTGTGAAGCTGATCAAACAAGTCATTGATTCTCGGTAATGGATAGTCGTTCTTCTTGGTCACCTAATTTAGCTCACGATATTCCATGCATAATCAAAACGATCCATCAGCCTTTTGCTAACACGACTGGTACACCCCATTCGAATACGCATCTCCAATTGAATCCAGTACTTAGAAAATCATTTACTTGCACCTCTAACTCTCACTGTTCCTTTGGTGCCATCCACCTATGAGGTGGCTCCATCCACTAAATCAATCCAGAACTCGATCTCTCGATGCGGCGGCAATCCACTGCCCTCGTCAAACACATCTAAAAACTCTCGTACGATTGACAGATGAAAAATCATCCTGTGGAATCACGAGCGAATTTAAATAGCTAACAAGAACTCCATCCTCTGTTAGGCAATGTATCGATATCGTTCGCCCTTCCACATTATCGATTGCCACCTCAAGCCCCTCGCAATCCACAACAGCCGTATACTTCTTAAGCCAGTCCATACCGAAAATAATTCCAAACCCAACGAAGTTCAAAACAAAACAATCACAAATAAAAGAGCAACCATGACTCGATAAAAGTAGACCACGATAAAGCATACAAAGACTAAACGAGCCCCATACTGGATTAGTCACAACTAACAGTCTATCAAAAATTTCGGTTTCTAAACCTAACTTGAAAACAAGCTCATTACATATAAAAGAATGCGATGCTCCAATATCAAACAAAATTCAAACTGAAACATTTCTGATAGAAAGCGTACCTTGCACAACAACACTCTTCCTTGGTCGAACCCTCGAGGAAGATGGAACTGCATCCAAAGCATACGTTCTCACAACTTGCTTATCCATTGGTGGTTTTGGACAATTCTTCTTCATATGTATAGGCTTATCACAGTTAAAGCATTTCCTTTCCACCTTCACATTCTTACAATTCTGGGATAGATGGCCCTTCTCTTGACAGTTTTAGCAGGTAATCTCACCCACTAGCTTCTTCTGGCCATTCTTCCCCTGTTGTTGCTGGTTTCCCTTACCATTCCACCTTTTCTTATTTTTACCACCTCGTTATGGTTTTGACTCCTCCTTTCTATTCTGAAATACATCATCAACCATTTGCGGGAACAAGCTTTCCTTCCTTAAACCTTTCTCGACCAATTTCTCATAAGGATCATCAATATGGTCGATCAATTGTTTCTCAAGACTCTCATCCAAACCCATAATAAATTTCTCATTCTTCTGATAAGGATTCTGAATATACGAACGAGCATACTTTGATAAAGTTTAGAATTCAGTCACATATTATGAAATAGGCCCTCCATCTTGCTTCCACTCAATAAACTTCTTAAAGAGTATCGATTTTTAGACCTTAGAAATGATCTTCTCCTCAAACCTAGTTCTTAACTGACCCTAAGTGATCTGGTCCTCTGGTGTCTCCAAGATAATAGAAGCCCACTAACCCATTGCTCGACCTTATAACTGCCTCGATGCGAGCTTCCTCTTCGTTTCATTGTCAATTATTAAATCTTTGAAAATCCGGGCACAAGTATCCAACCAATTCTAAACTTCAACCACCAATTTTGTCCCAACAAACATTTTGCCACCCAGAGAAGTATAATCCTTGCACAACTTAGCGAAATCCACTGCCCTAGGTGCCTGCATAAGAGCACCACCCTCTACTACTGCTCCTGGAGTGGGCATCCACCTCATGATCGCTACCATCATGGCCTCGAACATAACAGGATAATCGGGCAAAGAAATTGCAACGCCTGACTTGCTTCTATCGTGTAACAACCCGAAATCCGATAAACCGGATTTTTGTTCAAAATTCTAGTCTGTTGAAACTCATGTTGGTTTGCTCTGTTATCCTGCAGAAAAGACAGAGATAAATATATCAGAGCTCAGAAAAACATCTCACAACGGAATGGATAAAATATGATGTAATCAAAATATAGCCTTACCATAGTAATAATACTGCCTAACCAGTATCCAAAGATATCATATCTCTACCACAAATCTAACCTGCGAGTATATTATGAGGAGGGGGTCAGAACACAAGTTCTGGTGACTGGATTTAAACTACACATTTTGGATAATCCTACATATATCGTTCAATTACATTTTCTTGTTTATTGGGTTAATTGGGTTATCAACACTCAAGGCTTACACACACGTCATACCCATCTACCTCCCAGTAGATTAACCTAATACAGAATATTTGTAGCGACCTCCCAATATAGTGGTACACCCCATGGTATCCCACTCGCAAGGTCTCCACCGTAATGCCACAGAAATGTACGTAGTCCCTCATCCTACGTCGGAGTAACGTACAGATCTCCATATAACAATGTTACATTCCGCATATATCTGTCATTACTATGCTACATAAGCGTATGGACTACCACCTTCGATCGAATTAGATTCCATCGCAGAGTAATGCCCTCAAGTCTACGATACACCACCCGAAGCAGACATGCATGTATCTAGACTTTCCCGAGTACTTGTCGTCAATCATATTTGATGCCTTAACTGCACATAACCTCTAATGTGCACCGAGTTCCGTGGCAGGGCTGTACAAGAAACAAGGAACTCGGTTGGGAGCTTTTCCATATCCGTACAGCCCCACCATTAAGAGCCTCAAAATACAGATATCCTTTAGGTCTGTTTTTCATGGTGGCTATGGCCCTACCTCGACCCCTCACTCCACTAGTAAAGACTACAAGAGCTAAGCGGCTTGCCCTTAACAAACAATCTGAACATCTAGTCGGCGTCTCCCCTCAACCACCGTTCCTCGAAAGTGAAAGATGGGTAACGTCTTGGGTTTAGCTCTAGTCTTTTTACATCCCACTGGCTGCCGATGACGGGTACCCAATGATCTATTATCCTTGTTTATCGTGACACCTGCCTCCCATTTGAGGCGACCGCTGAATCACCCTAGTGTCACCTCGTTATAGCTTTTTGGCGGCAAAGCTACTTTTGCAGTCAAGGCTACTCACCAGGGAGTTACGCGCAGACACAACCTCTGTGAGCATAGCCCGAACAATACACCACCACAGAGGATTACCAGGGGCACCTTCCATGTCCCAAGATGTCGCCTGCTTCCCCTTTCAGTCCTTCGAAGTTGATAGAATAATCAGATGAACATGCGCTTCCCTCGTGCCCATGACACCACGATGATCTACCATGTTGGGTTATTCACCCTCAAACTTACGGACTGGAGCAAGTGTAACACCCCACCTCCGTTAAGGTCACTCACAAAGGAAATGCATTAACTTTGGTGAAGCATTATAGGTAAAAGATACAGATAATTTACAAGACAGACATACAAACAGCAGAAAAACCTGAAATCATTTCATAAGTAGCGTGGTTCAGTCAAAACATTACAACCATTGTCTCAAAACCCAACTTCCAAATCATTACAATAAAACCTCTGTCTTGATTCAAAACTCCAAATACATAAATAAGCATAAAATAGTAATAAAGCAGCATAAATCCCCAATAAAGGTGTAACCAAGGTCATAGCCTAAGAAAAGAGAATCCAAGCAATATATTTACTCTCTTCAAGCTGGAAAAGGTCTGAACAAAGCCGAAGTATTCCCTCTCTGTGGACCTGGTGGGAGGGGGGAGGAAACGGAAGAAAAGAAGACAAAAGAAAACGGGTCAGACATAAAGCCCGGTAAGCCCAGTGATTTTTAGCATGTAAACAAGAAAAGGGATCATGACATGAATAAACCGAATATAAGACAATACCATAGTAACAAGATAATATAAGACAAGATAAGGCAAGATAAACTGAATATGCTATCGCACCCATTTCTATTTCTCTGCACCTACTAACAGTTGTTTCAACTAACCCCGTGTGTTCATAATAAAATGAGCCCTTTATCGATCGGCTTCTACTCGCATGTATTTATTACTTGTGTCATTCGGCCCCGCTTATTTGTAGATACCTGTGCTGGTCCCACCATGGGGTGTATCAATCCCTATGATGGCGACCTGACATAATTCAAGAAGCACAGTGTATAACTACTGATGCCCAGTGCTTGATTTTTCCACTCCAGAGTCGCCCGCATTCCGTCAGAACCTACACTGACGCACCACCTGCCGCTATTTTGACTGCTTATAATCAGCCCAGTAATCATGCCCCACCCTGCCTAGTTTAGGGTACCATTAACATCTATGTGGTTTACGGCTGAAATGGGTCCCCGTTGCTAGGGTTTCCTAATCAACATGTTATAATGGTTAAGTGTTCCCAATTTAACCTAACCCCACCCATTTGTTTAATTAACACATTGCATTGGTTAAGTGTCGCTTATTGATATGTTACTTAACCTTACCATTCTTAGCATGTCTGTTCAATGGTATTAATTAATTTATTAATGCACCAACCTCTCACGTTAGAACTGTTGTTTGCGGTTGCTGGATGTGCCGGGCGGTTCCGGGAAGACTTCTACCACAAACTCATTCTAACCTACGGTTTTGGACTTAATGCGCTAACCTCTCACATTAGACTTGTTGTTGCAGTTGCTGGATGTGCCGGGTGGTTCTAGGCAGTCTTACACTGCAACTCAATCCAACCTCGGGTTAGGCATGTTCATCTTTTATCCAATTTACGTATTTACCATTCATGTCCTAGTCTAGATTTTTGTATGCCAATTATCCACAACTGTAGCCAATTCAAGTTATGGCCAATATACTTGTTATATCCAAGATTACAACAATAAGTTATACCCAATTTCCCGTGCTACAATCGCACGTACAACAAGATTCAACAAGGTTTCCAAATTCCAAGTACTCATAAAATAAAACGGAACGGGGATAGAGAAGAAACACAAGAATTGACATAAGGGAAAATAGGCATGTAAAGGTGTACCAAACACAAGAATCATGGTTCGAATAGGCATGTTGTACATTAACAACGAATATGAGCAAACTAAGGAAAATACATCACAGGTATACAAATTCGATAGGATTGAACATAAAGAAATAACTAACTTGATGTACAACATGATAGGTTCAATCACAATAGTCTCATAGGCATAGGTAATTTCAGATTTGACAAAAGAATAAGCATGAATCAAAATTGATTATCTTACAATTAGGCATAGTTCTAGATTCGATTTATTACAGTCATGATTTCTATTATGTGTTCAAATCTGAATAATAACTGAACTTACCGCGATGGGATTAGAAAAGGAGAATTAGTTGACGTTGTAGTGATTCTAATCTTTCTTTGTTGATTGAAGCGGAAAACCTTTTCTTCAATTTGAAGCTCTCTAATTTGATTTCTAGTTTGGAGAAGAAGGAGGCTAGGCTAGTTTAGAGATGGACAACATGGAGGCACCATGGAATCGGATTATGAGTTTAGGGTTAAGTTTAGATATGTATTTATAGATGTGTTAGACAAACCATGGCCTTTAGATTAGCATAGGAGTCATCAGAGCCATCCAAACCAAAGTGACATGTCACCCAGCCAACCATAGCGCGACACATATGCCCTAATCCTTCAGAATTCGTCACCCAGATCTGGGAAGATAGGGTTGACACCCCCTAGGGGGGTCGACACCCTCAGGTGGAATTTTTCCCACTCATCTTTTATTGGCTGATTTTCGAAATTTGAATTTGTTTTCTAATTTTTAAATATTATTTAATTTAATTCTGCTTTGAACTGAAATCTTCTAAGCTTCATAACATCCTTATACAGAGTCCGATTTACGCAAACTCGGACTCTATTCCAACCAGAATTCCAAGACGAACGCAATGGCACTACCCATTTTACTTAATTCCCACTTTTAAAATTAAGTATTCTTTAATTCGTTATTTAATATTCATAGAAAATACAGGGTGTTACATTCTCCCCTCCTTAAAGGATTTCATCCCCGAAATATCTAAGTTAAGGAGAATGTATCCTAACATCCAACATCCATCTACTCAACCATCAATCACAGACATCCATAGTCCTAAAAAAAAGATTTCTAATGCTTTCATGATCATATGCATAGTGTGTGTATATGTCCTTATCTAATGCAAAATCAGGCGGTCTACTGAATTAGTTGACCTCCTTAATGCGAATTATGTCAGTGCCATGAGTCCATCATGTATGCAATTATTCCTAATTGTACTTTATAACTTCTACATGAGTGCACAATCATTCATATAAATGCAACATCCATATGATAACACATCAAGTTTCAATCCATATACAAATGCATATATGCATATGCAATATGAAAGTGACTGAGCCGATCTAGTATCTAATGTGTGTGTATATGCATCCACGAGCAACCACTAGAAACCACTTGAAACCATCAATCATAACATCTTTCAAACACATGTTTACATTCATTGGTTTCTACTTAAGGATCAAGAATAGGACCGAGGAGATATACTTACAAGCATGCATAAACTTATGAAAAAGAGATCAAGGATGTACCCTCGAAAGGAAAAGGGTAGGCTGTGCGCATCTTGTCTTTGGTCTCCCAAGTCGCGTCTTCTTCAGCGTCGCTCCATTGTACTTTAACTAGCTTGACCTCACGATTACGTAGCTTCTTAACTTCTGTTCCCAAGATACGAGTTGGAACTCTTCTCACCGTCGCTTCTCGTTGCACTTCTACTTCTTCTAGTATGCTCGGCTCCACCACTTCCGCAGACTCATGTAAGCACTTTCGTATATGAGAAACATGAAAAACATTATGAACTCCAGCCGATCTTTTGGGCAACTTTACTCTATAAGCCATCGTTCCAATACTCTCAATGATAGGAAATGGCCATACAAATCTTGGTGCCAATTTTCCTATGGATCCAAAGCGAACGAAATTCTTCAAAGGAGATATTGTAAGGAAAACCCTGTCTCCAACCTCAAACTCAAGGCCGGTCCTTCTTTTATCCGCGTAGGACTTCTATCTATCTTGTGTGGTCTTCATTCGCCTTCGTGTTAAGTCCACCTTCTCCGAAGTCTCTCTGATCATGTCGGGCCCAAGTACGAGCTTTTCTGTAGATTCCCACCAACAAGTTGGTGATCGGCATGGTCTTCCATATAAATCTTCAAAGGGTGCCATGCCTATGGTGGCTTTGTAGCTATTGTTGTAGGCAAACTCCACCAAAGGAAGATGATCTTCCCACGTTCCTCCAAAATCAAGAATGCACAATCTCAAAAGATCTTCTGATACTCTGTTCACCCTTTTAGTCCGACCATCGGTTTGAGGTGATAGGCAGTGCATAAACATTGCTGTGTGCCTACAGTCTCTTACAAACGCTTCCAAAACTCACTCGTAAAGATACGATCTCGATCACTTACTATGCTAGAGGGTATCCCATGCATTTGAACTACTTCTTTAAGATAAATGGATGTTAATGATGAGGCAACCCTCTTACTCTTAATAGGTATAAAGTGAGCGCTTTTCGTGAGCCTGTCAACTATTACCCAAATACTGGTATTTCCCCTCCTTGACCTAGACAACCCATCTATAAAGTCTACCGAAATGCTATCCCATTTCCACTGTGGGACCTCTAGAGGATGAAGCAGACCCTCAAGCATCTTCTGCTACGCCTTGACTTGCTGGTATATTAAGCACTTAAAGACGAATTCCGTTACATCCTTCTTCAAGCCATTCCAAAAGAAAACCCTTTTTATGTCTTTATACATCTTGTCTCCACCTGGGTGTATGGTCAACTTAGAATGGTGTGCTTCTTCAAGAACTGTCTTCAACAAATCCCTTGCAAAAGTTAGGTTCTTCTTCGTCAATCTAGTAAGTGGGGCTGAGATCTTCGCAAAGTCTTTAATGAACTTTTTGTAATAGCCAGCTAGTCCGAAAAAACTTCGTACTTCGGTTGCATTCCTTGGAATCTTCCAATCTTGCACTTCCACTACTTTTGCGGGATCCACATCTATCCCTTCTTTGGACACCACATGTCCAAGAAACCTTACTTCTTATCTCTAAAAATGGCATTCGGAGAATTTTGCTTTAAGCCGATGTGCTCGAAGAGTATCCATAACTTCCCTTAAATGCGAAGCATGTTCTTCCTTACTTTTTGAGAAAACCAAAATGTCATCCACGAAGACTACTAAAAATTTATTAAGGAACTCCCAAAACACCCTACTCATCAATTCTACGAAATAGGCGGGTGCATTTGTCAAACCGAAAGGCATGACAAGCCATTCGAAGAAACCATCCAGAGTCCTGAACGCAATCTTATCTATGCTGTCTTCAGCCACTCTTAGCTGACGAAAACTGGTAGCCAGATCTAGTTGGGAGAAAATTGATGCACCTACGAGCTGGTCGAACAAGTCGTCTATTCTTGGAAGTGGGTGCCTATTCTTCTTGGTCAGCTTGTTTAGCTCCCTATAATCCACGCATAGGCGAAGTGAACCATCCGCTTTGGTTGCGAACACTACTGGAGCACCCCATTCAGAAATACTCCACCTTATTAACCTCTTTTCGAGCAACTCTTTAACTTGCTTGCTGAGCTCCTTCCTTTCCCTTGGAACCTTGTGTCTAACGGGTAAAGCAACTGGTTTTGCATTATCAACTAGGTATATACGGAAATCTATCTCTCGCTTTGGAAGTAAGCACTTCACTTCTTCAAAGACATACAAGTACTCACGAACTACTCTAACAGATTGCAAATTTTCAATAGACGCATCTAGACATTCTAGGTAGCTATGCATAATAGAATTCATTGGATTACAAGAGATTTCGAGAGTATTACCGAGGCGAGTCAAAATTCTAACCACTCTCTTTTCACAATCGAGGATGGCACCATTATTGGATAACCAATCCATGCCTAGAATCAACCCATAGCCCGTGAAGCCCATAACATAAGCATTGCACCTAAACCCAGCGCTTAGTATAGAAATTTCCAAATCCATACAAATCATTGATAAATAAGCTAAACCCCGAATTGGATTTGAAACAACCATGGGATCCACTACTATACTAGTATCTAGGTGTAGAGATTCAACTAAAGCAGTAGATATAAAAGAGTGCGATGCGCCAGAATCAAAAAGAGTATGAACAGGATGATCAGAAAGATAAACTAAACTCTTAACGAAAATATTTCTACCTCTTGCTTGCGGAGGTGCTGTGAGAGCATGAATCTACCCTCCAGAAGTAGATCCTGTCCTCTGCCCTTGCCCTTGCCTTCTTGGGCAATCCTTAGCCATATGTCCTGCCTCGCCACACTGAAAGCAACCACCCATCTTCCTCTTCTTCTTTCTGCAGTACTTAATCAGATGTCCAGGTATGCCACAAAAATTACACTTTCTCTTGTCATGGGGTTTGTTATTCTTTCCACCCTTCTTATAATCCGTCTTCTTATTCTGCGATTCCTCCACTTTCTTTTTTAGAGGTTCTTCCATCTTCACCACTTTCTTCTCGCCCTTGCTTTCCTCATGTAACAGTGCCATGTCGACCAGTCTCTCATAAGTCGTGCCAGTAGGTATATGGGACATAGCTAGGCCGTACAATGGCTCATTTAACCCTTTAGCGAAATAGAGAGCCTTTTTATGTGGAGTGTTTACCAACTCCAGTCCGAATCTAGCAAACTGGTTGAACTTGTTGACGTATTCTTTAATCGATAGGCTTCCCTATTTGAGTGCTAAGAACTTCTCCATCTGCAGGCTTTGTTCAGCTTGCGAGAAGAACTTCATCCCAAACCTCATTCTGAAGTCCTCCTAAGTATCAACTGCTCTCTCAGCATTAGTAACTTCCCACCAGAAAGAGGCTTCGTCCTTAAGTGACCATACAGCCAGCTGTATCTTCCGCCTATCGTCCACTTCAAAGATAACAAACAGATCTTCTGTTTACTTGAGCCAATTTCTTGCTCCCACGAATGATTCAGTCCCATTAAAGTTCTATCCTCCCATAGCTAGAAAGTCCCTGCATATCTTTGAGAAAGCATCCGGACGCGGAGGAGGAGGAACGACGTCCGCAGCTGGGGGAGAAGGAGGAGCAACATCTGCGGCTGGGGGATGAGGAGCGTCCGATTGTCCTTTTGCGGGGGCCGTAACCTCTAAATACCGACGGAACCAGGCGAGTACTTGCACTCCCTCTGGAATATTAAGATCCCCAGACATGCTGAAACGGAAAGAAAAAGATTCAAAACAATGGATAGAAAGATAGTGCATATGGCTTTGGGGAATATGCCTTTAAAATAAAACAACACTTTTCTTGAAAATGTTTCTTTAAAACTTCTTTTTGAAAAATAGTTTTCAAAAACTTTTATCAGATCTGGTAACCATCAGCTCTGATACCAAGTGTAACACCCCACCTCCGTTAAGATCACTCACAAAGGGAATGAATTAACTTTGGTGAAGCATTATAGGTAAAAGATACAGATAATTTACAAGGCAGACAACGAAAAAAACTGAAATCATTTCATAAGCAGCGTGGTTCAGTCAAAACATTACTACCATTGTCTCAAAACCCAACTTCCAAATCATTACAATAAAACCTCTGTCTTGATTCAAAACTCCAAATACATAAAGAAGCATAAAACAGTAGTAAATCAGCATAAATCCCCAATAAAAGTATAACCACGGCCATAGCCCTGGAAAAGAGAATCCAAGCAATACATCTACACACTTCAAGCTGGAAAAGGTCTGAACAAAGATGAAGTATTCCCTCCCTGTGGACCTGGGGGGGAGGGGGGAAACAGATGAAAAGAAGATGAAAGAAAACGGGTCAGACATGAAGCCTGGTAAGTCCAGTGGTTTTCAGCATGTAAACAAGAAAAAGGATCATGACACGAATAAACCGAATATAAGACAATACCAAAGTAACAAGATAACATAAGACAAGATAAGGCAAGATAAACTGAATATGCTATCACACCCATTTCTATTTCTCTGCACCTACTAACAATTGTTTCAACTAGCCTCATGTGTTCATAATAAAATGAGCCCTTTATCGATCGGCTTCTACTCGAATGTATTTATTACTTATGTCATTCGGCCCCGCTTGTTTGTAGATACCTGTGCTGGTCCCACCATGGGTGTATCAATCACTATAATGGCGACCCGACACAATTCAATATGCACAGTGTATAACTACTGATGCCCAGTTCCTGATTTTTCCACTCCAGAGTACGTGCATGCCCGTACTCCATCGGAACGTACACCGACGCACCACCTTTCGCTATTTTGACCGCTTATAATCAGCCCAGTAATCGTGTCCCACCCTGCCCAGTTCAGGGTACCGTGATACATCTATGTGGGTTACTACTGAAATGGGTCCCCGTTGCTTGAGTTTCCTAATCAACATGTCATAACGGATAAGTGTTCTCAATTTAATCTAACCCCACCCATTTGTTTAATTAACATGTTGCATTGGTTAAGTGTCGCTTAATCTTATGTTACTTAACCTTACCATTCTTAGTATGTCTGTTCAGTGGCATTAATTAATTTATTAATGCACCAACCTCTCACATTAGAACTGTTGTTTGCGGTTGCTGGATGTGCCGGGCGGTTCCGGGAAGACTTCTGCCACAAACTCATTCTAACCTCGGGTTTTGGGCTTGATGCGCCAACCTCTCACATTAGACTTGTTGTTGCGGTTGCTGGATGTGCCGAATGGTTCTGGGTAGTCTTACACCGCAACTCAATCTAATCTCGGGTTAGGCATGTTCATCTTTTATCCAATTTACATATTTACCATTCATGTCCAAGTATAGATTTTTGTATGCCAATTATCCTCAATTGTAGCCAATTCAAGTTATGACCAATATACTTGTTATATCCAAGATTACTCCAATAAGCTATGCCCAATTCCCCGCGTTACAATCGCACGTACAACAAGATTCAACAAGGTTTCCAAATTCCAAGTACTTATAAAATAAAATGGAACGGGCATAGAGAAGAAACACAAGAATTGACATAAGGGAAAATAGGCATGTAAAGTTGTACCAAACACAAGAATCATGTTTCCAATAGGCATGTTGTACATTAACAACGAATATGAGCAAACTAAGGAAAATACATCATAGGTATACACATTCGATAGGATTGAACATAAAGAAATAACTAATTTGATGTACAACATGATAGGTTCAATCACAACAGTCTCATAGGTAGAGGGAATTTCAGATTTGACAAAAGAATAAGCATGAATCAGAATTGATTATCTGACAATTAGGCATAGTTCTAGATTCGATTCATTATAGTCATGATTTCTATTAATATTCAAATCTGAATAATAACTGAACATACAGCGATAGGATTAGAAAAAGAGAATTAGTTGTCGTTGTAGCGATTCTAATATTTCTTTGTTGATTGAAGTGGAAAACCTTTTCTTTAATTTGAAGCTCTCTAATTTGATTTCTAGTTTGGAGAAGAAGGAGGCTAGGCTAGTTTAGAGATGGACAACATGGAGGCACCATAGAATAGGGTTATGTGGTTAGGGTTAAGTTTATATATGTATTTATAGATGAGTTAGAGAAACCATGGCCTTTAGATTATCATAGGAGTCATCAGAGCCATCCAAACCAAAGAGACACATCACCCAGCCAACAACAACGCGACACATAAGCCCTAATCCTTCAGAAGTCGTCACCCAGATCTGGGAAGATAGGGGTCGACACCCCTATAGGGTGGTCGACACCCCTGTCGACACCCCTATAGGGGGGTTGACACTTATGTCGACACCCCTTGGGGGGGTCGACACTTATGTCGACACCCCTTGGGGGGGTCGACATCCTCCGGCGGGATTTTTCCCGCTCATATTTTATTGGATAATTTTCGAAAATTGAATTTGTTTTCTGATTTTTAATCATTATTTAATTTAATTCTGGTTTGAACTGAAATCTTCTAAGCTTCATAACTTCTTCGTACGAAGTCCGATTTACGCAAACTCGGACTATATTCCAACCATAATTCTGAGACGAACGCAATGGCGCTACCCATTTGACTTAATTCCCACTTTTAAAATTAATTATTCTTTAATTCGACATTTTAATATTCATAGAAAATATGGGGTGTTACACCAAGCGCCTCGGTTTAATGTGTTATTAGACCCTATGTCTAAACATTCAATTATGCGCTTGCTCTACCTCATTGGGTTTTCATCTAACTTGGTTATTCCCATTCACATTGAATTCTTATTCAAGTTACCAAGTTCCTCTTACTTATAAATTTTAGTCATATAACTTAACCCATTTCAGTTTATTAATAAGCCCACAACATGTTATTCTTTAGATTGTGACCCAAGGTCTGTAATCCACAATCCTTATATTTTTGTTTTATTTCATAGTTACAACAACATGTTCTACTTAATATGTAATTAAGTATATCTCAGTTCACATGTTTTTTGTTTAACATGTCACTCATTATTTATGATTAAATATAACTTATTTCATTTCATAAGTTTGCCTCATTCTTTCTTATTTAATCATAATTCTATCTTATATTGTCACTACCACTTATCGTTGTTTACTTACTAACTTAGTTTTCTTAACTAAGGTTTGCTAATAAGTTTCCTTTCCATAAATATAACTTATGTTGTCCTCGTCCGTAGATTTCAGATTCTTGTTCTTACAAATAACTTAATTTACAATTAATTACCACTTATCTCATTACATAAGTTATTCCATTTTCTTTATTTTTTATTATAATCAAAGTTATAATTTCCACTTGTCCCTAGGACTAGTCTACCTATTACATAACAATGTCATTAATGTTATTTATTTATAACAGGTTGTTATCATTCCCCGTTCATTCCATTCCTTTTACTGTTGTAACTTCCATTCATTTCCATTAATCATAATTAATGCTATTTTATCAATCCTGCTATTTACATATACATATAGTTTATGCACTAGACCTCTCACATTAAGCCTACACTTGTGGATGCTAGATTTGTCGGGCGGGCCCGGGTAGACTTCTTCCACAAGTTGACTTAACCTCATGTCTTAGCACCATTACATGTTTTATTTACTCACTAGACCCCTCACATTAAATTAACAATATGTGGATGCTGGATTTACTGGGCGGTTCCGGGCAGACTTCTACCACAAGTTGAATTTAATCTCGTGTCTGAGTGCAGTTACAGTTTTCTATTTACTGTAAATTTTCTATATAATTTTAGGCGTGTCCATTCTTTCAAATTTTTACTATAATCTATATTTTACATGTCATCATATTAACTCCATTTTATATCGCATGTTCTTTCTAACATGTAATTGATTCTATTCTAACATGTAATCATGAAATTGTTCAAATCTAATAAGTTAACATGTAATTTTCTCAATTCTACATCTAATAATTCAAGTACAGAATATGCCACAAGTTAATTATGCAATTAGAACATATATATATATATATATATATATACAACAGTAATCATTACGCATATTTTAACAAGTTTGCATTTCAACATATGAACATTTCAGCATATTAAACGTTTCAACATATGAATTTTCCAACATATTAATATTTTAACATATTAATATTCTAACATGTCATATTAGCATTTCATCACTTTAATCATTCTAGTAGGTTTACATTGCATATTAATGGGGAATGTCAATCGATAATATATCATTATAAAAAATGATATAACTTAAATCCACTCACCTAAATTTGCTTTCCAAATCCTGAATCTGGTCCAGATCTTAGTATTCCATGGTCCTTCTAACTGAATGTAGAAACTAGTAACCATGGATCCACAATTCTTACTAAAAGAAAAAGGGAAGAAAGTGGAGAAAATTGAAATACACCAGAACTAAGAAATTGCCTCACTTCTATATGATTTTGGACACCTTCTTATTGATATTCATTCCTTTTCCCCAGATCTTGATTCAGAATTTTCGTGAACTAATTATCTTATTTTTCTGAAGACATTTGAGGAGGAAGAAGAATGGCAGAGCATAGACGTCATCTCAGAAATATGAGATTTAGGTTAGGCTCTACCAGCCTATTTATAGGTGTTCAGGATCTTATCGTACACGCTTCGCTGAGTCAGCATTGAACCTAGTTAAGAAAATAGTCCAGGTTCGCAGATGAATCTAGTCGAATCCTGGGTGGTGTCGACCCCCCTCCCCCCGGGGTGTGGACCCCCCTATGGGTCCCGCGAGCTGTTTTGGCGCAGAAATTTGATTTTCGAATGTTTGAATTTCTGGAATTTATTTAACTATTATATTCACATGTAATCTTCGTATATGTATACAAATCGTCTAATGACCATTTCATGCGTATATATATATGCACAACTTTTATTTCATTTTCAAAATTCAAACGGTGTTGTACCATTGTTTGATTCTTGCCATATTTCTTTGATTGCAACCTTATCTTGAACTTTATCTCTTATATATATATGTATTTCTGCACATATATATTCTTATATATATATATATATATATATATATATATATACACATACACACATATATTTTCTTTGCTTCCTTATATGCATATTTTTGCTTATATGTGCGTTTATGCATATTTTCTCCTTAGAACATATGTTATTCTAGCCGTTCCCTTAAAACAAAAATATGGCGCTGGCAGGGATCAAACTCAGTACCTCTTGTATGCAAGCCACATGTCTAACCAACCGAACTACTAAGATTATCGTTAGCAAGGCTTAGAACAATGGTAGTTATTGTTCCCTTCTTATTCTTATTTTTCATGTTTGCTACAATATTTCATTCAAACCATTGCATGAATCTTTTTCTTTTATTTCTCTTTTATTATTAATGCATAATATTTGTAAATCAGTGCATGCAACATATTTACACTGCATGCAACCAATCCTTTCTTTCTTTTAATGCATTCGTTACATTTTTATTTGCATTAATAATTTCTTCTTTTTCAGTGCGTGTATTTATTACATGCAATCACATATTATATTTATTTTATTCTTCATATATATATATATATATATATATATATCTTAGTCTATGCATATATATATACACATATGCATTATTTAATTGTCATAAAATGCGGGGTGTTACATTCTTCCACCCTTAGGAATTTTCATCCTCGAAATTTGATAAGGGTAAAAAAAAATCAGTTAACCCCTCGCATAATGTACATCCATCATGTGTGCATCCAGTTTTTGCAAACATTATGCACTTGTGCAAAGTGAAATACAACATAATAATACATGTATGCCTAAACGGTACCTCCTATGTGTATGCAAATTTTTAATAAATTCTTCTAAAACATGATGCTCACATCCTAAAAATACTGGCAGTTCTACATAAATGCAATATTTTGAAAATAAAAATACATTTTCATCCAAATTTCCCACACTCTTACTGAGTAAGAGCGTCGTTCATCCAATTTTCGCATTCAAAATCCTATCAACCAACTTTATTTTTTGAATTTTAGAAAAAATCTAATTTTGTAAATTCGATTTCTTATGTTACAAAAAGGTGGAAAATGGAAAATTTCACATCTTCCGTTTTTTCTATTATGTAACTTTTTCCAACCGTACTTGGATTTTATGTAACTATTTATGAAGATTCCCTATTTTCCTATCCATTCACAGGCCACATAAGAAATTTTTTCTTTGTTACTGATTTTCTTTTTCATCTTATCTTGGATTTTTTTTATTACTCTTATTCATTTTTTTCTCAGATTTGTCAAGTTTGTAGCTTTACTAAATTTGTTATTTCCTTTTTACTTGTACCATTTCCCTTTCTTAGCTTATTTAATCATCTGATCTAAGTTTAATTTCAAATAAGTCTTCAACTAAAATAGGAAAACAGACACTTTACACAGCTACTACTAAGGGCCAAGAATCTCAGGAATATTTCGCCCTCAGACAACAAGCTTGAACGACGAGATCAATGACAGGTTTAGGTGTTACCCTAACTACTTAACATGAAAATTAACAAAACGATCCCAACAAAAATGCAATAATAGGTTGTACCCTTAACATGAAATTAGCAACATGATCTAAATACTTACTTGCCCTTTTCTATCTAGTAGTCACAACTAGTCCTAGGTGTGTACCAACAATTATTTCAAGCAACACCCTAGGCCTTTCAATGCTTACGCATTCTACGAGAACTTACCATTATTCCAAGATAATCCTCGCTATTTACTTTATAGCCTCAAAAATTTTCCTGTCTTCCCTAGGCACTAATCCTTACCTATCCATACTTTTTACAACATGGTTTGGCCTTTTCATTTCACTTTTCTTTCAAAAGTTAAAAAGTATCAAAACTTTATTTTCCACATCAAAACTTACTTTTTCCAAATCATAAAAACATATCATTTTATATATAAAAGAAATGTAAATCATTTTTTCTTTCAAATCACAAAAACTGGAGTAGACAAGGACAACTATTTCTTAATCAGGTTTACGGCTTGTTCTTGCCTATTATTTCGATTCAGTTTCTTACGACAAGGTGTAAACATCTACTCTATTCTTAATTTCTACAACTTATTTTGTCCACCCAACAAAATTCACTTGTTAAAACAATTTATCAAAAATTATTGTCAAAAGAATAAAGATTTCAAAACTTTCTTTATTGTGAATTTTAAAAAATGCAGTACTTTCTAAGTTTTGCTTTTTAATCCTTTCATGCAATATAGCAAGAAAACGGTAACGACCCAGATTTTCGGTCGATTTATTTTAAATATTTAATACTTTTTTAAATATTGAGTTGATAATATGTATGAATTTTTATATTGAGTTAGAGATATAAAAATCAAAATAAGATTTATTTTGAATATATATAATTATCGTAATACGAAAACGGTAATAATTTAAATTAAAATTTAAAGCTGAATCGAATCAGTTCAGATGGTTAATATAAATTCTATTAGAATATAAAACGATAATAATAATAATTTATTATCAAGGAATTTATTTATTTTTAATTTAATTTATATCAATTTAAATTAATATCTTCTCCAGATGATCAAATGAGGCTTCGAAACTTATCCCAGTGTGTTCAGAATAGTGGTATAACCCTAAAATGTCGATTGCTGGATTCAGAAGGGATTTCAGAATCACAGGGTATTTTAAATAAAATTGTACCGGTTTAAACTAAAGTAAAATAAAATAAAAATTATTATAAAATTTATTCCTTCCTTCCTAAGCAAAATAGTACTTTATAAATCTAAACCTACTCTGTACCTATGTACCCTTATTCCTTAACACTAAAGCATTCATCCCCTATAAAATGGCATGCAAATTCTCTCTTTCATTTTTTTTCTTCTGAATGTCGAATAAGGCTTCAAGCTAAAGGCAAAATGGCCGCTCCACTAAACATGTTTAAATCGTTTAGCAGAATGTAAAATCAAAACCCATTCTCTTCGTCCCTTTTCCGTCCCGTCACTTGAAATATAATACCACCGATTATATATATATATATAAGGGATTTGAATCAATTAGAGCATTATGAGTCAAATCCACGACTACACTAAAGCTCAACAACGACTAGAGACATCCGCGATTTCAAGGGGTCAGGCATCCCAATCTTTTACAATGGATTTTTGGGGGAAATAGGTCATCGATTGGAGGATAGAGTACAAATTCGATCTTATGGAAATGGGTGGTATATGCTGTTGATCTTTAAGGAGATTTCACGCTAAAAAAATTCGCATTCTGTATGGGTTCAATTCCTGGTATCACGATCCTTGTATGGAGCTCCAAATTGAAGGTAGGGTGTTCTCAAAGTAGAGGCTGGGGTCGATGCACTTTCAGGGGATCAGTGTTAATATTGGAAGGGTCTAGTGGAGTGTGTTTCTTAGGAACAGGGAAAAATGAGGTGCATAAATGGTTTGATGAAATGATTTCAGAGGAGGCGACGTTGTTTTGGGTTTGCCAAGGCGCGGTTTTCATTTTTGGTTGCTTGACTTTATGTTGAGCTGATTTTGGTAACTATGGTTTCAGGTTTTTAGGAAGTATTGTATAAGGTAGGATGTGAATTCACATAAATGGTAGAAGGAAGATGTTCGGAAATGGCTTTAAAAGGCATTGTCGTGCTCCTGGGTATTGCGTGCAAGGGGAGAAGATGAGTAACATGATCTAGGTAATTTATTTTAGTAATTCAATTTTCCTTATTTATAATTTAAAGTATATTAACTCATGTATCCAAGAATGAAATATTTTAATTTATATGAGGTTCAGGAAAAATATATATACAAACACTAGTCATGTTGGTTTTGCGAAACATACGAGCTACGATTGATTAGAGATTTTTTTGAGTCAGCTGGAGATTTAGTGAGGTGACCCGAACTTCCCCGTAAAGGAAAGCACGAATTGCTTTGAGGACAACATGAATCAGAACACAAACAGAAGAACATTTTGTTGCTTATTACAACAATTTACATCAGAGTACAAGAATACATAGAGTATGAGCAAATAATATACATTTGATAAATATCATAGATTTACAAATTACAATGCAATGGAAAATAATACAAAAACACAACTGAAAGAAATAAACAGATATAGAGCTTTACGAATATCGTTCCAGCTGTAAACCAGGATCTTGTGAATATAAATCTGCAAAACCAAAACTACTAGCTGCCCGTGAGGAAAATAGAGGCACCCAGAGTTTAGGTTAAAACAATAAACTCCAAGCCAGTCATGTTACTGGTGTGAGAACTAAAAGAGTTATTTAAAACTTTATAAAAAAACCCACCTCCGTTAAGGTCACTCATAGAGGGAATGCCTTAACTTCGGTGGAGCATTATAAGTAAAGATGCAGATAAATTACAAGACAGACAAATAAAGCAGCGGAAAATAAGGTCATTTTATAAACAACTTAATTCAGTCAATCTTTTACAACAATTTCCTCAATCATACTTAAATGTAATACATAGAACTTCTGTCTTGATTTAAAAACTTCCAAGAATAAAAGAAGCATAAAAACAATGATATTCCCCGATAAAGCATGAACCAGCCATAGCAATGGAAGAGAGAGAGTCCAAAGCGATACACCAACTAATCTTCAAGCTTGGAAAGAGAAGAGATCCAAGTTAGGCTGAGCTATTCCCTCCCTGACTACCGGGGGGAAACGGAAGTAAAAAGAGGCGAAAAACAAACTAGGTCAGACGTAAGTCTGGTAAGTCCAGTGATCTTTCAGCATGCAAACAAGATAAAGTATCATGATATGAATAAACTGAAAATATGACATTACCATAAAAACAAGGTAACTAAAGACAAGATAAGTGCAAGGTGAACTGAATGCGCTTCTACATTTTCTCTGCTTTGCTACTACTCCGTTAATCTGATTTCTATATCTATCTCTGCACCACCTAACTAGTGTCCCAGCTAGTAATCTGTATAAAATTATAACGTGATCCCAATCCCCGTAATTGTGGTAGCCTTCATGTGTACATCTATCGTGAGGATTCCACCTCAATCAGCCTAATTTCCATGAACATGTTAGATGCACCCTTACTACCCTATCGATTGGTTCCCTACTTGTATTCATGTTCCATGTGTCTGTGTCAATCGGCCCTCTCTTGCATGTAGATACCATGTGCTGGCCCCACCATAAGGTGTATCAATCCTTATGATAGCGACCCGACACGACTTAAGATGCACATTGTATAACTACTGGTACTCAGTGCCTACTTTTTCCCACTCCGGAGTACGTGCACGCCCGTAAACCATCGGAACCTACACTGACGTACCCCCTGTCGCTATTTTGACCGCTTATAATCAGCCCAGTAATCGTGCCCCACCCTGCTTAGTTCAGGGTACCGTGATACATCTATGCGGGTTACTGTTGAAATGGGTCCCCGTTACTAGGGTTTCCTATTGGTTAAGTTTGTGGGCCTATATTTACTAATATTACCCACGAACCCGATATGTACTTAACCCTCCCATCGATTCAAGCATGTTCATTAAACGGTTAATTTATGTGGGCCTATATGTACTAATATTACTTATCTACACGAGACGTACTTAACCCTCCCACTGATTCAAGCATGTTTATTTAATGGTTAAGTTTTGTGGGCCTATATTTACTAATATTTCCCACCAACGTTATATGTACTTAACCCTCCCGCGCATTACGTCATATTGGTTAAGTGTTGTCCGTTCATGTTAACTTACCCACTCATTCATCATGTCATGTTGGTTAAGCGTTTCTTATTAACTTGACCCTCCTTACTTATCATGTTGGATCAGTTAAGTGTTTCCTATTAACTTAACCCCATTCCTTCATCAAGTTATAATGGTCAAGTGTTTCTAAATTTGCTTAACCTCTCCCACTTGTCTAATTAACATGTTATAACGGTTAAGTGTTCTAAATTTACTTAACCTCACCCACTTGTCTAATTAACATGTTATAACGGTTAAGTGTTCTAAATTTACTTAAACTTACCCATCAGTTTAGTTAACATTTTGAATTGGTTAAGTGTTTCCTTAGTTGACTTAACCCTACCAATCTTGGCTTAGCTTTATTAAAGCACCAACCACTCACATTAGACAGGCATTGTTGTGGTAACTGGATGTGCCGGTCGGTTCCGGGCAGTTTTACACCACAATTTTGTCTAACCTCGGGTCCTTTTTGGGCTCAATGCACTAACCACCCACATTAGACAGGTATTGTTGTGGTCATTGGATGTGCCGGTCGGTTCCAGGCTGTTTTACACCACAACTCAGTCTAACCTCGGGTTAGGCATATTCGTCTTTTCTAAATTTACATATTTATCCTTTTATGCAAATTTTCAACAATTTATTGTCATGACCCACTTTCCCTCTAAATCAAATTCATAATTTTAGGTACATAGATTATACCATTTTCATGCCACTTATCATGCTTATGTGTCAAACATGCCAATTACATGTAATTTCATGTTTTCCCCAACGTTACCGCCGTTGTACGTTCGCAAAATTACATAGAATGTTAGGCTCGATATTTTAGCCTAACTTATAAAACAAAAAGGGGGAAAGAGGAACTTTGCAACATTCCAACATCATACAAAAGTATGGATCTAACTACACATATGTCACATGAATTTGGCATAAAACAATATACTTTTAACTATGAACTTGCAAATTTGATCTATGCAACATGAACCACAAGCGTATGAATTTACATAAAACTATACAAATTAAACTTGGCATGTAGTGGTGAACTTGCTATTTAGATCTATGCAACATGAACCACAAGCATATGAATTTACATAAAACTATACAAATTAAACTTGGCATGTAGTGGTGAACTTGCAAATTAGATCTATGCAACATGAACCACAAGCATATGAATTTACATAAAACTATACAAATTAAACTTGGCATGTAGTGGTGAACTTGCAATTTAGATCTATGCAACATGAACCACAAGCATATGAATTTACATAAAACTATACAAACTAAATTTGGCATGTAGTGGTGAACTTGCAAATTAGATCTATGCAACATGAACCACATGCATATAAATTTACATAAAACTATACAAATTAAACTTGGCATGTAGTGGTGAACTTGCAAATTAGATCTATGCAACTTGAACCATGAACATATGAATTTACATAAAACTATACAAATTAAACTTGGCATGTAGTGGTGAACTTGCAAATTAGATCTATGCAACCTGAACCACAACTTGGTTTATAAACTAGCATAATTTAGGAGAATCATGACATGTATATTCCAGAGCATGTATAAGTTTAACTTTAACATGTAGACGTGAACTAGATCTAACAATAATGATCATATGAACTTGCTTGAATCCACTTTACAAACTTGCATATAAATATAGGTCTAATTTTTGGATCTAACACAGAACATGTAACTTGCATATGAACATATATATATGTGTGTGTGTGTGTATATATATATATATATATATATATATATATCTTGACTTGGGTCCAACATAAAACATGTATCTTGCATATGAACATATATATAGATCTTGACTAACATAAAACACGTGTCTTGCATATGAACATATATAGATCTTGACAAACATAAAAACATGTAACTTGCATATGACACATCATGAAAGGATTGTCAAACTTATATGTGGTATGATGGTTTCGTTCCCCAAATCATAATAAGTTCATCACCAATTTCCACATGATACGATAAGTTCAAATAAACCACAATCATTCCAAGACATACATGACCAAATTATCGCAAGAATTAGACATGAATTCGTATCATCAATCTCATACAACTTGGTTCAAATTCTATTTTCCAATTCATTACAAATCACGTCTTTAATTTATTCACATCTGAAAGGTAACTATACTTACAAACAAAAAGAAATTCTTGAGTTCTGAGATCTGTATTCTGAAATTGAGTTGCTCGCCTTTGATGTAGATCGTTGAATTCTCTTAGTTGAATTAGATTAGATTTAATTTGATTTAGGTTTTAGTGGCATCTAGGTTTAGATGAGAGTGAATAATAGACTTAGATTTTAGGTTTAGGGTCCTTATATAGTTGTAGAGAGTGTTTTAGGACCACAAGATTAACCCTGAACCATGAGAACCAATCAGATGCCACGTCTTCCTTGGAGCGAATCGGCTCACGGGTTGACAGCCAAACACCCTGAATCAACCCCTAGTCGACCCAATAGAGCTCGGGGCGACCTCAAAAATGGGTCGGTTCGTTTATTCCCCCTCTCGATTCGCTGTTTTGAACTTTTTTGCATATTTATTTATTTAATTTTTATATATATATCTATATATATGTTTTTCTCATATGCATACAAACTTCAAGGCTTAATAACTTCTTCATAAGGTATCCGTTTTATGCAAACAAAATGTCTATCTTGACCAAAATTTTGAGACGAACGTAATAGCGCAACCCATTTCACTTAATTCTTCTTCTAAAAATTATGTGTTCTTGAATTTGTTAATTTTAATATTCTCAGAAAATTCGGGGTGTTACATTCTCCCTTCCTTAAAGGATTTCGTCCCCGAAATCTTCAAGTTAAGAAGAATGCATCTTAATATCCAATCATCCATCTACTCATCCATCATCCACAAGCATCCATTGTCCTTAAAAGACTTATAATTCCATATGAACATATGCAGAGTGTGTTTATATGTCTCTTATCTAATGCAAAATCAGACGGTCTACTGATCCAGTTGACCTCCTTAATGCGAATCATGAGAGTGTCATGCGTCCAATATGTATGCAAATATCCCTAATCTTGTAAATACTATATGTGTGCATATTCACTCATCCATATGCAACATCCATATGATAACACATCAAGTTTCAATCCATATACAAATACATTCATATGCATATGCAGTATGAAAGTGACTGAGCCGATCTAGTGCCTAATGTGTGTATATGCATCCACGACCAACCACTAGCAAACACTTGCAACCAATTGCAACCATCAATCATAACATGTCTCAAACACATGTTTTCATCCATTGGCTTCTACCTAAGGATCGAGGATATGACCGAGAGGATATACTTAAAAGATAAAGACTAACATGCAAATAAATATTACAGAAAAAGGAGGAATCAAGGATATACCCTCAAAAAGGGTATGATGCGCGTATCTAGTCTTCTAAGTCGCATCTTCTTTGAGCTTTACTCCACTGTACCTTAACTAATTTAACTTCACGATCGTGAAGCTTCTTGACCTCCATTTCCAAAACCCACTAGTAAAGATAGGACCTCGATCATTTACTCTGCTAGAGGGTATCCAATGTTGTCGAACTATCATTCCAAGATAAACAGAAGTTAACCATGATACCAAGTGTATATACTAAGATGATTAGAGGTCTCTCTTCTACTTAGCTTATCCATCATGTCACAAATCTGAGGGTCCAAAGCTAAAGGTTGCTATGTACTTTTTACCTCTCTTAAGGTTAGTTTTTTTTCCTACTTAGGGCGCCTGCCACAACTATTTATCTCTCACGCAAACCATCCTAGTCGAACTCGACATCCCTCAAGTACAAGCCCCAAAGGCCTAAACCAATATCAGACAAGCACCCAAGGAATACCTCTTCCGAATTTGGACGATCTATGTGAGGTGATACTAGCAAAACAACCAAACAATTGAGCACTTAACTGACTCTGGCTATCCTCGCCAATCTTGATCCAAAACTATCGTTGATCGCATAATTGGCTTTGTATTGTCAACTGGATATATGCGGAAGTCTATCTAGAGTTTTTAGGGGGAAAACTCCTAACCTTAATCAAAAAAACATCTGCGAACTCATGGACTACTCTAACGGATCGAAAATCATCGATAAATACATAAAATGATTCTAGGTAGCTAAGACAAACTGATCCCTTAGGATCGCACAAAATTTCAAGTGTATTCCTGAGGCAAGTCGAAAGTCTAACTACCTTCCTTTCACACTTACTAGCTAACTAATCCATGCCTAGAATCAACCCATAGCCCATGAAACCAAAAACATAAGTATCTCAAATCCTTACAAACCAAAGATAAACGAGTCGAACCACAAATTGGACTTGAGACAATAATGGGATCCTCTACTATACAAGCTCTAGGGTGCAGAGACTCAACTATGGAAGCAGATATAAACGAATGCGAAGCGCAAAAATCAAAAAGAGTACTAGCAGGATGATCAAGAAGAAAAACTAAACTTTTCAACAGAAACCTTACTACCTCTCTCTCAGGTATGCTGGTGGTGAGAGCATGAACTTGCCTTCCGGAAAATCATGTCTTTTGTTCTTGCCCTTGCCCTTAATTATACGACCCGTTATACCAAAATAAAGATACTTCCTCTTGTTTTAGGTTTTACTATTCTTTCCTCCCCTCCTTTGTGAACCAAGTCCATATTCATGAGTTCTTCATCCTTGTGTTGTGCTCCTTAGCCAAACTCCCTCATTCTCATCTTTGTCATCCTTGTGTAACTTGTTGATAGGTCTCTCGAAAGCTGACTCCATCGCACGGAGTATCCTACAAAGCTCGAAAGAAAATTAGCCGCAGGTTAAACTACTACGGCTATAGATGGAAGTTGGGCACTTGTTTGCCCTTTGACAAGTGTCGTTGTCTCGTCGAGCCTACGGAACCATGCCGCGATGAGGTTACCTCCCATAAAGCCAGGAGCCCCAGAGACTCAGGAAAGAAGGAAACAAGGATTCAAACAGAGGATCAAAAGATAGTGCATAAGGCTTTGGGGAATACGCCTTTAAAACAAAACTTTTCTTTTGAAAATGCTTCTATTAAAACCGTTTTGAAAATAATTTTTCAAATCTTTTATCTGATTCGGTAACCTTCAGCTCGGATACCAAGTGAAACACCCCACCTCCATTAAGGTCACTCACAGAGGGAATGCCTTAACTTCGGTGGAGCATTATAGGTAAAAGATGCAGATAAATTACAAGACAGACAAATAAAGCAGAGGAAAATAAAGTCATTTTATAAACAACTTAATTCAGTCAAGCTTTTACAACAATATCCTCAATCATACTAAAATGTAATACATATAACTTCTGTCTTGATTTAAAAACTTCCAAGAATAAAAGAAGCATAAACACAATGATATTCCCCAATAAAGCACGAACCAGCCATAGTAGTGGAAGAGAGAGAGTCCAAAGCGATACACCAACTAATCTTCAAGCTTGGAAAGAGAAGAGGTCCAAGTTAGGCTGAGCTATTCCCTCCCCGACTACCTGAGGGGGGAAACGGAAGAAAAGAGGCGAAAAACAAACTAGGTTAGACATAAGTCTGGTAAATCCAGTGATCTTTCAGCATGCAAACAAGATAAAGTATCATGATATGAATAAACTGAAAATATAAGTTCAAGGTGAACTGAATGCGCTTCTACTTTTTCTCTGCTTCGCTGCTACTCTGTTAATCTGATTTCTATATCTATCTCTGCACCACCTAACTAGTGTCCCAACTAGTAATCTGCATAAAATGATAACGTGATCCCAATCCCCGTAATTGTGGTAGCGTTCAGGCGTACATCTATCGTGAGGATTCCACCTCAATCAGCCTAATTGCCATGAACATGTTAGATGTACCCTTACTACCCTATTGATCGGTTCCCTACTTGTATTCATGTTCCATGTGTCTGTGTCAATCGACCCTCTCGTGCGTGTAAATACCCTGTGCTGGCCCCACCATAAGGTGCATCAATCCTTATGATAGCGACCCGACATGATTCAAGATGCACAGTGTATAACTACTGGTACCCAGTGCCTGCCATTTCCCACTCCGGAGTACGTGCACGCCCGTAAACCGTCGGAACCTACACTGACGTACCCCCTACCGCTATTTTGACCGCTTATAATCAGCCCAGTAATCGTGCGCCACCCTGCCTAGTTCAGGGTACCGTGATACATCTAGTGGGTTACTGCTGAAATGGTTCCCCATTACTAGGGTTTCTTATTGGTTAAGTTTGTGGGCCTATATTTACTAATATTACCCACCAACCCGATATGTACTTAACACTCCCATCGATTCAAGCATGTTTATTAAACAGTTATGTTTTGTGGGCCTATATGTACTAATATTACCCAACTACACAAGACGTACTTAACCCTCCCACTGATTCAAGCATGTTTATTTAATGGTTAAGTTTTGTGGGCCAATATTTACTAATATTACCCATCAACACTATATGTACTTAACCCTCCCGCGCATTACGTCATATTGGTTAAGTGTTGTCCATTCATGTTAACTTAACCCACTCATTCATCATGTCATGTTGGTTAAGCGTTTCTTATTAACTTGACCCTCCTTACTTATCATGTTGGATCGGTTAAGTGTTTCCTATTAACTTAACCCCATTTGTTCATCAAATTATATTGGTCAAGTGTTTCTAAATTTACTTAACCTCTCCCACTTGTCTAATTAACATGTTATAACGGTTAAGTGTTCTAAATTTACTTAACCTCACCCACTTGTCTAATTAACATGTTATAACGGTCAAGTGTTCTAAATTTACTTGACCTCACCCATCAGTTTAGTTAACATGTTAAATTGATTAAATGTTTCCTTAGTTGACTTAATCGTACCAATCTTGACTTAGCTTTATTAAAGCACTAACCACTCATATTAGACAGGTATTGTTGTGGTCACTGGACGTGCCGGTCTGTTCCTGGCAGTTTTACACCATACCTCAGTCTAACCTCGGGTCCTTTTTGGTCTCAATGCACTAACCACCCACATTAGACAGGTATTGTTATGGTCACTGGATGTGCCGGTTGGTTCTAGGCAGTTTTACACCACAACTCAGTCTAACCTCGGGTTAGGCATATTCGTCTTTTCTAAATTTACATATTTATCCTTTTATGCAAAATTTCAACAATTTATTGTCATGGCCCACTTTCCCTCTAAATAAAATTCATAATTTTAGGTATATAGATTATAACATTTTCATGCCACTTATCATGCTTATGTGTCAAACATGCCAATTACATGTAATTTCATGTTTTCCCCAACGTTACCCCCGTTGTACATTCACAAAATTACAAAGAATGTTAGGCTCGATATTTTAGCCTAACTTATAAAACAAAAAGGGGAAAAGAGGAACTTTGCAACATTCCAACATCATGCAAAAGTATGGATCTAACTACACATATGTCACATGAATTTGGCATAGGACAATATAATTTTAACTATGAACATGCAAATTTGATCTATGCAACATGAACCATAAGCATATGAATTTACATAACACTATACAAATTAAACTTGGCATGTAGTGGTGACTTGCAATTTAGATCTATGCAACATGAACCACAAGCATATGAATTTACATAAAACTATACAAATTAAACTTGGCATGTAGTGGTGAACTTGCAAATTAGATCTATGCAACATGAACCACAAGCATATGAATTTACATAAAACTATACAAATTAAACTTGGCATGTAGTGGTTAACTTGCAATTTAGATCTATGCAACATGAACCACAAGCTTATGAATTTACATAAACGATACAAATTAAACTTGGCATGTAGTGGTGAACTTGCAAATTAGATCTATGCAACATGAACCACAAGCATATGAATTTACATCATATGAATTTACATAAAACTATACAAATTAAACTTGGCATGTAGTGGTGAACTTGCAAATTACATCATATGAACTTGCATGAATCCATTTTACAAACTTACATATAAATATAGATCTAATTTTTGGATCTAACACAGAACATGAAACTTGCATATGAACATATATATATATATATATATATATATATATATATATATATATATATATATAGATCTTGACTTGGGTCTAACATAAAAGATGTATCTTGCATATGAACATATATATAGATCTTGACTAACATAAAACATGTATCTTGCATTTGAACATATATAGATCTTGACTAACATAAAAACATGTAACTTGCATATGACACATCATGAAAGGATTGTCAAACTTATATGTGGTATGATGGTTTCGTTCCCCAAATCATAATAAGTTCATCACCAATTTCCACATGATACGATAAGTTCAAATAAATCACAATGATTCCAAGACATACGTGACCAAATTATCGCAAGAATTAGACATGAATTCGCATCATCAATCACATACAACTTGGTTCAAATTCTATTTTCCTATTCATTACAAATCACGTCTTTAATTTATTCACATTTGAAAGGTAACTATACTTACAAACAAAAAGGAATTCTTGAGTATTGGGATCGGTATTCTGAAATTGAATTGCTCGCCTTTGATGTAGATCGTTGAATTCTCTTAGTTGAATTAGATTAGATTTAATTTGATTTAGGTTTTAGTGGCGGCTAGTTTTAAACGAGAGTGAATAATAGAATTAGGTTTTAGGTTTAGGGTCCTTATATAGTTGTAGAGAGTGTTTTAGGACCATTAGATTAACCCTGAACCATGAGAACTAATCAGATGTCACATCTGCCTTAGAGCGAATCGGCCCGCGGGTTGACAGCCAAACACCCTGAATCAACCCCTAGTCGACCCAGCAGAGCTCGGGTCGACCTCAAAAATGGGTCGGTTTGGTTATTCCCCCTCCTGATTCGTTGTTTTAAACTTTTTGGCATATTTATTTAGTTTTTTATATATATCTATATATATATTTTTCTCATATGCATACACACTTCAAGGCTTAATAACTTCTTCATAAGGTATCCGTTTTATGCGAACCAAATGTCTATCTTGACCAAAATTTTTGTGACGAACGTAATAGCGCAACTCATTTCACTTAATTCTTCTTCTAAAAATTAAGTGTTCTTGAATTTGTTAATTTTAATATTCTCAGAAAATTTGGGGTGTTACACTTTACCTTTAAAATAAAGTAAATCAAGGGACCACGCCGTATAACACGGAACGAGTTTCCTCCTAATAATACCAGTGCATAAAACAAATAGCGAAGTGCTTTTTGAAAAAATGAAGCTATTGTAAGACCCAGGTCCCATCACACAATGCAACGCAAGCCGGAGGATAGGGTTTTACCTTATAATAGCCAAATAATGTTTGATACGTTTAAAACAAATCATTTGATATTATTATAAGTGCATAGTGTATAAAACATCTTCAAATATAAATGTATCAATCATAGGAAGCATGGGTACCATCTATCATGTTGCTAATACTAGGCTCTACAATCAAAACCGAAATGTCACGTATTGGAAATTTGATTTCCTTCATGAGTCTAGGCAAGGGATGTACTCCTTTCCGCTTCAAGACAATCTAGCTAATGTCTCAGGACTACACACTCTGGGTAACCCCAAGAATCGGTTGGGCTGGTACTCCCTTACATTTGAGGATTAGTTATACCTGAACACACGTTTCCCAGTCCTATCAGACCTATCCATCGGCTCCGTAGAGACCGATATATCCGAGGCGCCTCGTAATCCAACAACCACATAGGTAAAAATACAACAATGTCAGGGCGTGGAAAACCCTGACACCACCCATAGCTAAAAGGAAACGTCGTATTCTCCCAACGGTCCTTATCCCGTTTTTAACTCATGCCGAGGTGTGAGGCTCGCGAATTAACACTATACACAAAGCGGCGCTATATCAAAGCTATGCTTTGATCATCAACCACAAGACTCTGCTTTTCAACAGAAGCCTTGATCATTTGCATCTTAGCATGCCACACAGGCAATTCATGCCATGCGACTGTTATCTATCAGTATATAACATCTGAGCTCGTACGTCTCAGAGAAGGGCGTTAAGCAAGAGAATAAATTCTCCACCACCAAACAGATATATATTTAATAGAAATCAATCAACACAGAATAAAATCTAATGTCAGACACACATCCATTTACAAGTTCGTTCTGGGTCTCAACGAAACCGGAGGCACATTATTCCTCGTCCCATATGTCCAATACAGAAGAGAGTTCCTCACATATCCGGTCGATCTCTAAGTACGTCTAGACAATCACCACTTCTTACCTCGTCTTGGGTGTACAACCCAATCAAGACATCAGCAATCATCCAAACGATGTGAATACCTCCGGTCTTCAACCACCTTCTTCATCGTCGACTTATCGTCGAATCAGTTATTCAGAATGGGTATAAACCTAGACTTTCCGAATAACTCGCGTATATATTAAACAATTGTTACACAAACACAATATACGCCTCATTCCAATCCAGAATATTATTTATTCAAATATTCACATCATTAGGGAATAGGTTCCCATTAATTTGATCAAAGATAAATTCTTTAAATTTATTCTTTAATCTTCCTTTGGATGTCAGTTCAAACCATGTTACAGTTTTCCAAAATAGTCAGGATTAGCGCACCTTATCGAAGTAATCATTTGTTTAATCTCCCAATCCCAACCTATTCAACCCATGAAGCAAAACTGGTAATACTCCATATCTAACACCACGATGTTATTGGTAAAATTAATTAACATTTCCCGTTCAAATCTAATTAAAGATTTAACTATCGCTAGGAGCAAAACTGGCGATACTCCATTCTTGATCATTTCCCAAATTTGATAATTTAAATTATCACATTCCCTTTTTCAATCTATTTAAAGATTCATTAAAACTCCAGTTAGTTTTAATCTTCCCAAAAATCAATATTTATGATTATTTAACTTTGGAAACACAAACATGTCGCATCAACAATCTACACCG
The DNA here is from genome assembly GCA_030737875.1 of Allium sativum. Taxonomy (NCBI): domain Eukaryota; kingdom Viridiplantae; phylum Streptophyta; class Magnoliopsida; order Asparagales; family Amaryllidaceae; genus Allium; species Allium sativum. Next base: position 89,650,206 of record CM060912.1, on the reverse strand, counting down.
TACTATTCATTTCTGCCGATATATAACCTCTGAGCTCATACATCTCAAAGAAGGGTGTTAAGAAAGAGAATAAATTCTCCGCCCCCAAAAAGATATATATCTAGCAGAGATCAACCATACAGTTCGAAATACAATGATAGACATGTAATCCTGCCTCTAACTGGGTTAAAGAACTAATGTCATTTAAAACACAGTTCACGATAAACCCAAATCACATTCCATTAATTATGGAATATTCACGGAAAAACAAATCAACATATAATCGATATCAATTTCCGTATACGATTAATAATATAAATTAAATAACAGCAAAGCCTTTTAAATTCCATATGTATTAATAGTCTTCCTCCACAGAAGTTCACTCAATTATTATCAATCGAATTCCATTCAATTCCAAATTAATATATTAAATTGGAAAACTTTATTTTGGAAATTTCCCCTAAATCTTAAATAAAAGATTTATAAATTCCAAATCCCATTCCACTGTAAATCGGGTTAAAGAACGAATGTCGTTAAAACACAGTTCACAATAAACCCAATTCGCATTCCATTTCAAATCCAATTAAATGTTAATTAATTGGTAATTCTTCTCTACATCTTAAGTAAAAGATTTATTCTTTTCACACGGGGTTTCAAAATAGTGTTAATGAAGACACCATTCCATTAGTCTCCAACTGTAAATTAGTAAGAGAACAATTCCCTATGTATTAATCCCGAAGGCCGAAACCAACATCAGATCAATACCCAGGAAACCATTCAACTTAGCTAATCTCCAGTTAGTTTCTAATTTCCTTAACTCCATTGGGTTTAAGAACTGTATTATTAAAGATACCATTCACGAGAAACCCAAAATATCATTCCATTGTTGATCGGGTTAAAGAACAAGTGTTACCTAAAACACCATTCACGACAAACCCAAAAACCAATTTCTGTTCAATTCCAATTAAATGTTAATTAATTGGTAAACTTCATTAAATCTTAATAAAAAGATTTAATCTTTTCTCAATTGGGTTTAAGAACAGTGTTAGTGAAGACACCGTTTACCACAAACCCAAAATCTCATTTGATATTAAATACAAGGCTCCGAATAGAAAATAAATCGGCTTATATTCAATATCAAATTCTGAACTCAGCAAACATCGTATTGGAATAACGATATATATATCTTCCAAATTCCTCCACAATGTCCGTGTAATCACGGAACCCAACCCCAAAATGTTCCGTAGATAATGTCGATTCAAATCCATTTCAATTCATATATTGGAAATTCTGGTTATTTTTAAAACCATTTCAAATCCAATTTATTTATTTAAAAATATTGGATTATAATTCTAGTTCATAACTAGTTCATTTCGATAAAAATATTTTTATCTTTTCAAATATGGAATTTCTCATTCGAATTATTTTCAAATCATTTATTATGATTTTACACAAATTATTGGTATTTTTAATAATTTTATCAAGGCCCGTACAGTCGATTTTCATAAACGGCCAACGAACTGCACTTACAATGACCTTTCCAAATTTGATTTGGATATAATTCCAAATCCAACCGTTAGATTTCTAATTTCTTGTATTTGTTAGAAATCTCTTTTCGATACGAACCCAAAGGTTCCGGTTTTAGGAGAATCCTACGGTCGGATCTCCCGTAATGTCCATTCGAAGTCAATGGTCGAAATTCGCGAACTGCCGCGGTGCAGCGCATTCTATTTAGGCTGTTATATATATATATATAATATTTCGTCGATTTCATTTAAAACGTATTTTATAAATCATTTTAAATTCATTTTCAAAACGATTTCAACTTCATATTCAATTTAAAATCAAAATTGAATATTCCATATCATCGATATATAAATGATAGTATTTTCAAAACATTAGATTTTAAAATCACTTCTTTTTCGATATTCATTATAAAAATGAATAAAATCGATATAAATATCGTTCACGTCAAAATGGCGTTAATCTAATCAATACGACTTTACATATTTAAATATTTTCGTGTCCATCCCAAATCGGACATCAAAATCACATTTTGATCTTTTACTGAATATTATTTTAAAATATTCATTATTTTAAAATATTCATTCTTACTGAACTAGAATCAGACACAATCAATTACCATATAATTTGATTTATATGGATTTCATACAACACATGTATAGAATAATAATCAAACATAGTCAACCATCATCCTGGGTGCATTACACAACTGCGTAAGCGTTAAATATAAATAATTAACGCTTACAACAGCCTGTCAACCAATCGATTGACATACAACTAAATATTGGGACTAGTGTATGTCCAATATCATCCCAATACCCGTGTGGGGTTTTCAAACAACAAATACTGATTATTATTTGTGCAGTTGGGCGATGTGTAAAATATATCGTCCCAATCCATATCAGTCAAATGTGTGTAAAAATACAAATCGTCCGATTTGTAAATGAAATTATTTATTTTATCCATATACACGTTAAAAACTATATTTTTAACTATAGAATATTTATTTCAACAACTGAATATTTTTAGTTTCCATTACACACTAAAAATGATATTTTTAATGATTATATATTTTATTCAACACATAAATAATTTATTTCGCATCACAATCAATCACAACCACACAATACAATCAAACAAACAAGTCGTCCATGGTCTGTGGACGACGGGGAACAGTTCATATATGCAGTTATGAAATAAATAACTGTATAAAAATAATTTTGGTGAGAAGTTCTCACCTTTGGGATCCACTCTTCCATTCTTTTATTTCTGAACGGTTTGGACTTGAATGTGATTCTAGTCGATTCCATCGCTCTCTTTTCCCGCTGTTCATAGTAAACATCACATTTTTAATATGATGTTTATGTTAATAATCACATTTTTATATCGCTACTTCATATGTGAAAATCATATATTTTAACGATGTTTATATGATCAAAATCGTATTTTTATAACGCTTTCTTCATTATAAAAATAATATTTTTATTTCAAATCTCTATGCATAAAAATCGTATTTCTATCTCGCTTTCATATATATAAAAATTGTATTTTTATCTCGATCTTTACTTTTTAAAAAAAACCATATTTTAACTTTGCTAATCAAACAATAAAAATCATATCATTTTTTTTCAAAAATATAGTCTTGGTATTTTCAAAATTCTAGACTTTTCATGAATAAAAATCTAATCTTTTTGTAAAGAAAAATCTAATCTTTTTGTAACAAAACTATATATGCAAAATCATATTTTTATACATCGTTATATAAATTAAAATCTGTAAAAAGAAGAAGAAGTTCGATTCAAATTACTCACAACGAAGCATCACATATCCGTGAAGACTCGAGCAGCAGGGATTCATCTCATCCATCGATCGATTTGAAGGAAAGGGGTTTTTCTTCTGGTCTTTGGCAATCTAAAGGGGGAGGTAAGGGCTGGTGGTTCGAAAAGGGAAGGCGCGGGTGGTCAAAGGCTGAGGGAGGCGCTAGTGGAGGCGGTGGTGGGCCAGCATGGAAGGAGAATCGGGATAGGGCTCGGCGGTGGTTAGGGTTTTGATTTAGCTAAAGGGGGGGTCTCGGTGCTCAAGAGGAAGGGGGAGAGGGCTTCGACATCGGAGGGGGTTCGTAGGAGGGGGGCGCCCAGGCGGCGGTCGCGGCGGCACAAGGAGGGGGGGTGGCGCGATGAGAAGGGGTGCTGTTTTTTTATATATTATTTTTTTCTCTTCTGAATGATCGTGGAAAGGAAGGGAGAGAGGGGGGAGATAAAGGCCTTTTATTAATTAATTTATATTATATTCCACCAAAGGTTGACTTTTTATTCGAACCCCAAACCGAACCCACCGACTATCGTCCATAGCTAATTACCCCCATTCTGAACGTAATAGGATATGTTTCGTAAGCCAATTCCGCGATTACGATCAGTTTCCATTAAATTTAAAATATAAATCAATATGTTTTATATTCAAACGCATATTTTAATTTACCGGGGCCACATACTAACTCTGAAAATTCCAGAAAAATTATTTCTAGCTTCGTGTTGACGATGCGGTCCTAACAAAACAAATTTCATCGAATTTGAAGACCGTTTGAAAAATGACCATTTTCCAGTCGATTTAATTAAGCTGAAATTGGTCAAACGCGTTTAAATTCGCCACGCTCACATATTGATCCCAAAAATTATGAAAATTGGAATCTAGCAATAACTTGACATCTTGGATCCAACAAAATTGGTTTCGTCGAAAATGGAGGTCGTTTGCAAAATGACTATTTTTAAGGGCTATATTTCCATAACGACTATTCTGAATTTTCAACTGGGTATAACTTTTTATTCCCACTATGAAATTTGGATTTTTCGGATTTGTTGGAATAATATTATCAAATAAATTCTAATATTTTTGGTTTCGCTAAAATCCGGTTTATTTTGAATCCTGTACATTCATTTGAAATTTGAAATCGAATTTTCAAACTACCGCGCTATTTCCAATTCCTTTTATAATTAAAATAAATATTTATATTCTAATTTCGATTTAAATAAAATTATTTGTTCTAATTCTATTCAAAATAAATTTCTAGTCGTTATTATTTAAAATAATTCATTTTAAATATTCGAAATTCGTTAAAATGGCCGAAATAAAATTTTTAAATTGGTTCTGATTTTCCGGGTTGTTACAATCTCATCCACTTAAAATCTTTTCGTCCTCGAAAAGGAACGGAGCTGAAAGTTGTTTTACAAACCAACTCAACTTTCTGTTTGGCTTTCATTCTTCAACTTTCCAGTTCCTAAAAATATCTAATTTTTCAAAACTTTGGCTAACACCCTAAATTTTCGAAAAATTTCGCCATAACCTCCTTTATACGGGGAGCACCGGGAAAATCCCCAAACCACCACACAGACCCTCTCATCTCAAAAAGAAAAAGAAAAAGCCGAGCAGCTAGCTAATCGGCTCATAAAATCAGCCAAACCCAATAAATTAGTAAACATGTACCTATTTATCGAGCATACAATTTTATTCCTCTGCTTAGCTTCCCTGCTATGATCTGTTCAATGTATATACATGTATAGGCATGCAATTGCAATCAATTCTCAAGTCCATTCAACATTTGATTCAATTTGGCTAAATTTTACCGTTCGTTCACATAATGGTCTAAATGAATAATCACACAACACAACCATCAATCAATTAGTGGATTAGGATTTCAAATGCATAACTTTAATATATATTCAAAAATCATCTTTTTGATGCCAATTCACAACATTAAGCCCAATCTAGTTTTGGTTCTCACACCAGTCAATTGGAATCATATAGATATCCCACTTTCGAAACTCGAACACAAATGCTGATGACGCCGCGACATCATCAGAATCATATTCGGTCGACTAAGAGTGTGATTCTATATCTATCCAGTATATTAAAACTTCGAATACACGTTTGCAAGGTGTATATGCAAAATCTTTATATATTGGTTTGTCCAAATTCAATACAAATAAATATTCAAATACGTTGAATAAGGTTTAAATTTTCAAAACAATATTTGTTTTCACTTTTATTTTAAAAATAATACTCTTCACACTCGTTCTAGGATACTACTGATCCCATCTCTAACGAGTCATTCTCATTGGATATTACTAATCCAATCTCTGATGAATTATTTCGTTCGGTTATAATATGTCTTGTTCTCAAGCTCTGTAAACCAAAGCTCTGATACCAAATGTGGCGACCTGAACTTCCCCGCAAAGGAAAGCACGAATTGCTTTGAGGACAAGACGAACCAGAGCACAAACAGAAGAACATTTCATTGCTTATTACCACAATTTACATCAGAGTACAAGAATACACAGAGTATGAGCAAATAATATACACTTGATAAATATCAGAAATTTACAAATTACAATGTAGCGAAAAATAATATAAAAACACAACTTAAAGAGATAAACGGATACAGAGCTTTCCGAATATCGTTCCAGTTGTAAACCAGGATCCTGTGAATGTAAATCTGCAAAACCAAAACTACTAGCTGCCCGTGTGGAAAATAGGGGCACCTAGAGTTTAGGTTAAAACAATAAACTCCAGGTCATTCATGTGACTGTTGTGAGAACTAAAACAGTTATTTAAAACTTTACTTTAAAAATAAAGTAAATCAAGGGACCACGCCGTATAACACAGAACGGGTTTCCTCCCAAGAATACCAGTGCATAAAACAAATAGTGCAATGCTTTTTGGAAAAATGAAGCTATTATAAGAACTAGGTCCCATCACACAATGAAATGCAAGCCAGAGAATAGGGTTTTACCTTATAATAGCCAAATAATGCTTGATACATTTAAAACAAATCATTTGATACTATTATAAGTGCATAGTGTATAAAACATCTTCAAATATAAATGTATCAATCGTAGGCGGCACGGGTACAATCTGTCATGTCGCTAATACTAGGCTCAACAATCAAAACCGAAATGTCACGTATTGGAAATTGGATTTCCGTCATGAGTCTAGGCAAGGGATGTACTCCTTTCCGCTTCGAGACACTCTAATAAATGTCTCAGGACTACACACTCGGGGTAACCCCTGGAATCGGCTGGGTCGGTCCTCCCTTACGTTTGAGGATTAGTTATTTCTGAACACACGTTTCCCGGTCCAATCGGATCTATCCATCGGCTCCGTAGAGACCGATATATCCGAGGCGCCTCACAATCCATACCCACATAGGTAAAAATATAACAATGTCAGGGCGTGCAAAACCCTGACACCATATATAGCTAGAAAGAAACGTCGTGTTCTCCAAACGGTCCTTATCCCGTTTTTAACTCATATCGAGGTGTGAGGCTCGCGAATTAACTCTATACACAAAACGACGCTATATTAAAGCTATGCTTTGATCATCAATCACAAGACTCTGCTTTTCAACAGCAGCCTTGATCATTTGCATCTCAGCATGCCGCATAGGCAATTCATGCCATGCGACTGATATCTATCGATATATAACCTCTGAGCTCGAACGTCTTAGAAAAGGGCGTTAAGCAAGAGAATAAATTCTCCACAGCCAAACAGATATATATTTGATAGAAATCAATCAACACAGAATAAAATCCAATGTCAGACACACATCCATTTACAAGTTCGTTCTGGGTCTGAACGAAACCGGAGGCACATTATTCCTCGTCCCATATCACCAATACAGGAGAGAGGCCCTCACATATCCGGTCGATCTCCAATTACGTTTGGACAAACACCACTTATTACCTCGTCTTGGGTGTACAGCCCAATCAAGACATCAGAAATCATTCAAAAGATGTGAAGACCTCCGGTCTTCAACCACCGTCTTCATCGTCTACTTGTCGTCGAATCAGTTATTAAAAATGGGTATAAATACTAATTTTCCAAATAACTCAGGTATAAAATAAACAAGTGTTACACAAACACAATATACGCCTCATTCCAATCCAGAATATTCTTTATTCAAATATTCACATCATTAGGGAATAGGTTCCCATTAATTTTATCAAAGACAAATTCTTTAAATTTATTATTTAATCTTCCTTTGGATGTCAATTCAAACCATGTTACGGTTTTCCAAACTAGTCGGGATTAGCACACCTTACCGAAGTAATCGTTTGTTTAATCTGCCAATCCCAACCTATTCATCCCATGGAGCAAAACTGGTAATACTCCATATCTAACACCATGGTGTTATTGGCAAAATTAATTAACATTTCCCATTCAAATCTAATTAAAGATTTAACTATCGCTAGGAGCAAAACTGGCGATACTCCATTCTCGATCATTTCGCAAATTTGATAATTTAAATTATCACATTCCCTTTTTCAATGTATTTAAAGATTCATTAAAACTCCACTTATTTTTAATCTTCCCAAAAATCAATACTAATGATTATTTAACTTTGGAAACACAAACATGTCGCATCGACAATCTACACCGTACTATTGATTTCTGCCGATATATAACCTTTGAGCTCGTACATCTTAGAGAATGGTGTTAAGCAAGAGAATAAATTCTCCGCCACCAAACAGATATATATATCTAGCAGAGATCAACCATATAGTTTGAAATACAATGACAGACATGTAATCCTGCCTTTAACTGGGCTAAAGAACTAATGTCATTTAAAAAACAGTTCACGATAAACTCCAATCACATTCCATTAATTATGGAATATTCACGGAAAAACAAATCAATATATAATCGATATCAATTTCCATATCTGACTAATAATATAAATGGAATAACGGCAAAGCCTTTTAAATTCCATATGTATTAACAGTCTTCCTCCACAGAAGTTCACTTCGATTATTATCAGTCGAATTCCATTCAATTCCAATTTAATATATTAAATTGGAAAACTTTACTTTGGAAATTTCCCCTAAATCTTAACTAAAAATTTATAAATTCCAAATCCCATTCACTGTAAATCGGGTTAAAGAACGAATGTCGTTAAAAACGCAGTTCACAATAAACCCAATTCGCATTCCATTTCAAATCCAATTAAATGCTAATTAATTGGTAATTCTTCTCTACATCTTAAGTAAAAGATTTATTCTTTTCACACGGGGTTTCAGAACAGTGTTAGTGAAGACACAATTCCATCAGTCTCCAACCGTAAATTAGTAAGAGAACAATTCCTTAAGTATTAATCCCGAAGGCCGAAACCTACATCAGATCAATACCCAGGAAACCATTCAACTTAGTTAATCTCCAGTTAGTTTCTAATTTCCTTAACTCCATTGGGTTTAAGAACAGTATTATTAAAGATACCATTCAAGACAAACCAAAAATCTCATTCTGTTATTGATCGGGTTAAAGAACAAGTGTTATCTAAAACACCGTTCATGATAAACCCAAAAACCAATTTCAATTCAATTCCAATTAAATGTTAATTAATTGGTAAACTTCATTAAATCTTAATAAAAAGATTTAGTCTTTTCTCAACTGGGTTTAAGAGCAGTGTTATTGAAGACGCCATTCATGGAAAACCCAAAATCCCATTTGATATTAAATACAAGGCTCTGAATAGAAAATATATCGGCTTATATTCAATATCAAATTCTGAACTCAACAAACATCGTATTGGAATAACGATATATATATATATATATATATATATATATATATATATATATCTTCCAAATTCCTCCACAATGTCCGTGTAATCACGAAACCCAATATCGAAATATTCCGAAGATAATTTCGATTCAAATCCATTCCAATTCATATATTGGAAATTCTGGTTATTTTTAAAACCATTTCAAATCCAATTTATTTATTTAAAAATATTGGATTATAATTCTAGTTCATAACTAGTTCATTTCGATAAAAATATTTTTATCTTTTCAAATATGGAATTTTTCATTCTAATTCTTTTCAAATAATTTATTTTGATTTTACACAAATTATTGGTATTTTAACAATTTTATCAAGGCCCGTACAGTCGATTTCCATAAATGGCCATCGAACTGCACTTACAACGACCTTTTCCAAATTTGATTTGGACATAATTCCAAATCCAACCGTTAGATTTCTATTTTCTTGTATTCGTTTGAAAGCTCTTTTCGATATGAACCCAAAGGTTCCGGTTTTAGGAGAATCCGACGGTCGGATCTCCTGTAATGTCCATTCGAAATCAGTGGTCGAAATTCACGAATTGCCGCGGCGCGGCGCGTTCTATTCAGGCCGTAATATACATATATATATATATATATATATATATATATATATATATATATATATATTCCGTTGATTTCATTTAAAACGTATTTTATAAATCGTTTTAAATTCATTTTCAAAACGATTTCAACTTCATATTCAATTTCAAATCAAAATTGAATATTCCATATCATCGATATATAAATGATAGTATTTTCAAAACATTAAATTTTGAAATCACTTCTTTTTCGATATTCATTATAAAAATGAATAAAATCAATTTAAATATCGTTCACGTCAAAATGGCGTTAATCTAAACAACACGGCTTTGTATATTTAAATATTTTCGTGTCCATCCCAAATCGGACATCAAAATCACATTTTGATCTTTTACTGAATATTATTTTAAAATATTCATTATTTTAAAATATTCGATATTTTAAAATGTTCATTCTTTCTGAACTGGAATCAGACACAATCAATTACCATATAATTTGACTTATATGGATTTCATACAACACATGTATAGAACAATAATCAAACACAGTCAACCATCATCCAGAGTGCATTACACAACTGCATAAGCATTAAATATAAATAATTAACGCTTACAACAGCCTGTCAACCAATCGATTGACATACAACTAAATATGGGGATTAGTGTATGTCCGATATCATCCCAATACCCGTGTGGGGTTCTCAAACAACAAACACTGATTATTATTTGTGCAATTGGGCGATGTGTAAAATGTATCGTCCCAATCCATATCAGTCAAATGTGTGCACAAATACAAATCGTTTGATTTGTAAATGAATATTTATTTTATTCATATGCACGTTAAAAATTATATTTTTAACTATAGAATATTTATTTCAGCAACTGAATATTTTTAATTTCCATTAAACATTAAAAATGATATTTTTAATGATTATACATTTTATCCAACACATGAATAATTTATTTTGCATCACAATCAATCACAACAACACAGTACAATCAAACAAACAAGTCGTCTATGGTATGTGGATGATGGGGTACAGTTCATACATGCAGTTATGAAATAAATAACTATATAAAAATAATTTTGTTGAGAAGTTCTCACCTTTGGGATCCTGTAATAACCCGAAAATCTGAGCCAGTTTGAAAATTTTAAATTGGCAATTTTAATGAATTTTGAATATTTAAAATGAATTGTTTTAAATAATAACGACGAGAAATTTATTTTCAATAGAATTCGAACGTATATATTATATAGATCGTCGTTAGAATATAAAAAATTATTTTAAATTATAAAAGGAATTGAAAATGGCGCGGTTGTTCGATAATTCGATTTCAAACTTCAAATGAATGTACAGGATTCAAAATAAATCGGATTTTAGCGAAACCAAAAATATTAGAATCTATTTGAGAATATCTTTCCAACGAATCCGAAAAATCAAAATTTCATAGCGGGAATCAAAAGTTATGTCCAAATGAATTTTTAGAATAGTCGCTATGGAATTCTGGCCCTTAAAAATGGAAATTTTGCAAACGACCTCGGATTTCGACGAAACCACTTTTGTTGGATCCGTGATGTCAAATTATTGCTAGGTTCCAAAATTCGTAATTTTTCGAATCAATATGTGAGCGTGGCAAAGGAAAACACATTTAACCAGTTTCAGTTGATTTTAATCGACTGGAACATTTTTCAAACGGTCTCAGAATTTGACGAAATCAGTTTTGTTAGGACCGTATCGTCAATACGAAGCTAGAAAATATTTTTCGGGAATTTTTCTAGTTAGTATGTGGCCCCGGTAAATTGAAATGTGCGTGCAAATTCAATATATAGAGTTATATTTTGATTTTAAAGAAACCTGATCGAAACGGTCGAATCAGCCTACGAAACATATCCCATTGTGTTCGGAATGGGGGTAATTAGCTATGGACGACAGTCGGTGGGTTCGATTTGGGGCTCGAACGAAAAGGGTAACTTTTTGAATTTTAAAATAAAATTTAATATAAAAATATATATTTTCGTTCTCCTAAACCCCCCCCCCTCTCTCTTCTGTATTGGATCGAACAGATCAAACAAAAAAAAGAAAAAAAGGAGAGGGCGGAGCCCTAGCCGCCAGACATCGCGACGCCACACCCACCCCCCCCCCCCCCCCAAGTCGCCTCCGCCGTCACCCCCCCTCTGCTTCGCCTCCTCCTTCTTCAGATCAAACGCGAGACCCCCCTGAACCGCTAGAACATCGCGCGAGACCATCACCCAAGAGCCACCGCGCCAACCACCACTACCCCACACCTGCCTGAGCCCTACCGCACCGTCGAGGACCCCCTGCCACCACCAGAGTTGCGCCACCCTCCCAGTCATCAGCCACCGCCTCTCCACTTCAATTTAAAGAAAACCCCTTCTTTCTTTCCCAACTATTCAAGGTAAATTTTTATCTTTTATTTTCTTTCATATAGCGGGAAAAATATAGGATTTTTAATTTATAAAAATAGGATTTTTAGTTCATAAAAATAATATTTTTGTATAGAGGTAGCTATTATTTCTATTCACATAAAGGTTTGTTTTTATTAATATGAAGTTTAGATTTTTATCGATACAAAGTTACGATTTTTAAATTATATAAAACTATGATTTTTATTTGAATAGCGATATAAAAATTCGATTTTTATATATGAAGCGATTTAAAAGTTAGATCTTTATACTGTAAACTTTGAAATAAAAATATAATTTTTATTGTGAATGAAGTGAGATAAAAATACGATTTTTATAAAATATACATCAATATAAAAATGCGATTTTTATAATGCATGAAGTGATAAGAAAAAAAATATATATGATAGAGGAAAGAATATATTTTTATAAGTTCAAAGATTAGATTTTTATAACTTTAAAGATCCGATTTTTATATATAATCTAACAAGATAAAAATTCAATTTTTAATTGGCTAAAAATACAATTTTTATTAGATAGAAGGATTAAAAATATAATTTTTGTAAAGTAGAAATATTAAAAATACGATTTTTATATTATTTAGATAATAAAAATTCGGTCTTTATATTAGTAGAAGATTAAAAATATGATTTTTACATTATAGAAGTATTAAAAATTTGATTTTTATATATGTAGTGGCTACGGACAGTGAAAATTGACAAAAGACGGAAAGGTGAAGATTTTCTACATAAGAAGAGTCGCGATGAATGGATTTAGCTTTAGGTGAAAACTTCTCACCTTTTAATTTTGTTTTCTAGTTAAAATATATACTAGGATGCAGACGGTGTTTAGTAGCACCCGACACCCGTCGTCCACAGACCATGGATGGCTTGTATGCTTGTTTGTTTGATTTTGATGTGTAGTTGATTGTGTGATGTGATGTGAAATGAAATGAAATATTTATATAGTTAAAAATATTTTATAGTTGGAAATAGAATTTTTAACGTGTATATAAAATAGATATTTATAAACAAATCGGAGATTTGTTTATACACACTAATTTGATTGATATTGATTGGGACGATAAATTTTATACATCGCCCAACTACACAAATAAAATCTGTGTTTGATTGTTTGAAACCCCACACGGGTATTGGGATGAGATTTGACGTACACTAATCCCGATTGTTTAGTTGTACGTCAATCGATGGATTGACAGACTGTGTAAGCGTTAATTATTTATATTTAATGCTTATGCAGTTGTGTGGTGCACTCTGGATGATGGTTGATTATTTATCGTTGTTATTATTTACATGTGTTGTAGAAAATCCATATAATTAACATTATATGGTAATTGATTGGGTCTCATTCCAGTTTTGAAATAGAAATGTTTGAAAAAGAAATATTTGAAATAGAATATTTGAAAATAGAAATATATGAAGCCGTGTTGATTAGATTGACGCCATTTTGAAGTGAACGATATTTATATCGATTTTATTCAATTTTCAATGTATATTTAAAGTGATTTAGAAATTTGAATCATATTGAAAGGGATTTCGAAATTTGAATTATATTGAAAGTGATTTCGAAATTTGAATTATATTGAAAATAATCGAAATTTGAATTATATTGAAAAGAATTGAATTCGAATCGAAATTGAATTGAATTCGAATTGAAATTGAATAGAATTGAAATTGAATTAAAAAATCGATTTGAATTGAAATCAATTTGAAATGAATTTAAAACAAATTTATAGGGAAAAATTCAATTTTGATTTGAATTTGAAAAGGAAGTTGAAATCGTTTTGAAAACAAATTTAAAACGATTTATAAAATACGTTTTGAAAGGAAATTGACGAAATATATATATAATATATATTATATATATAATGGCCTGAATAGAACGCGCCGCGCCGCGGCAGTTCGTGAATTTCGACCATTGACTTCGAATGGATATTGCGGGAGATCCGACCGTCAGATTCTCCTAAAACCGGAACCGTTGGGTTCGTATCGAAAAGAGCTTTTAACGAATATTAGAAATTTGAAATCTAACGGTTGGATTTAGAATTATATCCAAATCAAATTTGGAAAAGGTCGCTGTAAGTGCAGTTCGATGGCCGTTGATGGAAATCGATTGTACGGGCCTTGATAAAATTATTAAAAATATCAATAATTTGTGTAAAATCATAAGAAATGATTTGTGAAGAATTGGGATGAAAAACTCCATATTTGAAAAGATAAAAATAGATTTTTATCGAAATGAACTAGTTTTGAACTAGAATAATAATTTATTTATTTTTAAAAATAAATAAATTGGATTTGAAATGGTTTTGAAAATAACCAGGATTTCCAATAATTGCATTGGAATGGATTTGAATCGAAATTGTCTTCGGAATATTTCGATGTTGGATTTCGTGATTATACATATATTGTTATGGAAATTTGAAAGATATATAAATATCGTTATTTCCAATACGATATTTGTTGGTCGTAGAATCTGATATTGAATATAAGCCGATATATTTTCTATTCAGAGCCTTATATTTAATATCAAATGTGATTTGGGTTTATCGTGAACAGTGTTTTAAATAACACTGGTTCTTTAACCCGGCGGCAATCCACTGACCTCGTCAAACACATCTAAAAACTCTCGTACGATTGACAGATGAAAACTCATCCTGTGGAATCACGAGCGAATTTAAATAGCTAACAAGAACTCCATCCTCTGTTAGGCAATGTATCGATATCGTTCGCCCTTCCACATTATCGATTGCCACCTCAAGCCCCTCGCAATCCACAACAGCCGTATACTTCTTAAGCCAGTCCATACCGAAAATAATTCCAAACCCAAGGAAGTTCAAAACAAAACAATCACACATAAAAGAGCAACCATGACTCGATAAAAGTAGACCACGATAAAGCATACAAAGACTAAACGAGCCCCATACTGGATTAGTCACAACTAACAGTCTATCAAAAATTTAGGTTTCTAAACCTAACTTGAAAACAAGCTCATTACATATAAAAGAATGTGATGCTCCAGTATCAAACAAAATTCAAACTGAAACATTTCTGATAGAAAGCGTACCTTGCACAACAACACTCTTCCTTGGTCGGACCCTCGAGGAAGATGGAACTGCATCCAAAGCATACGTTCTCACAACTTGCTTATCCATTGGTGGTTTCGGACAATTCTTCTTCATATGTACAGGCTTATCACAGTTAAAGCATTTCCTTTCCACCTTCACATTCTTACAATTCTAGGATAGATGGCCCTTCTCTTGACAGTTGTAGCAGGTAATCTCACCCACTAGCTTCTTCTGGCCATTCTTCCCCTGTTGTTGCTGGTTTCCCTTACCATTCCACCTTTTCTTATTTTTACCACCTCGTTATGGTTTTGACTCCTCCTTTCTATTCTGAAATACATCATCAACCATTTGTGGGAACAAGCTTTCCTTCCTTAAACCTTTCTCGACCAATTTCTCATAAGGATCATCAATATGGTCGATCAATTGTTTCTCAAGACTCTCATCCAAACCCATAATAAATTTCTCATTCTTCTGATAAGGATTCTGAATATACGAACGAGCATACTTTGATAAAGTTTAGAATTCAGTCACATATTATGAAATAGGCCCTCCATCTTGCTTCCACTCAATAAACTTCTTAAAGAGTATCGATTTTTAGACCTTAGAAATGATCTTCTCCTCAAACCTAGTTCTTAACTGACCCTAAGTGATCTGGTCCTCTGGTGTCTCCAAGATAATAGAAGCCCACTAACCCATTGCTCAACCTTATAACTGCCTCGATGCGAGCTTCCTCTTCGTTTCATTGTCAATTATTAAATCTTTGAAAATCCGAGCACAAGTATCCAACCAATTCTAAACTTCAACCACCGATTTTGTCCTAACAAACATTTTGCCACCCAGAGAAGTATAATCCTTGCACAACTTAGCGAAATCCACTGCCCTAGGTGCCTGCATAAGAGCACCACCCTCTACTACTGCTCCTGGAGTGGGCATCCACCTCATGATCGCTACCATCATGGCCTCGAACATAACAGGATAATCGGGCAACGAAATTGCAACGCCTGACTTGCTTCTATCGTGTAACAACCCGAATTCCGATAAACCGGATTTTTGTTCAAAATTCTAGTCTGTCGAAACTCATGTTGGTTTGCTCTGTTATCCTGCAGAAAAGACAGAGATAAATATATCAGAGCTCAGAAAAACATCTCACAACGGAATGGATAAAATATGATGTAATCAAAATATAGCCTTACCATAGTAATAATACTGCCTAACCAGTATCCAAAGATATCATATCTCTACCACAAATCTAACCTGCGAGTATATTATGAGGAGGGGGTCAGAACACAAGTTCTGGTGACTGGATTTAAACTACACATTTTGGATAATCCTACATATATCGTTCAATTACATTTTCTTGTTTATTGGGTTAATTGGGTTATCAACACTCAAGGCTTACACACACGTCATACCCATCTACCTCCCAGTAGATTAACCTAATACAGAATATATGTAGCAACCTCCCAATATAGTGGTACACCCCATGGTATCCCACTCGCAAGGTCTCCACCGTAATGCCACAGAAATGTACGTAGTCCCTCATCCTACGTCGGAGTAACGTACAGATCTCCATATAACAATGTTACATTCCGCATATATCTGTCATTACTATGCTACATAAGCGTATGGACTACCACCTTCGATCGAATTAGATTCCATCGCAGAGTAATGCCCTCAAGTCTACGATACACCACCCAAAGCAGACATGCATGTATCTAGACTTTCCCGAGTACTTATCGTCAATCATATTTGATGCCTTAACTGCACATAACCTCTAATGTGCACCGAGTTCCATGGCAGGGCTGTACAAGAAACAAGGAACTCGGTCGGGAGCTTTTCCATATCTGTACAGCCCCGCCATTATGAGCCTCAAAATACAGATATCCTTTAGGTCTGTTTTTCATGGTGGCTATGGCCCCACCTCGACCCCTCACTCCACTAGTAAAGACTACAAGAGCTAAGCGGCTTGCCCTTAACAAACAATCTGAACATCTAGTCGGCGTCTCCCCTCAACCACCGTTCCTCGAAAGTGAAAGATGGGTGACGTTTTACATCCCACTGGCTGCCGATGACGGGTACCCGATGATCTACTATCCTTGTTTATCGTGACACCTGCCTCCCATTTGAGGCGACCGCTGAATCACCCTAGTGTCACCTCGTCATAGCTTTCTGGCGGCAAAGCTACTTTTGCAGTCAAGGCTACTCACCAGGGAGTTACGCGCAGACACAACCTCTGTGAGCATAGCCCGAACAATACACCACCACAGAGGATTACCAGGGGCACCTTCCATGTCCCAGGATGTCGCCTGCTTCCCCTTTCAGTCCTTCGGAGTTGATAGAATAATCAGATGAACATGCGCTTCCCTCGTGCCCATGACACCACGATGATCTACCATGTTGGGTTATTCACCCTCAAACTTACGGACTGGAGCAAGTGTAACACCCCACCTCCGTTAAGGTCACTCACAAAGGAAATGCATTAACTTTGGTGAAGCATTATAGGTAAAAGATACAGATAATTTACAAGACAGACATACAAACAGCGGAAAAACCTGAAATCATTTCATAAGTAGCGTGGTTCAGTCAAAACATTACAACCATTGTCTCAAAACCCAACTTCCAAATCATTACAATAAAACCTCTGTCTTGATTCAAAACTCCAAATACATAAATAAGCATAAAATAGTAATAAAGCAGCATAAATCCCCAATAAAGGTGTAACCAAGGCCATAGCCTAAGAAAAGAGAATCCAAGCAATATATTTACTCTCTTCAAGCTGGAAAAGGTCTGAACAAAGCTGAAGTATTCCCTCTCTGTGGACCTGGTGGGAGGGGGGAGGAAACGGAAGAAAAGAAGACAAAAGAAAACGGGTCAGACATAAAGCCTGGTAAGCCCAGTGATTTTCAGCATGTAAACAAGAAAAGGGATCATGACATGAATAAACCGAATATAAGACAATACCATAGTAACAAGATAACATAAGACAAGATAAGGCAAGATAAACTGAATATGCTATCGCACCCATTTCTATTTCTCTGCACCTACTAACAGTTGTTTCAACTAACCCCGTGTGTTCATAATAAAATGAGCCCTTTATCGATCGGCTTCTACTCGCATGTATTTATTACTTGTGTCATTCGGCCCCGCTTGTTTGTAGATACCTGTGCTGGTCCCACCATGGGGTGTATCAATCCCTATGATGGCGACCTGACATAATTCAAGAAGTACAGTGTATAACTACTGATGCCCAATGCTTGATTTTTCAACTCCAAAGTCGCCCGCATTCCGTCAGAACCTACACTGACGCACCACCTGCCGCTATTTTGACTGCTTATAATCAGCTTAGTAATCATGCCCCACCCTGCCTAGTTTAGGGTACCATGAACATCTATGTGGTTTACGGCTGAAATGGGTCCCCGTTGCTAGGGTTTCCTAATCAACATGTTATAATGGTTAAGTGTTCCCAATTTAACCTAACCCCACCCATTTGTTTAATTAACACATTGCATTGGTTAAGTGTCGCTTATTGATATGTTACTTAACCTTACCATTCTTAGCATGTCTGTTCAATGGTATTAATTAATTTATTAATGCACCAACCTCTCACGTTAGAACTGTTGTTTGCGGTTGCTGGATGTGCCGGGCGGTTCCGGGAAGACTTCTACCACAAACTCATTCTAACCTACGGTTTTGGACTTAATGCGCTAACCTCTCACATTAGACTTGTTGTTGCAGTTGCTGGATGTGCCGGGTGGTTCTAGGCAGTCTTACACTGCAACTCAATCCAACCTCGGGTTAGGCATTTTCATCTTTTATCCAATTTATGTATTTACCATTCATGTCCTAGTCTAGATTTTTGTATGCCAATTATCCACAACTGTAGCCAATTCAAGTTATGGCCAATATACTTGTTATATCCAAGATTACAACAATAAGTTATACCCAATTTCCCGTGCTACAATCGCACGTACAACAAGATTCAACAAGGTTTCCAAATTCCAAGTACTCATAAAATAAAACGGAACAGGGATAGAGAAGAAACACAAGAATTGACATAAGGGAAAATAGGCATGTAAAGGTGTACCAAACACAAGAATCATGGTTCGAATAGGCATGTTGTACATTAACAACGAATATGAGCAAACTAAGGAAAATACATCACAGGTATACAGATTCGATAGGATTGAACATAAAGAAATAACTAACTTGATGTACAACATGATAGGTTCAATCACAATAGTCTCATAGGCATAGGTAATTTCAGATTTGACAAAAGAATAAGCATGAATCAAAATTGATTATCTTACAATTAGGCATAGTTCTAGATTCGATTTATTATAGTCATGATTTCTATTATGTGTTCAAATCTGAATAATAACTGAACTTACCGCGATGGGATTAGAAAAGGAGAATTAGTTGACGTTGTAGCGATTCTAATCTTTCTTTGTTGATTGAAGCGGAAAACCTTTTCTTCAATTTGAAGCTCTCTAATTTGATTTCTAGTTTGGAGAAGAAGGAGGCTAGGCTAGTTTAGAGATGGACAACATGGAGGCACCATGGAATATGGTTATGAGTTTAGGGTTAAGTTTAGATATGTATTTATAGATGTGTTAGACAAACCATGGCCTTTAGATTAGCATAGGAGTCATCAGAGCCATCCAAACCAAAGTGACATGTCACCCAGCCAACCATAGCGCGACACATATGCCCTAATCCTTCAGAATTCGTCACCCAGATCTGGGAAGATAGGGTCGACACCCCCTAGGGGGGTCGACACCCTCAGGTGGAATTTTTCCCGCTCATCTTTTATTGGCTGATTTTCGAAATTTGAATTTGTTTTCTGATTTTTAATTATTATTTAATTTAATTCTGCTTTGAACTGAAATCTTCTAAGCTTCATAACATCCTTATACAGAGTCCGATTTACGCAAACTCGGACTCTATTCCAACCAGAATTCCAAGACGAACGCAATGGCACTACCCATTTTACTTAATTCCCACTTTTAAAATTAAGTATTCTTTAATTCGTTATTTAATATTCATAGAAAATACGGGGTATTACATTCTCCCCTCCTTAAAGGATTTCATCCCCGAAATATCTAAGTTAAGGAGAATGTATCCTAACATCCAACATCCAGCTACTCAACCATCAATCACAGACATCCATAGTCCTAAAAAAAGATTTCTAATGCTTTCATGATCATATGCATAGTGTGTGTATATGTCCTTATCTAATGCAAAATCAGGCGGTCTACTGAATTAGTTGACCTCCTTAATGCGAATTATGTCAGTGCCATGAGTCCATCATGTATGAAATTATTCCTAATTGTACTTTATAACTTCTACATGAGTGCACAATCATTCATATAAATGCAACATCCATATGATAATACATCAAGTTTCAATCCATATACAAATGCATATATGCATATGCAATATGAAAGTGACTGAGCCGATCTAGTATCTAATGTGTGTGTATATGCATCCACGAGCAACCACTAGAAACCACTTGAAACCATCAATCATAACATCTTTCAAACACATGTTTACAGTCATTGGTTTCAACTTAAGGATCAAGAATAGGACCGAGGAGATATACTTACAAGCATGCATAAACTTATGAAAAAGAGATCAAGGATGTACCCTCGAAAGGAAAAGGGTAGGCTGTGCGCATCTTGTCTTCGGTCTCCCAAGTCGCGTCTTCTTCAGCGTCACTCCATTGTACTTTAATTAGCTTGACCTCACGATTACGTAGCTTCTTAACTTCTATTCCCAAGATACGAGTTGGAACTCTTCTCACCGTCGCTTCTCGTTGCACTTCTACTTCTTCTAGTATGCTCGGCTCCACCACTTCCGCAGACTCATGTAAGCACTTTCGTATATGAGAAACATGAAAAACAATATGAACTCCAGCCGATCTTTTGGGCAACTCTACTCTATAAGCCATCATTCCAATCCTCTCAATGATAGGAAATGGCCATACAAATCTTGGTGCTAATTTTCCTACGAATCCAAAGCGAACGAAATTCTTCAAAGGAGATATTGTAAGGAAAACCCTGTCTCCAACCTCAAACTCATGGCCGGTCCTTCTTTTATCCACGTAGGACTTCTATATATCTTGTGTGGTCTTCATTCGCCTTCGTGTTAAGTCCACCTTCTCCGAAGTCTCTCTGATCATGTCGGGCCCAAGTACGAGCTTGTCTGTAGATTCCCACCAACAAGTTGGTGATCGGCATGGTCTTCCATATAAATCCTCAAAGGGTGCCATGCCTATGGTGGCTTTGTAGCTATTGTTGTAGGCGAACTCCACCAAAGGAAGATGATCTTCCCACGTTCCTCCAAAATCAAGAATGCACAATCTCAAAAGATCTTCTAATACTCTGTTCACCCTTTTAGTCCGACCATCGGTTTGAGGTGATAGGCAGTGCATAAACATTACTGTGTGCCTACAGTCTCTTACAAACGCTTCCAAAACTCCTTCGTAAAGATAGGATCTCGATCACTTACTATGCTAGAGGGTATCCCATGCATTTGAACTACTTCTTTAAGATAAATGGATGTTAATGATGAGGCAACCCTCTTACTCTTAATAGGTATAAAGTGAGCGCTTTTCGTGAGCCTGTCAACTATTACCCAAATACTGGTATTTCCCCTCCTTGACCTAGACAACCCATCTATAAAGTCTACCAAAATGCTATCCCATTTCCACTGTGGGACCTCTAGAGGATGAAGCAGACCCTCAAGCATCTTCTGCTACGCCTTGACTTGCTGGTATATTAAGCACTTAAAGACGAATTCCGTTACATCCTTCTTCAAGCCATTCCAAAAGAAAACACTTTTTATGTCTTTATACATCTTGTCTCCACCTGGGTGTATGGTCAACTTAGAATGGTGTGCTTCTTCAAGAACTGTCTTCATCAAATCCCTTGCAAAAGTTAGGTTCTTCTTCGTCAATCTAGTAAGTGGGGCTGAGATCTTCGCAAAGTCTTTAATGAACTTTTTGTAATAGCCAGCTAGTCCGAAAAAACTTCGTAATTCGGTTGCATTCCTTGTAATCTTCCAATCTTGCACTACCACTACTTTTGCGGGATCCACATCTATCCCTTCTTTGGACACCACATGTCCAAGAAACCTTACTTCTTCTCTCTAAAAATGGCATTTGGAGAATTTTGCTTTAAGCCGATGTGCTCGAAGAGTATCCATAACTTCCCTTAAATGTGAAGCATGTTCTTCCTTACTTTTTGAGAAAACCAAAATGTCGTCCCCGAAGACTACTAAAAATTTATTAAGGAACTCCCGAAACACCCTACTCATCAAGTCTACGAAATAGGCGGGTGCATTTGTCAAACCGAAAGGCATGACAAGCCATTCGAAGAAACCATCCAGAGTCCTGAACGCAATCTTATCTATGTTGTCTTCAGCCACTCTTAGCTGACAAAATCTGGTAGCCAGATCAAGTTGGGAGAAATTTGATGCACCTACGAGCTGGTCGAACAAGTCGTCTATTCTTGGAAGTGGGTGCCTATTCTTCTTGGTCAGCTTGTTTAGCTCCCTATAATCCACGCATAGGCGAAGTGAACCATCCGCTTTGGTTGCGAACACTACTGGAGCACCCCATTCAGAAATACTCCACCTTATTAACCCCTTTTCGAGCAACTCTTTAACTTGCTTGCTGAGCTCCTTCCTTTCCCTTGGAACCTTGTGTCTAACGTGTAAAGCAACTGGTTTTGCATTATCAACTAGGTATATACGGAAATCTATCTCTCGCTTTGGAAGTAAGCCCTTCACTTCTTCAAAGACATCCAAGTACTCACGAACTACTCTAACAGATTGCAAATTTTCAATAGACGCATCTAGACATTCTAGGTAGCTATACA
Organism: Allium sativum; assembly: GCA_030737875.1. NCBI lineage: Eukaryota > Viridiplantae > Streptophyta > Magnoliopsida > Asparagales > Amaryllidaceae > Allium > Allium sativum. The sequence continues at coordinate 89,627,161 of CM060912.1, read as the reverse complement.
TAATAGAATTCATTGGATTATAAGAGATTTCGAGAGTATTACCGAGGCGAGTCAAAATTCTAACCACTCTCTTTTCACAATCGAGGATGGCACCATTATTGGATAACCAATCCATGCCTAGAATCAACCCATAGCCCGTGAAACCCAAAACATAAGCATTGCATCTAAACCCAGCGCTTAGTATAGAAATTTCCAAATCCATACAAATCATTGATAAATAAGCTAAACCCCTAATTGGATTTGAAACAACCATGGGATCCACTACTATACTAGTATCTAGGTGTAGAGATTCAACTAAAGCAGTAGATATAAAAGAGTGCGATGCGCCAGAATCAAAAAGAGTACGAACAGGATGATCAGAAAGATAAACTAAACTCTCAACGAAAATATTTCTACCTCTTGCTTGCGGAGGTGCTGTGAGAGCATGAATCTACCCTCCAGAAGTAGATCATGTCCTCTGCCCTTGCCCTTGCATTCTTGGGCAATCCTTAGCCATATGTCCTGCCTCGCCACACTGAAAGCAACCACCCATCTTCCTCTTCTTCTTTCTGAAGTCCTTAATCAGATGTCCAGGAATGCCACAAAAATTACACTTTCTCTTGTCATGGGGTTTGTTATTCTTTCCACCCTTCTTATAATCCGTCTTCTTATTCTGCGATTCCTCCACTTTCTTTTTTAGAGGTTCTTCCATCTTCACCTCTTTCTTCTCGCCCTTGCTTTCCTCATGTAACAGTGCCATGTCGACCAGTCTCTCATAAGTCGTGCCAGTAGGTATATGGGACATAGCTAGGCCGTACAGTGGCTCATTTAACCCTTTAGCGAAATAGAGAGCCTTTTTATGTGGAGTGTTTACCAACTCCAGTCCGAATCTAGCAAACTGGTTGAACTTGTTGACGTATTCTTTAACCGATAGGCTTCCCTGTTTGAGTGCTAAGAACTTCTCCATCTGCAGGCTTTGTTCAGCTTGCGAGAAGAACTTCATCCCAGACCTCATTCTGAAGTCCTCCTAAGTATCAACTGCTCTCTCAGCATTAGTAACTTCCCACCAGAAAGAGGCTTCGTCCTTAAGTGACCATACAGCCAGCTGTATCTTCCGCCTATCGTCCACTTCAAAGATAACAAACAAATCTTCTGTTTACTTGAGCCAATTTCTTGCTCCCACGAATGATTCAGTCCCATTAAAGTTCTATCCTCCCATAGCTAGAAAGTCCCTACATATCTTTGAGAAAGCATTCGGACGAGGAGGAGGAACGACGTCCGCAGCTGGGGGAGAAGGACGAGCAACATCTGCGGCTGGGGGATGAGGAGCGTCCGCTTGTCCTTTTGCGGGGGCCGTAACCTCTAAATACCGACGGAACCAGGCGGGTACTTGCACTCCCTCTGGAAGATTAAGATCCCCAGACATGCTGAAACGGAAAGAAAAAGATTCAAAACAAAGGATAGAAAGATAGTGCATATGGCTTTGGGGAATATGCCTTTAAAATAAAACAACACTTTTCTTGAAAATGTTTCTTTAAAACTTCTTTTTGAAAAATAGTTTTCAAAAACTTTTATCAGATCTGGTAACCATCAGCTCTGATACCAAGTGTAACACCCCACCTCCGTTAAGATCACTCACAAAGGGAATGAATTAACTTTGGTGAAGCATTATAGGTAAAAGATACAGATAATTTACAAGGCAGACAACGGAAAAAACTGAAATCATTTCATAAGCAGCCTGGTTCAGTCAAAACATTACTACCATTGTCTCAAAACCCAACTTCCAAATCATTACAATAAAACCTCTGTCTTGATTCAAAACTCCAAATACATAAAGAAGCATAAAACAGTAGTAAATCAGCATAAATCCCCAATAAAAGTATAACCACGGCCATAGCCCTGGAAAAGAGAATCCAAGCAATACATCTACACACTTCAAGCTGGAAAAGGTCTGAACTAAGATGAAGTATTCCCTCCCTGTGGACCTGGGGGGGAGGGGGGAAACGGATGAAAAGAAGATGAAAGAAAACGGGTCAGACATGAAGCCTGGTAAGCCCAGTGGTTTTCAGCATGTAAACAAGAAAAAGGATCATGACACGAATAAACCGAATATAAGACAATACCAAAGTAACAAGATAACATAAGACAAGATAAGGCAAGATAAACTGAATATGCTATCACACCCATTTCTATTTCTCTGCACCTACTAACAATTGTTTCAACTAGCCTCATGTGTTCATAATAAAATGAGCCCTTTATCGATCGACTTCTACTCGCATGTATTTATTACTTATGTCATTCGGCCCCGCTTGTTTGTAGAAACCTATGCTGGTCCCACCATGGGGTGTATCAATCACTATAATGGCGACCCGACACAATTCAATATGCACAGTGTATAACTACTGATGCCCAGTTCCTGATTTTTCCACTCCAGAGTGTGTGCATGCCCGTACTCCATCGGAACGTACACCGACGCACCACCTTTCGCTATTTTGACCGCTTATAATCAGCCCAGTAATCGTGTCCCACCCTACCTAGTTCAGGGTACCGTGATACATCTATGTGGGTTACTACTGAAATGGGTCCCCGTTGCTTGAGTTTCCTAATCAACATGTCATAACGGATAAGTGTTCTCAATTTAATCTAACCCCACCCATTTGTTTAATTAACATGTTGCATTGGTTAAGTGTCGCTTAATCTTATGTTACTTAACCTTACCATTCTTAGTATGTCTGTTCAGTGGCATTAATTAATTTATTAATGCACCAACCTCTCACATTAGAACTGTTGTTTGCGGTTGCTGGATGTGCCGGGCGGTTCCGGGAAGACTTCTGCCACAAACTCATTCTAACCTCGGGTTTTGGGCTTGATGCGCCAACCTCTCACATTAGACTTGTTGTTGCGGTTGCTGGATGTGCCGAATGGTTCTGGGCAGTCTTACACCGCAACTCAATCTAATCTCGGGTTAGGCATGTTCATCTTTTATCCAATTTACATATTTACCATTCATGTCCAAGTATAGATTTTTGTATGCCAATTATCCACAATTGTAGCCAATTCAAGTTATGACCAATATACTTGTTATATCCAAGATTACTCCAATAAGCTATGCCCAATTCCCCGCGTTACAATCGCACGTACAACAAGATTCAACAAGGTTTCCAAATTCCAAGTACTTATAAAATAAAATGGAACGGGCATAGAGAAGAAACACAAGAATTGACATAAGGGAAAATAGGCATGTAAAGTTGTACCAAACACAAGAATCATGTTTCCAATAGGCATGTTGTACATTAACAACGAATATGAGCAAACTAAGGAAAATACATCATAGGTTTACACATTCGATAGGATTGAACATAAAGAAATAACTAATTTGATGTACAACATGATAGGTTCAATCACAACAGTCTCATAGGCAGAGGGAATTTCAGATTTGACAAAAGAATAAGCATGAATCAGAATTGATTATCTGACAATTAGGCATAGTTCTAGATTCGATTCATTATAGTCATGATTTCTATTAATATTCAAATCTGAATAATAACTGAACATACAGCGATAGGATTAGAAAAAGAGAATTAGTTGTCGTTGTAGCGATTCTAATATTTCTTTGTTGATTGAAGTGGAAAACCTTTTCTTTAATTTGAAGCTCTCTAATTAGATTTCTAGTTTGGAGAAGAAGGAGGCTAGGCTAGTTTAGAGATGGACAACATGGAGGCACCATAGAATAGGGTTATGTGGTTAGGGTTAAGTTTATATATGTATTTATAGATGTGTTAGAGAAACCATGGCCTTTAGATTATCATCGGAGTCATCAGAGCCATCCAAACCAAAGAGACACATCACCCAGCCAACCACAACGCGACACATAAGCCCTAATCCTTCAGAAGTCGTCACCCAGATCTGGGAAGATAGGGGTCGACACCCCTATAGGGTGGTCGACATCCCTGTCGACACCCCTATAGGGGGGTCGACACTTATGTCGACACCCCTTGGGGGGGGTCGACATCCTCCGGCGGGATTTTTCCCGCTCATATTTTATTGGATAATTTTCGAAAATTGAATTTGTTTTCTGATTTTTAATCATTATTTAATTTAATTCTGGTTTGAACTGAAATCTTCTAAGCTTCATAACTTCCTCATACGAAGTCCGATTTACGCAAACTCGGACTCTATTCCAACCATAATTCTGAGACAAACGCAATGGCGCTACCCATTTGACTTAATTCCCACTTTTAAAATTAATTATTCTTTAATTCGACATTTTAATATTCATAGAAAATATGTGGTGTTACACCAAGCGCCTCGGTTTAATGTGTTATTAGACCCTATGTCTAAACATTCAATTATGCGCTTGCTCTACCTCATTGGGTTTTCATCTAACTTGGTTATTCCCATTCACATTGAATTCTTATTCAAGTTACCAAGTTCCTCTTACTTATAAATTTCAGTCATATAACTTAACCCATTTCAGTTTATTAATAAGCCCACAACATGTTATTCTTTAGATTGTGACCCAAGGTCTGTAATCCACAATCCTTATATTTTTGTTTTTTTTCATAGTTACAACAACATGTTCTACTTAATATGTAATTAAGTATATCTCAATTCACATGTTTTTTGTTTAACATGTCACTCATTATTTATGATTAAATATAACTTATTTCATTTCATAAGTTTGCCTCATTCTTTCTTATTTAATCATAATTCCATCTTATATTGTCACTACCACTTATCGTTGTTTACTTACTAACTTAGTTTTCTTAACTAAGGATTGCTAATAAGTTTCCTTTCCATAAATATAACTTATGTTGTCCTCGTCCGTAGATTTCAGATTCTTGTTCTTACAAATAACTTAATTTACAATTAATTACCACTTATCTCATTACATAAGTTATTCCATTTTCTTTATTTTTTTATTATAGTCAAAGTTATAATTTCCACTTGTCCCTAGGACTAGTCTACCTATTACATAACAATGTCATTATTGTAATTTATTTATAACAGGTTGTTATCATTCCCCGTTCATTCCATTCCTTTTACTGTTGTAACTTCCATTCATTTCCATTAATCATAATTAATGCTATTTTATCAATCCTGCTATTTACATATACATATATACATATAGTTTATGCACTAGACCTCTCACATTAAGCCTACACTTGTGGATGCTAGATTTGTCGGGCGGTCCCGGGTAGACTTCTTCCACAAGTTGACTTAACCTCATGTCTTAGCACCATTACATGTTTTATTTACTCACTAGACCCCTCACATTAAATTAACAATATGTGGATGCTGGATTTACAGGGCGGTTCCGGGCATACTTCTACCACAAGTTGAATTTAATCTCGTGTCTGGGTGCAGTTACAGTTTTCTATTTACTGTAAATTTTCTATATAATTTTAGGCGTGTCCATTCTTTCAAATTTTTACTATAATCTATATTTTACATGTCATCATATTAACTCCATTTTATATCGCATGTTCTTTCTAACATGTAATTGATTCTATTCTAACATGTAATCATGAAATTGTTCAAATCTAATAAGTTAACATGTAATTTTCTCAATTCTACATCTAATAATTCAAGTACAGAATATGCCACAAGTTAATTATGCAATTAGAACATATATATATATATATATATATATATATATATACAACAGTAATCGTTATGCATATTTTAACAAGTTTGCATCTCAACATATGAACATTTCAGCATATTAAACGTTTCAACATATGAATTTTCCAACATATTAATATTTTAACATATTAATATTCTAACATGTCATATTAGCATTTCATCACTTTAATCATTCTAGTATGTTTACATTGCATATTAATGGGGAATGTCAATCGATAATATATCATTATAAAAAATGATATAACTTAAATCCACTCACCTAAATTTGCTTTCCAAATCCTGAATCTGGTCCAGATCTTAGTATTCCATGGTCCTTCTAACTAAATGTAGAAACTAGTAACCATGGATCCACAATTCTTACTAAAAGAAAATGGGAAGAAAGAGGAGAAAATTGAAATACACCAGATCTAAGAAATTGCCTCACTTCTATATGATTTTGGACACCTTCTTATTGATATTCATTCCTTTTCCCCAGATCTTGATTCAGAATTTTTGTGAACTAATTATCTTATTTTTCTGAAGACATTTGAGGAGGAAGAAGAATTGCAGAGCATAGACGTCATCTCAGAAATATGAGATTTAGGTTAGGCTCTACTAGCCTATTTATAGGTGTTCAGGATTTTATCGTACACGCTTCGCTGAGTCAGCATTGAACCTAGTTAAGAAAATAGTCCAGGTTCGCAGATGAATCTAGTCGAATCCTGGGGGGTGTCGACCCCCCTCCGCCGGTGGTGTCGACCCCCCTATGGGTCCCGTGAGCTGTTTTGGCGCAGAAATTTGATTTTCGAATGTTTGAATTTCTGGAATTTATTTAACTATTATATTCACGTGTAATCTTCGTATACGTATACAAATCGTCTAATGACCATTTCATGCGTATATATATACGCACAACTTTTATTTCATTTTCAAAATTCAAACGGTGTTGTACCATTGTTTGATTCTTGCCATATTTCTTTGATTGCAACCTTATCTTGAACTTTATCTCTTATATATATGTATTTCTGCACATATATACATATATATTCTTATATATATATACATACACACATATATTTTCTTTGCTTCCTTATATGCATATTTTTGCTTATATGTGCGTTTATACATATTTTCTCTTTAGAACATATGTTATTCTAGCCGTTCCCTTAAAACAAAAATATGGTGCTGGCAGGGATCAAACTCAGTACCTCTTGTATGCAAGCCACATGCTCTAACCAACCGAACTACTAAGATTATTGTTAGCAAGGCTTAGAACAATGGTAGTTATTGTTCCCTTCTTATTCTTATTTTTCATGTTTGCTACAATATTTCATTCAAACCATTGCATGAATCGTTTTCTTTTATTTCTCTTTTGTTATTAATGCATAATATTTGTAAATCAGTGCATGCAACATATTTACACTGCATGCAACCAATCCTTTCTTTCTTTTAATGCATTCGTTACATTTTTATTTGCATTAATAATTTCTTCTTTTTCAGTGCGTGTATTTATTACATGCAATCACATATTATATTTATTTTATTCTTCATATATATATATATATCTTAGTCTATGCATATACATACACATATGCATTATTTAATTATTAAATTGTCATAAAATGCGGGGTGTTACATTCTTCCACCCTTAGGAATTTTCATCCTCGAAATTTGATAAGGGTAAAAAAAAATCAGTTAACCCCTCGCATAATGTACATCCATCATGTGTGCATCCAGTTTTTGCAAACATTATGCACTTGTGCAAAGTGAAATACAACATAATAATACATGTATGCCTAAACGGTACCTCCTATGTGTATGCAAATTTTTCATAAATTCTTCAAAAACATGATGCTCACATCCTAAAAATACTGGCAGTTCTACATAAATGCAATATTTTGAAAATAAAAATACATTTTCATCCAAATTTCCCACACTCTTACTGAGTAAGAGCGTCGTTCATCCAATTTTTGCATTCAAAATCCTATCAACCAACTTTATTTTTTGAATTTTAGAAAAAATCTAATTTTGTAAATTCGATTTCTTATGTTACAAAAAGGTGGAAAATGGAAAATTTCACATCTTCCATTTTTTCTATTATGTAACTTTTTCCAACCGTACTTGGATTTTATGTAACTATTTATGAAGATTCCCTATTTTCCTATCCATTCACAGGCCACATAAGAAATTTTTTCTTTGTTACTGATTTTCTTTTTCATCTTATCTTGGATTTTTTTTATTACTCTTATTCATTTTTTTCTCAGATTTGTCAAGTTTGTAGCTTTACTAAATTTGTTATTTCCTTTTTACTTGTACCATTTCTCTTTCTTAGCTTATTTAATCATCTGATCTAAGTTTAATTTCAAATAAGTCTTCAACTAAAGTAGGAAACCAGACACTTTACACAGCTACTACTAAGGGCCAAGAATCTCAGGAATATTTCGCTCTCAGACAACAAGCTTGAACGACGAGATCAATGACAGGTTTAGGTGTTACTGTAACAACCCGTATTTTCAATAACCTGTTATAACGTAAATCGAGGCAGAATTTAATTTATAAATCTGAATCAATGGAAATGGGCTTTGCCATTGCGTTCGTCTCGGAAAAATACGCGAAATAGAGTCCGAGTTTTCGAAAATCGGAGTCCGTATGACCCGATTAAGGCCCAACGAAGTTTTCAGAAAAATTCAAAGTAAAAACAGATTTCAAATTCAAGTTTGAACTTGAAAATTAGGTCAGATTGGGCCAGGCGGGAAAATTCCCGCTAGAGCACCCAAGTCGACAGCCTTGTCGACTTAGGTGTCGACTTGGTTGGACCCAAGTCGACAGCCCTGCCGACTTGGCTGTCGACTTGGCTCAGCCGGGCAGTTTTGCCTGGTGCACCATTTTGGGGGTTGTGTTGAGTTTGGGGGCCAGATTCGGTTTTGAGGGCTGAGATTGGAACTAGGGTTTAATCCTAAGGCTAGAACTAATCCTAATCTCTATAAATAAGCCCCTAACCTAACCCTAAATCATCATTATTCATTCATACAACTAAACTATGGCAAAATCATTCCTCTCATGGCCTCCACTCTCTTCATAAAATTTCTAAATTATTTCTATGAGAGATTTTCCATGCATACAAGCGTTTTCAAGCTTGTATGAGCATCATTAGCTTGCATTCAAGTCAAGTTTCCGTATTTACATCATAAAGCAAGAGTTTTGATCATTTTGGCTCAAGGGTTTTTCTATTAGAGCTTGCATTTTGGGTCTAATTGATTGCATAAGGGCTTTGTCATATTTTTGTGTCTTCATAAGCATTGTAAGCCCTTTTCTACTTTCATATTTAAACTCTAAAGTTAAATGAATGATGCAAGTTTGGTTGATCATTATGATATGCAAGTTTGCCATGATATGCAAGTTTACCATGTCATGTTATGCAAGTTTGATACGTTATGATATGCAAGTTTATCATGTTATGTTATGCAAGTATGCCATGTTATGATATGCAAGTTATGTTATGCAGGTTTGCCATGTTATGATATGCAAGTTTATCATGTTATGATATGCAAGTTTATATGCAAGTTTGCCATGTTATGTTATGCAAGTTTGCTATGTTATGATATGCAAGTTTGCCATGTATGTTATGCAAGTTTGGGTGAATCATTTTACTCATGTTATCATGTTATGCAAGCTTATCTTGAGTATATGAACATAAAGCTTCAAGCTTTATGCTAAAGTTTGCATTTTGGCAACATGTAAGTTATCATATCTCTTATGATAACTTGCATGTGAGGCTAAATGCGAAATTATGGCCATTTCTACATGTCATTTATCACCATGTATCACCAATATGCTAAGCTTGGTTTTATGCATGCTTTTGAGGCCTAAAAATGTAATATGCAAGTATATGAACATATGTACATTTCATATGCCACCATGTTAAACTTGTGGCTTCAACACCTTTATGTCATGATTACGCCAAGTTCCCTCTTTCTATCCTTTATGCGCTATTGCGATATGTAAGCGATGGGATTGCGTTTGGGGTTGGGTAAATTTAAAAGACATAAAAACATAAGATTGGGAATTTACCTATTAAGTTAGGTCTACCCATTGGGAATTTACCTATTAAGTTAGGTCTACCCAAATTCTTGAAAACTTGTAATATGTTTTGGAAACATGATGGACATGACACTTAGAAAATATAAGTGTGACTAACTCGAGGTTGGGTTGAGTTTGTAGCGTAAACCTACCCGGAACCGACCGGCTTAACTAGTTGCTACAAACAATAGGACCCAATGTGAGAAGTTGGTCATGTTGTACCTTGAACCCGAGGTTAGACCAAGTTGTGGTATAAAGCTACCCGGAACCGACCGGCTTAACTAGTAACCGCAACGGAGTCTAATGTGAGAGGTTAAGGCACATTAAATTAATTAATGCCTCATGATTAGGGTTAAGTCATGGTCCACTTAATACTTAACCAATTTGGGCTTGGTAGATTAATCAGGGTTAAGTCGTGAACTCATCGTTACACTTAACCAAGTTAATCCATGATTAGCAAGAGGGTTAAACCGTACTTAACCCACTAGAAAATCCTAGCAATGGGGGTCCACTCCAGCAGTAATCCCAAGTTTGTATCATTATGACCCTAGGGACTAGGCTAGGGTGGGGGCATGATTACTGGACTTGAGGTAAGTGACCAAAAACGACGGCAGATTGGTATGCCGGTGTAGTTTCGGGCGGACTATGGTCGTGCATATAGTCCGAAGCCGGGGAAAACATGCACGGGTACCAGTAGATCGAGACTGTGCACTTATGTTTATGGTGTCCAGGGGTTGACACCCTAGGGCTTGATACACCCGACGGGAGACCCTGCACAGTCTGACTACAATTATGTTTGGGCCGCATTGACACCAACACGTGATGAGTTAGGCTTATAGGGAGCCGATCGACTAGACCATTTGGTTGGACCGCGTATTAGGGTCACTTCATTTTATTGGGCCAAAGCTTGGGCCAAGGGATCAATACTTGTTTATTCAAGTCATGTTAGTTTGCTAGTACACCTGTGGTGCAAAAACCTTAAACCTGATTATGCGATGACACCTTTATCTACCTTGTTAGTTAATCATCATGCTAGTATGTTGTTATCCTTATGTTCATCCCTGCTTCTCATGCCAGTTAACTTTATCAGTTTACATTGATTGTAGTAGGGCTTACTCAGTCTTTTTGACTGACCTGTTTTCCTTTTGCCTCTTTTCTTCCGTTTCCCCCCCAGGTTCTCATGGTGGGAATATTGGAGCTTAGCTTGGATTTCTGATCGCTTGCTTGTGGGATTTTAGCTCATGTACGGTCTTGACATGAAGCTAGCTATGGTTATCACTTATTTTGGGGATAGTACTTATGTATTTCAGTTTTTCAGTGATGTTGTTTTTATCTAGACTTGTTTATTTGGAAAATTGACATTATGTTGTACCAGACTTGTTTTGAAATGGTTTGAAATCTTCCGCTGTTTTATCTATGTTATTTACTCTGTTTACATATATACATATGTTCTTGTTCTGCCTTGATATATCATTATGCATGTTTACCTGATTCAAACGCCCCTCCAAAGTCAGAGTGCTTGCAAGAGCCACCCTGGCGGAGGTGGGGTGTTACAGTTACCCTAACTACTTAACATGAAAATTAACAAAACGATCCCAACAAAAATGCAATAATAGGTTGTACCCTTAACATGAAATTAGCAACATGATCTAAATACTTACTTGCCCTTTTCTATCTAGTAGTCACAACTAGTCCTAGGTGTGTACCAACAATTATTTCAAGCAACACCCTAGGCCTTTCAATGCTTACGCATTCTACGAGAACTTACCATTATTCCAAGATAATCCTCGCTATTTACTTTATTGCCTCAAAAATTTTCCTGTCTTCCCTAGGCACTAATCCTTACCTATCCATACTTTTTAAAACATGGTTTGGCCTTTTCATTTCACTTTTCTTTCAAAAGTTAAAAAGTATCAAAACTTTATTTTCCACATCAAAACTTACTTTTGCCAAACCATAAAAACATATCATTTTATATATAAAAGAAGTGTAAATCATTTTTTTTTCAAATCACAAAAACTGGAGTAGACAAGGACAACTATTTCTTAATCAGTTTTATGGCTTGTTCTTGCCTATTATTTCGATTCAGTTTCTTACTACAAGGTGTAAACATCTACTCTATTCTTAATTTCTACAACTTATTTTGTCCACCCAACAAAATTCATTTGTTAAAACAATTTATCAAAAATTATTGTCAAAAGAATAAAGATTTCAAAACTTTCTTTATTGTGAATTTTAAAAAATGCAGTACTTTCTAAGTTTTGCTTTTTAATCCTTTCATGCAATATAACAAGAAAACGGTAACGACCCAGATTTTCGGTCGATTTATTTTAAATATTTAATACTTTTTTAAATATTGAGTTGATAATATGTATGAATTTTTATATTGAGTTAGAGATATAAAAATCAAAATAAGATTTATTTTGAATATATATAATTATCGTAATACGAAAACGGTAATAATTTAAATTAAAATTTAAAGCTGAATCGAATCAGTTCAGATGGTTAACATAAATTCTATTAGAATATAAAACGATAGTAATAATAATTTATTATCAAGGAATTTATTTATTTTTAATTTAATTTATATCAATTTAAATTAATATCTTCTCCAGATGATCAAATGAGGCTTCGAAACTTATCCCAGTGTGTTCAGAATAGTGGTATAACCCTAAAATGTCGATTGTTGGATTCAGAAGGGATTTCAGAATCACAGGGTATTTTAAATAAAATTGTACCAGTTCAAACTAAAGTAAAATAAAATAAAAATTATTATAAAATTTATTCCTTCCTTCCTAAGCAAAATAGTACTTTATAAATCTAAACCTACTCTGTACCTACGTACCCTTAGTCCTCAACACTAAAGCATTCAACTCCTATAAAATGGCATGCAAATTCTCTCTTTCATTTTTTTTTCTGAATGTCGAATAAGGCTTCAAGCTAAAGGCAAAATGGCCGCTCCACTAAACATTTTTAAATCGTTTAGCAGAATGTAAAATCAAAACCCATTCTCTTCGTCCCTTTTCCTTCCCGTCACTTGAAATATAATACCACCGATTATATATATAAGGGATTTGAATCAATTAGAGCATTATGAGTCAAATCCACGACTACACTAAAGCTCAACAACGACTAGAGACATCCGCGATTTCAGGGGGTCAGGCATCCCAATCTTTTACAATGGATTTTTGGGGGAAATAGGTCATCGATTGGAGGATAGAGTACAAATTCGATCTTATGGAAATGGGTGGTATATGCTGTTGATCTTTAAGGAGATTTCACGCTAAAAAAATTCGCATTCTGTATGGGTTCAATTCCTGGTATCACGATCCTTGTATGGAGCTCCAAATTGAAGGTAGGGTGTTCTCAAAGTAGAGGCTGGGGTCGATGCACTTTCAGGGGATCAGTGTTAATATTGGAAGGGTCTGGTGGAGTGTGTTTATTAGGAACAGGGAAAAATGAGGTGCATAAATGGTTTGATGAAATGATTTCAGAGGAGGCGACGTTGTTTTGGGTTTGCCAAGGCGCGGTTTTCATTTTTGGTTGATTGACTTTATGTTGAGCTGATTTTGGTAACTATGGTTTCAGGTTTTTAGGAAGTATTGTATAAGGTAGGATGTGAATTCACATAAATGGTAGAAGGAAGATGTTCGGAAATGGCTTTAAAAGGCATTGTCGTGCTCCTGGGTATTGCGTGCAAGGGGAGAAGATGAGTAACATGATCTAGGTAATTTATTTTAGTAATTCAATTTTCCTTATTTATAATTTAAAGTATATTAACTCATGTATCCAAGAATGAAATATTTTAATTTATATGAGGTTCAGGAAAAATATATATACAAACACTAGTCATGTTGGTTTTGCGAAACATACGAGCTACGATTGATTAGAGATTTTTTTGAGTCAGCTGGAGATTTAGTGAGGTGACCTGAACTTCCCCGTAAAGGAAAGCACGAATTGCTTTGAGGACAACATGAATCAGAACACAAACAGAAGAACATTTTGTTGCTTATTACAACAATTTACATCAGAGTACAAGAATACATAGAGTATGAGCAAATAATATACATTTGATAAATATCATAGATTTACAAATTACAATGCAATGGAAAATAATACAAAAACACAACTGAAAGAAATAAACAGATACAGAGCTTTACGAATATCGTTCCAGCTGTAAACCAGGATCTTGTGAATATAAATCTGCAAAACCAAAACTACTAGCTGCGCGTGAGGAAAATAGAGGCACCCAGAGTTTAGGTTAAAACAATAAACTCCAGGCCAGTCATGTTACTGGTGTGAGAACTAAAAGAGTTATTTAAAACTTTATAAAACACCCCACCTCCGTTAAGGTCACTCACAGAGGGAATGCCTTAACTTCGGTGGAGCATTATAGGTAAAGATGCAGATAAATTACAAGACAGACAAATAAAGCAGTGGAAAATAAGGTCATTTTATAAACAACTTAATTCAGTCAATCTTTTACAACAATTTCCTCAATCATACTTAAATGTAATACATAGAACTTCTGTCTTGATTTAAAAACTTCCAAGAATAAAAGAAGCATAAAAACAATGATATTCCTCGATAAAGCATGAACCAGCCATAGCAGTGGAAGAGAGAGAGTCCAAAGCGATACACCAACTAATCTTCAAGCTTGGAAAGAGAAGAGATCCAAGTTAGGCTGAGCTATTCCCTCCCTGACTACCGGGGGGAAACGGAAGTAAAAAGATGCGAAAAACAAACTAGGTCAGACGTAAGTCTGGTAAGTCCAGTGATCTTTCAGCATGCAAACAAGATAAAGTATCATGATATGAATAAACTGAAAATATGACATTACCATAAAAACAAGGTAACTAAAGACAAGATAAGTGCAAGGTGAACTGAATGCGCTTCTACATTTTCTCTGCTTTGCTACTACTCTGTTAATCTGATTTCTATATCTATCTCTGCACCACCTAACTAGTGTCTCAGCTAGTAATCTGTATAAAATTATAACGTGATCCCAATCCCCGTAATTGTGGTAGCCTTCAGGTGTACATCTATCGTGAGGATTCCACCTCAATCAGCCTAATTTCCATGAACATGTTAGATGCACCCTTACTACCCTATCGATTGGTTCCCTACTTGTATTCATGTTCCATGTGTCGGTGTCAATCGGCCCTCTCTTGCATGTAGATACCCTGTGCTGGCCCCACCATAAGGTGTATCAATCCTTATGATAGCGACCCGACACGACTCAAGATGCACATTGTATAACTACTGGTACCCAGTGCCTACTTTTTCCCACTCCGGAGTACGTGCACGCCCGCAAACCATCGGAACCTACACTGACGTACCCCCTGTCGCTATTTTGACCGCTAATAATCAGCCCAGTAATCGTGCCCCACCCTGCTTTGTTCAGGGTACCGTGATACATCTATGCGGGTTACTGTTGAAATGGGTCCCCGTTACTAGGGTTTCCTATTGGCTAAGTTTGTGGGCCTATATTTACTAATATTACCCACGAACCCGATATGTACTTAACCCTCCCATCGATTCAAGCATGTTTATTAAACGGTTAATTTTTGTGGGCCTATATGTACTAATATTACTTATCTACACGAGACGTACTTAACCCTCCCACTGATTCAAGCATGTTTATTTAATGGTTAAGTTTTGTGGGCCTATATTTACTAATATTTCCCACCAACCTTATATGTACTTAACCCTCCCGCACATTACGTCATATTGGTTAAGTGTTGTCCGTTCATGTTAACTTACCGACTCATTCATCATGTCATGTTGGTTAAGCGTTTCCTATTAACTTGACCCTCCTTACTTATCATGTTGGATCAGTTAAGTGTTTCCTATTAACTTAACCCCATTCCTTCATCAAGTTATAATGGTCAAGTGTTTCTAAATTTGCTTAACCTCTCCCACTTGTCTAATTAACATGTTATAACGGTTAAGTGTTCTAAATTTACTTAACCTCACCCACTTGTCTAATTAACAGGTTATAACGGTTAAGTGTTCTAAATTTACTTAAACTTACTCATCAGTTTAGTTAACAATTTGAATTGGTTAAGTGTTTCCCTAGTTGACTTAACCCTACCAATCTTAGCTTAGCTTATTGTTGTGGTTACTGGATGTGCCGGTCGGTTCCGGGCATTTTTACACCACAATTTTGTCTTACCTCGGGTCCTTTTTGGGCTCAATGCACTAACCACCCACATTAGACAGGTATTGTTGTGGTCACTGGATGTGCCGGTCGGTTCCAGGCTGTTTTACACCACAACTCAGTCTAACCTCGGGTTAGGCATATTCGTCTTTTCTAAATTTACATATTTATCCTTTTATGCAAATTTTCAACAATTTATTGTCATGACCCACTTTCCCTCTAAATCAAATTCATAATTTTAGGTATATAGATTATACCATTTTCATGCCACTTATCATGCTTATGTGTCAAACATGCCAATTACATGTAATTTCATGTTTTCCCCAACGTTACCGCCGTTGTACGTTCGCAAAATTACATAGAATGTTAGGCTCGATATTTTAGACTAACTTATAATACAAAAAGGGGGAAAGAGGAACTTTACAACATTCCAACATCATACAAAAGTATGGATCTAACTACACATATGTCACATGAATTTGGCATAGAACAATATTCTTTTAACTATGAACTTGCAAATTTGATCTATGCAACATGAACCACAAGCATATGAATTTACATAAAACTATACAAATTAAACTTGGCATGTAGTGGTGAACTTGCAATTTAGATCTATGCAACATGAACCACAAGCATATGAATTTACATAAAACTATACAAATTAAACTTGGCATGTAGTGGTGAACTTGCAAATTAGATCTATGCAACATGAACCACAAGCATATGAATTTACATAAAACTACACAAATTATACTTGGCATGTAGTGGTGAACTTGCAATTTAGATCTATGCAACATGAACCACAAGCATATGAATTTACATAAAACTATACAACCTAAATTTGGCATGTAGTGGTGAACTGGCAAATTAGATCTATGCAACATGAACCACATGCATATAAATTTACATAAAACTATACAAATTAAACTTGGCATGTAGTGGTGAACTTGCAAATTAGATCTATGCAACATGAACCATAAACATATGAATTTACATAAAACTATACAAATTAAACTTGGCATGTAGTGGTGAACTTGCAAATTAGATCTATGCAACCTGAACCACAACTTGGTTTATAAACTAGCATAATTTAGGAGAATCATGACATGTATATTCCAGAGCATGTATAAGTTTAACTTTAACATGTAGATGTGAACTAGATCTAACAATAATGATCATATGAACTTGCTTGAATCCACTTTACAAACTTGCATATAAATATAGGTCTAATTTTTGGATCTAACACAGAACATGTAACTTGCATATGAACACACACACACACACACACACACACACACATATATATATATATATGTCTATATATATATCTTGACTTGGGTCCAACATAAAACATGTATCTTGCATATGAACATATATATAGATCTTGACTAACATAAAACATGTGTCTTGCATATGAACATATATAGATCTTGACAAACATAAAAACATGTAACTTGCATATGACACATCATGAAAGGATTGTCAAACTTATATGTGGTATGATGGTTTCGTTCCCCAAATCATAATAAGTTCATCACCAATTTCCACATGATACGATAAGTTCAAATAAACCACAATCATTCCAAGGCATACATGACCAAATTATCGCAAGAATTAGACATGAATTCGCATCATCAATCTCATACAACTTGGTTCAAATTCTATTTTCCAATTCATTACAAATCTCGTCTTTAATTTATTCACATCTGAAAGGTAACTATACTTACAAACAAAAAGGAATTCTTGAGTTCTGAGATCTGTATTCTGAAATTGAGTTGCTCGCCTTTGATGTAGATCGTTGAATTCTCTTAGTTGAATTAGATTAGATTTAATTTGATTTAGGTTTTAGTGGCATCTAGGTTTAGATGAGAGTGAATAATACACTTAGATTTTAGGTTTAGGGTCCTTATATAGTTGTAGAGAGTGTTTTAGGACCACAAGATTAACCCTGAACCATGAGAACCAATCAGATGCCACGTCTGCCTTAGAGCGAATCGGCCCACGGGTTGACAGCCAAACACCCTGAATCAACCCCTAGTCGACCCAGCAGAGCTCGGGGCGACCTCAAAAATGGGTCGGTTCGGTTATTCCCCCTCTCGATTCGCTGTTTTGAACTTTTTTGCATATTTATTTATTTAATTTTTATATATATCTATATATATGTTTTTCTCATATGCATACAAACTTCAAGGCTTAATAACTTCTTCATAAGGTATCCGTTTTATGCAAACAAAATGTCTATCTTGACCAAAATTTTGAGACGAACGTAATAGCGCAACCCATTTCACTTAATTCTTCTTCTAAAAATTATGTGTTCTTGAATTTGTTAATTTTAATATTCTCAGAAAATTCGGGGTGTTACATTCTCCCTTCCTTAAAGGATTTCGTCCCCGAAATCTTCAAGTTAAGAAGAATGCATCTTAATATCCAATCATCCATCTACTCATCCATCATCCACAAGCATCCATTGTCCTTAAAAGACTTATAATTCCATATGAACATATGCAGAGTGTGTTTATATGTCTCTTATCTAATGCAAAATCAGACGGTCTACTGATCCAGTTGACCTCCTTAATGCGAATCATGAGAGTGTCATGCGTCCAATATGTATGCAAATATCCCTAATCTTGTAAATACTATATGTGTGCATATTCACTCATCCATATGCAACATCCATATGATAACACATCAAGTTTCAATCCATATACAAATACATTCATATGCATATGCAGTATGAAAGTGACTGAGCCGATCTAGTGCCTAATGTGTGTATATGCATCCACGACCAACCACTAGCAAACACTTGCAACCAATTGCAACCATCAATCATAACATGTCTCAAACACATGTTTTCATCCATTGGCTTCTACCTAAGGATCGAGGATATGACCGAGAGGATATACTTAAAAGATAAAGACTAACATGCAAATAAATATTACAGAAAAAGGAGGAATCAAGGATATACCCTCAAAAAGGGTATGATGCGCGTATCTAGTCTTCAGTCTTCTAAGTCGCATCTTCTTTGAGCTTCACTCCACTGTACCTTAACTAATTTAACTTCACGATTGTGAAGCTTCTTGACTTCCATTTCCAAAACCCACTAGTAAAGATAGGACCTCGATCATTTACTCTGCTAGAGGGTATCCAATGTTGTCGAACTATCATTCCAAGATAAACAGAAGTTAACCATGATACCAAGTGTATATACTAAGATGATTAAAGGTCTCTCCTCTACTTAGCTTATCCATCATGTCACAAATCTGAGTGTCCAAAGCTAAAGGCTGCTATGTACTTTTTACCTCTCTTAAGGTTAGTTTTTTTTCCTACTTAGGGCGCCTGCCACAACTATTTATCTCTCACGCAAACCATCCTAGTCGAACTCGACATCCCTCAAGTACAAGCCCCAAAGGCCTAAACCAATATCAGACAAGCACCCAAGGAATACCTCTTCCGAATTTGGACGATCTATGTGAGGTGATACTAGCAAAACAACCAAACAATTGAGCACTTAACTGACTCTGGCTATCCTCGCCAATCTTGATCCAAAACTATCGTTGATCGCATAATTGGCTTTGTATTGTCAACTGGATATATACGGAAGTCTATCTCGAGTTTTTAGGGGGAAAACTCCTAACCTTAATCAAAAAAACATCTGCGTACTCATGGACTACTCTAACGGATCGAAAATCATCGATAAATACATAAAATGATTCTAGGTAGCTAAGACAAACTGATCCCTTAGGATCGCACAAAATTTCAAGTGTATTCCTGAGGCAAGTCGAAAGTCTAACTACCTTCCTTTCACACTTACTAGCTAACTAATCCATGACTAGAATCAACCCATAGCCCATGAAACCAAAAACATAAGTATCTCAAATCCTTACAAACCAAAGATAAACGAGTCGAACCACAAATTGGACTTGAGACAATAATGGGATCCTCTACTATACAAGCTCTAGGGTGCAGAGACTCAACTATGGAAGCAGATATAAACGAATGCGAAGCGCAAAAATCAAAAAGAGTACTAGCAGGATGATCAAGAAGAAAAACTGAACTTTTCAACAGAAACCTTACTACCTCTCTCTCAGGTATGCTGGTGGTGAGAGCATGCACTTGCCTTCCGGAAAATCATGTCTTTAGTTCTTGCCCTTGCCCTTAATTATACGACCCGTTATACCAAAATAAAGATACTTCCTCTTGTTTTAGGTTTAACTATTCTTTCCTCCCTCCTTTGTGAACCAAGTCCATATCCATGAGTTCTTCATCCTTGTGTTGTGCTCCTTAGCCAAACTCCCTGATTCTCATCTTTGTCATCCTTGTGTAACTTGTTGACAGGTCTCTCGAAAGCTGACTCCATCGCACGGAGTATCCTACAAAGCTCGAAAGAAAATTAGCCACAGGTTAAACTACTACGGCTATAGATGGAAGTTGGGCACTTGTTTGCCCTTTGACAAGTGTCGTTGTCTCGTTGAGCCTACGGAACCATGCCACGATGAGGTTACCTCCCATAAAGCCAGGAGCCCCGGAGACTCAGGAAAGAAGGAAACAAGGATTCAAACAGAGGATCAAAAGATAGTGCATATGGCTTTGGGGAATACGCCTTTAAAACAAAACTTTTCTTTTGAAAATGCTTCTATTAAAACCGTTTTGAAAATAATTTTTCAAATCTTTTATCTGATTCGGTAACCTTCAGCTCGGATACTAAGTGAAACACCCCACCTCCATTAAGGTCACTCACAGAGGGAATGCCTTAACTTCGGTGGAGCATTATAGGTAAAAGATGCAGATAAATTACAAGACAGACAAATAAAGCAGAGGAAAATAAAGTCATTTTATAAACAACTTAATTCAGTCAAGCTTTTACAACAATGTCCTCAGTCATACTAAAATGTAATACATATAACTTCTGTCTTGATTTAAAAACTTCCAAGAATAAAAGAAGCATAAAAACAATGATATTCCCCAATAAAGCACGAACCAGCCATAGTAGTGGAAGAGAGAGAGTCCAAAGCGATACACCAACTAATCTTCAAGCTTGGAAAGAGAAGAGGTCCAAGTTAGGTTGAGCTATTCCCTCCCTGACTACCTGGGGGGGGGAACGGAAGAAAAGAGGCGAAAAACAAACTAGGTTAGACATAAGTCTGGTAAGTCCAGTGATCTTTCAGCATGCAAACAAGATAAAGTATCATGATATGAATAAACTGAAAATATAAGTGCAAGGTGAACTGAATGCGCTTCTACTTTTTCTCTGCTTCGCTGCTACTCTGTTAATCTGATTTCTATATCTATCTCTGCACCACCTAACTAGTGTCCCAACTAGTAATCTGCATAAAATGATAACGTGATCCCAATCCCCGTAATTGTGGTAGCGTTCAGGCGTACATCTATCGTGAGGATTCCACCTCAATCAGCCTAATTGCCATGAACATGTTAGATGTACCCTTACTACCCTATTGATCGATTCCCTACTTGTATTCATGTTCCATGTGTCTGTGTCAATCGACCCTCTCGTGCGTGTAAATACCCTGTGCTGGCCCCACCATAAGGTGTATCAATCCTTATGATAGCGACCCGACACGATTCAAGATGCACAGTGTATAACTACTGGTACCCAGTGCCTTCCATTTCCCACTCCGGAGTATGTGCACGCCCGTAAACCATCGGAACCTACACTGACGTACCCCCTACCGCTATTTTGACCGCTTATAATCAGCCCAGTAATCGTGCGCCACCCTTCCTAGTTCAGGGTACCGTGATACATCTAGTGGGTTACTGCTGAAATGGTTCCCCATTACTAGGGTTTCTTATTGGTTAAGTTTGTGGGCCTATATTTACTAATATTACCCACCAACCCGATATGTACTTAACACTCCCATCGATTCAAGCATGTTTTTTAAACGGTTATGTTTTGTGGGCCTATATGTACTAATATTACCCACCTACACGAGACGTACTTAACCCTCCCACTGATTCAAGCATGTTTATTTAATGGTTAAGTTTTGTGGGCCAATATTTACTAATATTACCCATCAACCCGATATGTACTTAACCCTCCCGCGCATTACGTCATATTGGTTAAGTGTTGTCCGTTCATGTTAACTTAACCCACTCATTCATCATGTCATGTTGGTTAAGCGTTTCTTATTAACTTGACCCTCTTTACTTATCATGTTGGATTGGTTAAGTGTTTCCTACTAACTTAACCCCATTTGTTCATCAAATTATATTGGTCAAGTGTTTCTAAATTTACTTAACCTCTCCCACTTGTCTAATTAACATGTTATAATGGTTAAGTGTTCTAAATTTACTTAACCTCACCCACTTGTCTAATTAACATGTTATAACGGTCAAGTGTTCTAAATTTACTTAACCTCACCCATCAGTTTAGTTAACATGTTAAATTGATTAAATGTTTCCTTAGTTGACTTAATCCTACCAATCTTGACTTAGCTTTTTTAAAGCACCAACCACTCATATTAGACAGGTATTGTTGTGGTCACTGGACGTGCCGGTCTGTTCCTGGCAGTTTTACACCATAACTCAGTCTAACCTCGGGTCCTTTTTGGTCTCAATGCACTAACCACCCACATTAGACAAGTATTGTTGTGGTCACTGGATGTGCCGGTTGGTTCTAGGCAGTTTTACAACACAACTCAGTCTAACCTCGGGTTAGGCATATTCGTCTTTTCTAAATTTACATATTTATCCTTTTATGCAAAATTTCAACAATTTATTGTCATGGCCCACTTTCCCTCTAAATAAAATTCATAATTTTAGGTATATAGATTATAACATTTTCATGCCACTTATCATGCTTATGTGTCAAACATGCCAATTACATGTAATTTCATGTTTTCCCCAACGTTACCCCCGTTGTACATTCACAAAATTACAAAGAATGTTAGGCTCGATATTTTAGCCTAACTTATAAAACAAAAAGGGGAAAAGCGGAACTTTGCAACATTCCAACATCATGCAAAAGTATGGATCTACCTACACATATGTCACATGAATTTGGCATAGGACAATATAATTTTAACTATGAACATGCAAATTTGATCTATGCAACATGAACCATAAGCATATGAATTTACATAACACTATACAAATTAAACTTGGCATGTAGTGGTGACTTGCAATTTAGATCTATGCAACATGAACCACAAGCATATGAATTTACATAAAACTATACAAATTAAACTTGGCATGTAGTGGTGAACTTGCAAATTAGATCTATGCAACATGAACCACAAGCATATGAATTTACATAAAACTATACAAATTAAACTTGGCATGTAGTGGTTAACTTGCAATTTAGATCTATGCAACATGAACCACAAGCATATGAATTTACATAAACTATACAAATTAAACTTGGCATGTAGTGGTGAACTTGCAAATTAGATCTATGCAACATGAACCACAAGCATATGAATTTACATCGTATGAATTTACATAAAACTATACAAATTAAACTTAGCATGTAGTGGTGAACTTGCAAATTAGATCTATGCAACATGAACCACAAGCATATGAATTTACATAAAACTATACAAATTAAACTTGGCATGTAGTGGTGAACTTGCAAATTAGATCTATGCAACATGAACCACAACTTGGTTTATAAACTAGCATAATTTAGGAGAATCATGACATGTACATTCCAGAGCATGTATAAGTTTAACTTTAACATGTAGATGTGAACTAGATCTAACAATAATGATCATATGAACTTGCATGAATCCATTTTACAAACTTGCATATAAATATAGATCTAATTTTTGGATCTAACACAGAACATGAAACTTGCATATGAACATATATATATATATATATATATATAGATCTTGACTTGGGTCTAACATAAAAGATGTATCTTGCATATGAACATATATATAGATCTTGACTAACATAAAACATGTATCTTGCATTTGAACATATATAGATCTTGACTAACATAAAAACATGTAACTTGCATATGACACATCATGAAAGGATTGTCAAACTTATATGTGGTATGATGGTTTCGTTCCCCAAATCATAATAAGTTCATCACCAATTTCCACATGATACGATAAGTTCAAATAAATCACAATGATTCCAAGACATACGTGACCAAATTATCGCAAGAATTAGACATGAATTCGCATCATCAATCACATACAACTTGGTTCAAATTATATTTTCCAATTCATTACAAATCACGTCTTTAATTTATTCACATCTGAAAGGTAACTATACTTACAAACAAAAAGGAATTCTTGAGTACTGGGATCTGTATTCTGAAATTGAATTGCTCGCCTTTGATGTAGATCGTTGAATTCTCTTAGTTGAATTAGATTAGATTTAATTTGATTTAGGTTTTAGTGGCGGCTAGTTTTAAATGAGAGTGAATAATAGAATTAGGTTTTAGGTTTAGGGTCCTTATATAGTTGTAGAGAGTGTTTTAGGACCATTAGATTAACCCTGAACCATGAGAACTAATCAGATGTCACATCTGGCTTAGAGCGAATCGGCCCGCGGGTTGACAGCCAAACACCCTGAATCAACACCTAGTCGACCCAGCAGAGCTCGGGTCGACCTCAAAAATGGGCCGGTTCGGTTATTCCCCCTCCCGATTCGTTGTTTTAAACTTTTTGGCATATTTATTTATTTAGTTTTTTATATATATCTATATATATATTTTTCTCATATGCATACACACTTCAAGGCTTAATAACTTCTTCATAAGGTATCCGTTTTATGCAAACCAAATGTCTATCTTGACCAAAAATTTTGTGATGAACGTAATAGCGCAACTCATTTCACTTAATTCTTCTTCTAAAAATTAAGTGTTCTTGAATTTGTTAATTTTAATATTCTCAGAAAATTTGGGGTGTTACACTTTACTTTAAAAATAAAGTAAATCAAGGGACCACGCCGTATAACACGGAACGAGTTTCCTCCTAATAATACCAGTGCATAAAACAAATAGCGCAGTGCTTTTTGAAAAAATGAAGCTATTGTAAGACCCAGGTCCCATCACACAATGCAACGTAAGCCGGAGGATAGGGTTTTACCTTATAATAGCCAAATAATGTTTGATACGTTTAAAACAAATCATTTGATACTATTATAAGTGCATAGTGTATAAAACATCTTCAAATATAAATGTATCAATCATAGGCAGCATGGGTACCATCTATTATGTTGCTAATACTAGGCTCTACAATCAAAACCGAAATGTCACGTATTGGAAATTGGATTTCCTTCATGAGTCTAGGCAAGGGATGTACTCCTTTCCGCTTCAAGACAATCTAGCTAATGTCTCAGGACTACACACTCTGGGTAACCCCAAGAATCGGCTGGGCTGGTACTCCCTTACATTTGAGGATTAGTTATACCTGAACACACGTTTCCCAGTCCTATCAGACCTATCCATCGGCTCCGTAGAGACCGATATATCCGAGGCGCCTCGTAATCCAATAACCACATAGGTAAAAATACAACAATGTCAGGGCGTGGAAAACCCTGACACCACCCATAGCTAGAAGGAAACGTCGTGTTCTCCCAACGGTCCTTATCCCGTTTTTAACTCATGCCGAGGTGTGAGGCTCGCGAATTAACACTATACACAAAGCGACGCTATATCAAAGCTATGCTTTGATCATCAACCACAAGACTCTGCTTTTCAACAGAAGCCTTGATCATTTGCATCTTAGCATGCCACACAGGCAATTCATGCCATGCGACTGTTATCTATCAATATATAACATCTGAGCTCGTACGTCTCAGAGAAGGGCGTTAAGCAAGAGAATAAATTCTCCACCACCAAACAGATATATATTTAATAGAAATCAATCAACACAGAATAAAATCTAATGTCAGACACACATCCATTTACAAGTTCGTTCTGGGTCTCAACGAAACCGGAGGCACATTATTCCTCGTCCCATATGTCCAATACAGAAGAGAGTTCCTCGCATATCCGGTCGATCTCTTAGTACGTCTAGACAATCACCACTTCTTACCTCGTCTTGGGTGTACAGCCCAATCAAGACATCAGCAATCATCCAAACGATGTGAAGACCTCTGGTCTTCAACCACCTTCTTCATCGTCGACTTATCGTCGAATCAGTTATTCAGAATGGGTATAAACCTAGCCTTTCCGAATAACTCGCGTATATAATAAACAATTGTTACACAAACACAATATACGCCTCATTCCAATCCAGAATATTATTTATTCAAATATTCACATCATTAGGGAATAGGTTCCCATTAATTTGATCAAAGATAAATTCTTTAAATTTATTCTTTAATCTTCCTTTGGATGTCAGTTCAAACCATGTTACAGTTTTCCAAACTAGTCAGGATTAGCGCACCTTGTCGAAGTAATCATTTGTTTAATCTCCCAATCCCAACCTATTCATCCCATGAAGCAAAACTGGTAATACTCCATATCTAACACCACGATGTTATTGGTAAAATTAATTAACATTTCCCGTTCAAATCTAATTAAAGATTTAACTATCGCTAGGAGCAAAACTGGCGATACTCCATTCTTGATCATTTCCCAAATTTGATAATTTAAATTATCACATTACCTTTTTCAATCTATTTAAAGATTCATTAAAACTCCAGTTAGTTTTAGTCTTCCCAAAAATCAATATTTATGATTATTTAACTTTGGAAACACAAACATGTCGCATCAACAATCTACACCGTACTATTCATTTCTGCCGATATATAACCTCTGAGCTCATACGTCTCAAAGAAGGGTGTTAAGAAAGAGAATAAATTCTCCGCCCCCAAAAAGATATATATCTAGCAGAGATCAACCATACAGTTCGAAATACAATGATAGACATGTAATCCTGCCTCTAACTGGGTTAAAGAACTAATGTCATTTAAAACACAGTTCACGATAAACCCAAATCACATTCCATTAATTATGGAATATTCACGGAAAAACAAATCAACATATAATCGATATCATTTTCCGTATCCGATTAATAATATAAATTAAATAACAGCAAAGCCTTTTAAATTCCATATGTATTAATAGTCTTCCTCCATAGAAGTTCACTCAATTATTATCAATCGAATTCCACAAACCCAAAATCTCATTTGATATTAAATACAAGGCTCCGAATAGAAAATAAATCGGCTTATATTCAATATCAAATTCTGAACTCAGCAAACATCGTATTGGAATAACAATATATATATCTTCCAAATTCCTCCACAATGTCCGTGTAATCACGGAACCCAACCCCAAAATGTTCCGTAGATAATGTCGATTCAAATCCATTTCAATTCATATATTGGAAATTCTGGTTATTTTTAAAACCATTTCAAATCCAATTTATTTATTTAAAAATATTGGATTATAATTCTAGTTCATAACTAGTTCATTTCGATAAAAATATTTTTATCTTTTCAAATA
Organism: Allium sativum; assembly: GCA_030737875.1. Classification (NCBI taxonomy): domain Eukaryota; kingdom Viridiplantae; phylum Streptophyta; class Magnoliopsida; order Asparagales; family Amaryllidaceae; genus Allium; species Allium sativum. The sequence goes on along the minus strand of CM060912.1, from coordinate 89,599,889 downwards.
TGGAATTTTTCATTCGAATTATTTTCAAATCATTTATTATGATTTTACACAAATTATTGGTATTTTTAATAATTTTATCAAGGCCCGTACAGTCGATTTTCATAAACGGCCAACGAACTGCACTTACAATGACCTTTCCAAATTTGATTTGGATATAATTCCAAATACAACCGTTAGATTTCTAATTTCTTGAATTTTTAGAAATCTCTTTTCGATACGAACCCAAAGGTTCCGGTTTTAGGAGAATCCTACGGTCGGATCTCCCGTAATGTCCATTCGAAGTCAATGGTCGAAATTCGCGAACTACCGCGGTGCGGCGCATTCTATTTAGGCCGTTATATATATATATATATATATATATATATATATATATATATATATATATAATATTTCGTCGATTTCATTTAAAACGTATTTTATAAATCATTTTAAATTCATTTTCAAAACGATTTCAACTTCATATTCAATTTAAAATCAAAATTGAATATTCCATATCATCGATATATAAATGATAGTATTTTCAAAACATTAGATTTTAAAATCACTTCTTTTTCGATATTCATTATAAAAATGAATAAAATCGATATAAATATCGTTCACGTCAAAATGGCGTTAATCTAATCAATACGACTTTACATATTTAAATATTTTCGTGTCCATCCCAAATCGGACATCAAAATCACATTTTGATCTTTTACTGAATATTATTTTAAAATATTCATTATTTTAAAATAATCGTTATTTTAAAATATTCGTTCTTACTGAACTAGAATCAGACACAATCAATTACCATATAATTTGATTTATATGGATTTCATACAACACATGTATAGAATAATAATCAAACATAGTCAACCATCATCCTTGGTGCATTACACAACTGCGTAAGCGTTAAATATAAATAACTAACGCTTACAACAGCCTGTCAACCAATCGATTGACATACAACTAAATATTGGGACTAGTGTATGTCCAATATCATCCCAATACCCGTGTGGGGTTTTCAAACAACAAATACTGATTATTATTTGTGCAGTTGGGCGATGTGTAAAATATATCGTCCCAATCCATATCAGTCAAATGTGTGTAAAAATACAAATCGTCCGATTTGTAAATGAAATTATTTATTTTATCCATATACACGTTAAAAACTATATTTTTAACTATAGAATATTTATTTCAACAACTGAATATTTTTAGTTTCCATTACACACTAAAAATGATATTTTTAATGATTATATATTTTATTCAACACATAAATAATTTATTTCGCATCACAATCAATCACAACAACACAATACAATCAAACAAACAAGTCGTCCATGGTCTGTGGACGACGGGGAACAGTTCACATATGCAGTTATGAAATAAATAACTGTATAAAAATAATTTTGGTGAGAAGTTCTCACCTTTGGGATCCACTCTTCCATTCTTTTATTTCTGAATGGTTTGGACTTGAATGTGATTCTAGTCGATTCCATCGTTCTCTTTTCCCGCTGTTCATAGTAAACATCACATTTTTAATATGATGTTTATGTTAATAATCACATTTTTATATCGCTACTTCATATGTGAAAATCATATATTTTAACGATGTTTATATGATCAAAATCATATTTTTATAACGCTTTCTTCATAATAAAAATAATATTTTTATTTCAAATCTCTATGCATAAAAATCGTATTTCTATCTCGCTTTCATATATATAAAAATTGTATTTTTATCTCGATCTTTACTTTTTAAAAAAAACCATATTTTAACTTTGCTAATCAAACAATAAAAATCATATCATTTGTTTTCAAAAATATAGTCTTGGTATTTTCAAAATTCTAGACTTTTCATGAATAAAAATCTAATCTTTTTGTAAGGAAAAATCTAATCTTTTTGTAACAAAACTATATATGCAAAATCATATTTTTATACATCGTTATATAAATTAAAATTTGTAAAAAGAAGAAGAAGTTCGATTCGAATTACTCACAACGAAGCATCACATATCCGTGAAGACTCGAGCAGCAGGGATTCATCTCATCCATCGATCGATTTGAAGGAAAGGGGTTTTTCTTCTGGTCTTTGGCAATCTAAAGGGGGAGGTGAGGGCTGGTGGTTCGAAAAGGGAAGGCGCGGGTGGTCAAAGGCTGAGGGAGGCGCTAGTGGAGGCGGTGGTGGGCCAGCATGGCAGGAGGACCGGGATAGGGCTCGGCGGTGGTTAGGGTTTTGATTTAGCTAAAGGGGGGGTCGCGGTGCTCAAGAGGAAGGGGGAGAGGGCTTCGACATCGGAGGGGGTTCGCAGGAGGGGGGCGCCCTGGCGGCGGTCGCGACGGCACAAGGACGGGGTTGGCGCGATGAGAAGGGGTGCTGTTTTTTTATATATTATTTTTTTCTCTTCTGAATGATCGTGGAAAGGAAGGGAGAGAGGGGGGGAGATAAAGGCCTTTTATTAATTAATTTATATTATATTCCACCAAAGGTTGACTTTTTATTCGAACCCCAAACCGAACCCACCAACTATCGTCCATAACTAATTACCCCCATTCTGAACGTAATGCGATATGTTTCGTAAGCCAATTCCGCGATTACGATCAGTTTCCATTAAATTTAAAATATAAATCAATATGTTTTATATTCAAACGCATATTTTAATTTACCGGGGCCACATACTAACTCTGAAAATTCCAGAAAAATTATTTCTAGCTTCGTGTTGACGATGCGGTCCTAACAAAATAAATTTCATCGAATTTGAAGACCGTTTGAAAAATGACCATTTTCCAGTCGATTTAATTAAGCTGAAATTGGTCAAACGCGTTTAAATTCGCCACGCTCACATATTGATCCCAAAAATTATGAAAATTGGAATCTAGCAATAACTTGACATCTTGGATCCAACAAAATTGGTTTCGTCGAAAATGGATTTCGTTTGCAAAATGACTATTTTTAAGGGCTATATTTCCATAACGACTATTCTGAATATTCAACTGGGTATAACTTTTTATTCCCGCTATGAAATTTGTATTTTTCGGATTTGTTGGAATAATATTATCAAATAAATTCTAATATTTTTGGTTTCGCTAAAATCCGGTTTATTTTGAATCTTGTACATTCATTCGAAATTTGAAATCGAATTTTCAAACTACCGCGCTATTTCCAATTCCTTTTATAATTAAAATAAATATTTATATTCTAATTTCGATTTAAATAGAATTATTTGTTCTAATTCTATTCAAAATAAATTTCTAGTCGTTATTATTTAAAATAATTCATTTTAAATATTCGAAATTCGTTAAAATGGCCAAAATAAAAATTTTAAATTGGTTCTGATTTTCCGGGTTGTTACAATCTCCCCCACTTAAAATATTTTCGTCCTCGAAAAGGAACGGAGCTGAAAGTTGTTTTACAAACCAACTCAACTTTCTGTTTGGCTTTCATTCTTCAACTTTTCAGTTCCTAAAAATATCTAATTTTTCAAAACTTTGGCTAACACCCTAAATTTTCGAAAAATTTCGCCATAACCTCCTTTATACGGGGAGCACCGGGAAAATCCCCAAACCACCACACAGACCCTCTCATCTCAAAAAGAAAAAGAAAAAGCCGAGCAGCTAGCTAATCGGCTCATAAAATTAGCCAAAACCAATAAATTAGTAAACATGTACCTATTTATCGAGCATACAATTTTATTCCTCTGCTTAGCTTCCCTGCTATGTTCTGTTCAATGTATATACATGTATAGGCATGCAATTGCAATCAATTCTCAAGTCCATTCAACATTTGATTCAATTTGGCTAAACTTTACCGTTCGTTCACATAATGGTCTAAATGAATAATCACACAACACAACCATCAATCAATTAGTGGATTAGGATTTCAAATGCATAACTTTAATATATATTCAAAAATCATCTTTTTGATGCCAATTCACAACATTAAGCCCAATCTAGTTTTGGTTCTCACACCAGTCAATTGGAATCATATAGATATCCCACTTTCGAAACTCGAACACAAATGCTGATGACGCCGCGACATCATCAGAATCATCTTCGGTCGACTAAGAGTGTGATTCTATATCTATCCAGTATATTAAAACTTCGAATACACGTTTGCAAGGTGTATATGCAAAATCTTTATATATTGGTTTGTCCAAATTCAATACAAATAAATATTCAAATACGTTGAATAAGGTTTAAATTTTCAAAACAATATTTGTTTTCACTTTTATTTTAAAAATAATACTCTTCACACTCGTTCTAGGATACTACTGATCCCATCTCTAACGAGTCATTCTCATTGGATATTACTAATCCAATCTCTGATGAATTATTTCGTTCGGTTCTAATATGTCTTGTTCTCAAGCTCTGTAAACCAAAGCTCTGATACCAAATGTGGCGACCTGAACTTCCCCGCAAAGGAAAGCACGAATTGCTTTGAGGACAAGGCGAACCATAGCACAAACAGAAGAACATTTCATTGCTTATTACCACAATTTACATCAGAGTACAAGAATACACAGAGTATGAGCAAATAATATACACTTGATAAATATCAGAAATTTACAAATTACAATGTAGCGAAAAATAATATAAAAACACAACTTAAAGAGATAAACGGATACAGAGCTTTCCGAATATCGTTCCAGTTGTAAACCAGGATCCTGTGAATGTAAATCTGCAAAACCAAAACTACTAGCTGCCCGTGTGGAAAATAGGGGCACCTAGAGTTTAGGTTAAAACAATAAACTCCAGGTCATTCATGTGACTGTTGTGAGAACTAAAACAGTTATTTAAAACTTTACTTTAAAAATAAAGTAAATCAAGGGACCACGCCGTATAACACAGAACGGGTTTCCTCCCAAGAATACCAGTGCATAAAACAAATAGTGCAATGCTTTTTGGAAAAATGAAGCTATTATAAGAACTAGGTCCCATCACACAATGAAATGCAAGCCAGAGAATAGGGTTTTACCTTATAATAGCCAGATAATGCTTGATACATTTAAAACAAATCATTTGATACTATTATAAGTGCATAGTGTATAAAACATCTTCAAATATAAATGTATCAATCGTAGGCGGCATGGGTACAATCTGTCATGTCGCTAATACTACGCTCTACAATCAAAACCGAAATGTCACGTATTGGAAATTGGATTTCCGTCATGAGTCTAGGCAAGGGATGTACTCCTTTCCGCTTCGAGACACTCTAATAAATGTCTCAGGACTACACACTCTGGGTAACCCCTGGAATCGGCTGGGTCGGTCCTCCCTTACGTTTGAGGATTAGTTATTTCTGAACACACGTTTCCCGGTCCAATCGGATCTATCCATCGGCTCCGTAGAGACCGATATATCTGAGGCGCCTCACAATCCAGACCCACATAGGTAAAAATATAACAATGTCAGGGTGTGCAAAACCCTGACACCATCTATAGCTAGAAAGAAACGTCGTGTTCTCCCAACGGTCCTTATCCCGTTTTTAACTCATATCGAGGTGTGAGGCTCGCGAATTAACGCTATACACAAAACGACGCTATATTAAAGCTATGCTTTGATCATCAATCACAAGACTCTGCTTTTCAACAGCAACCTTGATCATTTGCATCTCAGCATGCCGCATAGGCAATTCATGCCATGCGACTGATATCTATCGATATATAACCTCTGAGCTCGGACGTCTTAGAAAAGGGCGTTAAGCAAGAGAATAAATTCTCCATCGCCAAACAGATATATATTTGATAGAAATCAATCAACACAGAATAAAATCCAATGTCAGACACACATCCATTTACAACTTCGTTCTGGGTCTGAACGAAACCGGAGGCACATTATTCCTCGTCCCATATCGCCAATACAGGAGAGAGGCCCTCACATATCCGGTCGATCTCCAAGTACGTTTGGACAAACACCACTTATTACCTCGTCTTGGGTGTACAGCCCAATCAAGACATCAGAAATCATTCAAAAGATGTGAAGACCTCCGGTCTTCAACCACCGTCTTCATCGTCTACTTGTCGTCGAATCAGTTATTAAAAATGGGTATAAATACTACTTTTCCAAATAACTCAGGTATAAAATAAACAAGTGTTACACAAACACAATATACGCCTCATTCCAATCCAGAATATTCTTTATTCAAATATTCACATCATTAGGGAATAGGTTCCCATTAATTTTATCAAAGACAAATTCTTTAAATTTATTATTTAATCTTCCTTTGGATGTCAATTCAAACCATGTTACGGTTTTCCAAACTAGTCGGGATTAGCACACCTTACCGAAGTAATCGTTTGTTTAATCTGCCAATCCCAACCTATTCATCCCATGGAGCAAAACTGGTAATACTCCATATCTAACACCATGGTGTTATTGGCAAAATTAATTAACATTTCCCATTCAAATCTAATTAAAGATTTAACTATCGCTAGGAGCAAAACTGGCGATACTCCATTCTCGATCATTTCGCAAATTTGATAATTTAAATTATCACATTCCCTTTTTCAATCTATTTAAAGATTCATTAAAACTCCACTTATTTTTAATCTTCCCAAAAATCAATACTAATGATTATTTAACTTTGGAAACACAAACATGTCGCATCGACAATCTACACCGTACTATTGATTTCTGCCGATATATAACCTTTGAGCTCGTACATCTTAGAGAATGGTGTTAAGCAAGAGAATAAATTCTCCGCCACCAAACAGATATATATATCTAGCAGAGATCAACCATACAGTTTGAAATACAATGACAGACATGTAATCCTGCATTTAACTGGGCTAAAGAACTAAAGTCATTTAAAAAACAGTTCACGATAAACTCAAATCACATTCCATTAATTATGGAATATTCACGGAAAAACAAATCAATATATAATCGATATCAATTTCCATATCTGACTAATAATATAAATGGAATAACGGCAAAGCCTTTTAAATTCCATATGTATTAACAGTCTTCCTCCACAGAAGTTCACTTCGATTATTATCAGTCGAATTCCATTCAATTCCAATTTAATATATTAAATTGGAAAACTTTACTTTGGAAATTTCCCCTAAATCTTAACTAAAAATTTATAAATTCCAAATCCCATTCACTGTAAATCGGGTTAAAGAACGAATGTCGTTAAAAACACAGTTCACAATAAACCCAATTCACATTCCATTTCAAATCCAATTAAATGCTAATTAATTGATAATTCTTCTCTACATCTTAAGTAAAAGATTTATTCTTTTCACACGGGGTTTCAGAACAGTGTTAGTGAAGACACAATTCCATCAGTCTCCAACCGTAAATTAGTAAGAGAACAATTCCTTAAGTATTAATCCCGAAGGCCGAAACCTACATCAGATCAATACCCAGGAAACCATTCAACTTAGTTAATCTCCAGTTAGTTTCTAATTTCCTTAACTCCATTGGGTTTAAGAACAGTATTATTAAAGATACCATTCAAGACAATCCCAAAATCTCATTCTGTTATTGATCGGGTTAAAGAACAAGTGTTATCTAAAACACCGTTCATGATAAACCCAAAAACCAATTTCAATTCAATTCCAATTAAATGTTAATTAATTGGTAAACTTCATTAAATCTTAATAAAAAGATTTAGTCTTTTCTCAACTGGGTTTAAGAGTAGTGTTATTGAAGATGCCATTCATGGAAAACCCAAAATCCCATTTGATATTAAATACAAGGCTCTGAATAGAAAATATATCGTCTTATATTCAATATCAAATTCTGAATCAACAAACATCGTATTGGAATAACGATATATATATATATATATATATATATATATATATATATATATATATATATATATATATATATATATATATATATCTTCCAAATTCCTCCACAATGTCCGTGTAATCACGAAACCCAACATCGAAATATTCCGAAGATAATTTCGATTCAAATCCATTCCAATTCATATATTGGAAATTCTGGTTATTTTTAAAACCATTTCAAATCCAATTTATTTATTTAAAAATATTGGATTATAATTCTAGTTCATAACTAGTTCATTTCGATAAAAATATTTTTATCTTTTCAAATATGGAATTTTTCATTCTAATTCTTTTCAAATCATTTATTTTGATTTTACACAAATTATTGGTATTTTTAATAATTTTATCAAGGCCCGTACAGTCGATTTCCATAAATGGCCATCGAACTGCACTTACAACGACCTTTTCCAAATTTGATTTGGACATAATTCCAAATCCAACCGTTAGATTTCTATTTTCTTCTATTCATTTGAAAGCTCTTTTCGATACGAACCCAACGGTTCCAGTTTTAGGAGAATCCGACGGTCGGATCTCCTGTAATGTCCATTCGAAATCAGTGGTCGAAATTCGCGAATTGCCGCGGCGCGACGCGTTCTATTCAGGCCGTTATATATATATATATATATATATATATATTATATATTATATATTTCGTTGATTTCATTTAAAATGTATTTTATAAATCGTTTTAAATTCATTTTCAAAACGATTTCAACTTCATATTCAATTTCAAATCAAAATTGAATATTCCATATCATCGATATATAAATGATAGTATTTTCAAAACATTAAATTTTGAAATCACTTCTTTTTCGATATTCATTATAAAAATGAATAAAATCAATTTAAATATCGTTCACGTCAAAATGGCGTTAATCTAAACAACACGGCTTTATATATTTAAATATTTTCGTGTCCATCCCAAATCGGACATCAAAATCACATTTTGATCTTTTACTGAATATTATTTTAAAATATTCATTATTTTAAAATATTCGATATTTTAAAATGTTCATTCTTTCTGAACTGGAATCAGACACAATCAATTACCATATAATTTGACTTATATGGATTTCATACAACACATGTATAGAACAATAATCAAACACAGTCAACCATCATCCAGAGTGCATTACACAACTGCATAAGCGTTAAATATAAATAATTAACGCTTACAACAGCCTGTCAACCAATCGATTGACATACAACTAAATATGGGGATTAGTGTATGTCCGATATCATCCCAATACCCGTGTGGGGTTCTCAAACAACAAACACTGATTATTATTTGTGCAATTGGGCGATGTGTAAAATGTATCGTCCCAATCCATATCAGTCAAATGTGTGCACAAATACAAATCGTTTGATTTGTAAATGAATATTTATTTTATTCATATGCACGTTAAAAATTATATTTTTAACTATAGAATATTTATTTCAGCAACTGAATATTTTTAATTTCCATTAAACATTAAAAATGATATTTTTAATGATTATACATTTTATCCAACACATGAATAATTTATTTTGCATCACAATCAATCACAACAACACAGTACAATCAAACAAACAAGTCGTCTATGGTATGTGGATGATGGGGTACAGTTCATACATGCAGTTATGAAATAAATAACTATATAAAAATAATTTTGGTGAGAAGTTCTCACCTTTGGGATCCTGTAATAACCCGAAAATCTGAGCCAGTTTGAAAATTTTAAATTGGCAATTTTAATGAATTTTGAATATTTAAAATGAATTGTTTTAAATAATAACGACGAGAAATTTATTTTCAATAGAATTCGAACGTATATATTATATAGATCGTCGTTAGAATATAAATAATTATTTTAAATTATAAAAGGAATTGAAAATGGCGCGGTTGTTCGATAATTCGATTTCAAACTTTAAATGAATGTACAGGATTCAAAATAAACCGGATTTTAGCGAAACCAAAAATATTAGAATCTATTTGAGAATATCTTTCCAACGAATCCGAAAAATCAAAATTTCATAGCGGGAATCAAAAGTTATGTCCAAATGAATTTTTAGAATAGTCGCTATGGAATTCTGGCCCTTAAAAATGGAAATTTTGCAAACGACCTCGGATTTCGACGAAACCACTTTTGTTGGATCAGTGATGTCAAATTATTGCTAGGTTCCAAAATTCGTAATTTTTCGAATCAATATGTGAGCGTGGCAAAGGAAAACACATTTAACTAGTTTCAGTTGATTTTAATCGACTGGAACATTTTTCAAACGGTCTCAGAATTTGACGAAATCAGTTTTGTTAGGACCGTATCGTCAATACGAAGCTAGAAAATATTTTTCGGGAATTTTTCTAGTTAGTATGTGGCCTCGGTAAATTGAAATGTGCGTGCAAATTCAATATATAGAGTTATATTTTGATTTTAAAGAAACCTGATCGAAACGGTCGAATCAGCCTACGAAACATATCCCATTGTGTTCGGAATGAGGGTAATTAGCTATGGACGACAGTCGGTGGGTTCGATTTGGGGCTCGAACGAAAAGGGTAACTTTTTGAATTTTAAAATAAAATTTAATATAAAAATATATATTTTCTTTCTCCTAAACCCCCCCTCTCTCTTCTGTATTGGATCGAACAGATCAAACAAAAAAAAAAGAAAAAAAGGAGAGGGCGGAGCCCTAGCCGCCAGACATCGCGACGCCGCACCCCCCCCCCCCCCCCAGTCGCCTCCGCCGTCACCCCCCTTCTGCTTCGCCTCCTCCTTCTTCCGATCAAATGCGAGACCCCCTGAACCGCTAGAACATCGCGCGAGACCATCACCCAAGAGCCACCGCGCCAACCACCACTACCCCGCACCTGCCTGAGCCCTACCGCACCGTCGAGGACCCCCTGCCACCACCAGAGTTGCGCCACCCTCCCAGTCATCAGCACCGCCTCTCCACTTCAATTTAAAGAAAACCCCTTCTTTCTTTCCCAACTATTCAAGGTAAATTTTTATCTTTTATTTTCTTTCATATAGCGGGAAAAATATAGGATTTTTAATTTATAAAAATAGGATTTTTAGTTCATAAAAATAATATTTTTGTATAGAGGTAGCTATTATTTCTATTCACATAAAGGTTTGTTTTTATTAATATGAAGTTTAGATTTTTATCTATACAAAGTTACGATTTTTAAATTATATAAAACTATGATTTTTATTTGAATAGCGATATAAAAATTCGATTTTTATATATGAAGCGATTTAAAAGTTAGATCTTTATACTGTAAACTTTGAAATAAAAATATAATTTTTATTGTGAATGAAGTGAGATAAAAATACGATTTTTATAAAATATACATCAATATAAAAATGCGATTTTTATAATGCATGAAGTGATAAGAAAAAAATATATATATGATAGAGGAAAGAATATATTTTTATAAGTTCAAAGATTAGATTTTTATAACTTTAAAGATCCGATTTTTATATATAATCTAACAAGATAAAAATTCGATTTTTAATTGGCTAAAAATACAATTTTTATTAGATAGAAGGATTAAAAATATAATTTTTATAAAGTAGAAATATTAAAAATACGATTTTTATATTATTTAGATAATAAAAATTCGGTCTTTATATTAGTAGAAGATTAAAAATATGATTTTTACATTATAGATGTATTAAAATTTTGATTTTTATATATGTAGTGGCTACGGACAGTGAAAATTGACAAAAGACGGAAAGGTGAAGATTTTCTACATAAGAAGAGTCGCGGTGAATGGATTTAGCTTTAGGTGAAAACTTCTCACCTTTTAATTTTGTTTTCTAGTTAAAATATATACTAGGATGCAGACGGTGTTTAGTGGCACCCGACACCCGTCGTCCACAGACCATGGATGACTTGTATGCTTGTTTGTTTGATTTTGATGTGTAGTTGATTGTGTGATGTGATGTGAAATGAAATATTTATATAGTTAAAAATATTTTATAGTTGGAAATAGAATTTTTAACGTGTATATAAAATAGATATTTATAAACAAATCGGAGATTTGTTTATACACACTAATTTGATTGATATTGATTGGAACGATAAATTTTATACATCGCCCAACTACACAAATAAAATCTGTGTTTGATTGTTTGAAACCCCACACGGGTATTGGGATGAGATTTGACGTACACTAATCCCGATTGTTTAGTTGTACGTCAATCGATGGATTGACATACTGTGTAAGCGTTAATTATTTATATTTAATGCTTATGCAGTTGTGTGGTGCACTCTGGATGATGGTTGATTATTTATCGTTGTTATTATTTACATGTGTTGTAGAAAATCCATATAATTAACATTATATGGTAATTGATTGGGCCTCATTCCAGTTTTGAAATAGAAATGTTTGAAAAAGAAATATTTGAAATAGAATATTTGAAAATAGAAATATATGAAGCCGTGTTGATTAGATTGACGCCATTTTGACGTGAACGATATTTATATCGATTTTATTCAATTTTCAATGTATATTTAAAGTGATTTAGAAAATTGAATCATATTGAAAGGGATTTCGAAATTTGAATTATATTGAAAGTGATTTCGAAATTTGAATTATATTGAAAATAATCGAAATTCGAATTATATTGAAAAGAATTGAATTCGAATCGAAATTGAATTGAATTCGAATTGAAATTGAATAGAATTGAAATTGAATTAAAAAATTGATTTGAATTGAAATCAATTTGAAATGAATTTAAAACAAATTTATAGGGAAAAATTCAATTTTGATTTGAATTTGAAAAGGAAGTTGAAATCGTTTTGAAAACGAATTTAAAACAATTTTGCCTCGGTTCACAAATGGAAATCCAACTTCCAATACGTGACTTTGCGGTTTTATTTGTAGAGCCTAGTATGGAGACATAGTGGGATGGGGCGCTTATGCCGTCTATGATTTTTACTTATGATTTGAAGTTGTTTTATACACTATACAACTATAGTAATAATAAATAATGTGTTTTAAACGTATCAAGCATTCTTGGCTATTATAAGGTAAAAACCCTATCCTCCGGCTTGCGTTGCATTGTGTGATGGGACCTGGGTCTTATAATAGCTTCATTTTTCTTTATTTAGCATTGCGCTGTTGTTTTATGCACTGGTGTTCTTGGGAGGAAACCCAGTCCGTGTTATACGGCGTGGTCCCTTGATTTACCTAACTTTAAAATAAAGATTAATAACTGTTTTAGTTCTCACACCAGTTCCATGACTGACCTGGAGTTTATTGTTTTAACCTAAACTCTGGGTGCCCTTATTTGACACGGGCAGCTAGTAGTTTTGGTTTTGCAGATTTATATTCACAGGAACCTGGTTTACAGCTGGAACGATATCCGGGAAGCTTTGTATCCGTGTATCTTCTTCATTTGTATTTTGTATTATTTTCCGCTGCTTTGTAATGTACTGTAATCTCTGGTATTTTCTGTTGTAATCTTATTCGTTTATACTCTGTATATTCTTGTATCTGATGGAATTGTTGTAATATACAATGAAATATTCTTCCGTCTGCGTTCTGTTGTGGCTCGTTCTCAACTTAATCCGGGCTTTCCTTACCGGGGAAGTTCGGGTCGTTTCAGGTCCACTCCTCCATTCTTTTATTTCTGAACGGTTTGGATTTGAATGTGATTCTAGTCGATTCCATCGCTCTCTTTTCCCGCTGTTCATAGTAAACATCACATTTTTAATATGATGTTTATATTAATAATCACATTTTTATATCGCTACTTCATATGTGAAAATCATATATTTATAACGCTGTTTATATGATCAAAATCATATTTTTATAACGCTTTCTTCATAATAAAAATAATATTTTTATTTCAAATCTCTATGCATAAAAATCCTATTTTTATCTCACTTTCATACATACAAAAATTGTATTTTTATCTCGATCTTTACTTTTTTTTTAAACCATATTTTTACTTTGCTAATCAAACAATAAAAATCATATCTTTTGTTTTCAAAAATCTAGTCTTGCTATTTTCAAAATTCTAGACTTTTCATGAATAAAAATTTAACTTTTTTGTAAAGAAAAATCTAATCTTTTTGTAACAAAACTATATATGCAAAATCATATTTTTACACATCGTTATATAAATTAAAATCTGTAAAAAGAAGAAGTAGTTCGATTCGAATTACTCACAACGATGCATCACATATCCATGAAAACTCGAGCAGCAGGGATTCATCTCATCCATCGATCGATTTGAAGGAAGGAGGTTTTTCTTCTGGTCTTCGGCAATCGAAAGGGGGAGGTGAGGGCTGGTGGTTCGAAAAGGGAAGGCACGGGCGGTTAGAGGCTGGGGGAGGCGCTAGTGGATGCAGCAGTGGGCAAGCGTGGCAGGCGGATTGGGATAGGGCTCGGCGGTGGTTAGGGTTTTGATTTGGTTGAAGGGCGGGTCGCGGTGCTCTAGAGGAAGGGGGGAGAGCTTCGACGTCGGAGGGGTTCGCCGGAGGGGGGGTGCCCTGGCGGAGGTCGAGGCAGCGCAAGGAAGGGGGTGGCACGATGAGAAGGCGTGCGGGTTTTTTATATTGTTTTTTTCTCTTCTGAAGGACCGTGGAAAGGAAGGGGGAGAGTGGGGGAGACAAAGGCCTTTTATTAATTAATTTATATTATATTCCACCAAAGGTTGACTTTTTATTCGAACCCCAAACCAAACCCACCGACTTTCACCCATAGCTCATTGCCCCAATTCCGAATGCAATGGGATATGTTTCGTAAGCCAATTCCACGGTTACAATCAGTTTCTATTAAATTTAAAATATAAATCAATATATTTTAAATTCAAACGCATATTTTAATTTTCCGGGGCCACATACTAACTCTGAAAATTCCAAAAAAAATATTTCTAGCTTTATGTTAATGATGTGGTCCTAACAAAACTAATTTCGTCGAATTTGAAGACCGTTTGAAAAATGGTCATTTTCCCGTCGAATAAATTCAACTAAAATTGGTCAAACGCGTTTAAAATTCGCCAAGCTCACATATTGATCCCAAAAATAATGAAAATTGGAATCTAGCAATAACTTGACATCCCAGATCCAACAAAAGTGGTTTCATCGAAAATGGAAGTCGTTTGCAAAATGGCTATTTTTCCATAGCGACTATTCTGAATTTTCAACTGGGCATAATTTTTTATTCCCGCTATGAAATTTGGATTTTTAGGATTTATGGGAAATATATTTTCAAATAGATTCAATTATTTTTGGTTTCGCTAAAATCCGGTCTATTTTGAATCTTGTACATTCATTTGAAATTTGAAATCGAATTTTCAAACTACCGCGCCATTTCCAATTCTTTTATAATTAAAATAAATATTTATATTCTAATTTCGATTTAAATAAATTTATTCATTCTAATTCTATTCAAAATAATTTTCTAGTCGTTATTATTTAAAATAATTCATTTTAAATATTCAAAATTCATTAAAATTGCCAAAATAAAAATTTTAAATTGGTTCTGATTTTCCGGGTTGTTACATTTTGATAATTCAAAAAGCTGGATATTCGGAAATAAATTCTTGGTGAGTAAATCTCACTCAATTTTTATTTTGAATTATTTTTATTAGCTAAAATAATTGTTCATTGGTTGTTTGCCTGCACTAAAATATTATTGTGGCTATTAAAAATATATTAGTTATTTAGGCTTGGTGTTTGTGGCTATTATATATATTTTGGTGGTTGGATTTTTCCCGCAGTACCATTAGCGGATACCCGCAGTATAATTAGCGGATGACCCTATGTGCCCCCACAATATGATAGTGGATGAACTTCTATACCACGATATCCTACCTTGAAGCAGGATGGGTATTATTTATGTTGGCTAACGTCTGTGGATGCAGGAAAAGCTGGTTAGAGGGACCCAACTAGATTCCTCAAAATTTATTATTTATTTGTTTGTTTTCATATATTATCATATATGATATGTCAGAAAACCTGTGATTTATGATTGAGTGGTTTGGGTGCTTAAATATCACTGGGCCTAAAAAGTGATTTATAAAAAAATCGTAAAGAGGGATTTTGAGACTTAAACGGAAAAACTATTTTTCTAAAAAAGAATTTGAATAACGAATGAGCTATAAAGATATTAACTTGTTTTGAATAAATAAAACAAGTGATGTTTATAAAATTAATAATACTGGAAATTGAAATATTGAATTTATAAACGATGTTTATAAATTAAACAATATGGGAGTTGAAGTGAATTTATAAACGATGTTTATAAATTAAATATTGCAGGGAATTTAAGTGAATTTATAAATGGGGTTTATAAATGAAATGGAAAAAATTATCATTTAGATAATTTTGGAAATGTAAATTCAGATGTGAATTAAAAAAGGGAAATTTATTTTTCAAAAGTAGCAATTTAACTTCATAAATGAATTTGAAATAAAGACTTGTTTAAATATATAAATAAGTAAAATAAATGATGTTTACAAACAATGGTGAAAATTATCATTTAGATAACTTAATTATTTAAATTCAAAATATGAATTTAAAATGAGAAATTGGGAACAGTGTTAAAAGGGGAAGCAATGAAATTTATTCCTTTGTTCGGAATATAAACAGAATTGAAATAAATCCATACAGATTTATGATTTGAATTCGACTATGTCGATTCTATAAAAATAAATTAGTTTCGGAAAGGATATAGGAATGTTTATGTGTATTAGTTATAAAAATAAAATATTCTAGAAAAGGGATTGGCTTTCAAATAGATATTTGAAAGGAAAGCTTGTTTTAATTTTTAAAACAAGAAAATTGATTTATAAACGATGTTTATAAATCTAGTAAAATAAATTATCATTAGATAATTTAGACGTTTAAATTCAAGTATGAATTTAAAAGTGAATTGAAAAACAGGTTGAGATAGAACGATAAATTTTATTCTAGAATTCGGAATATAAAATTGAAGTAAGAAAAATCCAACGGATTTACAATTAGAATTTGATTATATCGAGTTTTACAAATAATTTATGTACAAAGGAATTGGAATTCAGAATAGAAGATTTAATTATAAATGAATTTATAACTGAATTATAAAATCATCGACCGTTAGGGAAAATGAGATATATTAAGTTGAATTTGGAAAATTGGTTTAATTTATATTAAAATATATTAAAATGGAGTTGAAATTTATTCATAAACGAAGTCTAAACGTTTACATTTAAATATAATTAAAACGAACTCACCGCGGCGAGATAGTTCGTAAATAGCATTTTGAACTTCAATTGAGTATATAGAACTCAATTTAAGTCAGAATTCTTTGAAACAAGAATCGTTAAGACTAGTTGAATAATAGTTTTCTAATCAAAGAGAAAAATCTGTATTTCATCTTATAGATTTTGAGTTATGTCAAAATCAAATTTCCAGAAAAGCAGCGCCATATTCGTTTAAAACCCATAATAGTTTATTTAAATAAATACAAGGATTTTAAGTGAATAAAATCTGGATTTCCTTTATAAAAATCCAGATTTGAGTTATAAAATAAATACGAACTCAATTGAAATAGATAAAGTGATTTTTGGAATAAAATCAGATTTTTAATTATTAAATAGAGATAACTAATTACAGAATAATTAGTTAATGGGTATTGGATCGACTTTGACGTTGGATAAGTGAATGGGGGTTTATGAATTCATATTCAAGATCAAATATGACACTCTAGTTGGAAATGGAATTTAATTTGGTTTTTAAGTAAATTAAATAAATAAATATATATGTATATATACATGAATACGATACGTTCAAATAAAAGTGGAATGGGCAAAATGGCTAATTAGTGTATAAATTAGCGAATCGAGTCAAAAATGATTAGATTAGGTTGAAATGAATTAGGAATGGTCGCATATATGTTAAGAAGGATTGGAATGAAGTGTATGAAGATTATAATTCATGTGCCCAATAAAACGGTACACGTTTAAATTCCATATGACTTTTTATGCGCCGAATTGGCAAGCCACTTGGCTTTTTGAATGGAAAGGTCCTAGAGAGGCGATTTGGAGTTTGAGATTTTGACCGGTAAAAAGGAGGTGCTGGCGAAATTTTCCAAAAATTTAAGGAGTTAAATACTTTAAGAAATTTGATAATTAGAAGTCTATATATCGATATATATAGATTGCGATAAGGAAACAAACGTAAAATAGAATATTATAAACAAAAAGAAAATCTATAAATTAAATTGGGTAGAAATAGAAAGACAAACGTGTATACGATAAAGAAATGGATAATTAGCTTTTATGGTGTTGATTATTCAAGATAAGTGGTCTTGTCTATTTTGAAATTAAGGATGTTTTCAGTTAAGGTCTGAGAGGTAATTATACCCCAACTTGATTGACTTCATTATTAATCGATAAATTGGAAGATTTCGTCTTGAAGATAAATATTTGAAGAGATTAGTTGAATACACTATTTTTGGGTTGTTGTAATGATGTTATACATAACATTCATTTTAATCCAAGTAAGTGGAATTTTGGAAATATAATAATGAATATTTCCTAAGTATAGAAATGAATGAATTCGGGAAAGAGTTAAGTAATTGGAACATCTTCCAATTATAAATAGAAGATATTTACTAAGTATAGAAAATTAAAGAAGGCGATATATGGAAATGTTTTCGAAATAGCGTAAGAGGCCAAAATTATTATTAAAAATATTTGGTTAACAAATATTAATAAGGGAATGGAGAAGTGATTTAATTAATGAAATATTAATTAGGAGGCCCAGTGATTGTTTGATGCTTTGAATGGATGTTATGTTTTTCTTCGACAGTTAAATAACCGACTATCGAAGTATTTTCCAATATCATTGTCAATATGGAGAGACGGTTGGATTATTATCCGAGGACCACTCCGTATTGGCAGTAGCGTTGCGAATCAGATTACATGACGATAATCGAAGACGGAGTAAAGTCCAAGGGCTTTTTCTGTTAATCCTAGGTAGAAATTAGCTAAGATGGATTAATTGAAATTTTGCCTTTGGTTTCGTTCTATCCCAAAACGAAGTTGTATGGATGAATGTGTGACAGAGTATTTCCAATGAACGCATATGTTGGTCTGTACAAATATATGTATGGTGACAGAGAATTTATTCTCTTAGCGTAATATATAGATTTATATTTGTGGAAATCAATTAGTGATTAATAGATCTGATAATGTGGCATTCAAAGTGTTTGTGCTATCAATGAATGGTATGTAATCGTAGCCTCAAGCCTCAACAACCAGGAAATAACAAAAATTGGGCAGGCAGAATGGCTAAGTGGGTAGCTCCTAATTAGGGTGTATTATCACCTATCTAGAGAAAATTTATATTCCTTCTTTATTTATTTCAAAGATGTCCCATTCGGGAAAACGGTTGTTGATCCCAACCGTTGGTGATATACATTCGATACACTCAAGCGAAATGAGTGGTCGGTCATGTGTGCTCGGGTTACAAGATGTTCTTGTTGAACCCAGTGTATTACTCTCTAGAGATACACTATCGGAAGGTGGTTCCATACCTTGTCATAGATGGAAATTCATTACCCAATAAGTGCTCACTGTTTTGATTGTATATTATGTATATGTGGAGCGTGAGATGCAAACGCTCCACTAGATTGTTATTTATTTGATATTAGACACTATTACAATATCAAAAGTGTTTTGAAACACAATGTACTAAGTATAAGTCAACTTTGCGATAAGGGTCATAAAATAAACTTTGAAACAGATAAATGTTTTATAGAAGATAGGATTCAAAAGTAATATTCGAAGGAGATAGAAAGAAAAATATCTATATATTGAGTATGAAAATCTCCAACGATAATATATATCTTATGGCCAATACAAATGACCCCTGGATCTAGCATAAGAGATTTGGTCACATAAATTTCAAATAAAAATCTAGGATTTCTAAATTAGATTCAATTAGGGGATTAGCCAAAATGAAATCTAAAGTTAATAATTTATAAGGCTTGTCATTTTGGAAAATTAAAAAGAAGTTCATTTAAATCAAAAGAGGAAATTACAACCTCAAAACCATTAGAGTTAATTCATATGGATTTATTTGGTCCATCTCAAACACAATTGATAAATCATAATAGATATGTTTATGTAATAGTCGACGATTTTTCTAGATTTACTTGGACTTTGTTTCTTAAAAATAAAAGTGATGCATTTGATCAATTTGAAACTTTTTCTTAAAAAATTCAAAACTTATTATCACTAAAAATCAAAACAATATGGAGTGATTATGGCAAAGAATTTAAAAACAAAATTTTGAAATTTTTTTTAATAAAAAGGGAATAACCCATAATTTTTCTGTCCCTAGAACCCCTCAACAAAACGGAGTAGTTAAACGTAAAAATAGGACGATACAAAAATGTGCGAGAACTATGTTATCTGATAGTAATTTACCAAGAAATTTTTGGGCTGAGGCTTTTATAACAGCTTGTTATATTTTAAATAGAATTTCAATTAAACGCTTAACTCATAATACTTCGTATGAATTTTTGTATAATAAGAAACCAAAAGTATCATATTTTAAAATGTTTGGAAGTAAATGTTTGATACTTAATACTAAAGAAAATTTATACAAATTTGACTCGAAATCCGATAAAGGAAAATTTATTGGATTTTCAGAAAGAAGTAAGGCATATAGAGTTTTCAGTACTAGAAAAAATACTATAGAAGAAATTTTAAACGTATCATTTGATGAAAATTATAAAAGTATAACACAAAACAATGAAGATGAATGTGAAAATGAAATTAATGAAACAAATCATGAAAATAATCAACTAAATAAACGAATTAGATTACTTAGAGACCATCCTATAGAAAATATCTTAGGAGATAATGAATCCATCGTTAGAACTTGTAATCAGTTAAATAATATGAGTAACTCTATATTTATTTCATCTACTGAACCTAAGAATCCAAAGGAAGCATCTTCCGATGATTCATGGATCCTTGCTATGGAAGAAGAACTGAATCAGTTTACTAGGAATGATGTATTGTAACTTGTTCCTAGACCGGAGGATAAAACTATAATAGGAACTAAATGGGTTTATAAAAATAAAATGAATGAACACGACGAGGTCGTAAAAATAAGGCACCACTAGTAGCACAAGGTAATACTCAAGAAGAAGGAGCAGATTACGATGAAAATTTTGCCCCCGTAGCAAGATTAGATGCTATTAAGATTTTACTAGCCCTTGCAAACCATAATAATTTCAAATTATATCAAATGGATGTTAAAAGTGCTTTTCCAAATGGAATTGTTAAAGAAGACGTATATGTGGAGCAACCACCTCTATTTGAAGGCGAAAAATTACCAAATCACGTATATAAGTTAAAGAAAGCGTTATATGGATTAAAACAGGCTCCTATGGTTTGGTATGATAGATTAAGAAATTATTTATTACAATCCAACATTGAACTAGGAAAATTAGATAATACTTCGTTTATTAAAAAGAATAATAAGGATAGACAACTAGTACAAATATATGTTGACAATATAATTTTCGGATCAACAAACAATAAGATGAATAAAAAAATTCCAGATATTATGACCCAAGAATTTAAGATGAGTCATATGGGAGAACTAACGTTCTTTTTAGGCTTACAAATTCGTCAACTAAATAATGGAATATTTATTAATCAAGAAAATACGCAAGAGATATAATTAATTAATATAATTTAACAACAACTAATGGGACACCAGCACCGATGGCGTCTGATATAGCATTAAGTAAAGACGATACATCGAAAGAGGTTGATCAGAAATCAAATAGAGGAATGATAGGATCGCTATTATATATAACCACTAGTAGACCAAATATAGTGCATAGTGTATGTCTCTATGCAAGATATCAATCGCAACCTAAGGAAACACATTTAAAAGCCGTAAAACGTATTCTACGGTATGTAAAGCATACATCAGACTTTGGATTATTTTATCCTAAGGATAATTCATTTGACTTAGTTTCTTATTATGATGCAGATTATGCCGGATGTAAATCCGATTGTAAAAGTACTAGTGGAACATGTCATTTCTTAGGGCATTCACTAGTCTTGTGGTTTAGTAAAAAGCAAAATACCATATCTTTGTTAACAACTGAAGCAGAATATATCTCTGTTGCTTTGGCTTGCTAACAAGTAATATATATGCAACAAACTCTAAATGATTTTGGACCAAATATAAACAAATCACTAATATACTGTGAAAATATGAGTGCTATAAATATATCTAAAAATCCAACTCTTCATTCAAGAACTAAACATATATATATGACATCATTTTCTAAGAGATGACGTAAGTAAAGAGAAAATCTCACTAGAATTTATAGAAATAGATAAAAAAAAGTAGCAGATAAACTAACAAAACCATTAAATGAAGCAACATTTACTAAATTTAGAAGAGAATAAGGCATATGTTCGCTAAGTAAATTTGATTGATTAAATATATAAATATATATAAGAATAACATTGAAAATAAGAAAAATAAAATGAAATATACTAGTATGTCGACATATATATGTCATTATGTCGACATATAACTGCCAGATTTTTAAAAATTAGTTCCCACCAAAAGTTAGTTAAAATAACCATTTAAACTCTCCACTTTGAATTTTCTTCTTTATTCTCTCATTTCACTTCTGTAAAAGTTCTAAACTAAAATAAACAATGTCCCCCACCAATTTTAACACTCAGTTCAATCCTAAATCATCCGCTGGACCATCCGAAGGTCATTTTCAATGTTCTGCCCTATCACGTGTCATCAAACTTGAAGAGAAAATGGAATATATCCTGTAAATGTTCGCTGAAATTTAAGTGCTCTAGATTCGTATGAGTCAAGATCAAAATCGACAAGGAAAGATGTAAAGAAGCATTAATAAATTCATAATGGACAACCAAGCCAACCCAATTATCATCGAATCAAGTCATGGAAGAAGAGGAGTAACCAGAAGAGGAAACCGAGGAGGAACAAATAATAGAGGAAGAGGAACCTTAGGAGATTCAATAAGAAGTTACGGAAGAAGAAGATCAAGTCGTATGTGTAGGAGAGGTCTTGTTCAATCAAATTGGAAATATGATTAAACGAAATATGGATTTTGGTCTCCATTACCCAAATTTTCCAATTCATATGTCTCCCATCGTCAAAAATAATTAGAATTTAGGCTTTTCTTTTGTCTTCGTTCCTTTACGTTCATTCGATGTATTGCGTTTATAGTATTCTGTGTAATATCATTTGTAAAAACTAAGTTTAATATAATGATTGTTTTGTTTGTTATAAGTATTTTATTACTTTGTTATATAAGCAAGAATTTAGGGGGAGTCATATACATTAAGTATTATAATAAGTTATACACTTATAAATATTAGTATAGAATAATATAGCTTAGATAGACATCGAATTTAAGGGAAGTACTTTACTTTACAATAGAAATTATTCAAATATAAGGGGGAGAAATTATAAAATATAGACTTAGTTTATATGATTCATATAGACATGGGGAGTATTAGAAGGATCACCATCAACAGGTATGAACATGTATGATATTTTATAATCTAGGGTTGTCATCATCAAAAAGGGGGAGATTGTTGGAGAATAGACAACAACCTTATTTCAATATTAATTGATTATAATATATATATATACTAACACCTTTATCTAGAATATATATATATATATACACACACACATATGCAGGATTTGTATATAG
Source organism: Allium sativum (assembly GCA_030737875.1). Lineage (NCBI taxonomy): Eukaryota > Viridiplantae > Streptophyta > Magnoliopsida > Asparagales > Amaryllidaceae > Allium > Allium sativum. Next base: position 89,576,396 of record CM060912.1, on the reverse strand, counting down.
GAATTAATACTGAAGACTGTACAGTTTAAGAGCTTCTAGAGATTCAGAATTTTAAGGGTTCAAGATAAATATAGTAATAGAGTCCAGTTTATGTAAGACTCTAAATAGCACTCTAGATTCAAATTCAAATTTTGGTTTTCATTTTTTGATTTTCAAATTTATTTTCAAATTCTATCTTCAATTTTTGTTCTAATTATATTTCTCTATTTTACTTTTTATTTTAGACTCAAGTTTTAAAACTATAAGTTTTGTATATAGTTATATACTTTTATATGCTTATATTTATATAGTTTTAAACTTTATAATTTTATAAATATGTTTATTATTCTATAAATATGTTCATATAATTTATATTTATGTTTTCATATGATTTTATAATTTACAATACTTGTTTATAACACTATGTTTTAATTCAAGAATTTCCAGAATTATATATATTAAAACACTTCAAAAATGCTCAAAATTCAATTTTACAAAGGGATATGTCGACATACATAATAGGCCATGTCGTCATATAATTGTCATATTTTTGATTTTGAAAGGAAGTGTCTTTTCATTATTTGTAACATTTCAGAAGCATTGCAACCTTTCAAATCTTATAAATAGGGGCTGATTTCAAAAAAAATCATCATTCTTCTTCTCCATCTTCATCCCCTTTCTTTACACCCTTAATATTTCACATCTTTCTGATTTCTACACTTATACTCTATTGATTTCAAATCTATTTATATAAAATTTCTTCTCTTCTCACTCTCTACTCATTACTCTCTGAATCGAAGTGCTATTGAAGAGTTATAGGGCTGTTGTAATTGTTTGGGAAGTGTTTAGGAAAAGATGTGTCCCTTGTAGCCTTGAAATCAAGGAAACGGAGCGGTGTTAACCTTGTAGATGGGAAATCAAGGGGAATATACTTGATCAAGGGTGTTTGGAATCGGTGGTAACCTTATGCCCATGAAATCAAGGGTGTTGTACTTGGATATTGATATAGTAATAAAACTCTGCGCAGTCCACCATTGCGTGGGACTGGACGTAGGAGTAACCCGAAACAGTATAAAATCCGGTGTGTTCTTTCCTTTTCTGCATTTTATTTTTGTTTATCTTTGTGTTTATGTTTGATTTTGTGTATGTGATTATCTCTGTGGTGTGTGATTCATATAAGTTTTAATTTTTTTTAAATTTGTCAAAAACACTATTCACCCCTTTATAGTGTTAGCTTTTCCTTAACGATCCATTCCGCAATCCCTAACATTCTCAACCACAAAAAGGTTCATATGCAAGTCTTTGTCCAAGCCCGGATTACCAAAATACCCTTCTACAAGTCATTTAGCTTCCTAACTTTTGTTGCGTTTAGGGAACCCTTATCCCAAGGTAATTGTTGGTTTTCAAGTCTCGTAAGTGTGATACTCATACCTTGATGGAAGAGTAACTAATCTTCGGGATTAGGACCTTGATATCTAGGAAACGTAAACTAACTCAAGCTTGTGTGTAACACCCCGAATTTTTAACGACTTTAACGAGAATAAATTAAATAATAATTAATTTAATGTTCAGAATTAGAGGAAACGGACTACACCATTGCATCCGTCTCGAAATTCTGGTCAAGATAGAGATTTGGTTTGCGTAAAACGGGCACCGTATGAAGAAGTTATGAAGGTTTTAAGTTTGTATACGCACAGAAATATTTTATATATACGCATGAGTCATAGGTGAGTCAAAGATGAGTCAGAATCCTATCTAGAGGATTCAAAATCGAAAAATTCCTTTGAGCGGCAAAATTCCTGCTCTAGGTGGTCGACCCCCCTAGAAAGATGTCGACCTAGAGGTCGACCCACCCACAGGGGTGTCAACACCCCTAGGGCTGAGGTGGCACTCGGTTTTAGAGGGTCTAGAAGCTATATATACGTGTCATATTTCTCATGTTCTCTTCATTGGGAGCCATGGAGGACATATGCTGCTGGAGTGCGAACTGAACCGTTTATACAACAACATATTCTAGAAATCCAATTCAGAAATTCTAGATCCGTTCTTCCTAAATTCTCTAAACCTAACGTTGTGAGTTTTTAGATTACTTTTAGGTTTAGATAAATAAAAGTATACTTTCAAAGACTATGAATTGAATATGTTGTAAAATATGATTCTATGTTGATGTGAAATTCTATACTATGTCATGACAGATCTATTTTCCTAGATCTAATAAAATTGTGTTTATTCGATTATGATGCTTATATGGATCTAGACTTGTAACTATGTTATGGTGGATGTACATCCATTAATTTGGAAAATTGTGACATCACTTGGATCTAGATCTTTATGTTAATCACCTTTCACCTGTCATATTGTGATCCATTGAGATATGTTGTAAACTTGACATGTGAACCCACCTTTAGATCTAAACATTTTATTATGTCACCCTAACGATGTTAGATCTAAGTAATTGGACACCTAATGTTTAATCTAGATCTCTTTATGCTTACTTGAACATCATAGTGATTGCCACAAGTTACCAGTTTGATGTCCACTTTATTATGATGTTAATCACATGTCCATTCACTTTGTTGTTATGCCAGTTTATGTTCATGTTTATGCCAAGACATGTTGAAACTATCACCCTTGTCATACTCCCTTTTATTGTTATATCTAGGCTACTTTATAGCCTAGATGCCGTCAAAATACATACGAATACGTTAGAGAGGAAATGGGGAAAAAGGGATTATAATTGGCATGAATTATGTAATGTTTATATGAAATGGGACATGTAATTCAAATGGGGAAAACATATGAGTAGTTACCTATAACGACATGGGTAGATTTGGATTAAATTGTAATGTTTAGTAATTTACAATTAGGAATTGTAAATTGTACTTATGACACCAGGTTAGGTTACATTAGTGGTGGAAGTCTACCCGGACCCGACTAGCATATCCAGCAGCCACTAATGTTGAACCTAATGTGGGAGGTCTAAGTACGCAAATAAGAATCGGGCTAAGACACGAGGTTAGGCCCAACTTTGGAATAAGACTACCCGTACTAGACCGTCATATCCAACGTCCACGCGTTGTAGGTCTAATGTGGGAGGTCTAGCCCATTATAACCATAATTGGACATGGTAATGAAATAGACTACTTAACCTAATTTATAATGACTATGGACTTAAGTTAGGGTCAAGTAAAATTGGATGGGTAGTCGTGGGTTAAGTAAATTAGAGGGGGTGGGTAATATGTATATATAGGCCCACGGACTTAACCCAATAAGGTTATGTAATTAAAGACACCTAGTGGTATACATAACCAGTAGATAATGTAATAGGGTTATGTAATTAAAGACACCTAGTGGTATACATAATCGATAGATAATGTAATGAAGTTATGTAATTAAAGACACCCTTTATAGCAATCATAACTAGTATAGGGCTATGTAATTAAAAACACCTAAGGGTATACATAGTCAGTGGAAAACCTAGTGGGGGATACAAGACAAGGGGGATAGCTTATATCATATTGTGTGGGACCCATTTCAGTCAGTAACCCGGAGTGGTATCAAGTAACGACCTCCGTACTAGGCGGAGAAGGGGCACGCTTACTGATTGATTGTAAGAGATCTAAAAGAGACGGATGGTGTGGGCAGCGCAAACCGACCGGGGACATGTGCGTGCATGGGCCGGGCAGAGGGGGCTAAGACGACCGTGACACCGGTAGATATGGTTGTGCACACCATGGGTTGCCACTTTAGAAGTGATACCTCCTACCGTGGGGCCAGCACAGGATATCTACAGGAGAGGGAGCCGATTGATTAGGGTAGGGGTTAGGGTATACTTGGACGTATGACCTAATCCTACCAACTCATAGTGGAAGGGATCATCTCATTTCAGTTATACTAGTAATAGTCCAAAGTAATCATTAGTGAGGCACTTACACCTTAACTTGCTTACCTTGTCACACCTGCCATTTATGTAGTGATCTCTCTTATCCACTTTATATGCCTATCATGTTGATTTTATTTATCTACTGCCTAAAAGTAACTAGAATCGCCAGACTTTATGTCTGACCCTGTTGTTTCTCCTTCGTTCTTCCGTTCCCCCCAGGTTCTCAAGGAGGAAACACTGAGACTTAATCAGGAATCAGATATCATCTTGCTAGTAGCTACTTCTGAAGTATGGCTCAAGTTCTTGTCTCTGCTATGGCTTAACTCTTTTTATTTGGGGAATGATGCTTTTTATTTACTTATGTACTCTGATGGTGCAAGACATAAGTTTTTTTATTGTAATAGTTTTTGTGACTTATGAAATTGTGGACCACGGTATTATGACTTATGTTTGAAATAAAAGTTTAAATTTTCCGTTGCTTCCTTATTTATATCTGTCTTGTAATTATTCTATGTCTGTTTACCTATAGCACTTCACGAAACTTAATGCATTCCCTTAGTGAGTGACATTAACGGACGTGGGGTGTCACACTGTGGGAACTAAATAACCCCTCAATTCCCATAGCTCCACATTCATAGACCTATCTCCGGTGTTGACGAAAAATATAGTTAATGGTTCTCGAATAATTATCGTAAAGAATTAAACTTGAAATTTCAGAAACTTTATGGTGAAATTAAGAAATGAACCTAAGGGAATAAAATTAAAATAGAAAATCTTAGGAATTTAAAATAATGAATTCAAAACAAATTGAAAACTACTGAACTTGTATAATACTTACCTTTTCTATAACATAGATATAACATACCTAAATATAAAGAGTTAAAATGTTATAGAAATAAGCAAGTAGATTATATATAAGTGTGTTGGTGAATAATGAAAGGGAAATTTAATTGATGGTTTATAAAAACAAATAAAATTTAATTCATGACAATAATGGTGCATATTTAGTTTGTTATGAAAATTGAATTTAACTCAGTAAAGTAAATAAATTGAACTAGTGAAATAAGCTTGTAAATGGATTGTTAGATTTGTTTAACTTATGGAAGTTAATGAACATGAATAAACTAATTAAAATTGTTGAATATTCTTGTTTACTAAAATGAATATGATTAAAACATATAGTACTTAATTGCATGTTATAAACATATATAAATGTTGCCCATGTCCAAAGGTTGACTGTTTTTATGTATAAGTAGTACAAGGTTATACAATAAAACTTAAGTAATGAAAAAGTGGAAAAAATAATGAAAAGTAAACATGTCTAAATTATGAAACATTCATGTTAAACTAGTAGAAATGAAATAATTTTTATAGTACTAAATTACACTAAGAGCATATATAAGACTGGCCTAAATGTTTAAAAGTTAAATTGTCCTTTGAATATGTAATGAAATGTAAGTAATGAAATTGTTCAAAATGAAATTTTTAATCAAGGATGTGTTTATAGATATGAACTATGAAATGATATTGAACTTGAGTTGTTAAATAAGTAATACTAAATTGAGATAGATAAATTTATAGGATACTCTGTTACATTTGAAAGCATAATAAACTTACCAAAAGGTTTGAGAAGTTAAAAATGTCAATATGAATAAGTAATAGAATATCATGTATGTCAATGAAACTTAAGTAATAAAATATGAACTTTGGTTTAAGTTGAATTAGAGTTAAATGGAAAATAAAACAAAGTGCAACTTAAGTGAAATAAATAAGAGGAATTATGAAATAGATGTAGTTTACTTAAGAAATGTAAAATGAAATTGATTGTAAATTGAAATTATATATGAGTTTGAGTCATAATCAACTTGAACTTAAGTAATTAACTAAAATGAAATGGAGGTTGAAAAAATGTGGAATTGAACTAAGATAGTAAAGTAAAATATATAATAATGTAATTAATTGTATATGAATTCTTTTTAGCTGAATAAGTCTGTAAAAACTTTACAAAGTTAAAATGAATCAATTTGAAGTAAGTGAATTTAAAAAAGTTCATTAATGGGTTAATAGAATGAATGTTAATAAGTAAGGCAAATCAGTTTAATGTTGATAAAAAATTAGATATAGTAAACTAAAACATTGACATTTGGTAATGTGAATTACATACAAATGGAATGAACAAATGAAATAGTATAAATAATATATTGACTTTGCAAACACGTAATTGTTCTATTGCTAAATGAATATGATTGTTTGAATGTTTTTACTTGTTTCCTTGGCTGTGTTTGCTATTTCATATGTGATTTTATAGACATATTGACTTATTTCTTTTATGTGCGTGTTTTTATTTGTTGTTGATTATATTAGTAGGTACTGATGGCATTTTCTCTCTTTTGGAGAAGCTTGCGCATAAATTTTGCTTTTATTGGCTTAAAATGAGCTAAACTGCTAAGAACGCTATGGAAAGGTACAAAAACGGATTATATATCGTATTTTAGTATTATATATTGTTTCCCCATTATTTGGGATGCCATATCAGATGAGATGTATATTTATGGTTATATATATTGTTTTTTTTACTGGACCTAACCATATAAAGGAGACACTATCGAAATTTTTCGTGGATTTTGGACTTAGAAAATTTTATGGAAATCTAGGTTTTTAAACCTATATGGAATCACTTGTATAAGTTAATATTTTAAGTTGAGTAAGTAATTGTACAGTTAAATCTACTGTGGTTCTAAGGGCACCCCAATATATTCTTCCTAATACCGCAATTTAAAAAATAAAATTCATTAAATTTTGTATGCTTCCTAATACCACATTAACTCTTCATTCTAATCTCTCACTCAATCATTATTTGCCAAACTAATCACGTATTAAGCTAATCTAAATACCCTAATCTTTGTTAATCGTTGTCTTCTTCACATCTCTCGCAGGAAAATTCAAATTTGTACTGTAATCTCTTAATTTTTTGGTGAACTGAAAACTCTAATCTCTCGCTTTCTCTTCTACTTTGCTTAATTCAAACCTTATTCACGGCTTTTGTATATTGCGGCATCGAATTTTTTGATCGGTCATAGATCTATGGTTTATCTCATTGATCGGCTTAACAAATAAGGACGAACGAATATCGAGCAAAATTGAAATAGGGTAAAACAGTGTGGTAGCCCTTATTTTTTAAGTGTGTGGTATTAAGAAGAGTATAATACTAATTCTTGTGGTATTTTTTAGTCATGGTATTAGGAAGAACTTATTATGGTCCCCTTAGCACTACACTAAATGTATTAATCGACAACTCCCTACTACACCTTTTCGAGGATGAAAAGTTTTGAGCGGGGGAGAGAGTGTAACAACCTGTATTTGTTGACCATTTAAATTATGGAAATTTAATATTAAAATATTTAATGAAATTGATTTGTTTAAGTTATAACTGAAATCCAAAATGAATTTTATAAACAATCAAAATGGAAATTAGGTAATTGAAATTTTATTTATTAGGTAATTTGAATTTTATTTTGATCTGAATAAAGTTGATAAATTCTTGAATTGAATTAAAAAGTGAACAAACAAAACTGAGTATAATATATATTAATAAACCTATTAAAATCACCATTTTGCAAATAATCTTGAATTCGATGAAATTAGTTTCATTGGATCTGAATTGGAAAATTATTGTAAGATTTAAATATTCGTGCCAAACGGAGTTTTTATGTGATCGTGCGTGGTATAAATGCATATCAATTAACAATATTAGATTTAAAATAGTCATTTTTAAATGATCTCGGATTTTGACAAAACCAATTTCATTAAATCTGGAATATAAAATTATTGCAAGGATTCAAATTTCATAGCTATTGGATTTTTGTTTGATCGTACAAATTTAAAACGCATAAAAGATTATATGTAAAATTTTATTAGAATAATTAAATTTTTATAACAATCTTCTATAGACAATGGAATTGGGTCTTGCCACTAGTTCCAATGAATTCGTAAGGCCTCAAAACCTGTAGATCGGCTGTCAGCGGCCTTGATTTGGGTCAGGCCAATTTTTTGTTTTAAAACATGCTAATAGGGACATTATATTATTAGAATCTTTATAATCCTATTCTTTTTCATGCCGCACCCTGTATACTATTCCACGACCATTATCTTTTTGTCTTCCTACCTCAATCCCTCTCAATCCGTAAATCTATTGCAAAAACTCCCAACTGTAATGTCGTTGAGCTTCGTGAGATCTTTAAATCTGTATGGTGGCTTGTCATCATTCAATCTAAAATCACCCAAAATCCATCTTGAAGCCAGTGCGGGTTTAGGGCTATTGGAGGTCGAGGACATCTTTGAGTGGGGTCGGAACTGGGGCAAAGGCAACGTGTTGGGCGACGAAGGTGGTGACGTGGTCAGGTCGGGGTTTAGTGATTGTATGATTATGCGTTGATCTGAAATGGGCATGCATTTTGGGTTTCCAGGGTCTATGTATTAATGTTAACGCATGAGAGAGGAGAAGATGGAAGGTGATGTGTTGGATTGTGGTTGGGTGAGGAATTTTTAATTATTATAATTTAATTTGAAATTCAAACGTTCAATCCTGAATTACTTTCTCAAACGAACTCAGATTGACTCACAATTTGTTTTTTTAGGATCATATAGAAATTCTGAAATAGATGGAGATGGTTTGGTTGGATTTGGAGACAGTTAAATTTTAGGCCTATAACTGGATTTTAAACACGTTCGAAAAACAAAGGTGAGCGATTAAACCCACTCAGACTTAAGTGAAATATTTGATTGTTTGTTGAATTAAAATTGTGTTATGATATGATTATATTGATTGCTATTTGGTATTAAAATTTGCGTATTTATGTTGATTTGCATCCGTAGTGTAATTTAGCTTAACAGTTAATATAAATTGAACTGTTAAGTTAAATCTGGAATTTAATTGTAGGTTTAAAATTTATACCATATGACTAGTAAACAGATGTTACATTGAGCTATTTGGATGGATTGATTTGGATGGATGTTTAAGATTGGTATGTTTGGTATATCGATGTTTAATTGTGTGAATTTACCCGTTATTCACATTTATTACATATTGTTGTTTGTTTATGTTCATTATCCTAGATGTTACGACCATCAAATAGACCCGAGATTACTCATTAAAATGACTTAAGAACTAGGTTAAAATGATAAATACCTATAACCCTGATTCAGATTGAAAAAATATATATCCATTCCAGAAATACTAAAATTAAAATTTAAGTATCACTTGGCCATAGTATAGAAAATTATATATGGACACTGGTTAGTTCAATAAAATTTTGTTTAACTTTGAATTTTGAATACTATTTTAAAAAGAAATATAAATGATAATTTATAAATTGATTTCCTTTGAATTTGAACTTTAAATTTTGGAAGTTAAAAGCTAAATGAAATTATTTACTAGTGTAAATTGAAGCTAAATTTGAAATCTAACATGAATTGAATATATGGAAATTGAATTGTTTAAAATTTAAAATAATCATCCATTTTTGAATTTTACTTTAAATTAAATTGATTTAAAATATATTTGAATTTGAGATTGGGTAAATGAAATAATTAAAAATGAAATTTTAATTGAAGCTGTAAGTTATTTGGATCAAATTGAAATAAATATGAAATGGAAGTTGTTCCTAGTTGGATACTGAGATTGAGTTAATATGATTGGAAACTTGAACATGACTTCGAGTTGTTTGGAAATTTGGAAGAAACATTTCTAATTCTACCTTTAGTACTTTAGACCATTATGTAACCTTTTTTATTTAGTAACTCTTTTACTTTAAAAACTATTCTATTTTTAACTTATGTATAGTAACTATGTTAATAAAATACTATAATAACTATTAGTAACTTTTTTATTTAGTAACTTTTTAAGGTTATTTTCCATGGTATGAAGGATGTATTTCTATCTCCTTGGATGGATGCAACTATTCCCCTTATGTTACCTATCTTGACATGCCTGCTGCATGCTTTAGTCTTGTTAAAGGATGTGGCCTTGACAGAGTGCTACTTTGTAATGATGTGATGATTCCATGGAAACTTTTTTCTGCCTGACCGGTAGGGTGCAGAATGCTATTGCTAGGTGTACTGTACGAGGCTTGTCCTGCTGTTCAGTATAACTCGGGAGTGATGTTGCTTTTTGGGGGTAGTCATGGTATATAAAGTTTGCTTTATTGGACTTTTTTTGTTGTGTTCTACAAGAATGTAATTCCTTTTCAAATGATATTCATTGCTATATTTTTTGACAGTGTATTTAAAGTTCTCTCTACATGGATTAATTTAAATTGTAGTCCAGAAATAGTGTCTAGCTTCATTGCTATAATCTAGATAGGATGGTGGTGGATGGTCCGCCTTAAAAACTGAATGGGGTGGACTGTCACCTTAAAAATCGATTGTACTCGGTTGGTAATCCGCCAATCTCCTGTAGTAGTAATTATTATATGTTATGATAATAAGTGTTTGTGGTAACTTTAAAAACTGGTCGGCCCTGCCACATAAGATACTTTAATTACTATTTCACACTATAAACTATTTTATTTTTAAATTATATATATATATGTATTAAATAATCTATTTTAATAATCAACTATCTATTTTATAAACTACTTTGATATATGACTGAATATGTATATATATGTATGTACACACACACACACACACACACACACACACACACACATATATATATATATATATATATATATATATTTATTTAACTACTTTTTGATAAATCCTATTGTTAAGTCAATCTATTTATATAGATCTTTACTGCCCTAACTATTTATTTTCAAACTATTTCGTATATCAACTAAACTATTTTAATATTCTTTTTAACTATTTTAATATATATTTACAAATCCAACTATTTTAATATTCAAATTATTTTACGATTTGAATTGTTTCAAGTTTGGAGTTTCATTCAAATAGGGATTTAATACAAAAATGTGTTTTATTTTGGATATGAAATGTTCTAAAGAAAAATATATTTTTGAGATGAGACTTTGAACCCTATTGAAATATAAAATAACCAATCGGTGTGGAAAACATAAACATTTGATTGTTAAAGAGTCAGGGACCGGATATTGTCATACTCTCTGCCAATACCAATAACCACCTTAACAATTGTGTACAATGTGGAGAATACAGAATGAAGTAGGTTGGTTTGGCGGACGCTACAGGAATGAAGTAAGAGTTCGATGATGGATAGCCTTGACCTTCGGTTCATAATTAAAATGACTAAAATAGGAGCTGTACCAAGGCCAATGTGAGTTACCTCCTCTTAACATACATGCTTCTCCGATACTATATCTCTTACTTTGTCTTGATGCGATAGAAACCTTCTGATGGGTATTGCCTTGATGCCTTGAAAGCCTTGTCATATTATTCTGATCTAGCTCCCTATGATTTTGATTTAACATTGTCATGCAGCGGCTCATCCCCATCCACTGAGCATTTAACATGTGTTTTATATGCAATGTTTACTACAGTGTATAAACAACGTAAGGGTAAAAATTTAATCCCTCTTACGCTATTTTCAATAGTACATTTAACCATAAACACTATTATACATAATAGTGTATTGTATTATATATTATCTAGTTCAACGGATCCTAAAGAGATGGAAATTCCTACAACATCTGTTAAGTTATTGCACTCACAAACACATTGGATATGACATGTGATTTACTGTAAGCATCTACAATGCCATGATACTCATATTATTACATGATATTTTTTACCTGATATGAGAATATTCTAGTTTTGATCTGAGTTTTTTTTTTCATTTATGCTTAGGTCAGCCTGAGTTTTTCAGTTATCAAAGACCTTGTTATGAAGATGAAGATGGGGCTTGACAGAAGTATTTGTTAATATTATTCCACTGCATTTATTGGTAAGTTTTACGATAATTTAACCCTTGTAATTGTTTTAAATTATAATCAAATTTATATGTTAATAGCTTCGTGAACTGTTATTTATTTATTATCTTTTGTCCTTCTGCTACGAGATTTTATGGTTGTTTTTCTTCTTTCTTCTTCCATCTTTATCTTATATTAATCCTAATAACTATCTGTATTTTGAATTTGTTTGAGTTGACATGTGTGTCTTATTGTCGGCTTTAATGGTCAAAAATCCAGGTTGTTACAGGAATTTTCTTATAAATATTGAAAATGTCTCGGGGTGCTGAGGAAAATTTGAACATCGGTGTAACACCCCGTATATTCTATAACAGTGAAATTCACAAATTTAAAGAATAACTAATTTTAAATCAAAGAATTAAGGGAAACGGGATACGCCATTGCGTTCGTCTCGGAATTATACTTGAGATAGAGTCTGAGTTTGCGTAAAACGGACTCCGTATGAAGAAGATATGGCCTCCGGAAGTTTCAGAATTCAATTTAAAATTCAAACAAACCAAAACAGCTCAGAAAAACCAATTCAAAATTCAAAATCGGGCCGGATTGGCCAGGGCGGGAATTTTCCCGCCCAAGGCACCCAGGTCGACTTGGTAGTCGACCTGGGGCTACCCAGGTCGACTGGGCAGTCGACCTGGGTCACCCGTGTCGACTGCCAAGTCGACACGGTGTCGACTGGCGTGTCGACCTGGCCCCTGAGCCAGGTCGAACCCAGCCCCCCTGGCTGGCCTGGTCTGTGTTTGGTCGATTTTCTGAGCCTTGCCTTGTCACTAGGGCTAGGTGTCAGCTCCTGGTTGGTCTCTCCTTCAAACGAACGGCTATTATTAAACCAAGCTCCATCGACGGTCCTAATCAACTCGCAAACACTATAAAAAGAACCTAAGACCTAGCCTAGATCATACTATTTCATTTTAGCCTCATGCAGCCGCCATTAAACCTAGAGCTCTAAATTAAAAATACAAAGAACAACATTGTAGAAGACGAAGAACGATTCTTGAAAGCTACAACAACTACGACGCTTTAGACAACGGATTTGGGGCTATTTGATTTGGATTACTTGATTCATATTGTAAGTTCTATGTCACTTTTTAGGCAAAAACGCTAAAATAACATGGACATGCCATGAATTGAAACCGGATTTAGGAACTATTATTAATCCATGTTTATATTGTTTAACTTTGAATCATAATTTGGGAATATTGCTATGTCAATGTTGCAAGTTAAACTTATCATGATTTTGATGTTGTTATGAATCACTTGGGCTTAATTATATGGCAAGTTGGACTAATACATGTCCATGGAATCACTATGTTTATTGAAATCTTTATGTTGATTAAACCATGCCTATGATGCTAATTAAACCATGTCTATGATGTTGATGGAACTATGCCTGTGATGTTAATATACCTATCATGTTAATGACAAATTGGGAATTGCTAGGTTATGATGAAAAGTTGGAATCATTATGTTTATAATGCTAGATGAGAATCATTATGTTAAAAATGCTAAATTGGAATCCACTATGGCTATTAGAATTACCATGCCTTTAATGTTTCGTGTTTGTAATAAAATTATTATTATGCCCGCAATGATTATTATGCCTATGATGTAAAGTTGAAATCATCATCTTAAACTAAGTTGGAACCATAACTATGTCAAGTTATGAACATGCTAGTATTGAATCCATGTGATATGTTATAGCCTGTTTATTATGCAAGTGATGTTGGAATTGTCACATATGCCTATCACATGTTTGGTGTTATTCCCCTTTATCTCTTGAATTGTTCATGTTTGTGAACGAAGTACGTTTATATACGTTGGGGATACGATTGGGTAGAATAGGCAAAACTTGAATTGATTATAATCATAAACCATGAAATTTGGCATAAGTAGAACATGAAATATGGCACGAAAACTTGACTTGAACATGCCATAACTTGACTTAAAACATGCCTTAGTTGGGCACGAAGTTGACATATGAACATGCTATGGAAATAGCACGAATCAGCTAAGAACATGGGCATGACTTTAGAAAACAAGAAAGTGGCCAACTCGAGGTTGGGTTGAGTTTGTAGTGTAAATCTGCCCGGAACCGCCCGACAAATCCAGTTGCTACAAACAATAGGATCCAATGTGGGTAGTTGGTCACATCGCGCTTGAAACCCGAGGTTGGGTTGAGTTCGTAGCGTAAACTTGCCCGGAACCGCCCGACAAATCCAGTGGCTACGAACAACAGGATCCAATGTGAGTGGTTCGGTACATTAACGAATCAATTAATGCCAATTAGGGTTAAGTCATGAACATGAAAAGACAACTTAACCAACTTGAACACGATTTGTAGGGCTAAGTCATGAACTTGAAACGACAACACTTAGCCAACATGACATGTCACGTAGGCGGGTTAAGTCGCGAATTTAAATGACATACTTAACCACCTTCACATGACTAGGCTGGAAAAAGGATTAAGTCACGAATTACATGACTTAATCGGTTAGGCGGGTTAGGTCACGAATTACATGACCTGATCTGTTAGGCGAAACCCTAGACACGACCCTTTTCAGCAGTAACCCTCTAGATGTATCAAGGTACCCTGGGGCGAGGCCGGGTGGGGCACGATTACTGGGATGATTGTAAGAGGTGAACGACGGCAGTGAGGTACGCCAGTGTAGGTTCGGTGGACTACGGTCGTGCACGTATTCCGGGGCAGACACTGGGTATCCGTAGATTTATCTGTGCACCTTGAATCGTGTCAGGGGTTGACACCCTAGGGCTGATACACCCGAAGGTGGACCCAGCACATGTGACTACATTCGTGATTAGCCGTATGACCTGGACACTTGACGAGCTAGAACTTGTAGGGAGCCGATCGACTAGATAAGCGCTCCGTAGGACCCCGTACTTGGGTCAGACCCCGTTTCAGGGTCATTTCACGATATTGGGCCGTGGGATTTATTTCGTGATTAACTTGTGACCTGGGCTTAGTATACTAGTACAGTCGATGCAACGAATCTTGAACATGTGATGCTTTATTTGACTTGTCTTGACTTATCATGATCACCTTAGTCTATCTTATCCACCTTGACACCATTCTTAAGTTTAGTTCCAGTTCATACATGACATGTTGTTTAACCGTTTTTACACTGAAAGTCACTAGGACTTACTCAGTCTTTACGACTGACCCTTTTCTTTTCGCCTCCTTTTCTTTCGTCCACCCCCCCCCCCCCCCCCCAGGTTCTTAGGGAGGGAATACCGCAGCTTGACTAGCTTTCACATCCAGCTTAAAGAGAAAGAATGTATTGCTTGGATCTTTTTTGTTTTGGACTATGGCTTTGGACAGCAATTATAGGACTTATGCAGTTTTCTTTATGCTTCTTTAAATAATGTAATCAAGACAGTTATGAAGATGTTATGTTTTTGGAAGAATTGTAAGACAATTATGGCATGGTTTGTGTAACACGTATTTTAATGAAATAAAAGTTGTTGTTGTTTTCCGCTGTTCAAAAATATGTGTTATTATATCTGTCTTGTATATCTGTGACTCATACTTATAAACCTCCACCAAAATTAGGGCATTCCCTTTGAGAGTGACCCTGACGGCAGTGGGGTGTTTCACTTGGTATTAGAGCCAGGTTTACCAGATAAGATAAAAGCTTTGAAAATTTATTTTCAAAAGAAAATTTAAAGAAGCATTTTTAAAGATAAAATATTATTTTATTTTAAAAGGCAAAGTCCCCCAAAGCCATAGGTACTATCTTTTATCCTTCGTTTTGATTCTATCCTTTTTGTTTCAGCATGTCCGAAGAACTTAACTTGCCAGAGGGTATACCAATACCCGGTTGGTTTAGACGATTCTTAGAAGCAAGGGCAAATTAGCAGGTCCCACCGTTCCTCCTCCCCCAGCTGCAAGAAATCAACCAGCTGCAGTAGCACCTCTTCCTCCACCTCCTCCACGGGGTAACACTTTTGCTAAGATATGTAAAGATTTTAAAGTTATGGTAGGAAAGGACTTTCATGGAACTGAGTCCTTCGTGGCAGCTAGGAATTGGCTAAAGGAAACCGAGGACTTATTCGTCATCTTTGAGGTAGAAGATAGGCAGAAGGTACAACTGGCAGTATGGCTACTTAAAGGCGAGGCTTCCTACTGGTGGGAAGTCACCAATGCAGAAAGACCGGTGGAAACATGGGAGGACTTTAGGGCGAGGTTTGAGGCTAAATTTCTCTCAGACGCTGAAAGGGGTTTGCAGTTGGAAAAATTCTTATTTCTTAAGCAAGGGAATATGACAGTCAAAGAGTATGTTAATCAGTTCGATGAGCTGGCTAGGTTCGGACTGGACCTAGTCAAGACCCCGCACAAGAAGGCTCTCCGCTTTGTCAAGGGGTTGAATGAGCCATTACACAGTTTGGTCATGACCCATATACCCATGGGAGCTCCGTATGAAAGGTTGGTGCAGATGGCATTGCTCAACGAAGAAGATAAGGGCAAGAAGGAGACAAAGGCAGAAAACTCTCAAGGGAAGAAAGAGGTCAAGCCCAACGATTCTCAGAATAAGAAGGTAGACTCCGAGAAAGGAGGCAAGAACGACAACTCACGTGATAAAAGGAAATGCAATTTCTGTGGTACGGAAGGGCACATAGCCAAGGATTGTAGAAAAAGGAAGAGAAAGCAAGGTGAATGTTTTCTTTGTGGGGAGACTGGACACATCAGCAAAGACTGCCCTAAGAAGCAGACCGGACCTTCTGGGGGTACATCGTTAATTTCTTCTAGATGCTTTGTTTTATCTTGTTTCTCTCATCGATCCTATCTTGAGAACCATAGGTAGAATCTTTTTGGATGTAAACATGTAATTGAAACATGTTATGATTGCGAAATGGTTGCAAGTGGTCACAAGTGGTTGCTCGTGGATGCATGAATACACATTAGGCACTAGATCGGCTTAGACACATTTTCATGTTGCATATGCATAAATGTATTTATTCGTATATGGATGAAGTTTAGTGTGTTGTCATATGGATGTTGCATTTATATATGAATGGTTGTGCACTCATGTAGAATCATGAATAGGAAAATTTGCATACATAATGGATTCATGGCACTTACATGATTCGCATTAAGGAGGTCAACTGAATCAGTAGACCACCCGATTTTGCATTAGATAAGTACATGTACACACACTTCGCATATGATCATGAAGCATTAGAAGTCTTTTAAGGACAATGGATGCTCGTGTTTGATGAATGAGTAGATGGATGTTTGGATGTTAGGATGTACATTCTTCCTGAACTTGAAGATTTCGGGATGAAATCCTTTTTAAGTGGGGGAGAATGTAACACCCCGTATATTCTATAACAGTGAAATTCACAAATTTAAAGTATAAATAATTTCAAATCAAAGAATTAAGGGATACGGGATACGCCATTGCGTTCGTCTCGGAATTCTGCTTGAGATAGAGTCCGAGTTTGCGTAAAACGGACTCCGTATGAAGAAGATATGGCCTCCGGAAGTTTCAGAATTCAGTTTAAAATTCAAACAGACCAAAACAGCTCAGAAAAACCAATTCAAAATTCAAAATCGGTCCGGATTGGCCAGGGCGGGAATTTTCCCGCCCAAGGCGCCCAGGTCGACTTGGTAGTCGACCTGGGGCTACCCAGGTCAACTGGGCAGTCGACCTGGGTCACCCGTGTCGACTGCCAAGTCGACACGGTGTCGACTGCCAAGTCGACCTGGCCCCTGAGCCAGGTCGAACCCAGCCCCCCTGGCTGGCCTGGTCTGTGTTTGGTCGATTTTCTGAGCCTTGCCTTGTCACTACGGCTAGGTGTCAGCTCCTGGTTGGTCTCTCCTTCAAACGAACGGCTATTATTAAACCAAGCTCCATCGACGGTCCTAATCAACTCGCAAACACTATAAAAAGAACCTAAGACCTAGCCTAGATCATAC
This sequence comes from Allium sativum, assembly GCA_030737875.1. Classification (NCBI taxonomy): domain Eukaryota; kingdom Viridiplantae; phylum Streptophyta; class Magnoliopsida; order Asparagales; family Amaryllidaceae; genus Allium; species Allium sativum. The sequence goes on along the minus strand of CM060912.1, from coordinate 89,558,656 downwards.
TATTTCATTTTAGCCTCATGCAGCCGCCATTAAACCTAGAGCTCTAAATTAAAAATACAAAGAACAAAATTGTAGAAGACGAAGAACGATTCTTGAAAGCTACAACAACTACGACGCTTTAGACAACGGATTTGGGGTTATTTGATTTGGAATTTTGATTTGGATTACTTGCTTCATATTGTAAGTTCTATGTCACTTTTTAGGCAAAAACGCTAAAATAACATGGACATGCCATGAATTGAAACCGGATTTAGGAACTATTATTAATCCATGTTTATATTGTTTAACTTTGAATCATAATTTGGGAATATTGCTATGTCAATGTTGCAAGTTAAACTTATCTTGATTTTGATGTTGTTATGAATCACTTGGGCTTAATTGTATGGCAAGTTGGACTAATACATGTCCATGGAATCACTATGTTTATTGAAATCTTTATGTTGATTAAACCATGCCTATGATGCTAATTAAACCATGTCTATGATGTTGATGGAACTATGCCTGTGATGTTAATATACCTATCATGTTAATGACAAATTGGGAATTGCTAGGTTATGATGAAAAGTTGGAATCATTATGTTTATAATGCTAGATGAGAATCATTATGTTAAAAATGCTAAATTGGAATCCACTATGCCTATTAGAATTACCATGCCTTTAATGTTTCATGTTTGTAATAAAATTATTATTATGCCCGCAATGATTATTATGCCTATGATGTAAAGTTGAAATAATCATGTTAAACTAAGTTGGAACCATTACTATGCCAAGTTATCATCATGCTAGTATTGAAACCATGTGATATGTTATAGCCTGTTTATTATGCAAGTGATGTTGGAATAGTCACATATGCCTACCACATGTTTGGTGTTATTCCCCTTTATCTCTTGAATTGTTTATGCTTGTGAACGAAGTACGTTTATATACGTTGGGGATACGATTGGGTAGAATAGGCAAAACTTGAATTGATTATAATCATAAACCATGAAATTTGGCATAAGTAGAACATGAAATATGGCATGAAAACTTGACTTGAACATGCCATAACTTGACTTAAAACATGCCTTAGTTGGGCACGAAGTTGACATATGAACATGCTATGGAAATAGCACGAATCTGCTAAGAACATGGGCATGACTTAGAAAACAAGAAAGTGGCCAACTCGAGGTTGGGTTGAGTTTGTAGTGTAAATCTGCCCGGAACCGTCCGACAAATCCAGTTGCTACAAACAATAGGATCCAATGTGGGTAGTTGGTCACATCGCGCTTGAAACCCGAGGTTGGGTTGAGTTCGTAGCGTAAACCTGCCCGGAACCGCCCGGCAAATCCAGTGGCTACGAACAACAGGATCCAATGTGAGTGGTTCGGTGCATTAACGAATCAATTAATGCCAATTAGGGTTAAGTCATGAACATGAAAAGACAACTTAACCAACTTGAACACGATTTGTAGGGCTAAGTCATGAACTTGAAACGACAACACTTAGCCAACTTGACATGACACGTAGGCGGGTTAAGTCGCGAACTTAAATGACATACTTAACCACCTTCACATGACTAGACTGGAAAAAGGATTAAGTCACGAATTACATGACTTAATCGGTTAGGCGGGTTAGGTCACGAATTACATGACCTGATCTGTTTGACGAAACCCTAGACACGACCCTTTTCAGTAGTAACCCTCTAGATGTATCAAGGTACCCTGGGGCTAGGCCGGGTGGGGCACGATTACTGGGCTGATTGTAAGAGGTGAACGACGACAGTGGGGTACGCCAGTGTAGGTTCGGTGGACTACGGTCGTGCACGTATTCCGGGGCAGACACTGGGTATCCGTAGATTTATCTGTGCACCTTGAATCATGTCAGGGGTTGACACCCTAGGGCTGATACACCCGAAGGTGGACCCAGCACAGGTGACTACATTCGTGATTAGCCGTATGACACGGACACTTGACGAGCTAGAACTTGTAGGGAGCCGATCGACTAGATAAGCGCTCCGTAGGACCCCGTACTTGGGTCAGACCCCGTTTCAGGGTCATTTCACGATATTGGGCCGTGGGATTTATTTCGTGATTAACTTGTGACCTGGGCTTAGTATACTAGTACAGTCGATGCAACGAATCTTGAACATGTGATGCTTTATTTGACTTGTCTTGACTTATCATGATCACCTTAGTCTATCTTGTCCACCTTGACACCATTCTTAAGTTTAGTTCCAGTTCATACATGACATGTTGTTTAACCGTTTTTACACTGAAAGTCACTAGGACTTACTCAGTCTTTACGACTGACCCCTTTCCTTTCGCCTTTTTTTCTTTCGTCCCCCCCCCCCCCCCCAGGTTCTCAGGGAGGGAATACCGCAGCTTGACTAGCTTTCACATCCAGCTTAAAGAGAAAGAATGTATTGCTTGGATCTTTTTCGTTTTGGACTATGGCTTTGGACAACAATTATGGGACTTATGCAGTTTTCTTTATGCTTCTTTAAATAATGTAATCAAGACAGTTATGAAGATGTTATGTTTTTGGAAGAATTGTAAGACAATTATGGCATGGTTTGTGTAACACGTATTTTAATGAAATAAAAGTTGTTGTTGTTTTTCGCTGTTCAAAAATATGTGTTATTATATCTGTCTTGTATATCTGTGACTCATACTTATAAACCTCCACCAAAATTAGGGCATTCCCTTTGAGAGTGACCCTTACGGCAGTGGGGTGTTTCAATCGGTTTTAGTTTTGGTAGACCAATTTCCATTTTTCGACATTGAGGTTTAATTCGTCCCATAATTTAGTATCTTATTAGATAAAGTAGTTGACAAGTTAATACAAAAGAAACTCTATCTAACGAAAATACTTTAGAACTAAGCCAACCCAATCTGCTCAAGGAAAAGATGACCAAATTTTTTAAGGAAAAGTCATGAGGCTAAACCAACCAAAACCGACTCAATGGACAAGTTAGCTAGATCTTATCAAGACAAAAGTCATTAAGCTAGCCAACATAATCAGCTCAAGGAAAAATCATTAGACTTAGCCAACCAAACCTGCTCAAATATAAAACCAACCAAATTTGCTCAGGGTAAGCCCTTTAGTTGAACTTCTTTAAGTAAAATCAAACGAAATTGAATCTGACTCAAGAAAAATCAAGAAAATTAAGTCTTCTTATGGTTAACAAATCAATTTTAAACCATCAAGATCTAACCCTTTATTAAGGTAAATCGGCTAAGATTAAATATCGCTCAAAGGTTGACCGATAAGAATCAACCTTTCCAATGTTCACTTTAAATGAACTTTGCTATGGGAAACCTACCAAAATTAAATCTTGCTTAATGAAAAATGACTAAATTTAATTTGTTCATGGTTAACTTGTCAAGGTAAGCCAACATGAAATCAATCTTTGTCAGGGTAAACTGACCAAGATTAAGTTCCATCAAAGGTTAACCAACCAAGTACCAATTGAAACATTTCTAAGTTTAGGAGAAGACTTATTTTTATTGAGTATAAAGATTGTTTTTTTACTCCTATGGAAGACATTAAGCTTTCCTTGCTTCAATAAACAATTAATGCTATGATGATGCACTCAATACATGATGTAGTGTCCATTTGTGTGATGGAAATGATAATGGCTTCTCCCTTAATTCATTTAATTCGTGGATGCTTTTTCTGTGAAGATAAATAATTTAGATAATCCATAGTCATAATATGGGTGTTGTCATACGTTGTTTTAATTGGAAATCCCACTAACGGTTGATGTTTTCATGGAACTTTCTTAGTAGGAATTCTTCTTCATTTTGTAGGCTTATCCGATACATCTTCGACTTTTAAAAGAAGAAAGATGCCCATGAGACTAGGCTTCCATTTTATAGCTAGCCATTCAAAGTCTTTCTCTATTCTTTTTCAAAGATTTACCTTATGTTCGGAGCTGAACGTCCTTTCTTTTGTCTTAGGGAAAATTCATCTCTAATGATGTGATTTTTCAAGCAATGATAAGAGTTGGGCCCATTTGAAATGGATTACCCCTTTTATCCTAATCGTAAGGAATCATTATCTTTTAATTTTGTTTAAGATTTTGCATTGCCTTTATCCTAATCAACTATTCCTATGGCCCGGTTGAGATAAAGACACCTCATTGGCTCAAAAGATCCTTGTTTGGATATTATTTTAGTCTAGCATTGAAGATAAGATATAGGCATGGTTGAGGAGTTCACTAAATCCTATATACGCATGCTTGGGATGTTGGACCAATTCGGAGATTATGGCCCTTCTTATCGTGACACAAATGTTAGATCAAAAAATGATTCAATACCTTGAAATCACCTTAGTGAAACTGAGTGTTAAAGTTTTATGATCAGATCGAAGTTGAGTTGATATGCTCGAAGTCAATATATCGATTCAGCTTGTCTAGTGATCTAGCTTAAAGCCAGATGCTTGCTTTTAAAGAAAAATAAGCATATATAAAGCCTATAAAATTGTTGTAAAAATCATATTCGAAGACTCTGAGGTGTTTTAAACGAGTCAAATCAACAGTCCTATCTTTGACAAGCCTTTTTTTTTAAGTTTTACCATTTGAAGTGAAAAAGAGGAGAATATGGATATATATGAAACAGATTCAAGCTAGTTCAAAACAAACCAGATCAATCTATTTTGAAAAAAATCTGAAACAGTCTCGTATGCTAAAAATATGCTTGCTTGAATTCATAAAGCTCACATATGAATATGCAAGGCCAATACATAGTCATAGAATCCTTATTCATCCATATGCTATATCAGTACAAGGTATCGTAATCATGATGCATATGCTACGCTATGTCAATCAAATATTTGATAGAAACGTCTAAGTGCAAGTCCAAAATTAAACTTCATAAAATTTTCCTAAATTGATTTAGGGGCTTTGAGTGAAAGAAAATAGGGAATTGAGGGAATGGAACGATTAACCCTTTTTTGGTGTTACTTTGCTCCTATTTATAGTGGATGCCCTTTGATATGCTTCAAACAGACAGGCGTTTCTTTGAATAGGCAGGTTTAGCTTCGAAGCCTTCCTACTTTGATTCTTCCTCACTTCAAAGGCCTTGGCATCAACATCATGATTTTATTCCTAAAATTTCCCACTTTGAAGGACATTTCTTATGCTTAGGTCCAGCCTTCGATCAATTAATTTTGGAGGTTTTGTCTCTAGATGGTCCATCTTCTTTGAAGACTTATGCTTTGTAGATCATGTCATTGGAATGATTTTTCTTTGTTTCCAATTAGGTTGCTTTGATTATCCATGTTTTGGAAGAAAGGGTTTTGAAAACTACTCTGTATGCGACTCTGCTTCCCTTTAGTACCCTACAATTTGAAGGCCTGATTTTAGAGCCTTTTGGATTGCTTAAAAGAAATTTGGTTTAGAGCCTCGATCTTTGAAAAAATAGCTTTGAAGAGGGTGCCTTTAAGTGACTTATTTGATTCTACTCAATTCGAAACAAAAGTTTCTCCTGCTTGTGAAGCTATTTTAATCGCTTTGAATACTTCAGGATACGATGCCATTATGTTGTGGACACTCCGAAGCATATTACTTTAAAGCATGGCGCTTCGAAACGTTGTGTTCTAGTCTCCCATTGAATCTTCTTGATGTGAATGAGTGGTTAAATTCCATTTCCTCAGGATACGAAGACCTTCTTTTTAGTGAAGCCAAATCTGGCACGAATCGAACTATACTAGAACATATTTATTCAAGTATATTTTGATAGCTATCAACATTTGATGACCCTAAGTTTATACACCAGTTAACTATGTTAATACAAGTACTTAAATATTTTAGAAATGAATATGAATGACTAATTAGTAGTGACACTTAAGTGTGCATGTCACAAATATATGTACACTGTCTTGAATGAAATTATTTGGATTCCCAAAGTGATAGGAATGTAAATATAGCTTGCAATTATGAAAATGAAAATAGTGACATTTAACAACAAATATATGTTCAAGAAATGAATTTATGTTATTGGAATAATAGGTGATTGAAATGTAAGATTTCTTGAAATATAAAGACATGCATATATGTGTTATATATATAATACATATGTATACAAACCAGTTTAATAATGTGATGAAATAAATATATCTATTAGATTAAGATTTAATGATATATATATATATATATATAAGGACCTTATATATATACATACGCACACACACACACACACACACACACACATATATATATATATATATATATATATATATATGTGAAATCAAATACATGTTGCAGGGAAATAAAACTATGTAAGCATATTTAAAATATAATAAAGTAGCAAGGATCGAAACTTAATGCTAGAATTAAATAGCATGTAATCACTTACATAGTTTATATACAAATATTAGGCCAAAAACAAGACAGCCTGAGATGAATTATATTCCTTTTTATGCAAATGAACAAAAATAGGTAATTCCTACAAGAGCCTACATATAAAATATATGCCTACATATAAAATAGGTAGCCTAGAAACATGCATATAGCATGACTTTGGGGATATAAACACATTCTCCCTAACTAATGTATATAGAGAGGCAATAATGCCTAGACAAAATTGGTGCATAAATTTGTGCATATTATATACTTTTTACATAGGGTGAAATACGTATTGCCTAACTCCTACAACCGTAGCATTATAAATAAATAGGAATCAGTGGCATTTACATAGCAGGTCATACATTTTTCCATAAAAATAAAATGAGAAACATGGGAAATGGCAGCAACTAAGCTAGTATGAAGCTGGTTAAAATCACTAAAGGCAGGAGGTAAAAAGAGATGGAAGCAAGGAAATATATGTAAGTAAAAATTATTTTCATGTAAGGCATTAAGTCTTATGAGGCAGCCATTTTGATTTAATATGTAACCTGATATTCACTGTGTATCTTCAGAAGATTAAATGTTAGTATGAAGCCAATATGGAGTTATATACATTTACGAAGATATATGCTGAATAATAAAGATTTTCTGAACTTAAAATGATTGGTTATAAATCTGCAAATAAAATGACATTTGAAGTATTATTGTGAGGTTTGATAGTTAAATATGGCCACATAGACAAGTGGGTCTCCTTCTTATGCCTATTTCTTATGAATGGTCAGCAGCAGAAATATTTGTATATGTGTTGATTCTCTTGTATCATGTGATTTTCCTTAGTAAAGCACTTCTTTATGAAGAGGTAAATTAAGGGAAAACCAGGATTTAAGAGGCCCCTGTGCCTCTAATCATACGCTTACAGTAATCATGTATATAGGAAGATTTACAAGTATATAACTAAATGTGATTTTATATGACATAATATAATAAAAACATGTAGCAATATGCTGTTAGAATATTAACGTGTGGATAATATGGATAAAGACCTAACTTGTTAGGCTTGGATTGAATGATTGTTTACTGATGGGTATACAGAGTTTGTGTATGATAATTATTTGATATATGATTATTTATCATAAGGATCTGTGGGTCAATTAACTATAAGTTCATAGCAAGATAGCTGAGTACATAACATGCACACCCAAGATACGAAACATTTGAATATTAATATGTGCATATTCAAGTACATACTTGTATAGCTGAATAATTGGGTGTTATGCACTACACCAAAACAGGTGATTGCCAACGAGTATAACCGTCGCAAACAATTTTCGCAACACTTATTAGTGTTGCTACGGGGGCGTGGCAATGTAGTAGCAACGCTTATAAGCGTTGGTATATTTTCTGTGCCAACGCTTATAAGCGTTGGTATATTTTAAGTCGCAACGCTTATAAGCGTTGGTATATTTTCTGTGCCAACGCTTATAAGCGTTGGTATATTTTAAGTCGCAACGCTTATAAGCGTTGGTAGATTTTCTTTACCAACGCTTATTAGCGTTGGTAGATTTCCTTTACCAACACTTATAAGCGTTGTAGTAATTATGTTTGCGACGCATATACATGTTGCAATATATTTGTTTGCAACGCCTATACTTGTTACAAAATTTTAATTCACAAAAAATATAAATTTCAATAATAACAGAAATATATATTAAAAAGTCGCATATTCTAACATTAATAGTCAATTAATAACCAACATGATGATAATATAGATGATATTTAATATGAATCAAAAACTAATATTAAACTCAATGCATACTTATAAATAACATTCATAATCACATAGCGACATAGAATATCAGTTAACAATAAACAAACACAATACATAATTAAGATGTCAAACTCAATACATAATTAGTTTGCTAAATTCAATACATAAATAAGATCCTACAAATACCGAATACGAAACTCTGGCCATATAACGAAGCCTCCATCTGAAAATTCGCATAACTTGTACATTCCATTTTGAGGACCATCATAAATTGGTGCATCCGGTTCAAGAACTTCAACAACCCAAATTACTTTCTCTATATTCGGTACCACTTTCCTAAAATGACAAATTGTTTGTGTTCCAAGATAACCTCTTGCTACCTCCTTCTCTAGATCATTTGACAATAGCATTACGTATTTCTTTTCCATTGTAGAAGAATGAAGATCATTAAGTGACACATTTGGAGTAACGGTTACATTATTGTTTATAGGAGGATCCCTTAAATTAGAAGCACCTTCTGTATGAGGAGTAGTGGAAGGACTTGCAACAATTTTTTCTTGCAAATTAGGTATAAATTTCATAAAAGTTGAAGTAATTGAATTGATGGCGTTATTAACTTGAGTAGCTACTTGCCTTTCTATCTCCAATTTCCAAACGGACAAATCCACGGCTTGTTTTTATCAGCTATAGCTTTTACAGCTCGAGCCACCTTTACTTGTTTTATAGAAGAAGTAGAACTAATTGCTCGACAATAATTTTTCTTCATGTCGGAACCAAAAACTTCTGCAATTGGATCATTATTAAGATCATCTACTGTGCCACTAGAACTACCATCCAATTTTCTCTTTTCTTCCGCTGCCTCTAGAAGTGCCTGCATTAATTGAATATCACATTAAATTGAAAATTTCAGTTTCATGTTAAAAACAGAAAAACACGAGTTTATATATCGCACAATATAATATAACAGAAAAACAGAAAAACACGATTTTGCTTGCAGACTCAGTTTTTGTTGAGCCACAGGCTCAGTTTTTGCTGAGCCGTGGCACAGTCTTGCTGAGCCATAGGCTCAGCAAAACTGAGCCTTGTGGCTCAGAAAAACTGAGCTACAGGCTCAGTTTTTGCTGATCCGTGGCTCAGTGTTGCTGAGCCACAGGCTCAGCAAAAACTGAGCCTTATGGCTCAAAAAAACTGAGCCACAGGCTCAGTTTTTGCTGAGCCGTGGCTCAGTCTTGCTGAGCCATAGGCTCGGCAAAACCTGAGCCGTAAGGCTCAGTTTTGCTGAGCCATAGGCTCGGTAAAACTGAGCCTTATGGCTCAGAAAAACTGAGCCTTATGGCTCAGAAAAACTGAGCCTTATGGCTCAGAAAAACTGAGCCATAGGCTCAGTTTTTGCTGAGCCGTGGCTCAGTTTTTGCTGAGCCGTGGCTCAGTGTTGCTGAGCCACAGGCTCAGCAAAAACTGAGCCTTATGGCTCAAAAAGACTGAGCCAAAGGCTCAGTTTTTGCTGAGCCGTGGCTCAGTCTTGCTGAGCCTTAGGCTCGGCAAAAACTGAGTCGTAAGGCTCAGTTTTGCTGAGCCATAGGCTCGGCAAAACTGAGCCTTATGGCTCAGAAAAACTGAGCCATAGGCTCAGTTTTTGCTGAGCCGTGGCTCAATCTTGCCGAGCCTTAGGCTCAGCAAAAACTGAGCCGTAAGGCTCAGTTTTGCTGAGCCACATGCTCAGTTTTTGCTGAGCCGTGGTTCAGTCTTGCCGAGCCTTAGGCTCAGCAAAAACTGAGCCGTAAGGCTCAGTCTTGCCGAGCCATAGGCTCAGCAAAATAGAGCCTTATGGCTCAGAAAAACTGAGCCACAGGCTCAGTTTTTGCTGAGCCGTAGCTCAGTTTTGCTGAGCCTTAGGCTCAGCAAAAACTAAGCCGTAGGGCTTAGTTTTGCTGAGCCACAGAGCTCAGCAAAACTGAGCCTTATGGCTTAGAAAAACTGAGCCACAGGTTCAGTTTTTGCTGTGCCGTGTACTGTAGGCATCCATAAACCATGTTCTAATGCTCCTTTTTTTCCTTTTTGAACACAAAACCAATATATCGCTCCAAGACCCATTTACAGGCATAATATGCAATATAATAAGAGAACAAAATATAAAAAATCAATAGCAAGCCGTGTACTGTTGGCATCCATAAACCATGTTCTTATGCTCCTTTTTTTCCTTTTTGAACACAAAACCAATATATCGCTCCAAGACCCATTTACAGGCATAATATGCAATATGATAAGAGAACAAAATATAAAAAATCAATAGCTAGATTCTAAACTATTGTAATATTCATTAGATTTGAAACTAATGCATAAGTTCATTGTAATATATATGCAAACTTACATATGTTTCCGCGGCACATGGTAGTACTTCACCCGATTTTCTTTTATGTCCAACCTTCCAAATCGTCGTTCGTGAAATATTTGCTTCTGGATTGGCTAAGACCTACAAGAAATATCAAATTTGACAACACATAGTTAATATAACATTCTACAAACAATCATTTACAAAAGATAATTTTATTACCATTTCATGGTGCACTCTATGGTAAGGTTTCCTTCCTAGAGTATGAGTGATTTGGTTTTTCGCTTTGTTTTTTGCATTATTTTTGCATTGCTCCATCTTTTCATTCGTATACTCAATATCAAGGAACTTTTCCCACCATACTCTATCTATATCATTTGGACATCTACCAATGGCAAGACGTTTAGGAATCATAGTGTTATCAACTTTAAGAAGACTTTTTCTTAATGTTGATTTCATTGATCTATAGTACGGTGGGAAATGTTTCTCTAATATTGGTCGAGCTATGGTAGGATCTACATCCATGTCAAATTCTTCCTATAACGAGAAAAGAAAAAAATAAAAGAAATCATGAACCAATCAAATATATCATAATTTAAACTTGATAGTGAAATAAAAGAAAAACTGAGCCGTGACAACTTGACACTTGACACTTCGTGACAACTTGACAACGTGACAACTTGACACTTGACACTTCGTGACAACTTGACAACGTGACAACAGGCTCAGTTTTTGCTGTGCCGTGACAACTTGACACTTCGTCCGAGTACATACACAATTATTTGCATAACCATTGCAGATATTATACAACTTTTATGAAGGAGTATTGTCCTAAAAACTGTCATAATGGTTTTTTCCATTTGATCACTAAAGGTTTATATTTTTTATAGCGGTTTGAATAATCATTTGATCACTAAATAAAATAAAATATGATTTTATGGTTTTACTATTTGTACAGTGGTTTGAATCAACAAATCGCATTGGTTCACTAATATTAGAAACTAGTCAACATGGAACTAATTCTGTGTATATTGATTTTGTGCATTTTATTCACTTTGTTTTTGTCAATTTTTTTGCATTTCTGTCTTTGTTTTACATCTTATTTTCATGAAATCTTAAAAACTGTTGAGTTAATGTTTAAAGATACTATTAGATCGATCTACTCTTGATATAAAAGTGTTTCATAACAAATTTGGACATTACATTGATGTTATATACACTTTGAAATTGTATCGGGACTACTGATATTACATATAAGCCTGCAGAAGAGGTCCAACACTACTACATTAAATGATACTACACAAAAAATCATAGCTTCATGTCCAATTGATTTACGATTTACGTACATAAGAGTAAGATCGGAAGAAACTAGAACAGTGCTAAAGGCTTCCATTCTATTTTACTCAACAAAAGTGATCAGAGCAATATTATTTTGTTGTTTCAGGGTATTCACTAATGAGTGGTACCTACTTCTGTACAGCAATACTGGATATCATGTTATTCACGTAATAATATTTAAACTGAAGATTCAAATTATGATAAACTATGCATTGTTCATTTATCAACATTTTCAAGTTCCTGCAATTCTTACATCTCTAGCATTCTTACATTTCTTATATTTCAGATCAGTTATTTCATTTGTAACATTCTTGCATTCTTGCATTTCACCATTCAAATCTGTGCATAGAAATCTCAAGTTTTTGTTATTGGTTATTTCATTTGTTGTGTGTTGCTTTGAACTGTTTGCATTCTCTTTCATGCACAGTTATGTTTAAAAAAAAATTGCATTACTTATTAGTAGCCAGCAAGTAATTGTTTTCAAGCATCACGACTTGAGCTAACATTTTTCACATTTGATTTATTCATGCAATCATAAGTAACTATCCAACCTACTTATGCATTACTTTGTTATCTTAAAAACATCACCATACGCTGTAAATGGATGAAGTCTCAAAAGCACGACACAGTCTCAAATTAGTATGTATAGCGCAAGAACTACAATAGACAAGCATTCAACTCAAAGCGATTATCTCTATAAACAATCACGACTTTCTACAAAAGAATGAAATACAAATTTACCTGAATCTGAGTTGAACGCAAGATCCCTAAAATTGAATTCGATTTGCGGATAGAGGAAAGAGGATTGGAGAAGATTCTTCGATTGGAGAAGAGTCGATTGGAGAAGAGCGGATTGGAGAAGATTCTTCGATTGGAGAAGAGCAGATTTCGATTCGATTTTAATTTTTTTTTTCCGTCAGCTCGATTTAAGAGAAATAGGGTATAAGGATTTTGCGGCCGCCATCTACCAAAGCGTTGGCCAAAACAAAAGATAAGGAAAATAGGGTATAAGGATGTAAGTTTACTTTTTTACCCCAACAAATCAGCCTTGCCAACACGAATAAGCGTTGGCAATAAACAAATTTGAATTAATGTATTTTTGGTAACACTTCTTGAACATTGCAACGCTTATTTTGGTTATTACACGGCAACAGAAATAAGTGTTGACAATTGAAAAAAAAAAGGGTTACTAAATGGCCATTATGGTGTAGTGATGGTTGTGATGAATGACCTAGAATGAATTATTGGTTGCTGAATGTTTATGTGTAAAAAAAAGGTGAAAGCATAGTCTTTTTTTGAAGCAAAAATGTGTTATCCTATGAAAAGAAAAGAGCGTGCGCGCACACGCACGCACACACACACACACATAGATATATATATATACATATATATATATATATGTGTGTGTGTGTGTGTGTGTATGTGTGTATGTATGTATGTATGTATGTATAACAAGCAAAAATAACTGCCAACATGTAACGCCCAACCTCTATACTCACATTAGCTAAGGCCATTGCAAGCAATGGCGTCAACTAACCCAAAGAATAAGGATGTTGAGGAGCGACCATCTGTATTTAGCTTTGAACGTGTGTAATATATGTCGGATAATGTGGTCTAACTTTTTGAATCTCATAAGGAAATTCGACACATCTAAAACAAGGTTTTAAATCTCGGATATCGGTCGCGTTTCGTCTCGGGGATTTTATAGACTCGGTCTCGTATCGGGGGAGATCACCGATGAGATGAGTCTAACTCGGGAGTTCGTCTCGGATTTTCATCTCGGGTCTTAAAGTTCATATCAGAACAATCTCGGGATACATGATATGTTAAAAATGATATTTTAACAAAATGATTTTTATGAATGTTATCAAAAACACAGTAACTTAAACTTAAAATGCAAAATAACTTTATTATTCTTTATTTTGAGAAAGATCATTCATATTCTAAATCGTAATATGCTTAAAATAGGAATATTGTTAGACAGGAAACATTAAAAGGATCGAAAACATTAAAAAATTCAGCATAAATAGACCACAAAATACATAATTTCATAAGTAATATGTATGTAAAAAGACGAATATGAAATCATAAGCGTTATAAAACATATACGAACATACAATATAGTCATTTAACATGCAAAATGTAAAATAACAAAAGATTGATATGGCTAGATTTGAGTTTTTTAATTATAGTTCTAGTTCAGGCACAAATTTAAATTTTAACCAAAAAAACTAAGATCTCAGATGATATTCCAGTATTTTGTCTCAGTCGATATATTGTTCGATATTGCAATATCTTGGGCGATATATTTGAAAGGAGATTTAGAGTGATATTTGCTGTTTTGTTTCGGAAGAGCCTAAAACGAGATCTCGGAGGAGATCTCGGGCGATATTTGCGAGATTTGAAATAGTGATCTAAATAAAGTTCAAATCTACTATACAGTGGCTATATATATTTCGGAATCAATATAAAATACATAACAAATAAATCAGAGTTAGACGCAGATATTCACATCACTAAGGCGGAAATAGGTATGAATATAACACGTAAATGTAAATACAAGATAGTGGTCATAGTCGATTCACTATGCAACAAAAGAATAGGTATATGGCTACTCAAAGTAATATGTAGACAAAGGAGTCTCGTATACATATAACGCAAAAAATACAATACTAAAGTAGTTAGCCCAAAAGTGGAGGATAGCCCATGCTGGAGTCAAGAAGAATCACCTGAAATAACTCGTCTGACCCGAGCATTATTTAGACAAAGATAAAAACTAAACGGATCAGTCTAGCTGTACTTATCTCATAAAATAAGACATAATAAGAGATAAAAATAAATGTAGACATGCATACGATAATAATAATGCCACACATAAGTGTGAAGCCCAAAAATAGGACATCGGAGTTATAAAAGAAAATCTCATTCAAAGTTATATATGTACTCCTGGAAATGACAAATCATATCAAATCAATACCAAAATAGACAACTCAAATGTCAATGAAAATCAAATTGATAAATTAATCTCCAACAAGTTAATAACAATAAACTCAGACTGATAAGTGAATATCAATAAACTCAAATTCCAGAAATCAATAATAAGAAATCCAAAAATCTCAAAAAGGAGGTAAGGCCTATCTCAAAACGGGAGCCTAAAGACTCACCAATGTGTGTATTCCAAATAAGATGCAATCTCTAGGTAGCTAGCCTATAATATTGAGCCGAAGTTCCTCAAATGGTCCAAAGACCGCGGATCGCGACCCCGTAAACGGTCCTAAGGCCATCAAAAGCATAAATCCATGGAAAGATCATAATTGATCAAAGTAGTGCAATTTCACAAAATGAACCGAAGTTCCTCAAAATGATCCGGTGATCGTTAAAATACTCAAAATGAACCGAAGTTCCTTAAAATGATCCAAAGACCATTGAAATATTCACAATGAACCGAAGTTCCTCAAAATGATCCGAAGATCAACAATGATCAAAGTAGATCAAGTATAGTGTAAACTATGCCAATCTAGTAAATATAAGAGTTGAGCTACATGTCCCATAACCACTTGCTTTACTCGAATATTTACCAACAAGTAGTATATTCCACTAAAAAATAAAAAAAGATCATTGTCATGGTTTTCAATCGGACGGGTCCAAGAATTAACCATCGAAGCAAAAGCAAGGTTTCATAGTCCTTGGTTTTACTAAGGCATTTAATTAGATTTCTCATACGAACGAGAAAAAGGTTTGCAGAAATATATACTAGTAGATTGGAAAATGATTTATAAAATGATTTCGTAAAATAACTTCGTATAATGAAGTGAGATTGGAAACCATATTAGTAGAAGAATTTGGTATCTGCCAAAAATATAAAACCTTTTTATATATAGTTTAGAAGTGGTAAATCTCATATAATAATGATCGAACTAAGAATTCACATTTTAATAACATAAATTAAACCTCATGAATTCCAATCAAAAAAATTCACATTAAAAAAATATGAACTAAACCATCAAAATTGGTATTTAATGAATCAAATGATTACCAAAAATCAATGAATTCCAATTGTTGAAATCTGTGAATTAGTGAAACTGAAAACCACAGAAAAAGGCCAAACAGGCCGAAACTCGGCTGGGAAAAGCCTGAAACAACCTAGACAGTTGACCGTGGTCTCCACCGGTCGACTACAGGAAAACAGCAGGACCAGTCGACTGGTCCTTTTTTCACCAGTCGACTGGTTACTTTTTTCCAACAGACATAAATTTAAGTAGCAGGTACCAGTCGACTGGTGCATTTCGAGCCAGTCGACTGGTTGGGACCTGCTGTGATATAATGCATAAGGCTTGGCCTTATGGGCCGAATCTCAGGGATTTTTGTATGATCGTCGAAGGCTAATAACTGTATCGAAGTGAAATGAGACCTTAGTGGTTGGCCGAAACATCGCATAACACAAAAATCAAACATCCACAAAGGTTTATACTCAAAATCATTAAAATGAAATCAAGACTCATGAGTTGGGAAGTTTAAACACAAACAATCCAAAACACAAAATGTGTACACACAACATATACGTGCTAAGGGCACCACTTATACAAGCATACAAGCTTATGGCATAGATGTGAGTTCGCAAGAACTCACCTTTGATTGTAGGTGGGAGAATTGGATGTGCTTTAGGAGCTAATTTTCTTCAATTCATCTCAAGGATCCTCAAACCTTTAAATGCAAGGATTCTAGGTGTTAGAATCATAGATAAAACTCTCATGAGATAGAGAGATTGAGATACATGTCAAATTGAAGAGCAATCAAGATAGAGAAGGAGAAGGAGAAGCTTACCCAATCCTTTACTCTTGATCTCTTTACGAATTAAGTTCCTAATGACAACCTAGGGCTAGGGTTTTTTATTCCCCTTTCTTTTTGCTTAAGGATTAGGAATTTGTGAATGAGGAGAAGTGAGGAAGATAGGTTGGGGAAGTTGTTAAGTAGGGGACTGCCTACTTAAGTTTTAGTGGGATAGTCTTGGCTAAACCAAGCCCTACTCAAGAGTCCTAAAATTCACTTACTCCAAACATATCGATGCTTATAGTCAAGAAGGTTGTAAACGGTGATCCGAACTTAATGGAAGTGGTTTCGAGTCCAAATTCATCCATATGCAAAACGTGATTTTTCAGACACACATCGATTAACGATTAACGACATCATATTTAAATAAAATATTTAAATATATTATCATTAAATATGTGGGTTGTTACAGACTTCTACCTTAAAGAAATTGCGTCCCCGCAATTACTCATGGAAAAACCATATAGTAACAACCAACCGTTAACCAAGAATTGATATACAAAAATATAATGAACTAAGAAATTCACTTATGAATTATTACACAAATTTTAAACTTTAAGTTATAAATCACTATATAACTTATGTTTATGCACATATAATGTTCAAATAAAAGTCATGAGTATATATGAGCTACTAACTCATTTTTTTGATAAGTGATTTCAATAAAGTATATTTTTCCTTACTTAAATTCTAAAGGTTCTAAACCTCAATTTCAATAATTATTTCAGTTTTTTATCGCGAGTTAACCTACCACGGATTTTATGTAAATTTGGTTTAGGCATATTCCAAAATTTACAAGATGACATTTAAATATTTATCTTTCACTAAAAAGCTATAATCCAATAGATTCTGATAATTCTCGTTTCGAAGAATTCCAACTTGCATTGGATTTTGTATACTCATTCGAAATCCAAATCAAAATTTATGAACTACCGTTACACAGCAAGCTTGTTTTAATAAAATTTAATTAATTCGTTTAGCTTCAATAAGTTTACAAATTATAAACCTATACTCTTACATTTTTAACACAAACTAATTAATCAATTAAATTAAAAGTTGAGAATATCGACCGTCCAAAATCATCGAACATTTCTTATCACATTTTAGCTAGAAAACTTTTTATCCCTTATAAAATTTCTCAAAAGTATTATAGCTTACAACATTTCCTTAAATTGAAAAGGATAATCGATCTCGTTGGGGAAACAAGATCATGAAATAAAAATCCGGGTTACACACCATAAATTGGAAATATTAGCACATTCTCTAATATTTCAAAAAAAAAAATGGAACCTTAATAATCCCCAAAAATCTCAAAATTTGAAATATTAGCACGTCCTCTAACATTTTACAAACAACTTCAAAGTCATGTGAACATGATTAATTGTAGAAGCTGAATGAATTACAAAAAACTTGAAAACCTTAGTTTTCAAAATACACAAAAATATCACTAAGATAGATGAGGTCTATCCAGTTGGGATATGACTTCGCAAATTTAATTGATTAATGGTTAACTAAAAAATTTCAGCATTTATTAACCACAATTGACAAAACAAGCACGGGATGGAGTCAAATAAAATCTATCCCTTTATCCTTAGTGGTTGGTCACTAAGGAGAACAATCAAATACATAGATTGAATTACAAAAAAAAAAAATTGAAAATCAATTTTGAATTCAATCACCCATTACGTTGTCATACAAACGTTGTCATCTTAAAATGGGTGCAAGGATACCAAAAATGCACGAATAATGCGAAATACAAAAACATGTATCTTTAAGGTCATTCTCATTGTTATGAGAATTTATAAAACAAAAGGAAGCTAACGAATATAAACTTAAGAACAAAAAAAATCTGTCTCACAGATAGCGGATGTCGAAGATGGATGATATTCTCAAAAAATAATATGCGGACCTCAGAATGGATAGGTCAATCCATCCCCAGAATCACAACGAAGCTAAATCAAATAAGACATGCAAATAAGCATGGAAAGAATAGCCACATAAAGGAGAGCTAATCATCAATAAAAATATGATTTTACAAAAATCAACCAAAGTTAGTCTCAAGAATAATTTCTCAAAGGAATAACAACTTATTGCAAAGTTGATCTATCAAAATACTAAACCCAATTTAGTATATGAAAGACAAAAGGTGGGAATTCATGCAAGATCCCCAAATACAAAAGCCCGGAGATCGAAAAATTGTAATCGGGAAACAAGATACTAAGATCAATAAGAAAATATAACTTATTGCTTTACAAAAGAAGATCCGAGTTAATTTCCAATGAAAATAATCAAATCGCCCAGGTTCTAGAAATCACTCAAAGATATCTAGAAAATTGTAAAATGGAAAGACACTCAAATCATGGCAAGTGCGAGCGTATAAATCCATAAATCAAAATGTTATTCAAAAATTGTTCTCATAACATAAAAATGGATACACCTCCAAAAATGAACACGTAAGTAATTCGTGTCATCGATAAATAAAGAGAACCCATAAATTACAGAAATCACCGTTTAATCACAAATACTTCGATCTCCTCGAAGCAATGTAAATATATAAGGTAGTTATTACGAAATTGGTGAATTCATCAATAACCCAAAATTTGAAACTCCACAAAGGATCAAAAGATCAAAGTCACAAAGTCATCATCAACGATCAACAAGATAGAGTAATTTACATTAAGCTAATAAATAAGTGAATTTAGCCAAATGTCCCATAACCACTGACTAAACTCAAATATTCACGAACAAATTGCAAACTCCGCTATCAAACACAAAAATGATCATAGAAAAATTTGCAAAAGGCATAACCCAAAGGTTACTCAAGACAGATCAAAATGACCATCATAACCGAGCATAAGAAGAATGGAAACCAATTCAAACAATTCTCACATAGAAATATGAAAATAAGTCCCGATGATGCTGCAGTCATCACCAACATTATTTTCTTTAAATATATCGAGATTGACATCCAATAATGAAATTTAGTTTCAATTGACCAAGTCCAAAAATTAACCTACAAAGTATATGCAAGTGTGTCGACCCACTCGTTTTTACCAAGACGTTTAATTAAATTCCTTATTCAATCCAAAAGGAAGAATTACTTGCTTGAAACAAGTAACACTCAAAAGCAAAAGAGAATGCTAAATCATTACCCAAAGAAAATAAAGTCATCTCTATAGAAAAATAAATTGGTAATGAAAACTCAAGGTTTCATGTAAGAATTTTCACTAAACATAGGTTTGGAAAATTTACAGACTTAGTTATCAAACAAACGCCCTCTAATTCCTAAGGACATGGTGTCCTTAGGTTCCTTTGATGCAAGGAAGATGGATAATTATAATTCAAAAGAACTCAAATGAAATGATCATGGTAACCATCATCATAAAGGATAAAGAGGATGGCACCCTTATAGGCATTATTTTCCTTATCAAAATAAGATTTCTCAAATTCATAGTTAAAAATTCAAACTATGAAAGGTGTAAAGGATATATACGATGGTCATATATATCCCATACTCAAATCATTATCTTATTAAAATCCCAACGGTTTCAAATTAACAATCAATACTAATGATTTGCCTCGCCATTTAATTTAAAGTTTCCAACGCTATGGTTCAATGGTGATGCACATGAATCATCTCATTGAATTGTTCATAAACTCTTATCGATATCGCGACATCGCACTTCTCGATTAGAACTTCCAAAATACTCAATGGGCAACTCAACACGATAAAACAAATTACATCGAAATAGGGGCGCAAATTTGTAAATAAATAATCATAGATGCAAACATTTATTCATGAATTAAATTTGTAATCATAAATAAATAAACAATCATTTCACTATGCCCAGCGGAAATAATTTATTCGTTCTCGCCTCGTAAAGTTAATCTCAAATGGATTAGTATTTTACTTGGCCAAAAATATTTGATTGAACCATTTTATAAAATAATTTAGAAATCTTCAAAACTAAGTCCGAAAAGTTATTTCAACCCAAAAATAGAAATTAATTTCTAAATTTCTATTCAAGAAAAGGGACGGGACTCTTGGATTGTCTAGGCCAAGATGTCAAAAGATGAAGTCAAATAAATTTGATTTGTCAATCAAGGATCAAGATATAAGATAGGATATGATGGGTCCTAAGACTATCCTAACAAGATTTCCTAAGAAACTTAGGACAAAGATCCTTTCCATAATATCTTATATTGTCCCAAACTTAGCTCTGATACCAAGTTGTAACGCCCCATCTCTATAATCGCGTTGTCCAAGGCCATTGCAAGCAATGTTGTCAACTAACCCGAAGTATAAGGCTGTTGAGCAGCGACCATCTGTATATTAGCTTTGAATGAGTGTTAAATATGTCGGATAATGTGGTCTAACTTTTTGAATCTTATGAAGAAATCTGACACATCTAAATCAAGTTCAAATCTACTACATAGTGGCTATATATAATTCAGAATCAATACAAAATACATAACAAATAAATCAGAGTCATACGCAGATATTCACATAACTAAGGCGGAAATAGGTATGAATATGACACGTAAATGTAAATACAAGATAGTGGTCATAGTCGACCCACTATACAACAAAAGAATAGGTACATAGCTACTCAAACAATATGTATACATAGGAATCTCGTATACATATAACCCAAAAAATACAACACTAAAGTAGTTAGCCCAAATGTGGAGGATACCCCATGCCGAAGTCAAGAAGAATCACCTGAAATGCCTCGGTCTGACCCGAGCATTATTTGCACGAAGATAAACAATAAACGGATCAGTCTAGCTGTACTTATCTCATAAAATAGGACATAATAAGAGATAAAAATAAATGTAGACATGCATACGATAATAATAATGTCACGCATTAGTGTGAAGCCCAGAAATGTATACGGGGTATCTCAAGAACCTATATCGGAGCTATAAAAGAATATCTCATTCAAAGTTATACAGCTACTCCCGGAAATGATAAATCATATCAAATCGATACCAAAATTGACAACTCAAATGTCAATGAAACTCAGGTTGATAAGTTAATCTCTAACATATTAATAACAATAAACTCAGATTGATAAGTTAATATCAATAAACTCAAATTCCAAAAATCAATAATAAGAAATCCAAAAATCTCAAAACGGGGGTAAGGCCTATCTCAAAACGGGAGCCCAAAAACTCACCAACACGTGTATCCCAAATGAGAAGCGATCTCTAGGTAGCTAGCCTATAGTATTGAGCCGAAACTCCTTAAATGGTCGGAAGACCACGGGTCGCGACCCCGCAAACGTTCCTAAGGCCGTCAAAAGCATAAATCCATAAAATATCATGATTGATCAATGTAGTGCAGTTTCACAAAATGAACCGAAGTTCCTCAAAATGATCCGGAGATCATTAAAATACTCAAAATGAACCGAAGTTCCTGAAAATGATCCGAAGACCATTAAAATATTCAAAATGAACTGAAGTTCCTCAGAATGATCCAAAGATCAACAATGATCAAACTAGATCAAGTATAGTGTAAACTACTTCAAGCTAGTTAATATAAGAGTTGAGCTACATGTTCCATAACCACTTGCTCTACTCGAATATTTACCAACAAGTTGTATATTCCACAAAAAAATACAAAATGATCGTTGCCACGGTTTTCAATTGGACGGGTCCAAGAATTAACCGTCGAAGCAAAAGCAAGGGTTCATAGTCCTTGTTTTTACTAAGGCGTTTAATTAGATTTATCATACGAGCGAGAAAAAGGTTTGCAAAAATATATTCTAGTAGATTGGAAAATGATTTATAAAATGTTTTCGTAAAATAACTTCATATAATGAAGTGAGATTGGAAACCATTTTAGTAGAAGAATTTGGTATCCACCAATAATATAAAATCTTTTTATATATAGTTTCGAAGTGGAAAATCTCGTACAATGATCAAAGTAACGATCGAACTAAGAATTCACATTTTAATAACGTAAAACCTCATGAATACCAATCACAAAATTTCACGTTTAAAAATATACACTAAACCATCAATATTGGTATTTAATGAATCAAATGATTACCAAAAATTGATGAATTCGAATTGCTGAAATCTGTGAATTAGTGAAACTGAAAACCATAGAAAGAGGCAAAATGGGCCGAAATTTAGTTTGGAAATAGTTTGAAACAACTTATACAGTCGACCGTAGACCATGGTCGACTGCAGGAAAACAGCAGAACCAGTCGACTAGTCCTTTTTTCACCAGTCGACTGGTTATTTTTTTCCAGTGGACATAAATTTAAGTAGCAGGTACCAGTCGACTAATGCATTTTGGGCCAGTCAACTGGTTGGGACTTGCTGTGAAATAAGACATGAGGACTCTCATTTATTTTGTGTGATCATCGAAGGCTAATAACTATATCGAAGTGAAACGAGACCTTAGTGGTTAGTCGAAATATTGCATAACACAAAAATCAAACATCAACGAAGGTTTACACTCAAAATCATTGAAATGAAATCAAGACTCATGAATTGGGAAGTTTAAACACAAACAATCCAAAACACAGAATGTGCACACACAATATATACGTGCCAAGGGCACCACTTATACAAGTATACAAGCTTGTGGCATAGATGTGAGTTCACAAGAACTCACCTTTGATTGTATGCGGGAGAATTGGATGTGCTTTAGGAGCTAATTATCTTCAATTCATCTCAATGATCCTCAAACCTTAACATGCAAGGATTCTAGGTGTAAGAATCATAAAGAAAACTCTCATGAGATAGAGAGATTGAGATACATGTTAAATTGAAGAGAAATCAAAATAGAGAAGGAGAAGGATGACCTTACCCAATCCTTTACTCTTGATCTCCTTAAGAATTTAGTTCCTATTGACAACCTAGGGCCTAGGTTTTTAATTTCCCTATCTTTTTGCTGAAGGATTAAGAATTTGTGAATGTGGAGAAGTGAGGAAGAGAGGTTGGGGAAGTAGTTAAGTAGGGGGCTGCCTACTTAAGCTTTAGTGGGCTAGTCTTGGCTAAACAAAGCCCTGCTCAAGAGTCCCAAAATTCACTTACTCCAAACATATGGTGCTTATAGTCAAAAAGATTGTAAACGGTGATCCAGACTCAATGGAAGTGGTTTCGAGTCCAAATTCATCCATATGCAAAATGTGAGTTTTCAGACAAACATTGATTAACGATCAACGATGTCATATTTAAATAAAATATATAAATATATTATCGTTAAATATGCTGGTTGTTACACAACATGCCTGGCGGGTGACAAATAGTACATATCCAACTCAGACTATTATCATATGTATAGGAGATAGATGGATGAGCTCAAGATAAACAACCACCCATCATACTTCAATATCTAGTTCCAGCAAGGGCACCACCCGATTATGAAGTGTATCTACTCCTACATAATAATATAATAGTCACTCCAAAAAAATACATATAATCAGTACATCATAATAAAAGAAAGGTCTCTCCGGAACCACTCTCCAATAAGCTCATCTACAATCAATTGACCTGTATCCTGAAAAAGACTAAACAAAAAGTAAGCTAACAACCACATTTTTTTGAAAGTGTAACAACCACATATGTGTATGTATGTGTGTGTGTGTGTGTGTATATATATATATCCATATATATATATATATATGTGTGTGTGGATAAAATCATAACATAAGATAGAAAGAGACAAATGTAACAGCCACTAAATCAGATATCAATAACTAATGTAGATTCTACTATTACTAAAATACTTAGTAATCCTAATGAAAAACATCAAATTATTTCTAACCTTAATGAGAAAACTGTCAAAAATTGGACCTTGATTATCTTAAAATGAGGGTTAGACATCCATTCTAAACAAAAAGGAACAATCTTAATTATGTGAAAGCATTAATTTTTATTTGTGTATTCATATAGATAGGTGGTATGAATACAAGGAAATAAGGGGGGACATGCACTTTTCAGTAGTGCATAAACACTTAGTAACATTTTCACATAAAAGAAAGGAGGGTGACATTCCGGGGATGTCATTGATCTGCCTAACCTGTAGAGGTTGGGTATACGCATAGCATAATATGTCTTATAGGCCTTTGTGTTTAGGGCAACAAGTCGCGGGGACCCAAAACAATGCGTACATGGTGTACAATGTAGTTTAAAATCAGAGATTTAGGAAGCGGAAAACGAATAAACCCAATGATGTAGTCTGTTCACAACTTCAACAATGCCAAAAAAAAAAATCAAGTGGCACAAAATATAGAGAGAACAAAAACAGAAAATAAAGGAAAGAACAAACCAATTTAATGTGGTTTGGATATGAATATCCTACGTCCACGAAGACCTAACAACTTTTATTTCTCAATGAAGAAATGAGTACATAAGATTACAACAGAGAGAAGATTAATGGTGGATTGCTTTCATTCATACAATAACATGACCCCTATTTATATTGAGGGATTTCTTGGAGATAAAGAAGAGAAGTTTCTAGATTACTTGGACATGAAGATAAATAAATATAATATCTTCCTTGATTTGATTGGAGCATAAATGGTTGGTGCAATCATGGTCTCTATCTATTTCCTTGAGTAAATTGATTCTTCATTAATTGATTGATTGGCCTGTTATTTTTCTTCCAAAAAGAAAACTTCCTGTTATATCTTTCCATATACAAGCCAATTAATTAATTGACAATCAAACAATTTCTTTCCTTCTCTACAAATATTTGAATCATTAATTTCAACACTCTACCTTGATTCAAATATGGAAATCTTTCTTCATCATCTCATTTTCAACAATCAACATAGAAGTTGTTAGGCCTAACACCCCATGGCGCTCAAGTAACAGGAAGCAAACTGATCAAGTTTGAGCAATGCTCAAACTTGTCCTTTGGAAGTGACTTGGTCATCATATCTGAAGGATTATCCGAAGTACCCACCTTCAATAATTTGATCTTGCTTCGTTCTTCTTCAAGCATAAGAAAGAAACCACTAACATCAATGTGCTTTATCCGTGAACTGTGAGCCTGATTCACAACAAGACGAATCGCACTCTGACTGTGACGACAAGGAATTTCGCTCGATCTGAATCAGTCGTTAAACCGATCTAGACCGTTCGAAACCCCTGATCGTTTTGAGAACAGGACAAAATAGAATGCAAACGGAAGAACATTTCATTGCTATAACAACAATTCCATCAGAATACAAGAATATACAGAGTATGAATGAATAAATTACATTCGACAAATATCAGAGATTACAATAAATTACATAGCAGCGGAAAATAACACAAAGCACAACTGAAGGTGATATATGGATACAGAGCTTTCCGGATATCATTCCAGCTGTAAACCAGGATCCTGAGAATATAAATCTGCAAAACCAAAACTACTAGCTGCCCGTGCGGAAAATAGGGGCACCCAGAGTTTAGGTTAAAACAATAAACTCCAGGTCAGTCATGTGACTAGTGTGAGAACTAAAACAGTTATTTAAAACTTGACTTTAAAAGAGAGTAATTCAAGGGACCACGCCGTATAACACGGAACGGGTTTCCTCCCAAGAATACTAGTGCATAGAGAAAACAACGCAATGCTTTTTCGAAAAATGAAGCTATTATAAGACCCAGGTCCCATCACACAATGCAACGCAAGCCGGAGGATAGGGTTTTCCCTTATAATAGTCGAACATGCTTGATACGTTTAAAACAAATCATTTGATACTATAATAAGTGTATAGTATCAAAACAATTTCAATCGTAAATATCAATCCTAGGCGGCATGGGTACCATCTATCATGTCGCCATACTAGGCTCTACAAATAAAACCGAAATACACGTATTGGAAATTGGATTTCCGTCATGAGTCGACGCAAGGGGCAAGCTCCTCTCCGCTTTCGAGACACTCTAGCAAATGTCTCAAGACTACACACTCTGGGCAATCCTAGATCTTCAGGGCCTGTCCTCACTTACGTTAGAGGATTAATTATGCCTGAACACACGTTTCCCGGTCCTTACAGACCTAAAATCGAGGCGTCTCATCCAACAACCACATAGGTGAAAAGTATATAAATGTCAGGGCTGGTAAGTCACTGACACCACCAAAGCTAGAAAGAAACGTCGTGCTCTCCCTGCAGTCCTTATCCCGTTTTTAACTCATACCGAGGTGTGAGGCTCGCGAATTCACGTTATACACAAAGCTACGCCACAAAGGCCGTGCTTTGATCATCAACCACAAGACTTTGCTTTTCAACAAAAGCCTTGATCCATGTAACTCAGCGTGCCACACAGGCCATTCATGCCATGTGATTGATATCTATCGATATATAACCTCTAAGCTCGTACGTCTCAGAAAAGGGCGCTAAGCAAGAGAATAAATTCTCCGCCGCCAAACAGATATATATATTTAACAGAAATCAATTAACACAGAATAAAATCCAATGTCAGACACAAAATCCATTTACAAGTTCGTTCTGGGTCTGAACGAAACCGGAGGCACTTTCCTCGCATATCCATCGATCTCCAAGTACGTCTGGACGACCACCAACTATTTCCATCCTCTTGGGTGTACAGCCCAATCAGGATCGTCAGTAATTATCCAAACGATGTGAAGACTTCCGGTCTTCGACCACCGTCATCATCTTCGACATATCGTCGAATCGGTTATTCAGAATGGGTATAAACCCGGACTTTCCGAACAACCCGCGTATATTAAAAACAAATGTTACACAAACACAACATACGCCTCATTCCAATTCAGCAGCCACTAACCTCAAATTTCATATTCTTAGGGAAAGGTTCCCATTAATTTTATCCAAGATAAATTCTTTAAAATTTATCCTTTAATCTTCCTTTGGATGTCATTTCAAACCAAATTATGGTTTTCCAAACTAGTCGAGATTAGCGGACCACACCGAAGTAATTATTTATTTTATTTCCCAATCCCAACCTATTCATCCCATGAAGCAAAACTGGTAATACTACATATCTAATACCACGGTGTTATCGGTAAAGTTAATTACCATCCCACGTTCAAATCTAATTAAAGATTTAACTATCGCTTTGGAGCAAAACTGGTGATACTCCATTCTCGCTTATTTTCCAATTTTGATAATTTAGATTATCAATGCACATTTCAATCTAATTGCAGATTCATTAAAACTCCTTTTATAGGGTTAAAGAACTAGTGTCATTTAAAACACGGTTCACGATAAACCCACAAATCAATTCTATTTAAAACCCGTTTCAAATCCTATTTATTTATTTAAAAATAAACGGGTTTAATTTTAGTTCAAAACTAGATTATTTCGATAAAAATCTATTTTTATCTTTTCAAATATGGAGTTTTTCATCCCAATTTTTCCCAAATCATTTCTTATGATTTTACACAAATTATTACTATTTTTAATAATTTTATCAAGGCCCGTACAGTCGATTTCCATCAACGGCCATCGAACTGCACTTACAGCGACCTTTTCCAAATTTGATTTGGACGTATCTCCAAATCCAACCGTTAGATTTCAAATTTCTAATATTCGTTAGAAAGCTCTTTTCGATACGAACTCAACGGTTCCGGTTTTAGGAGAATCCGACGGTCGGATCTCCCGTAATGTCCGTTCGAAATAAATGGTCGAAATTCGCGAACTGCCGCGGCGCGGCGCGTTCTATTCAGGCCATTATATTATATATATAATATATATTTCGTCGATTTCCTTTTAGAACGAATTTATAAATCGTTTTAAATTCGTTTTCAAAACAAATTCAACTTCCTATTCAATTCAATTCGAATTCGTTTTCTATTCAATTCAATTCGAATTCGTTTCCTATTCAATTCAATTCGAATTAGTTTTCTATTCAATTCAATTCGAATTCGTTTTCTATTCAATTCAATTCGAATTCGTTTTCTATTCAATTCAATTCGAATTCGTTTTATATTCAATTCAATTCGAATTCGTTTTCGATTCAATTCAATTCGAATTCGTTTTTATTTTCAATTCAATTCGAATTCGTTTTTATATTCAATTCAATTCGAATTCGTTTTATATTCAATTCAATTCGAATTCGTTTTCTATTCAATTCAATTCGAATTCGTTTTATATTTAATTCAATTCGAATTCGTTTTCTATTCAATTCAATTCAAATTTGTTTTTATATTCAATTCAAATTCTAAAAACGAATATAATCGATATAAATATCGTTCGCGTCAAAATAGCGCATCTCTAATCAACACGGCTTTATATATTTCAAAAATTCCGTTATTCTATTCAACAAATGAATATTTATTCTATTCAATACGTGAATCTATATTTTTGTCAACACATGACTAATCTCAACGAATGTGTACTATCCATGTGTGACTATTTTTGTTATTTAATATATTTTATAAAAATTATGGTATCTATCGTTTGATTTAAAATCAGACTCTAACCGTAAACTAGTAAGAGAACGATTCCCTGAATATTAACCCCGAAGGCCGAAACCAACATCAGATCAATATCCAGGAGACCACTCATCTTATCTATTTTCCAGTTAGTTTCTAATTTTATATATGATAAAGATGTAAATTTTATTGTTAAAATATTTCGTTCAACACATGACTAATCTCAACGGATGAGTACTGTCAACACATGAACCTTTATTTTATAAAGATAAAGATGCAAATTTGATTGTTAAAATATTTCGTTCAACACATGACTAATCTCAACGGATGAGTACTGTCAACACATGAACCTTTATTTTCTAAATTGGAATGAGGCCCAATCAATTACCATATAAAGTTAATTATATGGATTCCATTCAACACATGTATATAATAGCAACGATACATAGTCAACCATCATCCAAAGTGCACTACACTGTATAAGCATCAAATATAGATATCTAACGCTTATAACAGCCTGTCGATCCATCGATCGACATATTTAATCAATCAGGATGAGTGAACTTCAAATTTCATCCCAACACCTGTGTGGGGTTTCAAATCAACAAACACAGATTTTATTTGTGCAGTTGGGCGATGTGTAAAATTTATCGACCCAATCAATGTCCTTCAAATAGGTGTACATAAACAAACCGTCTGGTTTGTAAATGAATATTTATTTATTCACATTCACTTTAAAAATTATATTTTTAACGATAAAATATTTTACTTTAACACATGAATTTCTATTCAGTTCATTTACAAAATAAAAATGATGTTTTTATTTTTCTAACTTATTTTAGAAAATTTCGGCGGCATAACGGCACGATACTAGAAACGGGACGAGGCCTAGCCTTATCCCCGGTCTAGTGAAGGCCCACGCCATTCACACATCAATCAAATCCATTCATTTCACCAAACAATTCAATTCAAACCAAATAAACTAACCAACTACGCAACCAAACAATTTAACAAACAAGCCATCCATGGTCTGTGGATGACAGGTGTCGGGTGCTACTAAACACCGTCTGCATCCTAGTATATATATATATAACTAGAAAAAGAAATTGAAGAGTGAGAAGTTCTCACCGATAGCTATCCAATACCACGACTCTTCATTCATAGAAATCTTCATCGTGCTCGCCTTTTTGTCACCTTCGTTGCCCGTATTCTCTACCTATGTAAAAATCGAATTTTTACTTTGCTATTCAATATATAAAAATCGAATTTTTACTTTGCTATTCAATATATAAAAATCGAATTTTTACTTTGCTATTCAATATATAAAAATCGAATTTTTACTTTGCTATTCAATATATAAAAATCGAATTTTTACTTTGCTATTCAATATATAAAAATCGAATTTTTATAATCACGCTATATGGATAAAAATCCTATTTTTCTAACGCTACTATATAGATAAAAATTATATTTTTACATCGCTACTATATAGATAAAAATTCTATTTTTCTAACGCTACTATATAGATAAAAATTATATTTTTACATCGCTACTATATAGATAAAAATTCTATTTTTCTAACGCTACTATATAGATAAAAATTATATTTTTACATCGCTACTATATAGATAAAAATTCTATTTTTCTAACGCTACTATATAGATAAAAATTATATTTTTACATCGCTACTATATAGATAAAAATTATATTTTTACATCGCTACTATATAGATAAAAATTCTATTTTTCTAACGCTACTATATAGATAAAAATTATATTTTTACATCGCTACTATTTATATAAAGATCTCGCCTTTTCTAAAATAAATATTTCGCCGTTTCAAATATAAATACTTTGCCTTTTCAAATATAAATATTTCGCCTTTTCTAATATAAATATTTCGCCTTTTCTAATATAAATACTTCGCCTTTTCTAATATAAATATTTATAAAAATCACATTTTTATTTGGTTTTCAAAATCAGATAAAAGCAGTTTCTAAAATCAAATAAATAACAACAAATAAATGAAAAAAACTTACAGTGAACGACGGAGGGGGGGGGGGGTCTCTGGTTGTGCGCGGTGAGGGGGGGCTTCGATCTGACGAGGGGGGGTGGAAGGCTTCGCGGTTGCGCACAGGGGGGGCTTCGATCTGACGAGGGGGGGGGGGAGGGGGGAAGCTTCGCGGTTGCACGCGATAGGAGGAGGAGAGAAGAAGAAGGCGGAGGATCGGAGGGGGCTCCGATGGGGGGCCGATGGGAGGCGGCGCTGCCTCCTGAGGAGCGGCGGCGCGGATCGACAGGTTTTTGCCTTTTTTTTCGTTTGCTTTGAAAAAAAAAAGAACGGGGGGGGGGGGGGGAGGGCTGATAAAGGAATGAAGGTACAGAGAGGAAATTAATTTTCAATTAATTTTAAATTCAAAAAGTTGACTTTTTATTTCGACCTCTAAACGAGGCCCACCGCCTGTCGTCCATAGCTAATTACCCTCATTCCGAACACAATGGGATAAGTATCGCAAGCTGATTCGATCGTTACAATCAGTTTTCGTCAAAATCAACATATACTTCTATATATTGAATTTGAACACGCGTTTCTATTTACCGGGGTCACATACGAACTCGAAAAATTGCCGAAAAATATTTTCTAGCTTCGTATTGACGATACGGTCCTAACAAAACTAGTTTCGTCGAATTCTGAGACCGTTGGAAAAATGGCCATTTTTCAATCGATTAAAATCAACTAAAACTGGTCAAACGCGTTTTCCTTCGCCACGCTCACATAATGATTCGAAAAATTATGAAATTTGGAATATAGCAATAATTTGACACTGCGGATCCAACAAAAGTGGTTTCGTCGAAATCCGAGGTCGTTTGCAAAATTTCCCTTTTTAAGGGCCTGAATTCCACAACGACTATTCAGAATTTTCAACTGGACATATCTTTTGATTCCGGCTATGAAAATTTGATTTTTCGGATTCGTTAGAAAGATATTCACAAATAGATCCTATTATTTTTGGTTTCACTAAAATCCGGATTGTTTTGCACCCGATACATTCAATTGAAGTTTGAAATCGAATTATCGAACTACCGCGCCATTTTCAATTCTATTTCTAATTATATATAATTATTTATATTCTAACGACGACGTATATAATATATACGTTCTATTATATTCAAAATAAATTTCTCGTCGATATTATTTAAAATAATTCATTTTAAATATTCAAAATTCGTTAAAATTGCCAAAATAAAAATTTTAAACTGGCTCAGATTTTCGGGTTATTACAATCTCCCCCACTTAAAACTTTTCGTCCCCGAAAAGGAACAAAGTCGAAAGTGGTTTGATTAATCAACTCTACGTTCGATCTGGCTTCCATTCTCCAACTTTTCAGTTTCTGAAAATTTTCAAATTCTTCAAAAATTTGGCTAACACCCTGAATTTTCGAAAAATTTCGCCATAACCTCCCCTGCACCGGGAGCCACGGGAAAATACCGAAATTGCCATACAGGCCTTCTGATCTCAAAAAGAAAAAGAAAAAACCAAGCGGCTAGCCAATCGGCTCATAAAATCATCATCACCCAAACAAAACAGTAAATTATAGTAAACATGTACCTATTTGTCGGGCAAACAAATTTTATTCTCTGCTCTAGCCTCCTTGCTATGACCTGTTCAATGTAAGTATATGTATATGCAAGCAAATGCGACTAATTTTCAATACAGTTCAATATTCGGTTCAATTAGGCATAATGGTTCAAAATTGTCAAACAACTAAACAAACAACACAAACATCAATCAATTAGTGAATTAGAGTTTCAAATTCATAATTTTGATACATATCCTGAAAATCTTTTTTTTGATGCCAAATCACAACAATGTGTTCTAGCTATATAAGTTTTGGTTCTCACACCAGTCTAATGGAAATATATAGAAATCACACCTTCGAAACACGAACATAACTATTGATGATGCCATGGTCATTATCAACATCATCTCCGGGCGACTAGAGCGTGATTCTATATCTATCCAGTATATTAAAACTTCGACTATATGTTCATGACGCGTATACGCGAAATCTTTATATATTGGATTGCCCAAATTCAAAATAAATAAATATTCAAATACGTATAAAATGGTTTAAATTTTCAAAACAAAATTGTTTTCATTTGAAAAATATACTCTTCACACTCGTTCTAGGATACAACTGATCCTATCTCTAATGAGTCATTCCAATTGGATATTACTAATCCAATATCTGATGAATTCTTTCGTATGGTTCTAATGTGTCTTGTTCTCGAGCTCTGTAAACCAAAGCTCTGATACCAAATGTGACGACAAGGAATTTCGCTCGATCTGAATCAGTCGTTAAACCGATCTAGACCGTTCGAAACCCCTGATCGTTTTGAGAACAGGACAAAATAGAACGCAAACGGAAGAACATTTCATTGCTATAACAACAATTCCATCAGAATACAAGAATATACAGAGTATGAATGAATAAATTACATTCGGCAAATATCAGAGATTATAATAAATTACATAGCAGGGGAAAATAATACAAAGCACAACCGGATATCATTCTAGCTGTAAACCAGGATCCTGAGAATATAAATCTGCAAAACCAAAACTACTAGTTGCCCGTGCGGAAAATAGGGGCACCCAGAGTTTAGGTTAAAACAATAAACTCCAGGTCAGTCATGTGACTAGTGTGAGAACTAAAACAGTTATTTAAACTTGACTTTAAAAGAGAGTAATTCAAGAGACCACGCCGTATAACACGGAACGGGTTTCCTCCCAAGAATACTAGTGCATAGAGAAAACAACGCAATGCTCTTTCGAAAAATGAAGCTATTATAAGACCCAGGTCCCATCACACAATGCAACGCAAGCCGGAGGATAGGGTTTTCCCTTATAATAGCCAAACATGCTTGATACGTTTAAAACAAATAATTTGATACTATAATAAGTGTATAGTGTCAAAAATATTTCAATCATAAATATCAATCCTAGGCGGCATGGGTACCATCTATCATGTCGCCATACTAGGCTCTACAAATAAAACCGAAATACACGTATTGGAAATTGGATTTCCGTCACGAGTCGAGGCAAGGGGCAAGCTCCTCTCCGCTTTCGAGACACTCTAGCAAATGTCTCAGGACTACACACTCTGGGCAATCCTGGATCTTCAGGGCCGGTCCTCACTTACGTTAGAGGATTAAGTATGCCTGAACACACGTTTCCCGGTCCTTACAGACCTAAAATCGAGGCGCCTCATCCAACAACCACATAGGTGAAAAGTATATAAATGTCAGGGCTGGTAAGTCACTGACACCACCAAAGCTAGAAAGAAACGTCGTGCTCTCCCTGCAGTCCTTATCCCGTTTTTAACTCATACCGAGGTGTGAGGCTCGCGAATTCACGTTATACACAAAGCTACGCCACAAAGTCCGTGCTTTGATCATCAACCACAAGACTTTCCTTTTCAACAGAAGCCTTGATCCATGCAACTCAGCGTGCCACACAGGCAATTCATGCCATGCGATTGATATCTATTGATATATAACCTCTAAGCTCGTACGTCTCAGAGAAGGGCGTTAAGCAAGAGAATAAATTCTCCGCCGCCAAACAGATATATATTTAACAGAAATCAATTAACACAGAATAAAATCAAATGTCAGACACACAATCCATTTACAAGTTCGTTCTGGGTCTGAACGAAACCGGAGGCACTTTCCTCGCATATCCATCGATCTCCAAGTACGTCTGGACGACCACCAACTATTTCCATCCTCTTGGGTGTACAGCCCAATCAGGATCGTCAGTAATTATCCAAACGATGTGAAGACTTCCGGTCTTCGACCACCGTCATCATCTTCGACATATCGTCGAATCGGTTATTCAGAATGGGTATAAACCCGGACTTTCCGAACAACCCGCGTATATTAAAAACAAATGTTACACAAACACAACATACGCCTCATTCCAATTCAGCAACCACTAACCGCAAATTTCATATTCTTAGGGAAAGGTTCCCATTAATTCTATCCAAGATAAATTCTTTAAAATTTATCCTTTAATCTTCCTTTGGATGTCATTTCAAACCAAATTATGGTTTTCCAAACTAGTCGAGATTAGCGGACCACACCGAAGTAATTATTTATTTTATTTCCCAATCCCAACCTATTCATCCCATGAAGCAAAACTGGTAATACTCCATATCTAATACCACGGTGTTATTGGTAAAGTTAATTACCATCCCACGTTCAAATCTAACTAAAGATTTAACTATTGCTTTGGAACAAAACTGGTGATACTCCATTCTCGCTTATTTTCCAATTTTGATAATTTAGATTATCAATGCACATTTCAATCTAATTGCAGATTCATTAAAACTCCTTTTATAGGGTTAAAGAACTAGTGTCATTTAAAACACAGTTCACGATAAACCCACAAATCAATTCTATTTAAAACCCGTTTCAAATCCAATTTATTTATTTAAAAATAAACGGGTTTAATTTTAGTTCAAAACTAGTTTATTTCGATAAAAATCTATTTTTATCTTTTCAAATATGGAGTTTTTCATCCCAATTTTTCCCAAATCATTTCTTATGATTGTACACAAATTATTACTATTTTTAATAATTTTATCAAGGCACGTACAGTCGATTTCCATCAACGGCCATCGAACTGCACTTACAGCGACCTTTTCCAAATTTGATTTGGACGTATCTCCAAATCCAACCGTTAGATTTCAAATTTCTAATATTCGTTAGAAAGCTCTTTTCGATACGAACCCAACGGTTCCGGTTTTAGGAGAATCTGACGATCGGATCTCCCGTAATGTCCGTTCGAAATAAATGGTCGAAATTCGCGAACTGCCGCGGCGCGGCGCGTTCTCTTCAGGCCATTATATTATATATATAATATATTATATTTCGTCGATTTCCTTTTAGAACGAATTTTATAAATCGTTTTAAATTCGTTTTCAAAACAAATTCAACTTCCTATTCAATTCCATTCGAATTCGTTTTCTATTCAATTCAATTCGAATTCGTTTCCTATTCAATTCAATTCGAATTCGTTTTCTATTCAATTCAATTCGAATTCGTTTTCTATTCAATTCAATTCGAATTCGTTTTCTATTCAATTCAATTCGAATTCGTTTTATATTCAATTCAATTCGAATTCGTTTTCTATTCAATTCAATTCGAATTCGTTTTTATATTCAATTCAATTCAAATTCGTTTTCTATTCAATTCAATTCGAATTCGTTTTATATTTAATTCAATTCGAATTCGTTTTCTATTCAATTCAATTCGTTTTATATTTAATTCAATTCGAATTCGTTTTCTATTCAATTCGAATTCGTTTTTATATTCAATTCAAATTCTAAAAACGAATATAATCGACATAAATATCGTTCGCGTCAAAATAGCGCATCTCTAATCAACACGGCTTTATATATTTCAAAAATTCTGTTATTCTATTCAACAAATGAATATTTATTCTATTCAATACGTGAATCTATATTTTTGTCAACACATGACTAATCTCAACGAATGAGTACTGTCCACGTGCGACTATTTTTGTTATTTAATATATTTTATAAAAATTGTGGTATCTATCGTTTGATTTAAAATCAGACTCCAACCGTAAACTGGTAAGAGAACGATTCCCTGAATATTAACCCCGAAGGCCGAAACCAACATCAGATCAATATCCAGGAGACCACTCATCTTATCTATTTTCCAGTTAGTTTCTAATTTTATATATGATAAAGATGTAAATTTTATTGTTAAAATATTTCGTTCAACACATGACTAATCTCAACGGATGAGTACTGTCAACACATGAACCTTTATTTTATAAAGATAAAGATGCAAATTTGATTGTTAAAATATTTCGTTCAACACATGACTAATCTCAACGGATGAGTACTGTCAACACACGAACCTTTATTTTCTAAATTGGAATGAGGCCCAATCAATTACCATATAAAGTTAATTATATGGATTCCATTCAACACATGTATATAATAGCAACGATACATAGTCAACCATCATCCAAAGTGCACTACACTGTATAAGCATCAAATATAGATATCTAATGCTTATAACAGCCTGTCATCCAACGATCGACATATTTAATCAACCAGGTTGAGTGAACTTCAAATTTCATCCCAACACCCGTGTGGGGTTTCAAATCAACAAACACATATTTTATTTGTGCAGTTGGGCGATGTGTAAAATTTATTGACCCAATCAATGTCCTTCAAATAGGTGTACATAAACAAACCGTCCGGTTTGTAAATGAATATTTATTTATTCACATTCACGTTAAAAATTATATTTTTAACGATAAAATATTTTACTTTAACACATGAATTTCTATTCAGTTCATTTACAAAATAAAAATGATGTTTTTATTTTTCTAACTTATTTTAGAAAATTTCGGCGGCATAACGGCACGATACTAGAAATGGGACGAGGCAGAGCCTTATCCCCGGTCTAGTGAAGGCCCACGCCATTCACACATCAATCAAATCCATTCATTTCACAAACAATTCAATTCAAACCAAATAAACTGACCAACTACACAACCAAACTATTTAACAAACAAGCCATCCATGGTCTGTGGATGACGGGTGTCGGGTGCTACTAAACATCGTCTGCATCCTAGTATATATATATATAACTAGAAAAAGAAATTGAAGAGTGAGAAGTTCTCGCCGATAGCTATCCAATACCACGACTCTTCATTCACAGAAATCTTCATCGTGCTCGCCTTTTTGTCACCTTCGTTGCCCGTATTCTCTACCTATGTAAAAATCGAATTTTTACTTTGCTATTCAATATATAAAAATCGAATTTTTACTTTGCTATTCAATATATAAAAATCGAATTTTTACTTTGCTATTCAATATATAAAAATCGAATTTTTACTTTGCTATTCAATATATAAAAATCGAATTTTTATAATCACGCTATATGGATAAAAATCCTATTTTTCTAACGCTACTATATAGATAAAAATTATTTTTTACATCGCTACTATATAGATAAAGATTCTATTTTTCTAACGCTACTATATAGATAAAAATTATATTTTTACATCGCTACTATATAGATAAAAATTCTATTTTTCTAACGCTACTATATAGATAAAAATTATATTTTTACATCGCTACTATATAGATAAAAATTCTATTTTTCTAACGCTACTATATAGATAAAAATTATATTTTTACATTGCTACTATATAGATAAAAATTCTATTTTTCTAACGCTACTATATAGATAAAAATTATATTTTTACATCGCTACTATATAGATAAAAATTCTATTTTTCTAACGCTACTATATAGATAAAAATTATATTTTTACATCGCTACTATATAGATAAAAATTATATTTTTTTAACGCTACTATATAGATAAAAATTATATTTTTACATCGCTACTATATAGATAAAAATTCTATTTTTCTAACGCTACTATATAGATAAAAATTAAATTTTTACATCGCTACTATATAGATAAAAATTCTATTTTTCTAATGCTACTATATAGATAAAAATTATATTTTTACATCGCTACTATCTATATAAAGATCTCGCCTTTTCTAAAATAAATATTTCGCCGTTTCTAATATAAATACTTCGCCTTTTCTAATATAAATATTTCGCCTTTTCTAATATAAATACTTCGCCTTTTCTAATATAAATATTTATTAAAATCACATCTTTATTTGGTTTTCAAAATCAAATAAAATCAGTTTCTAAAATCAAATAAATAACAACAAATAAATGGAAAAAAAACTTACAGTGAACGACTTGGGGGGGGGGGTCTCTGGTTGTGTGCGGTGGGGGGGGGGGAGGGCTTCGATCTGACGAGGGGGGGTGGAAGGCTTCACGGTTGCGCGCAGGGGTGGCTTCGATCTGACCAGGGGGGGAAAGCTTCGCGGTTGCACGCGATAGGAGGAGGAGAGAAGAAGAAGGCGGAGGATCGGAGGGGGCTGCGATGGGGGCCCGATGGGAGGCGGCGCTGCCTCCTGAGGAGCGGCGGCG
This sequence comes from Allium sativum, assembly GCA_030737875.1. Taxonomy (NCBI): domain Eukaryota; kingdom Viridiplantae; phylum Streptophyta; class Magnoliopsida; order Asparagales; family Amaryllidaceae; genus Allium; species Allium sativum. The sequence continues at coordinate 89,519,643 of CM060912.1, read as the reverse complement.
CGGATCGACACAGCTTTGTCCTTTTTCTTTTTCTTTTTATTTCGTTTGCTTTGAAAAAAAAATGGGGGGTGGACTGATAAAGGAATGAAGGTAGAGAGAGGAAATTAATTTTCAATTAATTTTAAATTCAAAAAGTTGACTTTTTATTTCGACCTCTAAACGAGGCCCACCGCCTGTCGTCCATAGCTAATTACCCCTATTCCGAACACAATGGGATAAGTATCGCAAGATGATTCGATCGTTACAATTAGTTTTCCTCAAAATCAACATATACTTCTATATATTGAATTTGAACACGCATTTCAATTTACAGGGGTCACATACGAACTCGAAAAATTGCAGAAAAATATTTTCTAGCTTCGTATTGACGATACGGTCCTAACAAAACTAGTTTCGTCGAATTCTGAGACCATTGGAAAAATGGCCATTTTCCAGTCGATTAAAATCAACTAAAACTGGTCAAACGTGTTTTCCTTCGCCACGCTCACATATTGATTCGAAAAATTATGAAATTTGGAATCTAGCAATAATTTGACACTGCGGATCCAACAAAAGTGGTTTCGTCGAAATCCGAGGTCGTTTGCAAAATTTCCCTTTTTAAGGGCCTGAATTCCATAACGACTATTCAGAATTTTCAACTGGACATATCTTTTGATTCCCGCTATGAAAATTTGATTTTTCGGATTCGTTGGAAAGATATTCACGAATAGATCCTATTATTTTTGGTTTCACTAAAATCCGGATTGTTTTGCACCCGGTACATTCAATTGAAGTTTGAAATCGAATTATCGAACTACCGCGTCATTTTCAATTCTATTTCTAATTATATATAATTATTTATATTCTAACGACGACGTATATAATATATACGTTCTATTATATTCAAAATAAATTTCTCGTTGATATTATTTAAAATAATTCATTTTAAATATTCAAAATTCGTTAAAATTGCCAAAATAAAATTTTTAAACTGGCTCAGATTTTCGGGTTATTACACTGACTGTCTGAAAATAGTTCCACTGTCCGCTGCGCCATTGAAAGATCATCCAACAACTGAAGTAAGTACAATCCTTCCTTAGTTGCTTCCACAATCGATATTAACTCTGCTTCGGTAGTTGACAAAGCTACGATAGACTACAACTTTGATCTCCATTAAATTGGGCCTATGCCAAGTGTAAAAACATAACTCGACACCGATTTCCGTCCATCTCTATCCCCAGCATAATCTAAATCACAGTATCCTATAAGAGAGATGTCTCCATATACTCCAACATATAACAAGCCAACTGAAGAAGTGCCACGAAGATATCTGACTATCCACTTCACTTCTTGCTTATGCTCTTTACCTGGGTTAGGCATATATCGACTGACAACACCAACTTTATGGGCCAAATCTGGTCTCGTGCACACCATTGCATACATGAGACTACCAATAGCACTAGAATAAGGTATATTACGCATATCTCTTTTGTCTTCATCTGATGTGGGACACATATCTCTGGATAGCTTGAATTGAGAGCCTAATGGAGTAGCCACCGGTTTAGCATTCTCCATACCGAATCGAGATAGGATTTTCTCGATGTATTGAGTTTGAGTGAGCCTCGCAACTCTTTGCTTTCAATCCCTCTGAATCCCCATCCCAAAAATTCTCTTTGCGTTTCCCAAATCTTTCATCTTAAATTCCTTACTTAGCTCCATATTCAACTCTGAAATTTTAGACATGCTCTTAGAAGCTATCAACATATCATCAACATAAAGTAACAAATAGATGATGTTGTAACACCCCACCTCCGCTAGGGTCACTCACAAAGGGAATGCACTAGTTTTTGAGGAGCGTTATCGAGGTAAACAAACACAAAAATATTACAAGACAGAACATAGGTAAAACAGCGGAAGAATCAAAAGCTAAATTTCATTACTTTCAAAAAAAGAGTCAAAACCTTTTACATCAAATAGCTAAGGTCATTATTTTCCATTACAACAAATTCTGTCTTGCATAAATAAAGAAGCATAAACTTAAAACATCAAAAGTAGCTTAATTCCCCAAAGGTAGCAGAAATGCAGCCATAACATAGCTCAAGATCAAACCGTACATGAGCTGAACCGAAAGCAAGCGAAATCCAAGCTAAGTGGTAGAGTTTCCTCCCTGAGAACCTGGGGGGGGGGGGGGAACGAAAGAAAAAGAGGCGAAAGAAAAGGGTTAGCCATAAAGACTGGTAAGTCCAAGTGACTTTCAGCATAAAAACAGATAAAGGTAACATGACATGTATAAACTAAAAGCAAACATACGGATGATGACAAGATGGGCAAGATAGACTAAGATAACATGATAAATCAAGTATAAATCAAGTATAGCATCACGTATTCAAGGTTCGCTGCATCAACTGTACTAGAATCCCAAACCCATATCTTATATTAATCATGAAATGATCCCTCGGCCCAATATCATGAAATGACCCATTTCTAGGTCCAACGAAACTATCCACTAGTCAATCGGCTCCCTACAAGTTCTAGCTTGTCATGTGTCTGTGTCATACAGCCCTATCACGAATGTAGTCGCCTGTGCTAGGTCCACCATAGGGTGTATCAAGCTCTAGGGTGCCAACCACCGACACGAATCAAGCATGCACAGATAAACCTACTGATGCCCAATGCCTGCTTTTTCTACTCTAGACCACGTGCACGACCATAGCCTGCCTGAACCTACACTGGCGCACCAACATAGCCGTCGTTCTGGTCGCTTACAATCAGCCCAGTAATTGTGCCCACCCTGCCTAATTCCAGGGTACCATGATACATCTAGTGGGTTACTGCTGAAACGGACCGCGTAACTAGGGTTTCCGTCTAATAGGTTAAGTGTTGTCATTTAAATTCGTGACTTAACCACTATCAGTCTAGCATGTCAAGTTGGTTAAGTGTTGTCATTCAAGTTCGTGACTTAACCCGCCTACGTGTCATGTCAAATTGGCTAAGTGTTGTCATTCAAGTTCATGACTTAGCCCTACGAATCAGGTGTCAAGATGGTTAAGTATTGTCTTTCATGTTCATGACTTAACCCTATCATGTGGCATTAATTCATTAATGCACCCCAACCTCTCACATCAGACCTGTTGTTGTGGTCACTGGATATGCCGGGCGGTTCCGGGCAGATTTACACCACAACTCAGTCTGACCTCGGGTTTCAAGCGTGATATGACCAACTACCCACATTGGATCCTATTGTTTGCAGTAACTGGATTTGCCGGGCGGTTCCGGGCAGAATTACACTGCAAACTCAACCCAATCTCGAGTTGGCCATTTTCATGTTCATTCTAGTGTCATGTCCATGTTCAAGATTCATGTCAGGTTCGTGTCAAGTTTCAAGGATAAGTTTCATGCCAAGTTTCCTATAATTACCAATTTTTCCCAACGTTACCCCATCTAAATATTAGGCTAACAATCTTAGCCTAATCTTCGCCCGCATGATTTTTGACATATAATATTAGGCTAAAAACTTAGCCTAATTTAACGTACACAAAATTTGCATAAAGCGATTCATTAACATAAACATGACATAGGTGTAAACTTGGCATTCTCGGCATAGTCAATATGAACACCATAGGTGTGTACTTGCAAAATAATCAACATGAATATCATACGTGTGAACTTGCAACATAGACTAAATCAATATACATATATGTGAATTTGTAACATAGACTAAATCAACTCACATATATGTGAACTTGCAAATCAATCACGAACATATGAATAAGTGTGAACTTGAAATATGACATAGGTTTAACATATACACATAAACATGTAGATCTAACATTTGGTCACATATGTGATATGATTTTACAACCTAAAACTTGCATAACATGATAAACTACACAACTTGTCATAACAGGTTATACTTCAAGTTCATATACACATGAATAGACTTATTCATTAATTCCCAATTCAACATGATAATAAAATAGAACCACAGGCATAGATCAATATCATTTAATCCCACATAAACATTATTCTATTATCAATTTATTTTCCAAGGCATGACATAATTGAATAAATTGATTAAAACGTCGCAGGCATAACATTATGAACATGAAAAAGGTTTGAATAATAATCTAGATTCAAGAATACGGATAGATCTAACTTAAATAGAAAAATCCCCAAAATCAAGACAAATAAAGAAAATAGGTCTGAATAGAAAATCAAGCTTAGATCCAATTTCATAGTCATAATTCTAGGCAATAACCTCATGGTCATGAATCATAGGTGATTTGTCACAATTATCCTTGTCATAGTCATAGGCAATAGTCTTATGTTCACAGTCATAGGCATAGGCATAGTCTTATGTTCACAGTCATAGGCATAGGCATAGTCTTGTGTTCACAGTCATAGGCATAGGCATAGTCTTATATTCACAGTCATAGGCATAGGCATAGTCTTATGTTCATAGTCATAGGCATAGGCATAGTCTTATGCCATTAACAATAGTTTCAACGTCATAGGCAATATTCCCAAAAGTCAAGATCCAAGAAGAAAACAAGAATAGATATGAATCATCAATTCCAATTTATAACATGCCCATATTAAGTTTATAGTTTTTATCTAAAAGTAACTAGAACTTACAGATCGTGGTCTAAAATATTTAGATGCAGAAGTCAAGTCTAGAATTTTGTCGTAGAACGTTGCAGTGTCGCTGATCTATTCTCTTGAATTGTTGTAGGAGCGTTGATCTTTGATTTGAATCGAGTTTGAATGCTTAAGCTTTAATTTGGAGGCGGCGGCCATGGTTCAAGAGGTAATAGCAGCATAGCAGTGTAAGAATGATTTGTATGAATTAGTCTAGGTCTCAGGATGTATTTATAGGGGTAACAACTAGTTTAGGCCCTTAGATTAACCCTAGAATCAATCCGGACCATCAAAACACGTCTCAGGCTTCAAAATTGGATTCTGGGTCAAAACAGGCCGACCAGGTCGACCTGTAAGGGGGGAGGTCGACCACATGGTCGACCTGGGGGGTAGGTCGACCCTAAGGTCGACCACATGGTCGACCTGACCCCCAGGTCGACCTGCCTGGTCCTGTGCTGTCTGAAATTTGCTGAATCTTCTACATGCCATAACTTCTTCATCCAGACTCCGATTTTCGAAAACTCGGACTCGTTTCCAAGCAGAATTTCGAGACGAACGCAATGGTGCAACCGGTTTCCCTTGATTCTTATTTAAAAATTTAATTATGCCTTGATTTATGGTTTTAACATGTTATAAAAATTCGGGTTGTTACAGATGTCATCATTACATTTTTTAAAATAGGCACGTTGGTCCTTAAAGCTTCTAGAGTAACCATGTGAGATCATAAACTTATCAAATTTCTCATACCACTATCTAGGAAACTGTTTTAAACCATAAAGAGATTTGTTAAGTTTACAAACATGACCTGGCCTGCTGCTATCAATGAACCCCTCTGGCTGCTGGAGGTAAATGTCCTCCTCAAGATCACCATGCAAGAATGCTGTCTTGACATCTAGTTGTTCCAACTACATGTCAAAGTGATCAACTAATGCCAAAAGAGTGCGAATGGAAGTTTGTCTAACAACAGGAGAAAAATATCATGAAGCTCCACATCTTTCTTCTGAACATAACCCTTCGCCACTAATCTTGCTTTGTACCTCAAATCATCGTTGCCGCCATCTTTCACCATATCGATCCATTTACATCCAATTGCTCTCTTGCCGGAAGGAAGTGGCACTAAATCCTAAGTGTGAGTTTTGTGCAAAGACTCAATCTCCTCCTTCATTGCTACTAGCCAACTAGAGCTATCAACTGAACTAATGGCATCTCTGTAGTCTCTTGGTTCATCGTGAAATACTTATTGCATAAGCTACCATGTCATCAAAGTCAATATCTTCAATGCTTAATCCCACAAAGTCATCAAGCCATATTGGTCTTTTCTTCTCTTCCGTTGGTCGATTTTGAGTTTGGGCTCCATCTTGAGATTGATCTTCTGTCTCTTCCCTATCAACCACGGTGTCATCGGAATCACCACTTTTACTCGTATGGAAGTCTGATGATCTGCCTTCTGTTTGGTATTCTGAATTTGTCCTCTCAACATCATCATTAACTAAAGAAGAAGGCCCCACCTTCAACATAGCCTTCTCATCAAAATGTAATATGCCTTCTTGTAACAATCTTCTGGGTAGTAGGACACCACATCCTATAACCCTTAATTCCTTTCTTACAGCCAGGAAAAATACACTTGCGAGATCTTGGATCCAACTTCCCTTTGCTCTCATGCACATAAGCTGGACAACCAAATACTCTGAGAAATGAATATGATACAAGCTCTCCCTTCCATACTTCTTCAAGAATCTTCATATCTATGGCGGTAGAAGGTGTGCGGTTGATAAGGAAAACAGCCGTATATAATGCTTCTGCCCAAATTTTTTTATTTAATCCCGCAGTCAGCCGTAAGCCGTAAGCAATGAGTTTCTTTCCAACAAAGTCCGATTCATTCTCTCTGCAACCCCATTTGAATGAGGGTCTCCAAGTGTGGTGTAGTGTCTTTTGGTTCCCTCGGACTCACAAAATTTGATAAATTTTTGAGAAGTGAATTCACCACCATTATCTGAACAAAGAACCTTCACATTATTTCTAGACTGCTTTTCAACAAGAGATTTCCAGCTTGGAAACCTATCAAAAGTTTCATCTTTGGACTTTATAAAGTAAACCCATATTTTTCTAGAAAAATCATCCACAAATGAAACAAAATACCTGGCTCCTCCATAAGATAGGCATGGTGCGGGGCCCCAAACGTCAGTATGAACATACTCTAAAACATTTTTAGACTTATGCTCTGCATTGCCAAAAGAAACCTTCGTCTGGTTTCCAAGTACACATCCTTCACAAAAGTCGAGTTTTGAATGAAGAACACCATCAATCAAGCCTCGCTTTCTCAATACTTCTAAACTGCGCTCTCTAATGTGACCTATATGAAAATGCCACAATCTGGTAGAATCAGAATCAACTGAATCAATAACCGAAACAGTTTCCGCAACAGCAGTTGTACCCTTCAGCAAATATAGATTTCCAGCTTTTACCCCTTTCATTACTATAAATGAGCCATTTGTAATTTTTAATGAATCCTTTTCTATTACACACTTTAAGCCAAAATTGCACAATGCTCCAATAGAGATCTAACTACGCCTTAAATCAGGCACATGCCTGACATCACATAAAGTACGTGTAATGTCCCGTATTTTCGCAGTGTAATAATTTATTTATTTAATTATTTCAAAAGGGATTTAGAGAATTTAATGGTCGTTTAATTAAATAACTTTGAATATTTAATTAATATAATAATTAAATAATATATTTAATTTCTGAAATAATCAGAAATAGTGAATTGACAATATAATGTGAACTGGACAATTCAAAGTATTTAATTCAGCTTAGAATTGAATTAGAATGACGAATATATTATTTGGACGACAGTTTGAACGTATAAATTATAATTTAATTATAATCGAGCCCGTAACGTCGCGGTAGTTCGCTATTTCGTGATATGAACTTCAACTAAATATACAGAATCCATTTTAAGTCGGATTTCTGTGAAACAAGAAACGTTTGAATCTGTTGAACGATATTTTTCTAATAGAAGAGAAAAATCGAAATTTCGTCGTGTAGATTTTGAGTTATGTGCAAATCAAATTTTAGAAAAGTCGTTGTGGAATTCCTTTATAATTTAAATCGATTTATTTATATTATAAAAGTAATTTAATATAAATCGAATATCGATATAACTGGGAACTTTGAAATATCGAGCTATAAATCCTGATAGGAATATTTTAGAGCTGTATGAAATCGTATGTGGATATATATACTATAATATTAATTTATTAATATTTAATTTAATTATTTTAAATATATTGATATTTAAAATGGATTTATTTAGGGCATTTAAAATAGCCACTTTTGCAAACGACCTCAGTTTTCGATGAAACTAATTTTGTTGGATCCGCAATGTTAAATTTTTGTTAGATTTTAATTTCCTCGATTTTTGAAGTCAGTATATGGCCGTACGGGATTTTAATGTGAAAAACAGACGATAATTTGACTTTAAAAATATCCTATGTGAGCATACGAAGTCGGAATTCGACGAAACCAGTTTCGTTGGGTCTGTAATGTCGAACTCTAATTGTATGTCCATTTTCACCGAATTTGGATATCGTATGTAATTATAGGAAATTTTAATTGACAAAAACAAATAACGGTTGATTAAAACTAAATATATTAATCAATAAAATATATTAAAAACTATCTATAAATAATCCTCATATTCTCTAACCCTAGGTCTCTTGGTCAGAGTGATTTTTGTGCCTCCATCAACAAAAATAAACGACGGATCATTTTCCCCGTTCTTTTCAAAATACCTTCCCCTCTGGTGATCGATTCCACTAATGTTTTTCAACAACATGGTTAAGCATGACGAGAACCTCATACTGGACGGCTATGATCACCGATAGAGCCACGAATCAGTCGGAATCTCCATGGCAAGGCGCTAACTTCAACACCGTTTGCTGGTGTCCTGGGGATTTTGAGTTCTGCTATTTTCATAGGATAAGTAGAGGATGCGAAGTGTTATGAGATGATTTGATCGCGGTGGGAGTTGGATGTCGAGCACGGTGGGTTTGGGGAATAACGTGCTGTTCGAACTATGGAGAAGAACAGTCTAATACGTTATCATCAAGTAATTAGTAGATCAGTAATTTAATTAAGGAATTGCGAAATGAATGATGAAGGGGAGTCCTTCACAAATGTCGAGATTTACTTTCTAGGTAAACAAAACTGTTAAGATTGAGGAAATCCAGTATTAGTGTGATTTTTCAATACCAAACAGGTCTTCGCTATATTGTTGAGCTCCAAGAGACGCAAATCGTGATGAAGGGGTTTAACAATGTTAACAGTATAAAAAAATGAAATGATGCTGGACAGTTTTGGTTAACAGTGAGAGGCAAGGGAGGGTCGGCATGAACTCGAGATGAGATCTCAGGGAATCGATGAGTTACTGGGAGGAATTAGAAGGATTAGGGGATGGGTTGTTATTAATTAGGAGCATTAAGGTTGGGTTGGTAAAACATTGAGGAACTGTGGAAGAGATAAGTGATAAAAATCGGCGGTAATGGTGGACGTGCAGGAATCAGTGTGGAGAAGTTCTCAAAATGGAACGATGAAAGAAGGTGGTGCAATGGTTTTGGCAGTGTGTAAATGATTCAGGAGCTCTCGATGGAAACAGAAGTGGAAGACTGAATTCTTGAATGTAAATCACGTTTGGTAATGATAATCACGATTTAAGGCCCTAATATATGTGATGCAGGGAAACGGGTTGGAGGAATCCAACTGGATTCCTCAACATTTATTTTACTGTTTATCATATATTGTAATATATGATGTGATATATAATCTGTTGTTGATTATGTGTGTTTGAACGATATCGATCATGGTTATTTGGTATCTTAAATACCGTAAGTAATACTGGGATGTAAAATGTGGATTTTCAAAGTGTATTTTTAAAATAAATTATTTATATAAAATCAATGGATTTTATATATAAACAAAGGATTTTATAAAATAAAATACTTTGTAAAATCAAAGAAGAATTAAAAAGGGAATTTATTTATAAAATCAAAGAATTTTATAAAAAGGGCTATTTGTTTATAAAATGAATGAGAATTTATTAAAGAGAAAATATTTATAAAATCAAGGGATTTTATAAAAGGGAATTATTTATAAAATCAAAGGATTTTATAAAGAGGAATATTTATTGGGATAATAAATAAGATCATATAAGAAACATTTATTGGGAAAATAAATAGAAGTATAAGGGATATTTATTTAGAAAATAAATAAGATATCATAAGGATATTTATTTGGAAAATAAATAGGATAATATAAAGGGATTATTTATATAACAAATAGAGTTTTATAAAGGGATTATTTATAAAACAAATAGAGTTTTATAAAGGGATTATTCATAAAACAAATAGAGTTTTATAAAGGGATTGTTCGTAAGGCAAATAGAATTATAAAAGAGAATAAAGATTAAATGGAAATATGTTTAACGAGTAAATGTGAAAAGATTTATTTAAAGTAGATAATAAATAGAATCTGTTTAATAGATAAATTGAGACTATTAATTTATAAATAATATTTTATAAATTAAGTAAAATAGTTATCACTGGATAAATGGAATATATAAGTCAAGACTTATATAGAGAAGTAAGAATCAGTTTCAACATCGATATTTGAAACTGAATATGGACGAAGAGTGAATCGAATATTCCTTATTCAAAAAGGAGTAAATAAAAAGGGTTTAATCAATCGTGTTAATCCAAATGAGTTGATCCAAAGGAGTTAGTCGAATATAATTTATTCCAATAGAGTTAAAGGAGAAAATCGAATCTAGTCATTCGAAATGAGGTTAAATCGAATATAGTTATTCGAGATAGAGTTAAAACAAACATAGTTATTTGAATATAAGTTAATCGAATATTAGTTATTCGATAGGAGTTAATCAAGTCGAGTTAAATAAGTCGAGTTAATTAAGTTAAGTTAGTCAAGAGGAGTTAATCAAACCGAGTTAGTCCAAATCAGTTAATCCAAATGAGTTAATCCAGAGGAGTTAGTCGAATATAGTTTATTCGAATAGAGTTAAAGGAAAGGAGTTATCGATTAGTTTAATCGAAAGGAGTTAATCGAATTTAGTTATTCGAAAGGAGTTAATCGAATTTAGTTATTTGAAAGGAGTTAATCGAATTTAGTTATTCGAAAGGAGTTAATCGAATTTAGGTATTCGAAAAGGAGTAATCGAATATAGTTTATTCGAAGAGAGATTAATCGGATATAGTTTATTCGAAAAGAGAGATTATCGAATATCTTTCATTTGAAAGAAAGAGTTATCGAATATAAGATATTCGAAGTGAGTTAATCGAATATAAGTTATTCGAAGAAATTTAATCGAATATAAGTTATTCGAAGTGAGCTAATCGAATATTAGTTATTCGAAGTGAGTTAATCGAATATTAGTTATTCGAAGAGAGTAAATCGTCGAATTCTATTATATCGAATTCGGGAAAAGTATTATTTACTTTCCGGTTTTTAAATCAAGATTTATTTATATATAAATAAATTAGAGTAGGTTAATTATTCAAAGTAAGAAATAAAAAGTTAGATGTTAAGTTAGATATTTCAGAAGTAGGGTTCATAATGTTAGCGTTATAATCAATGTTTACAATAAAGAAGTGGATTCATAAATAGAATCCGAGAGTTACATAAGGAAGTTTGTTAAAGATTTAAAAAGATAAACTTTGACTATTCCGAAGTTAAAACGTTGTTTAGTTAAGGTCTGAGAGGTAATTATACCCAACTTGATTGACTTCCTTCTTAACTAAGGAATGGTAAGGTTTGATATTGAAGGATGGTTAAGAGAATTTAGTTAATGAGTGAAATGGTTTGAGTTGGCATGGCGATGTTTGATTTAAACATCGGTTTAACCAAGTGAAGTAGTTTTGGAAATGTTTTCCAAATAAGAATCAGAAATGTTTTCTGATAATAGAAAATAAGAATTTAGAATATATGGAAACAGGAGATAAATAAATTAATGAACTAAAGAGAATAAATGTTAAATGTTAAATGATGATTGATCCATATAATTTCCATCTGGAAATAATATCGTTGTTGCACACCTATTTTTCTTTGATAGTAAACTCACCGACTATCGAAGTTTTTGACCATTTTAACGTTGTTAATATGGAGAGACTGGTTGGATTATTATCCGAAGAACCACTCCGTATTGGCATAAGCATTACGAATCATATATGCCAAAGATAATTGAAGACGGAGTAAAGTGCAAGGGCTGTTGTATAAATCTTAGGTAAAGATTGCCTAAGATGGATGTACTGAATAGTGCCTTCGGTTTGTCCATTCACAGGACAACTTGTATGGAAGAAGGTCTGACAGAGTATATCTAATAGATCGCATAAGTTGATCTCTTCAAACGTATTCACGTTTGGTGGCGGAGGAGTTCGTTTCTCTTAGCTGTATACTCGTGTTATTTTTGGATAAATCAATTTTTGATTTTAAAGGGTAAGACGATGTGATATTCTAAGTGAATGAAGATGTGGCATGAAAAAGATAAGCGTAGCTTCTAGCCTTACATCCGGAAATGACAAAAGTCTGGAAGGCAACATGGTTGTGTAGGTCGCACCTATTAGGGTGTATAATCACCTGATCTAGAGTTTCATTTACTTCTAAAAATCTATTATCGATGCTGTCCCATTTGGGAAACGGTTGCTGATCCCAACCGTTGGTGATATACATTCGATACACTCAAGCGAAATGAGCGATCGGTCATGTGTGGCCGGGTTGCAAGATATTCTTGTTGAATCCAGTGTATTCCTCTCTAGAGGTACACTAGCGAAAGGTGGTTCCGTACCTTGTCATAGTTGGAAATCCATTACCCAATACGTGCTTGTGGTTTTGATTGTATACTATATATGTAGAACGTGAGATGAAAGCGTTTCTACGAGATGATTATTATATTGTGGTTGATAGACACTATTATAATATCAATGAGTTTTGATATAAAGTTTATTTTGGATTCTCATAAAGGAAAAACCCGTTCCGTTATATGGCTTGGTCTTATGAGATATCGTTTAATGGCTCAAACTGTTTTAAACTGTTTTACTCATACCAGTCCCATGACTGACCCGGAGTTTATTTTGTTTTGTTTTCCCTAAACTCTTAGGTGCCCAATTTTATATGGGCAGTCAAGTAGTCAGGATTTTACAAATACTTGAAGAGCTGGAGCAGGAGGCTTCAGAATTATATAACTATGGTTTTTCCGCTGTGTTGTAAGTGTTGTACTTTGGAAATGATATGTATATTCAAGTACAAATTTATATTTCAAAGTTTATGATATATATTATATGTTATTCGTTCCGCTGTGAGGTTCGTGTTACTCTGATGTTGTGTTCTTCATCTTCTTCTATTCTAAGTTTTTATCTTATCTATTCTCACCCTCTATTTTCTTTCCATTAGTTTTCTGTTTTCCAGTGCAATTGGGGTTGGACTTGTGTTATTTGGTCAGCTCAAATTAGACCGGAATTTTGGGATACTACAGTTGGTATCAGAGCTTAAGGTTTAGAAATTACCTTGGCTCTGTGGCGTGACTCAGTAAAGATAGGATTAGTAATACCCTAGATTGAGTTTGAGTGTATATATTAGCGCGTATTTTTTATTCAATATAAAATGATTTTGTATGTGTAGATTTATTGGTTGAGTTGTTTATGGGTTCTGGTCGATCAGTTTGATCCACGTATCGGTAGGGATTTATAAACACTCGAATACGATGAACCGACACTGAATGTTTTGAGAAGAGGGTAAATGAAATAATTTTACCCAAATTAGATTTTTGATATAAAGGATTTATATTGAAATTATAATATATTGGATATGTTGGTTGTTATTATAATCGAGTAAGATTATAAAGTGAAATGGTTATGTAAATAGCTAATCAGAATTCATATAAGTGAAATACGTGAAATCAGATGAATTAAAGCTGAAATTTAATCAGAATTGGATTTAAAATTTCTGGGAATTTGAAAAGTGTTGGCAATGAATTTGGATTGAATATATGGGAATTTTAAAATCCTGGGAGATTTTAAATTGTTTTGAGAATGATATTTTGAATGGATTTCAAAATGGAAGTGTTTAAAGAATGAGTTTTGAAAAGTGATATAGTATTGAACTCACTTCGATAGCTGGAAATAGATTCTGATGTTGATAATGACATCATCGGTGTTCATTTTCGAGTGTGTAAGTGACGGATTACTACCAAAGATTTTGTTTTGAATTGTTTTGACAAAAACTAGTTGTTTTGAATCCTGAAAAGGAAAGTTTGACTTTTGAGAAAAGCAAAGCTGTTTAAAACTCCCAGGAAGAGACTGTTTGAATTAAAACCAAATTAAATAGAAATTTGTGGAAACAAATTGAAATTGAGTTAAAGCCAGTAAAGTGGAAACCGTATTGAAATGGAGCAATATCGAGTCGAATTGGAATTTGGTATATAATTAGACTCGGTTGAGTAAATGGTTTGATTTTTGAAATAAAAATCCAATTTGAGTTATGAGATAAAGATAACTGATTAATGAAATTAATCAGTTAAGTAAATATGTGGATAGAACTTAACGAGGTTAAGTATATTGGATTGGTGAGTTAAGAATTTGAAAATCAAGAATGGTACTTGAGATTGAGAATGGAATTCGACTGGTATATAAGCGAATGGTTGTGTTGGAGATAAAAGTGATTTGAGTTTGATTGGGTTGACACTGGTATATACTGAATTAACAGCAGATGGAAAGAATATAATGATATGCCCGACAAAAAGGTACAAGTTTATATTTCATATTGGGTATGAGATTTTATGAGCCGATGTGGCAAACCTCTTGGCTTTTTGATTTTCTTTTGGGTTGGAGATGGCCCAGAGAGGCGAGCTGTAGTTGTACTGATTGACCAGTACAAAGGAGGTGCTGGTGAAATTTTTCGGAAATTTCGAGTGTTAGAAAATTTTCTGGATTTTTGAAAATATTCGTTAATAGAAATAAATTAATAATTTAATTGAAATTAAATTGGTTCAGTGAAACTGGAGTTAAGAAGTAAATAGATAATTTTTAACCCAGTTAATAGGGTTGTTTTCTACCTTAGCAATTTCGAGGACGAAATTATTTTAAGGGGGGAAGAATGTAATGTCCCGTATTTTTACAGTGTAATAATTAATTTAATTATTTCAATAGGGATTTAGAGAATTTAATGGTCATTTAATTAATTAACTTTGAATATTTAATTAATATAATAATTAAATAATATATTTAAATTCTGAAATAATCAGAAATAGTGAATTGACAATATAACGTGAACTGGACAATTCAAAGTATTTAATTCAGCTTAGAATTGAATTAGAATGACGAATATATTATTTGAACGACAGTTTGAACGTATAAATTATAATTTAATTATAATCGAGCCCGTAACGTCGCGGCAGTTCGCTATTTGGCAATTTGAACTTCAACTGAATATACAGAATCCATTTTAAGTCGGATTTCTGTGAAACAAGAAACGTTTGAATCTGTTGAACGATATTTTTCTAATGGAAGAGAAAAATCAAAATTTCATCGTGTAGATTTTGAGTTATGTCCAAATCAAATTTTAGAAAAGTCGTCGTGGAATTCCTTTATAATTTAAATTGATTTATTTATATTATAGAAGGAATTTAATATAAACTGAATATCGATATACCTGGGAACTTTGAAATATCGAGCTATAAATCCTGATAGGAATATTTTAGAGCTGTATGATATCGTATGTAAATATATATACGATAATATTAATTTATCAATATTTAATTTAATTATTTTAAATATATTGATATTTAAAATGGATATATTTAGGGCATTTAAAATAGCCACTTTTGCAAACGACCTCAATTTTCGATGAAACTAATTTTGTTGGATCTGCAATGTTAAATTATTGTTAGATTTTAATTTCCGTGATTTTTGAAGTCAGTATGTGGCCGTACGGGATTTTAATGTGAAAAACCGACGATAATTTGACTTTAAAAATATCCTGTGTGAGCATACGAAGTCGGAATTCGAAGAAACCAGTTTCGTTGGGTCTGTAATGTCGAACTCTAGTTGTATGTCCATTTTCACTGAATTTGGATATTGTATGTAATTATAGGAAATTTTAATTGACAAAAACAAATAACGGTTGATTAAAACTGAATATATTAATCAATAAAATATATTAAAAACTATCTATAAATAATCCTCATATTCTCTAACCCTAGGTCTCTTGGTCAGAGGGTATTTTTGCGCCACCATCAACTAAAATAAACGACGAACCATTTTCCCCGTTCTTTTCAAAATACCTTCCCCTCTGGTGATCGATTCCACTAATTTTTTTCAACAACAAGGTTAAGCATGACGAGAACCTCATACTGGACGACTATGATCACCGATAGAGCCCCGAATCAGTCGGAATCTCCATGGCAAGGCGCTAACTTCAACACCGTTTTCTGGTGTCCTGGGGATTTCGAGTTATGCTATTTTCAGAGGATAAGAAGAGGATGCGAAGTGTTATGAGATGGGACGATTTGATCGTGGTGGGAGTTGGATGTCGAGCACGATGGGCTTGGGGAATAGCGTGTTGTTCGAACTATGGAGAAGAATAGTCTAATACGTTATCATCAAGTAATTAGTACATTAGTAATTTAATTAAGGAATTGCGAAATGAATGATGAAGGGGAGTCCTTCACAAATGTCGAGATTTACATTCTAGGTAAAACAAAACCGCGAAGATTGAGGAAATCCAGTATCAGTGTGATTTTTCAATACCAAACAGGTCTTCGGTATATTGTTGAGCTCCTAGAGATGCAAACCATGATGAAGGGGTTTAACAATGTTAATAGTATAAAAAAAATGAAATGATGCTGGACAGTTTTGGTTAATAGTGAGAGGCAAGAGAGGGTCGGCCTGAACTCAAGATGAGATCTCAGGGAATCGATGAGTTACTGGGAGGAATTAGAAGGATTAGGGGATGGGTTGTTATTAATTAGGAGCATTAAGGTTGGTTTGGGAAAACGTTGGGGAACTGTGGAAGAGATAAGTGATAAAATCGGTGGTAATGGTGGACGTGCAGGAATCAGTGTGGAGAAGTGTTCAAAATGGAACGATGAAGGAAGGTGGTGCAAAGGTTTTGGCGGTGTGTAAATGATTCAGGAGCTCGCGTTGGAAACAGAAGTGGAAGACTGAATTCTTGAATGTAAATCACGTTTGGTAATGATAATCACGATTTAAGGCCCTAATGACCTATGTTTGAGCTTAAAACTAATTTAGGTATAATTAATCTAGTACGTTAAAAATTAAAGCTATTTATATAATAAAAATTTATAATATCAATTTATAGGTCATTCGTGAACAGCATTTCAGGAGACAAATTACGTTGGAATGGTAACAAGAAAGTCTACACTTTGGAACTGATAAGACTGAGAATAGAGCTACGAGTATTTCGTGATAAAAACAAACTTTTGTTGATTTTAAATGAAACAGAATCAGAATCGTTCACTACGGACCAATGTGAGTAAAACTCACCAACTCTATCGGTTCATATTTTTATAACGTATTCTTAGGACTGATAATTATCTGTTGATTGCTGTGTGTTAATTGTTTGGTTGAATTGCTTGTGTACTGGTTGAAATTATAGATAACGATATATATATATATATATATATATATATATATATATATAAATCGTTAATCAAATGTTGATTCTGTTTAGCAAAATATTTCATATTGAAATGAAATCGATGTTAATTATGTTGTTTAACATCTGTTATGCAGGGAAACAGGTTGGAGGAATCCAACTGGATTCCTCAACCTTTATTTTACTGTTTATCATATATTGTAATATATGATGTGATATATAATCTGTTGCTGATTATGTGTGTTTGAATGATATCGATCGTGGTTATTTGGTATTTTAAATACCGTAAGAAATACTGGGATGTAAAAAGGGGATTTTCAAAGTGTACTTTGAAAATAAATTAGTTATATAAAATCAATGGATTTTATATATAAAGAAAGGATTTTATAAAAGAAAATACTTTGTAAAATCAAAGAAGAATTAAAAAGGGAATTTATTTATAAAATCAAAGGATTTTATAAAAAGGGCTATTTGTTTATAAAATGAATGAAAATTTATTAAAGAGAAAATATTTATAAAATCAATGGATTTTATAAAAGGGAATTATTTATAAAATCAAAGGATTTTATAAAGAGGAATATTTATTGGAATAATAAATAAGATCATATAAGAAACATTTATTGGGAAAATAAATAGAAGTATAAAGGATATTTATTTAGAAAATAAATAAGATATCTTAAGGATATTTATTTGGAAAATAAATAGGATAATATAAAGGGATTATTTATAAAACAAATAGAGTTTTATAAAGGTATTATTTATAAAACAAATAGAGTTTTATAAAGGTATTGTTTGTAAGGCAAATAGAATTATAAAAGGGAATAAAGATTAAATGGAAATCTGTTTAACGAGTAAATGTGAAAAGATTTATTTAAAGTAGATAATAAATGGAATCTGTTTAATAGATAAATTGAGACGATTAATTTATAAATAATATTTTATAAATTAAGTAAAATAGTTATCACTGGATAAATGGAATATATAAGTCAAGACTTGTATAGAGAAGTAAGAATCAGTTTCAACATCGATATTTGAAACTGAATATGGACGAAGAGTGAATCGAATATTCCTTATTCAAAAAGGAGTAAATCAAAAGGGTTTAATCAGTCGAGTTAATCCAAATGAGTTAATCCGAAGGAGTTAGTCGAATATAATTTATTCGAATAGAGTTAAAGGAGAAAATCGAATCTAGTCATTCGAAATGAGGTTAAATCGGATATAGTTATTCGAGATAGAGTTAAAACAAACATATTTATTCGAATATAAGTTAATCGAATATTAGTTATTCGATAGGAGTTAATCAAGTCGAGTTAAATAAGTCGATTTAATTAAGTTAAGTTAGTCAAGAGGAGTTAATCAAACTGAGTTAATCCAAATGAGTTAATCCAAAGGAGTTATTCGAATATAGTTTATTCGAATAGAGTTAAAGGAAAGGTGTTATCGATTAGTTTAATCGAAAGGAGTTATCTATTAGTTTAATCGAAAGGAGTTAATCGAAATTAGTTATTCGGAAGGAGTTAATCGAATTTAGTTATCCGAAAGGAGTTAATCGAATTTAGTTATTCGAAAGGACTTAATCGAATTTAGTTATTCGAAAAGGAGTAATCGAATATAGTTTATTCGAAGAGAGATTAATTGAATATAGTTTATTCGAAAAGAGAGATTATCGAATATCGTTTATTCAAAAGGAAGAGTTATCGAATATTAGTTATTCGAAGTAAGTTAATCGAATATAAGTTATTTGAAGTAATTTAATCGAATATAAGTTATTCGAAGTGAGGTAATCGAATATTAGTTATTCGAAGTGAGTTAATCGAATATTAGTTATTCGAAGAGAGTAAATCGTCGAATTCGATTATATCGAATTCGAGAAAAGTATTATTTACTTTCCAGTTTTTAAATCAAGATTTATTTATTTATAAATAAATTACAGTAGGTTAATTACTCAAAGTAAGAAATAAAAAGTTAGATCTTAAGTTAGATATTTCAGAAGTAGGGTTTATAACGTTAGCGTTATAATCAATGTTTTCAATAAAGAAGTGGATTCGTAAATAGAATCCGAGAGTTACGTAAGGAAGTTTGTTAAAGATTTAAAAAGATAAACTTTGACTATTCCGAAGTTAAAACGTTGTTCAGTTAAGGTATGAGAGGTAATTATACCCAACTTGATTGACTTCCTTTTTAACTAAGAAATGGTAAGGTTTGATAGTGAAGGATGGTTAAGAGAATTTTTTTAATGAGTGAAATGGTTTGAGTTGGCATGTTGATGTTTGATTTAAACATCGGTTTAAAACAAGTGAAGGAGTTTTGGAAATGTTTTCCAAATAAGAATCAGAAATGTTTTCTTATAATAGAAAATAAGAATTTAGAATATATGGAAACAGGAGATAAATAAATTAATGAACTAAAGAGAATAAATGTTAAATGTTAAATGATGATTGATCGATATAATTTCCATCTGGAAATAATATCGTTGTTGCACACCTGTTTTTCTTTGATAGTTAACTCACCGACTATCAAAGTTTTTGACCATTTTAACGTTGTTAATATGGAGAGACCGGTTGGATTATTATCCGAAGAACCACTCCGTACTGGCATAAGCGTTGCGAATCATATATGCCAAAGATAATTGATGACGGAGTAAAGTGCAAGGGCTATTGTATAAATCTTAGGTAAAGATTGCCTAAGATGGATGTACTGAATAGTGCCTTCGGTTTGTCCAGTCCCAGGACAACTTGTATGGAAGAAGTTCTGACAGAGTATATCTAATAGATCGCGTAAGTTGATCTCTTCAAACGTATTCACGTTTGGTGGCAGAGGAATTTGTTTCTCTTAGCTGTATTCCCGTGTTATTTTTAGATAATTCAATTTGTGATTTTAAAGGGTAAGACAATGTGACATTCTACGTGAATGAAGATGTGGCATGTAAAAGATAAGCGTGGCTTCTAGCCTCATATCCGGAAATGACAAAAGTCGGGCAGGCAGCATGGCTATGTAGGTCTCACCTATTAGGGTGTATAATCACCTGATCTAGAGTTTAGTTTACTTCTAAAAATCTAATGTCGATGTTGTCCCATTCGGGAAATGGTTGTTGATCCCAACCGTTGGTGATATACATTCGGTACACTCAAGCGAAATGAGTGGTCGGTCATGTGTGGCCGGGTTGCAAGATGTTCTTGTTGAATCCAGTGTATTCCTCTCTAGAGGTACACTAGCGAAAGGTGGTTCCATACCTTGTCATAGTTGAAAATCCATTACCCAATACGTGCTTGCGGTTTTGATTGTATACTATATATGTAGAACGTGAGATGAAAGCGTTTCTGCTAGATGATTATTATATTGTGGTTGATAGACACTGTTATAATATCAATGAGTTTTGATATAAAGTTTATTTTGGATTCTCATAAGAGAAAAACCTGTTCCATTATACGGCGTGGTCTTATGAGATATTGTTTAATGGCTCAAACTATTTTAAACTGTTTTACTCATACCAGTCCCATGACTGACCCGGAGTTTATTTTGTTTTGTTTTCCCTAAACTCTTGGGTGCCCAATTTTAAATGGGCAGTCAAGTAGTCAGGATTTTATAGATACTTTAAGAGCTGGAGCAGGAGGCTTCAGATTTATATAGCTATTGTTTTTCCGCTGTGTTGTACGTGCTGTACTTTGGAAATGATATGTATATTCAAGTACAGATTTATATTTCAAAGTTATGATATATATTATATGTTATTCGTTCCGCTATGAGGTTCGTGTTACTCTGATGTTGTGTTCTTCTTCTTCTATTCTAAGTTACTATCTTATCTATTCTCACCCTCTATTTTCTTTCCATTAGTTTTTGGTTTCCAGTGCAATTGGGGTTGGACTTGTGTTATTTGGTCAGCTCAAATTGGACCGGAATTTCGGTACACTACAGTACGAACAACACAATCAAATATCCTGATTTTTACTATTCTAATACCAATCATGCGACAAGAAGCATTATTTTCCATGAGAACCTCTCGTCCATCAAGCTGACAATAAGTGGAAAAATAGTGCCTATCAGGTGTCATGTGACAGGATGCTCCCGAGTCAATAATCCATATAGTAACATTCATAGGAGAGGCGGGAAGCTGTAAAAATGCCAGGATCATTATCTGAATCTGATGTCTCCGCTGTAGATGTTGAAGCCTTCTGGGGAACAACTTTGTTTTTATTATCCAACTTTGGGCAACTTGCAATATAATGCCTAGGTTTTCTGCAATAATGACAAACTCCCTTCCGGGCTTCTCTTGACTAAGATCTGGACATAGTTCTATCTCCACCATATTTGGGTCTACTTTTACTTCTTCCTCTATGTGCAACAAGGCTTTCAGAATCATTCTCCATGCTCATGCTTGCTAGATGTCCACTTAACATCTTGTTATGCAAATTTGTCTTCACATCCTCTGAGCAAATAGACGAACGCCCATAGATCATAGAGTTAACAAAAGTGTTATACTCTGCAGGTAAAGAACATAAAAGAATAATAGCTTGCGCCTCATCCTCAATCTTTACATCAGCTGCTCGAAGAATCATGACAAGTGTGTTGAGGCCATCTATATGATAAAATACATTTGTTCCGTGCCTCATTTCGAAAGAATAAAGTTGATGCTGTAAGATGATGCGGTTGGTGAGAGACTTGTCGTAGAACTTTCTCTGAAGAGCATCCCACAATTCCTTAGCAATTTTCACATGAGAAAACTCTCTAAGTACTTCATCAGAAAGGCTAAGTTGGATGGCAGTAAGAGCATCCTCTTCCAATTCTTCTATCTCTTCAAGTGCTAATTTCTTCAATTTCTCTAGATCTGAGACAACATTAAATGTCCACTCTTTCTTCAACACCGCTTCCATCATCATCTTCCACGTGCCAAAATCCCCTTTTCCATCAAATCTAGCTACTCCATAATTCGTAAAACTTCTACCACTGTTATTCTTTGCAGAATTTGACATGGCTAAAAAAGTATTTGAATATGACAACTAGCTCTGATACCAATCTATAGTGCAAAATCGGAGATTTGGGAAGCAGAAAATGAATAAACAGAATGATCTAGTCTGTCAACAATTTCAACAATGCCAAAAAAATAAAATCAAATGGCATAAATTATAGAGAGAACAAAAACATAAAATAGAGGAAAGAACATACCAATTTAACGTGGTTCAGATATTATTATCCTACGTCCACGGAGAATCAACAACTTTTATTTCTAATGAAGAAATGAGTACATAAGATTACAATAGAGAGAGGATTAATGGTGGAATGCTTTCATTCATACAATAACATGACCCATATTTATATAAAGGGATTTCTTGGAGATAAAGAAGAGAAGTTTCTAGATTACATGGACATGAAGATAAATAAATATAATATCTTCCTTGATTTGGTTGGAGCATAAATGGTTGGCGCAATCATGGTCTCTATCTATTTCCTTGAGTAAATTGATTCTTCATTAATTGATTGATTGGCCTGTTATTTTTCTTCCAAAAAGAAATCTTCCTCTTAGATCTTTCCATATAAAAGCCAATTAATTGATTGACAGTCAATCAATTTCTTTCCTTCTATACAAATATTTGAATCATTAATTTCAACATACAATGCCAAGAAGAATTAACCAGACTAAAAGAAGGCCCGCCTAAGAAATATAAAAACTGTGAATAATAGGGAAATGGGAATGGCCTTGAATTTGTTTGTAACTTTACATGTAAACATGCACGATAAAGATTTGATAAGTAAGATATGTTGCACTGGAAGTAAAGACTGGTTGTACATGAGGCAAATATTAGTAATTAATTGAATAAGAATCCAATATGTAGAAGAAAAAGACATATGATTAAATATAAGTTGTGTATAGTATTATATGAAACAAGCGTATACTCATACCAAACCTTATGTCTGACCCAATGTGCTTTGATGCATTCTTGGGTGTCTCATTTTATAGTGAGGTAGTTTCTGTTGCGTAAACTTTAAATAAAATATTGGAAATGATAAAAATTATGAGTCGTGTATCTTTAGAGTTAATTTTCATGTTAGTTCGTAAAGTGTTGTGTCTATTTAATAAGTATTGGTAAAGGGTCAAGTCAATTAATGATGTGTCAGTTCGTTAAGTGTTATGTCATTTGATGAAGGAGTGTCTTTTGAGAAGTCATGTAAACCACTATATATAGTGGTGGTCATTTAGTTGTATGTGAAGAGAGAAAAAAAGAGTGTAAGAGAGATAGTGAAAGAAAAAAGAAGAGAAAGAAATTAAAGATAATAAAATTTTAATATTGTTTTCTCCTCTTCTTCAATCCAACAAATTGGTATCGGAGCCTAGGTTGAAAATGACATTTTTATTCTTCTCACCGTTCGTTCTCACAAAAGAAAACTTCGAAAAGTGGAGTAGTAGAAAGAAAGAAGAGTTGATCTCCAAAGGACTATGGGAGATTGTTGAGAGTGGCTATGAGTGGCCAAAAGAAGTCAAAAACATGACGGAGAAAGAGAGAGAATCATTTGTAAGCTTGAGACGGAGAGATCATCAAGCTCGTGTTTTGATGAGTGAGAACGTTGATGGAGAAGCATGGAATCATATTAATGGAGAGAAAACCGCGAAAGATTCGTGGAATTTGTTGAAAGAAGTGTACGCAAACGAGGATCTCCTAATGGAGAATAAAGAAGAAAAGGAAGAAAACGAAGGAGTTGAAAATGAAGATATTGGAAGTAAAGAAAAAGAGGATGAAACACTTGCTGCGAATTCAAAATATGATGAAAAAGAACTTGAAGAAGACAAAGTTGAAGAAAATGAAGAGGCAGAAGAGGCTGTCGACGATGGAGCAATGCATGAAGAAACAAATGAGTTAAAAACCCAACAAGTGAGCATTGCACAGCATGTTAAGGATAATAAAGGTAGTGCTACAATCGTGATGAAGTAGTTGAGTATTTCAGCTGGCTCCATACATATTGGAAAGAAAAACATTGAAGACGATGTAGCTTCTTTAGAGAAGAAGGTAGAAAAGATTTGTGTTGCCAAAGAAAGACCAAATGAAGCGGTGGCATATGGAGCAGCTGTGCAAACAGCGATCATCACGGGAGAAGGCAAATAGAAGGTGCAGCACTTGCCTTTCATGGATGTTACTCCTTTGTCTTTAGGAGTGGAAATGGCTGGAGCAATGGCTGTGTTAATCCCTAAAAACAAAACCATTCCTGCGAGGAAGGAGCTGGTGTTTTCAACCTACTCGGATAACGAGCTGGGATTCTTCATTCAGGTATATAGAGGAGGAAGAAACGTCACTGAAAATGTGATTGAATTCATTACAGAGAAACTAGGTATAAATCTGGAGAAAGTGGAGCCAGAGATGCTTGGTACATGTAAAAAGGTTACAGTGCCTGTTGGAACCAAAAGTGAAGAAAACAAGGATGCGGTCATAGGAAATTTGCTTGAACTTGTCTCTTGGAAGACGGTTTCTGAAATTGGAGATGACAAGAAGATTTTGAAGAAAATTCCCAAGGAAGGCAAGGTGGATACTTCGGAAGAAAATGAAGAGCTAACTGGTGGCGTATACAAACCACCTTCGAGGAATAAAGCATTTAAAGTTTACGGGGGAGTTTTGTTAGGTAAACTTTAAATAAAATATTGGAAATGATAAAAATGATGAGTCATGTGTCTTTAGAGTCAATTGTCATGTTAGTTCGTAAAGTGTTGTGTCTATTAGGTGTGTCTATTTAATAAGTATTGGTAAAGGGTCAAGTCAATTAATGATGTGTCAGTTCGTTAAGTGTTATGTCATTTGATGAAGGGGTGTCTTTTGAGAAGTCATGTAAACCACTATATATAGTGGTGGTCATTTAGTTGTATGTGAAGAGAGAAAAAAAGAGTGTAAGAGAGATAGAGAAAGAAAAAAGAAGAGAAAGAAATTAAATATAATAAAATTTTAATATTGTTTTCTCCTCTTCTTCAATCCAACAGTTTCAAGTATGTTTTCAGGCAGTGAAGAAACAAAATTGACAGTAATGCAAGATTACTTGGGTAGGGACTAGGATTGATTAGCTATTTTGTAGGTAAAGTGGCTGGATGATTTTAATTGAATTATGTATGAATTAATATGTAGTTTAATTGGCAAAGATGTAAAATAAATGATAATGTAATTCATTATAGAAACTGATTTATAAAGGCTTGTTGAGAAAAATAAATTTACATACATAAATGCTTAGTTTTTCTATGAAGTAGGTAATGTTTATTGTTGTTAAATTTATTTGTATCTTGTGGTGTTAAGGGAGGGAGCATGGCATATAATAAATATTTGTTTGTGTTTTCTCTATACGTAGTAGATCATAAGAATGATTACATCTATATATACAATTTTACATATAAATGAAGCTTGGCCGCAAGTATTAAGATGCTGTTTTATTGAGTTAAGTACTTAATATATTAAGATGCTAAGTTATCCATTGACCATGAATGTTGTGTTGAAACAGTTTGGACTGAATTTAGTTTTAATAAAAATTGTGATGGGTTGTTATGTTAACATGACTAAAGATATAAAGTTATGTGGAGATTACCTTGACTATAAAACTTGAAATATCTGGGAAATATAAAGGTTTTAAAAGATGGAAAATGATTTTGAACTTGCTGTTCATTTTGAATATGGTGCTAAATCCTATTAATCCGAATATTGTAATAATAAGAATAGGTTGAGTAAATGACAGATATTCTTAACATGGAATTATATATGAATGTGTCTAACTGTTGACGAATATGGATTACTATTTTAAAGGGCTTTATTTACTCTTGGGTAGCTGAAGCAAGTATGGCATACAAATTGATGTATGCACATGCTCCTTTCACTACACAGTAGGTTTCTATACTAAAGTGTGCATGGGAGGTGTGTGTGTGTATGTGTGTGTATGCATATATATATATATATATATATATATATATATATATATATATATATGTGTGTGTGTGTGTGTGTGTGTGTGTGTGTGTATATATACACATCATGGGAAAATCCACTTATTCATAAGATTGATATTACCTGTAAAGAAAAGGGAATTTGTATGAGTGAAGGATGAAACTTAGCAATATTCATAGTAATTATTATATGAATACAGTTTATGATATGTCCCTTAGGCTTTATAGTTGAATAGACTGGTATTTAATCAGACATTTACATGACGTATATCCCAGTTGATAAGTAAACACTGGTAAGAATATATTCAAATCTCTATTAAATGCATGAAATATATCTGTGTGGAAGGTAGACAAAACACATGTAAGCAAATATATAGTTATGGCAACCTCTTGTAATAATTAACAACTTACTGGATGTTATGTTGTTTTTGCTATTTGATGAAATGTGAATATCATTCTGTGCAGTTGAGGTGGATATGACATATTGGTTGATATATGTGCATTTCACCTTCTCTCCGCAGTAAGGTATTTATACGTGTAGACGAACATATATAGTATAACAGTTCTTTTGTTGGCATGATATTATGAAGGTAATCTAATAGAATATGAAAAAGCTTTATTAAGACAAAAAAAGCAGTTGGATATGGATATATATATATATAGCATGATATGAACTCAATAGTTATTCCAGGAAGTTTGTTAATTTTATAAAAGATCTGGCCTATAAAGATAAGCCATATCCCATGACTTTGAACATGTATATGAACCTGGTTGAATGACTAAACTGTGAGAAAAAATCCAAGTATAACAATGACTAAAATAACAACGTCATATAAAGATAATATAGCCAGAATAGCAAAAAAATATCTATTTCAAGAGAGGGAAACTATAAGGTTAAACAAGTTAACTTATCCTAGTTTAAGCTATGTAGGAATTAATTATTTATAATTAATCAAGAGTCTTTTGCTTTTTAATTTACTCTGATTTAGTAGAAGGGTACTTGTATATCTTTGTATATACAAGTTAGAAATTTGAATCATACTAATAATTTTATATTGGTGTAATTAATCCTGGAGGAGGTTTTAAGGGGGGATAGTCCTTTAGATTAAGTGACCGAAGTTTAAGAATAGCAGGTTTATTTTATTTACAATCTTTAAAAAAATATGAAGAATAACTAAGATGAATTAGATGGTTATTTTACATGGTATCAGAGCTATGTTAATGAACACATAGCTAAAAATAATTGAATTCTAAGATTGTATAAAAGATACACCATTTAAAGTTGCATGAATGATTGAATGTTTGGTTGTATAGATGTATTTGAGATATATGTTCAATTATAGGCATATATAAACTATTACTTAAAATAAATGTAGTAAACATAATACAAAAATTTCCTTGGAAGTGGTTGTTAATTAAGAATATACATTTATGTTATAACCTATTGGAAGTAGGAGAAATGGCTTATAAAAAATCTATGATTAAGCATTGACAGCAAGGCACTTGGAATGAAAATCTAAGTGATATATGAATGAAAACAAGAAGATAGTAAATAACACCTATGGTTGATTATTTTGATGTAGCCATGATTTTATTATGATACAGAATATTTGTAGGCCTGAAAATAACAATAACTAAAACGAGTCTCAGTCCTTTTAAAAAAATCATTTTAGTTTGAAAATGGAGTTAAAAATGCTCAGGTTTAATTAAGATAATAAGTTGTAGATGTACAAAAATGAGTTTGAAAATAAATATATTAGTATTTCTTGAAATAAGAAATAAAGGTAACACGGTTTTATATATATGTACATAAGTGTGTTGAATGAACTACAAGTATGTGGTACAAAATATAGTATTATTCAGTACATATCTAATTTGAAAACATGATGCATACAAGGTAGAATATTCATGTGAATCAGATGCAGGGTACACGTTATAATATAATAGCCTGATACATCTACTAGCCTTGATTTGATTTTTCAATGGAAAATGTTTGGATTTAAATAGAAAACTGGTTCTGAAAGTATAAAACAAAAATATGCTTGTTATATAAGAAAGGACATTTGAGAACTAATTTTGTTATGGAAAACTACCAATATTTATAAAAAAGAGGCATGCTGCATACTCTATACACCAGAAAAAGGAATAAAAGGACATCTTAGTAACCCAACTTGAATTTAAGTAATCAAATGCTACTATTATCTGAAATCAATAATGAAAAGGATGATTGATTATGTTAGAAAGATTCTTTTTGACAATCAGATGCTCCAAATCTTTAAGTAGAGTTCAGTGAAAAAAGTAGTATATGTATCTTGAGTTTGGCTTATATGATACACATACTTGAGAACGAGAAGTTATGCATGCTAAAAATATTTTTTGAGAACCTGGTCTTATGTAAGCTATAGGCTGAATACTTATGTGACCTATAAGATAAGCAAACACTCATAAATATAAACATGTATGCTATTAAAAAGGGTTGTTATGTACCTGTTGGATGAATAAACATGGATGCGTGAGAACTAGCTAATTTATACATCAGTAAATAAGTTGAATTTATTGCTTGGAAAAGAAAGAAAAGCTAAATATGTGAATAAGCCAAGTGACAGGCTTGGGCTTGTTCGAATTAGGTTATTGATGTTGATTGCTTGAGGATGATACTTGAAACAAGTATGAGAAATTGTGGGACACAATTCCTAATAGGAGGGGTATATGTGATAACCCTAAGTTTATACACTAGTTAACTATGTTAATTTAAGTAATTAAATATTTCATAAATGCGCATGTCACAAACAAATGTACATTGTCTTGAATGAAATTATATGGATTCCCAAAGTGATCGGAAAGTAAATATAGCTTGTTATTACGAAAATGAAAATAGTGACAATCAACAACAAGTGTATGTTCAACAAATGGATATGTCAATGGAAATAATAGATGATTGAAATGTAAGATTTCTTGAAATATATAGACATACATTTATGTGTTGAATACACACACACACACACATATATGTATGAATATATATATATATATATATAATATGTTTGTATACAAATCAGTTTAATAATGTGATGATCAAGTACATATGTCTAGAGTTAGTTAGATTAAGATTTAATGAGATATATATAAGGACCTTATTTATATGAAAGCAAATACATGCTGCTGGGAAACAAAACTATGAAAGCATATTTAAAATATAATAAAGTATTAAGGAACGAAAGTTAATGCTAGAATCAAATAGCATTAAACCACTTAAAAAGTTTATATACAAATATTAGGCCAAGAACAGAACATCTTGGGGTGAATTATATTCCTTTTATGCAAATGAGCAAAAATAGGTAATTCGTACAATAGCCTACATATAAAATATATGTACACATATTGTTTGGCACGTGAATAGTAGCCTAGAAACATGCATATAACATGACTTTGGGGACAAAAAAGGAAATAAGAAAGAGGTGTTTTTCTTGATAAAATAATCCCATTCTCCCTAACAAATAAATATAGAGAGGCAACAAAGCCTAGACAAAAAGGGTGCAGAAATTCGTGAATATTATATACTTTTTACATAGGGAAAATAGGTATTGCCTAACCCCGAAAACCCTAGCTAGCATTATAACTAAATAGGAATCAATGGCATTTAGGTGGCATGCAATATATTTTATCCACACAAGTAAAATGAGAAACAAGGGAAATGACAGAAAGTAAGTGTTGACGGCAAAAAATGTCATAAACACCAAAGATTCCAATTACTAGGAATAATTAATTTGGTCGTATAGACAAGAGCGGAAAGCAGTAAATAACACAAGAGATTTATAGTGGTTCGGCCTCGTGAGGGGCCTACGTCCACTTTGAAGCATTGTTGGAATATTATTGATCACAAAAAGCTACATGGTTGAGACCCTCTCATGACATCTCATTACATTCATTTCAAAGCCATATGATGTCATCTCTAAGGCTATATGAGATCATCTCTAAGACATGATGTCATCATTATCATATATGATGTCACAATTATCATATATTTAATATAATAAGAAAATGACACTTTTGCCCTTCTTCTTCCTTAATGAAAGATGCCATTAATGGAGCTCTCTAGAGGTCCCAAGGTCTCAAATGCCAACCCCTTTAAAGTGTGAAGTCATGGTGTATTTATAGGAAAGGGGTAAGGTAGGAGTAGGTAGAAGTAAGTAGAAATATGGGACCACACCCAGAAATTCGCGCTTGGAGCCTGCACATGCCAAAAATTCGTACCTGGAACCTGCGCACACTGAAAAATTCGCACCTGGGCCTAGGGTCCGAAATTCCGCACCTCGTGGGTGCGAAATTAGCACCCCACGGAGATGTGAAATACGTGCCTCTTGGGGTGCGAAATTCGGACCCTGTTGGGTGCGAAATTCGGACCCTGCAAGGTGCGTATTTCGCACCCCTGGGGAGTACGAAATTCGCACGTCCAGGGGGGTATGAAGTTCGCTTCACGAGGCGCGCGAAGGCTGCATGAATAGGTGTTTGGGGTGCCACGAGGTCTCTATTGGCGCGATACCTCTTCATTCTCTTTCCTTCGCTCCTAAGCGTCCCTTTCGGCTTTAGTTCCACACGATGCGTTGAGTCGAGCATGTCTTGTGTACTTTTGGGAACCGGACCAAAAAGCTGGTTAACAGTAAGCAAGTATGAAGTTGTTTAAAATCACTAAGACCAAAAAGCCGGTTAACAGTAAGCAAGTATGAAGTTGTTTAAAATCACTAAATCCAGGAGGTAAAAAGAGATGGAAGAATAAAATATATGTGAGTATATACTATTTTCATGTAAGGAATTAAGAAATATGAGACAACCATTTTGATTTAATATATAACCCTATATTCACTATGTATCTTCATAAGATTAAATGTTAGTATGAAGCCAATATGGAATTTTATATATTTATGAAGATATATGTTGAATAATAAAGATTTTCTTAACTTAAAATGATTGATTATAAATCTTCAAATAAAATGACTTGAAGTAATATTGTGAGGTAGTGTTTTGACAATGAAATATGGCAGCATAGATAAGTGGGGCTTATGCTTATGCCTATTTCTTATGAATGGTCAGGAGGAGCAATATTTGTATATGTGATGATTCTCTTGTATCATGTAATTTTCCATAGTAAAGCACTTCTTATGAAGAGATAAGTTAAGGGAAAACCAGAGTATAAGAGGCCTCAATGCCTCTAATCATATGCTCACAATAATCATGTATATAAGCAGATTTATAAGTATATAAATAAAGGGAAATTTATATGACATATTATTATAAAAACATGTAGCAATATGCTGGTAAAATATTAATGTGTGGATAATATGGATGAAGACCTAACTTTTTTGGCTTGGATTGAATGATTGCTTACTGACAGGTACACAGAGTTTAAGAGGCCCCAATGCCTCTAATAGTTCACAACAAGATACTGTAACGACCCGCATTCTACGCGTCGTAGGATCGTAGAATATTTATTTCTTTCACATACGAAGTCGTATGGTCATGTGACTTTGGGAGACAACTATTTGAGTCATTTCTCATGTTCACGATTTTCACCGATTTTTAAATGACCGTTTTGCCCCTAGCTGATACTGTTTTGGCCATAACTTTTGACTGGAAAGGAATTTTGACCTAAAACCACTTCCATTAGATTCGTTTGATGGTTTACAATTCCGTAGAGTGGTCACATTAGCCAAACGGACTAACCGTTTGGGAGATATGGCTGAAACAAGTTTCAGATGGTTAAAAACAGCTTAATTGGGCTTAACCGGGTGATTAACAGCTAGGCCCAATGGGGGATTTCGGGATTAGAGGTATTTGGAGGCTGCTAGGGTTAGGACTTCGGTTTTTCACTCATTTTCCAGCCGCCACAAACTCTCTCTTCAATCTAACAATGGCCTCCATCATCTAAAAACACCCCTAATCACTTCTTAGTCAAGTTTTGGCTTAAACTACATCAAATTAAGGAGAGAAAGCATCAAAGCAAGGTTAGAGCTGCTGTGTTACATTGGGAACAGCGCCAAACAGAGATTCATTTCAGTTTTGAGGTTTTATTTGTGGCTAAGATGAGTGATTTGCATAGTTTTGCACTAATTACGGTTAATTAAGGGTAATTAGTGAAGATTAGCGAATTTGTACACTAATAAATTCTAGAAAAAATATTTATAAATTCGAAAATAATGTTTTAGACCTCTGTTAGAAATTTAGTTTGATTTGGTTAAGTTTTGCTAATCCTATCATTAATTATGCCTAAACATGCTTAAGGGAAAATATGGGGTTTTGGCCATGTTTGATCCATTTTAACCTATCATATTGATGTTTTGGTGTTTGTGGTCACTTCTATTTGTTGGTATGACTGTTTGGAACGATTTGTGGTTGTTTAAAAAAGTCAGATTGGTCGAAAACGTCGTCGAATGGCGTAAAACACTTGCTGGAAAAGTTGTAGGAAATGCTACAGGAAATCCAGATCGGATCGGATAAGGGGATCAGATCGGATAAGGGGATCGGGTCGGATAGCCGAACCAAACCAAGGTGGTGGCATCTCTAGCAGCGTAGAACTTCAAGGGCAACAAGGAAGGCCCGGACCGGATCGAATTGGGGTGAAACAAGGGGGATCAGAAGCGAGGACGTGGGGGATCGGATCGGGGAACGGTGAGCACGAACCGGACCGAGACTCTGGAGCAGTTGAACCAAAACGAGTTGAAATAGTGGCAGAAGCATGGCACCCGAACCGAACCGAGTGGAAGACCCAAACCGAACCGAGTGGAGCACCGAACCGGATGGAGTGCTGTGACCGAACCGAACCGGAGTGAGAGCTGGGAGCTGAAACATACCAAACCGAACCGGATTGGAGCTGCGATTACGCGACGACTCTTCTGAAGACCAACTCCAATTCGACCAAAATCCGAGATGCAAAGGAAGTCCAAATAAGGAGCTTTGACTCAAGATCCAATTGGGAACCAATGAGTGAGCTTCATGATTGGGCTTTGCTGCGGGACGTGTGCTAAGGGGTTGTCGATGTCTGTAACTTTGAATCACTATGTGCAGGGAGTACGTGGACGGATTCACGGCCAAAGTGGCCTAGGTACGACTAAAGGGCTATAGACCAATGAAGTGGGGTCATTTGTAAAGATTTGGTCGTGACTCCATGTGGTAAGCTTGGTAGTAGCAATAGTTGTACAAGTCGAACTCCGTCACTACTTCGATGGGTCTAGTGATTGACAGTGGTGGACATCGTATGCTTTACGCACTGAGTGAGAGATGTGAGGATGGTTACTATGATTGATTTGTTTTCCATCATTATGACATGCACACCCCACCCCCGTATTCTTTACACCATCTACTTAGTGGCACCTTGGAGTATTGTACGGTATGTAGTGCTAACTCTTTGGTTGTAGGTTCAGGTTCAGGTATGGTTTAGTATACCTGTTATTGTTCTGTTTAGCTGCTTATCGCTCATACCGGACTTTTTGTCTGACCCAGAGTTTTATGTCTCTTCTTATTACTCTGGGTGCTCTCACGAGCAGACTAGAGACAGGTTAGCTGGGTATGCACGAGTAGTTGATCCGGAGACAAGCAGGAGGCTTCCACGTATGATACATATAGATATTCTCCCTGTGTTGTTGAAGATCACTGCTTGGGCATTAGTAGTGCATCTTAAACTTTAGCTTTCCTTTGCTTTATAGACATTTTAAAGTTGTAATAATGATGTTGGATCATAAGTTGTATTTGGATTTCCGCTGCTATGTTAGTTTAGTTTTTAGCTTATTCACTGTCTCGCCTGTTTTATGTCAAAGCTATGTTATTATTATACTTTGTTCCATGCGCTGTGAGACATTCTACAGGTTCCTTGTTAGTTCATTCTCTTCTTTTCTTTCTTTGACGACCGTTCCGTGCTAGTCGGGCATGTGTACAGCGCACCTTTGGAGGAAATACAGGCTGGTGTTGGGCGGGCAGTCACATTTGGTATCAGAGCTCTAGGTTGCGTAGTTAACCTAGGGAAATACACCAGGGAGAGATAATACGTATATAAGTGCGCGTATTTGTGATTATTTTGGTTTTCAAAAGCTATATATATATTATTAGTATAGCTAAGGATGAAGTCGCACTGCATTAGCACCACCATAGAAATGGTTAATCGTTTCTCTTTACATATTGAACGATGAGCCGATACGCAAGAGGTGCCGGTAGAGGAGCCAATAATGGGAATGCTGCTGACATGAGGACGATGTTTACTGACCTCATGAGGGAGATGCTTAGGGATGTACAAAGAGCTGCTCCCAATGGTGGTAATGGTGGTGGTCCAATAGTGCAGGCGCCTAGGGCCGATTTCGCCAAGCTGAATAAGGATTATACTAGTCTTTGTAGGAAGCCGTTCTACGGAACAGAGTCAGCCACGGATGTTCAGGATTGGTTGGATAGCTGCGAGCGTATCTTCGAAGACTTGGGTATCGAGGATGTGATGAAGAGAAAGTTGGCGTCCTTTCAGCTGCAAGGACGGGCAATGAATTGGTGGAATGCTATAAAGGCAGCTACTCCCGAGGATCAGATTACTTGGGATCAGTTTAAGGTTCGCTTTAGCGATAAGTTCATTCCAGCTGCTCAGAAGTCAGTGTTGTTTAAGATATTTTTGTAACTCAAGCAGAATGGCAGAGCTGTCTCGGAGTATATTCCCGAATTCGACACTTTGTCGAAGTATGGGTTATCCCTCATTGATACTCCCGAGAAGAAGAATGAGAAGTTCATAACAGGCTTGGATCAGTACTTGGGGGAAAGGCTTATTAACCACATCGATGAGACGTTTGAGTCGATTGTGGGGAAAGCTTTAAGATCAGAGAGTCTTTACCCTAAGTAGAAGACTGAGATTGCATCTACAGAGGAGCCAAAGCCGCAAGAAAGCGATGGAGGAAAGAATGGTTCACAAAATAAATGAAAGCAGAATCAGAACAAGGATGGCCAGAAGAAAAAGAACAAGCAAGATGTTGAGTGCTTCACCTGTGGTAAGAAAATCCATTATGCTAGTAATTGTCAGGTCAAGCTAGCGGATAGGAAGTGCTTCAACTGTGGCCAAGTGGGACATCACAAGGACAAGTGTCTGCAACCCCCTAAAGAAAAGCAAATGGTGAAAGCATATGCCCTTAATGTTATTCCTTCTTCGTCGAATGCCCCAACTGCGGTGGAGAAAGGAAAGAATGTTGTTATTCAAGGTATGCTTTCTGTTTATGATGTTCCTATCAGAGTTTTGTTTGATACCGGGGCTTCCAGTTCTTTCCTATCTAGTGACCTGGTAGATAGGTTGGGATTGGAGTCCGAGATTGTCGATAGACCTTTAGTAGTGACGAACCCGATTGGTGGTTCGACTAACCTTAGCATGATTTGTCGTAAAGTGGTCTTATCGAGTCATGGATGCATGTTTGTTTGTGATTGCTTTGTTTTGGGCTTTACTGGGTTTGGCATTATTTTGGGAGTCGATTGGCTCCAAAGATACGGGGTGGTGGTAGCCTGTGAGGGCTTTTTGGTGACAGCTAGAGCGGATGATGGACAGAGGGTAGTGTTTGGTGGTCTACCTAGTGATGGGGTAATGGCTAGTTTTCTAAATTCCCTCGACATCCCGCAAGGTGAGTTGTCAGGTTTGCCCGTGGTTGGCCAGTATCCGGACGTCTTCGAGGAATTGACCGGGCTTCCAGCACATCAAGAGATTGAGTTCCGTATTGATTTGGTGAAAGATGCCAGACCTATAGTGATGCCACTTCGTCGTATGGCACCAAGAGAGCAGCGAGAGCTCGGGGTGCAAGTCAGCGATCTTTTGAAGAAGGGATTTATCAGAAGGAGTGTTTCTGAATGGGGAGCACCAGTTGTGTTTGCTACCAAGGCGGATGGTTCCCTTCGTTTGTGTGTAGACTACCGCGAGTTGAATAAAGTGACAAGGAAGAATAAGTATCCTCTACCGTGGATAGATGATTTGTTTGATCAGTTGAGTGGCGCGAGAGTATTCTCCCAGTTGGATCTCGCGATAGGTTTTCATCAGCTTAGAGTGGAAGCTGAGAGTATAGCTAAAACGACATTTCGAATGCCGTCTGGATTTTATGAGTGGTTGGTCATGCCATTCGGGCTGACCAATACCCCCAACATATTTTGTGGATCTTATGAATAGGGTGTTCAGAGATCAGTTGAATAAGTTTGTCCTTGTGTTCGTGGATGATATTTTGGTCTACTCGAGGACAGAGGAAGAACACAAGGAACATTTGGGGATAGTGATGGAGGTGTTGAAAAAACCAATTGAAAGCAAAGTTTTCGAAGTGTCACTTCTGGAGGAGGGAAGTGAGGTTCTTGGGCTATGTTGTTTCAGAAAATGGTATCGCCGTGGATTCGGCTAAAGTGGCTACGGTGAAAGATTGGACTACGCCCAAGAATGCAACAGACGTAAGAAGTTTCTTGGGGTTAGCTGGATATTATCGTAAGTTTATCCAAGACTTCTCCAAGATAGAAGCACCGTTGACTCAGTTGACCAAGAAGAATCAAGCTTTCGTCTGGGACGAAAAGTGAGAGGATGCATTCAAAAGTCTAAAGGAAAAGTTGACACGCGCACCAGTGTTAGTCATTCCTAAGGGGAATGAAGAGATGACGGTATACACGGATGCCTGTGGTACCGGACTAGGTGCTGTATTGATGCAAGGAGGTAGGGTTGTAGCTTATGCTAGTCGGCAACTAAAACTGCACGAGAGAAGATACCCTACCCATGATTTGGAATTGGCAGCGATCGTATTCGCATTGAAGATGTGGAGACATTATCTCTTGGGAGAAAGATTCGAGTTGTTTACCGATCATAAATCGTTAAAGTATCTCTTCTCTCAGAAAGATCTAAATCTCCGACAGCAAAGATGGTTAGAATTCTTAGCTTCCTATGATTTCGAGATCGCGTATACACCGAGAAAGGGCAATGCGGTAGCTGATGCGTTGAGTAGAAGACATGCCAGTTTAGGGGCTATGTTTCTAGAATGGAAGCAACTGGAGTACATCGATGGGTCTGATTTCAAGCCAAAGTGCGAATTGGATCCAAAAATGTTAGCAAGTTTGACGATCAGACCCACTTTGATTGAGCGGATTGGTTCCAGTCAGAGGAACGATCCTAACCTATTAGAAATCATCTTAAAGTTAGAGATGGGAATCGACGGAGAGATGAACAAGTATGGGCTTGATCGAGACGGATGGCTTAGAAAGAATGGAAGACTTGTTGTACCCAATATCAATGGATTGAGAGATGAAGTGCTTGGAGAATGTCATCACTCAAAACTGACTATACATCCCGGTGGTAACAAGATGTACCGAGACATGAAGCAGACCTACTACTGGGATGGGATGAAAAGAGGCGTTGGGAAGTTTATATCCAAATGCATTAATTGCCAGCTAGTTAAGGCTGAGCAAAAGAAGCCTAGTGGTTTATTGCAACCATTAGAAATTCCAGAATGGAAATGGGAACAAGTCTCAATGGATTTCATTGATGGGTTACCAAGAACCAGGTCAGGCCATGATAGCATTTGGGTGATTGTGGACCGATTGACCAAGAGTGCAAGATTTATACCCGTCAAGTCAGACAGGACGGCAGCTAAGTTAGCGGAACTGTATATAAAGTGGGTAGTAAGATTTCATAAAATACCCAAAGGCATTGTGAGTGACCGAGATACGTTGTTCACTAGTGGATTTGGGAAGAGCTTACAAGTGGCGTTAAGAACGGAATTACATCTCAGTACCGCGTATCATCCTCAAACCGACGGTCAGACAGAGAGGGTGAATCGTGTATTAGAGGATCTCTTAAGAGCTTGTGTACTGGATTTTGGTGGATCATGGGATGACCATTTGCATCTAGTAGAGTTTGCATATAACAATAACTATCAATCCAGTATCGGTATGGCTCCATTTGAAGCTTTGTACGGAAGGCCGTGCAACTCACTGTCATGTTAGTTAGAAACCGGTGAGAAGTATGTGCTTAGACCAAAAATAATAAGAGAAACCTCAGACAAGATTAAGACCGTCTAACAACGAATGAAGGCTGCCCAAGATAGGCAGAAGAGTTATGCCGATAAAGGAGAAGAGATTTAAAATTCTCCATTGGCGACTTGGTGTTTGTCAAGATTTCTCCGTTGAAGAGCGTGATACGATTTGGCAGGAGAGGCAAGTTGGCACCAAGATTTGTTGGCCCATTCCCAGTTCTCGAACAAGTTGGGAATTTGGCGTATAGAGTTGACTTACCAGAGAAGATGGCGGGAGTTTACAACGTATTTCATGTTTCCCAGCTAAGGAAGTTCGTCCACGGCCCAGATGTTACTATTTCACCTGATCAGTTGGATGATGTCGAAGTTGAACCTGAGGCGGTTGGGAACCGCAGGCCTATGCGTATTGTTGGGATCGATACGAAGCAACTTCGAAGGAAGGCGGTGAAATTAGTCAAAGTTCAGTGGGGCGAGAACGAGAATGACTGTACTTGGGAGACAGAGGAAAGCATTAGGAAGACGTATCCAGAACTCTTTGCCTGGTAAGGTTTTCTTTACGATTTAGACTTTCCGCATGCTAGGATAGGTTTGTTTGTTTGTTTTGCAAGTTTGATTGTTGTATATAGCTGATAGGCATGAGGGACCCTTTGTGTATTTTGGTTAAGGAATTTCGGGGGCGAAATTTCTTAAGGGGGGAGAATGTAACGACCCGCATTCTACGCGTCGTAGGATCGTAGAATATTTATTTCTTTCACATACGAAGTCGTATGGTCATGTGACTTTGGGAGACGACTATTTGAGTCATTTCCAATGTTTATGATTTTCACCGATTTTTAAATGACCGTTTTGCCCCTAGTTGATACTGTTTTGGCCATAACTTTTGACTGGAAAGGAATTTTGACCTGAAACCACTTCCATTAGATTCGTTTGATGGTTTACAATTCCGTAGAGTGGTCACATTAGCCAAACGGACTCACCGTTTGGGAGATATGACTGAAATAAGTTTCAGATGGTTAAAAACTGCTTAATTGGGCATAACAGGGTGATTAACTGCTAGGCCCAATGGGGGATTTCGGGATTAGAGGTATTTGGAGGCTGCTAGGGTTAGGACTTCGGTTTTTCACTCATTTTCCAGCCGCCACAAACTTTCTCTTCAATCTAACAATGGCCTCCATCATCTAAAAACACCCCTAATCACTTCTTAGTCAAGTTTTGGCTTAAACTACATCAAATTAAGGAGAGAAAGCATCAAAACAAGGTTAGAGCTGCTGTGTTACATTGGGAACAGCGCCAAACAGAGATTCATTTCAGTTTTGAGGTTTTATTTGTGGCTAAGGTGAGTGATTTGCATAGTTTTGCACTAATTACGGTTAATTAAGGGTAATTAGTGAAGATTAGCGAATTTATACACTAATAAATTCTGGAAAAAATATTTATAAATTCGAAAATAATGTTTTAGACCTCTGTTAGAAATTTAGTTTGATTTGGTTAACTTTTGCTAATCCTATCATTAATTATGCATAAACATGCTTAAGGGAAAAAAATGGGGTTTTGGCCAT
The DNA here is from genome assembly GCA_030737875.1 of Allium sativum. Lineage (NCBI taxonomy): Eukaryota > Viridiplantae > Streptophyta > Magnoliopsida > Asparagales > Amaryllidaceae > Allium > Allium sativum. The sequence goes on along the minus strand of CM060912.1, from coordinate 89,479,873 downwards.
GTTTGATCCATTTTAACCTATCATATTGATGTTTTGGTGTTTGTGGTCACTTCTATTTGTTGGTATGACTGTTTGGAACGATTTGTGGTTGTTTAGAAAAGTCAGATTAGTCGAAAACGTCGTCGAATGGCGTAAAACACTTGCTAGAAAAGTTGCAGGAAATGCTACAGGAAATCCGGATCGGATCGGATAAGGGGATCGGGTCGGATAGCCGAACCGAACCAAGGTGGTGGCATCTCCAGCAGCGTAGAACTTCAAGGGCAACAAGGAAGGCCCGGACCGGATCGAATTGGGGTGAAACAAGGGGGATCAGAAGCGAGGACGTGGGGGATCGGATCGGGGAACGGTGAGCACGAACCGGACCGAGACTCTGGAGCAGTCGAACCAAAACGAGTTGAAATAGTGGCAGAAGCATGGCAACCGAACCGAACCGAGTGGAGGACTCGAACCGAACCGAGTGGAGCACCGAACCGGATGGAGTGCTATGACCGAACCGAACCGGAGTGAGAGATGGGAGCTGAAACATACCTAACCGAACCGGATTGGAGCTGCGATTACGCAACGACTCTTCTGAAGACCAACTCCAATTCGACCAAAACCCGAGATGCAAAGGAAGTCCAAATAAGGAGCTTTGACTCAGGATCCAGTTGGGAACCAATGAGTGAGCTTCATGATTGGGCTTTGCTGCGGGATGTGTGCTAAGGGGTTGTCGATGTCTGTAACTTTGAATCACTATGTGTAGGGAGTACGTGGACGGATTCAGGGCCAAAGTGGCCTAGGTACGACTAAAGGGCTATAGACCAATGAAGTGGGGTCATTTGTAAAGATTTGGTCGTGACTCCATGTGGTAAGCTTGGTAGTAGCAGTAGTTGTACAAGTCGAACTCCGTCACTACTTCGATGGGTCTAGTGATTGACAGTGGTGGACATCGTATGCTTTACGCACTGAGTGAGAGATGTGAGGATGGTTGCTATGGTTGATTTGTTTTCCATCATTATGACATGCACACCCCACCCCCGTATTCTTTACACCATCTGTTTAGTGGCACCTTGGAGTATTGTACGGTATGTATTGCTAACTCTTTGGTTGTAGGTCCAGGTTCAGGTATGGTTTAGTATACCTGTTATTGTTCTGTTTAGCTGCTTATCGCTCATACCAGACTTTTTGTCTGACCCAGAGTTTTATGTCTCTTATTATTACTCTGGGTGCTCTCACGAGCAGACTAGAGACAGGTTAGCTGGATATGCACGAGTAGCTGATCCGGAGACGAGCAGGAGGCTTCCACGTATGATACATATAGATATTCTCCCTGTGTTGTTGAAGATCACTGCTTGGGCATTAGTAGTGCATCTTAAACTTTAGCTTTCCTTTGCTTTAGAGACAGTTTAAAGTTGTAATAATGATGTTGGATCATAAGCTATATTTGGATTTCCGCTGCTATGTTGGTTTAGTTTTCAGCTTATTCACTGTCTCGCCTGTTTTATGTCAAAGCTATGTTATTATTATACTTTGTTCCATGCGCTGTGAGACATTCTACAGGTTCCTTGTTAGTTCATTCTCTTCTTTTCTTTCTTTGACGACCGTTCCGTGCTAGTCAGGCATGTGTACAGCGCACCTTTGGAGGAAATACAGGCTGGTTCGGGGCGGGCTGTCACAGATACCTTAGCACATAACATGCATACCCAAGATATGAACAATTGAATATTAATATATAAATGTCAAGTACATAACTGTATTGCTGAATAATTGGGTGCTATGATTGTGTTGAATGACCTTGGATGAATTATCGGTTGTTGATTGTTTATGTGTAAATAAAAGGTGAAAGCATTAAGTCTTGTTTGTGTATTCATACAGATAGGTGGTATGAATACAAGGAAATAATGGGGGCATATGCACTTTTAAGTAATGCATAAACACTTGATAAGATTTACGCAAAAAAGAAAGGAGGGTGACATTTCGCGGATGGCATTGATCTGCCTGACCTCAGGGTATAGAACTGGGTGTATGCATGGCATAATATGCCCTATAAGCCTTCATGTTTAGGGTAACAAGTCGCGGGTCCCTAAACAATTCGTACATGGTGTTCAATGCCAAGAGGAATTAACCAAACTAAAAGTAGGCTAGCCTAAGAAATATAAAAACTGTGAATAATAGGGAAATGGGAGTGGCCTGGGATGATATTCATTAGTTGAATTTGTTTGTAACTTTACATGTAAACATGCATGACTAAGAGTTGATAAGTAAGATATTTTGCACTAGAAGTAAAGACTGGTTGTACATAAGGTAAATATCAGTAGCTAATTGAAAAAGAATCCTGTATGTAGTAGAAAAAGACATATGATCAAATATAAGTTGTGTATAGTATTATATGAAACAAGTGTATACTCATACCAAACGTTATGTTTGACCTAATGTGCTTTGATGATTCTTGGGTGTCTCATTTTATAATGAGGTAGTTTCAAGTAAGTTTGCAAGCAATGAAGAAGCAAAAATGAAAGTATTGCAAGAATACTTGGGAAGAGACTCAGATTGTTGAGCTATTTTGTAGTTAAAGTGGCTGGATGATTTTAATTGAATTATGTATGAATTAATATTTAGTTTAATTGGAAAAGATGAAAAATAAATGATAATGTTAAGACATAATAGAAACTGATTTATAAAGGCTTATTGAAAAAAATCAATTTGCATTGATAAATGCTTAGTTTTTCTATGAAGTAAGTAATGTTTGCAGTTGTTAATTTTATTTGTATCTTATGGTGTTAAGGCGGGAGCATGGCATATAATAAATATATGTTTGTGTTTTCTCTATACGCAGCAGATCAAAAGAATGATTTGATTAATGTATACAAATTTACATATAAATGAAGTAGTGCAGCAAATAAATTTTATATAAGTATTTATATTGATAAACATGACTTGTATGATTTATTGAGTTAAGTTCTTAATACATTAAGATGCTAAGTTATCCCTTAACCGTGAATGTTGCGTTGAAACAATTTGGACTGAATTTGGTATTAAAAAAATCTGTGAAAGGTTGATGTGTTAACAACATTAAAGATATTGAGTTATGTGGAGATTACCTTAACTACAAAACTTGAAATATCTGGGCAATATAGAGGTTTAAAAGATGGAAAATGTTTTAGAGCTTGCTGTTCATTTTGGATATGGTGCCATGTCCTATTAATCTGAACATTGTAATAAAAAGAAAAGGTTGAGTAAATGACATATTCTTAACATGATATTATAGTTGAATGTGTCTGACTGTTGATGAATATGGATTACTGTTTTGAAGGGCTTTTTTTTACTCCTGGGTAGCTGAAGCAAGTATGCATACAAATTAATGTATGAACATGCTCCTTTTACTACACATCATACAAATATATATATATATATATATATATATATATATATATATATGCATCATGGGCAAATCCATTTATTTATAAGATTGATATTACCTGTAAAGAAAAGGGAATTTGTATGAGTAAAGTATGAAACTTAGTAATATTCATAGTAACTATTTTTAAATACAGTTTATAAAGCAGAACTATTTTAGGTAATGATGTCACTTTGACTCTGTAGTTGAATAGACTGGTATTTAATCATACACTTACATGAACTATATCCCGGTTGATAAGTAAGCACTGGTAAGAATATATTCAAATCTCTATTAAATGCATGAAGTATATGTAACGACATGGATTTCGCCCGGATACACTAACTTTGGGCATACAACACTTCAGAACAAATAACAGAAGACTTTTATAAACATTATGATAATGTTACATCAGAGTACATAATATCAGAGTACATCGAATAAATAATAATACAGTGGAATATTAATTTACAATAAACTTAACTCAATGCAGTGGAAGACTATCATTGCTCTGGCCATAGCTTTAAGCTTCGATCCAGAATCCTGTCTAATAAATAGATATCTAAAAAACAAGCCACTCGACTGCCCGTGTGGAAAAGAGGGCACCCGAGTTTGCAACGTGAAACAAACTACGAGTCAGTCATGGGACAGGTATGAGAAATCTTTACTTAACTTATCTAATAATAATAAGGCTAATCACAGGACCACGCCGCTAACACGGAACGGGTTTACTCCATTGGATTGCCAGTGCAAGAAATAAAGTAAATCATTAAACAGCGCGATGCTTTTTGAAAAAAATGAAACCATTATAAGACTCAAGTCCCATCACATAATGCAACGCAAACCAGAGGATAGATTTTTACCTTATAATGTTCAAAAATGCTTGATACGATAAAACGGATTTGATATTATTATTAGTGTATATATGTTTCAAAAACATTTCAATCATAATAAATCAATCATAGACGACATAGCTACCATATACTATGTCTCCATACTAGTTATACAATCAAAACCGTATGGTGTCGTATTGGAAGCTGGATTTCCATCATAAACGAAGGCAAGAGATCGTCCTTACCGAATTCGAGACAATCTAGCCTACCATGTCTCAAGATACAGCCACAACTTCACCTAGGAGCCACATGGACCGTCCACAAATATGTTAGTGGATTATAACTCCTGAACAATACGTCTCCCCGCCCTATGGGGTATAAAATAGAGCCACTAGGGACTCAAATACCGAGGCACCTCGCAAATCCATCATCCACATAAGTAAAATGTCTGGTCTTGTGAAACCCTAACACCACTTCTAGCTAGAAAGAAACGCAAGTTCTCCCTGGATCCTTCTCCCGTTTTTGGTTCATACCGGGGTGTGAGGCTCGCGAAGTATTGCTCCACAAAGCTATGTTAAATAAAGCTGTGCTTTGATCATCAACCATAAGGCTCTTCTTTTCAAAAAAGCCTTGATCATTTGCATCTTAGCATGCCACATTGTCAATCCATACCATACCATTGATTTCTGCCAATATATAACCTCTAAGCTCATACATCTCAAAGAAGGGTGTTAAGAAAGAGAATAAATTCTCTTCCACTAGACAGATATATATTTAGCAGAGATCAACGTATACAGCATAAAGGAATACAACGTCAGACATACCATCCATTTACAAGTCCGTTCTGGGTCTGAACAAAACCGGAGACACCTTATTTCTCGTCCCATATGTCCAATACAGGAGAGAGGTTCTCGCATATCCATCGATCTCCAAGTACGTCTTGACGATCACCACTTATTACCTTGTCTTGGGATGCCTCCCAATCAAGACATCACTAATCATGCAAACGATGTGAAGATCTCCGGTCTTCAACCACCATCTTCATCTTCGACTTTTAATCATCGTAGCAATTATTCAGAATGGATTAAACCCGGTCATTCTGAATAATTTTCGTATTTTATAATCAATAGTAAAGTGCTATAGAAACACATCATACGCCTCATTCCAATTCAGAATATTCCTTTAAATAAATATTCACATTATTAGGGAAAGGTTCCCATTAATTTTATCAAAGATAAATTCTTTTAAATTTATTCTTTAATCTTCTTTTTAAAGATTCATTAAAACTCCAATTTGGTTTTAATATCAAAATCATTATTTAATGATTTTTCAACTTTAAGAAATTAATCTTGTCTTTAACTGGGTTAAAGAACTAATGTCATTTAAAACACAGTTAACGATAAACCCAAAATCAACTTCCATTAAATATGGAATTTTCACAAAAATTAAATCAATATATAATCGATATAAATTTCCATATCAGACTAATAATATAAATGGAATAACGACAAAGCCTTTTAAATTCCATATATAGTAACAGTCTTCTTTTACAGAAGCTCATCTCGATTATTATTAAATCGAATTCCATTCAATTCCAATTTAATATATAAAATTGGAAAACCTTACTTTCGGAAAATTTCCATTTAAATCGTAATAAAGGATTTATAAATTCCAAATTATATTTTCACTATTAATAGGGTTAAAGAACAAATGTCGTTTAAAACACAGTTCACAATAAACCCAATTCACATTTCTTTTTTTATTCCGAATACTAAATATAATTGGAACCTCTAATAATCTTAATTAAAAGATTTATTCCTTTCTCAATTGGGTTTAAGAACAGTGTTATTGAAGACACCATTCACGAAAAACCTAAAAATCCAATTTAATTTATTTAATTCCAGTTAAATATTAATTAATTGGAAAACTTCATTAAATCTTAATTTAAAGATCTATTCTAGTTAAAACTAGTTCATTTCGATAAAAATATATTTTTATCTTTTCAAATATGGAATTTTTCATCCAAAATCTTTTCAAATCATTAATTATGATTTTTACACAATTTTTCCATATTTTTAATAATTTTATTATGGCCTTTACAGTCGGTTTCCAATAACGGCCACCGAACTGCATCCATAACGACCCTTTTTCAAACTTGATCTGGACATAATTACAAATCCAACCATTAGATTTCTAATCTCTTATATTCATTGGAAATCTCTTTTCGATACAAACCCAACGGTTCCGGATTTAAGAGAAAACGACGATCCAATCTCCCGTTACGCCAATTTGAAGTTAATGTTCGAAATTCGCGAACGGTCGTTGCGCGACGCGTTCTATTCAGGCCATTATATATATATAATATATATTATATATATTACGTCAATTTCCATCTAAATCGTATTATATAAATCATTTATAAATTTATTTTAACTTCATTTTCAATTTTAAAGCAGAATTGAATATTCTATATTTTTATCATATGAGAATATTTATATTTTCAAAATATTAGATTTGAAATCACTTCTTTTCGATATTCATTATAAAATGAATAAAATCGATCGATAAACCCGTGCAGGTAAAAATGGCGTTTCTATACTTAACTCGGCTTCATATTTTTATATTTTTGTGTCCATCCAAAAATGGGCATGAAAACCATAATTTTATTCTTCACTGAATATTATTTTAAAGTACTCGTTATTTTAAAATATCCTTTATTTTTAAAACATTCTTTATTTTAAAATATTCTTTATATAAAAATATTCTGAATCGGAATGCGACTCAAACAATTACCATATAATTTCAGTTATATGGATTTTATACATCGCATGTATACAACAATAATGATAAATAATCATTAAACAATCCATTCACATCCAGAGTGAAATTTACAACTATATAAGCGTTAAAGTAAATAAATAACGCTCATCATAGACTGTCAATCCATCGATTGACATATAACTAAATATTGGGGCTAGTGTATGTCAAATATCACCCCAATACCTGTGTGGGGTTTTCAGACAACAACAGTTTATTTAAATACATCATTGGTTAATAAATTTAACCAATTATAATTCGGTTTGAATTATTTTCTATTTAACATATTTTCACTATTTAAAATATAAATGGATATTTATAATTTAATTTCAACTGCCATATTAATATTAACATTATTATGATAATGTTTTAATCTAGCACAAATCATTTTTAACATCAACCAATTTTCTAATATTGCTAACATATCAATGATAATGTTTTAATCTTTAATATATTTTTGTGTTTCTAACTTATGATCATTTTAACCATTTCTACATGCACTATAAAAATATAAATTTTATCATTGACATATTTTTGTTTCAACATAACATTACCTAACAAAATGACATTTTTTAACAAGATGACATTTCTATTTCACATGACATTTTTAACTAAAATGACAATTTTATTCTAACATGACATTTTTAACAAAAATGACAAATTTATTATAACATGACATTTTTAGCTAAAATGACAATTTCATTCAAACATGACATTTTTAGCTAAAATGACAATTTTATTTCACGTGACATTATTCTAATATAACATGATTCTAACTAAATGACATATTTTATTTACAAAATATGATTCTAACTAAATGACATATTTTATTTGTAAATTATGATTCTTATATATATATATATATATATATATATATATATATATATACACACACACAATAAAAATGTAAATTTTCATGTTAACATATTTTCATTTCAAATAATGTTCATTTTTAATATACAATAAAAATGTGAATTTTTATCGTTTAACTTTTCTATTTCAAACCATGAATATTTTTCATATTTATACATCCAATAAAAATGTGATTTTTATTGTTTTAAAACACCTTTCATTTCATATATGAATATTCATCATATTTTGTACATTCAATAAAAGTGTGAATTTTATTGTAAACTTGTTCCATTACAAAACAATGAATATTTTTATTTTCATATATACAATAAAATATTATTTTAATTGAATAAGCAAATTCTAGATCTACACACTTCAATCCAATAAATTCATTTCAACCACAAACAACCAAATCTAATCTCCTACATCATACACATGAATTTTAAGGGCGATTACATGTAAATTTCACATCGAAAAACAACAATTAAATTTGATTTAAATTAGAGATCTCACATCGATTTTACTCCATCTAAAATTGTAGAAAGCCCCAACTCTGTTCTGGTTTGTTCCATGTTGTAGTGCTCGTCAAGAGGATTCCAATGCTTCTGAAATTGGGTGATTCTGTGTTCGTTTGTTCAAGATATGACAGCATAAACATTTGATTCATTAACGATTAATTAAAAAATAATTAAATCCCTGTAATTACCATTAGCTAATTAATCCATGTAATTAAGGCCGTTGATCATCTTCTTCCTGTAACGCAGAAAACCCATCCGCGCAACCAAGAGACCGCCGCCATTCATCCCTGAAGTCGCCGAAACCCGATCAACACTCCTCCCTTGACGCGCCTCGCGAAGCACCAACACCTCCCTAAGCCGTCGCCCATACGACGCCTACACCCGTGCCAGAAAATAGATCGAAGTTGGCAACTTCGAAGCCCAAATTCTCTAAGTACACCAAACAAAAACTAATCACCCCCATATGGATTGAAAGCGGCTAAAACACTCTTCGATTTTGGTTTTGTATTGATTGCCTAATTCGAAACGTACTGTGTGAATTTAAGGGAGGAAGGAGGGAGCTTCAGGTTCGTTCATTTCATCCCCTGGCGGCGACGACTTTTGATTCGGGATTCAAGAATTTTTAGGGAATTTTTAATAAATATTTTATTATATTTAATTCTTTAATTCACAAAAAAACCCGTTAATTCCTACTAGCTCCAAATCCAGCCTAGAGAATGTTGCCCCGAACCAAATACCCCTATTCTGGACACAATGGACTAGGTCTCATCAGCCCATTTGATCGTTTCAGCCCAATTTTCTTTAAATTAAAATATAAACCATTTAATTATTTAATTTGATCATAAATTTAATTATACCGGGGCCACATACATACTCTAAAAATTCCCAAAAAAGAAATCTAGCTATGTTTTAACGATTCGGTCCTAACAAAATTAATTTCGTCGAATTTGGAGACCGTTTGAAAAATGGTCATTTTCTGGTCGATCCAATTTAACTAAAATTGACAAAACACGTTTTCTTTTGCCACGCTCACATATTGATTCCAAAAATTATGAAAATTGGAATCCTGCAATAATTTGACATTCCGGATTCAACCAAAGTGGTTTCGTCGAAAACGGAGGTCGTTTGTAAAATGGCTATTTATACGGGCTATATATTATATTAAATTCCATAGTGACTATAAGAAATATTCAACTGGCCATAACTTTTTATTCCCGCTATGAAATTTCAATTTTTCAGATTCGTTGGAAAGATATTTTTAAACAGATTTAAATATTTTTGGGTTTACTAAAATCCGATTTATTTTAAATTCTGTACATTTAGTCAAAGCTCAAATTCAAATTTTCAAACTACCGCGCTATTTCTAACTCCTTTTAAAATTAAAATAAATATATTCGTTCTAACTTCGATTTAAATAAATTTTCAGTCGTTATTATTTAAAATAAATTATTTAAAATATTTAAAATTCACTAAAATTTCTAAAATTAAAATTTTAAATTGGTTCCAAAATTCCGGGTTGTTACAATCTCCCCCACTTAAAATTTTTTCGTCCTAAAAAAGGAACGGAGCTGAAAGTTGTTTAACTAATTAACTAAGTTTTCATTCTTTTAATTGGTTTCAATAATTTTATTAGTTGAACTAATAATCACACAATACAATCATCAATCAATTATTTGATTAGCTTTTCAAATATATATAACTTTATATATTCAAAAATCATATTTCTAAAATCGGATTATATATATAATCACAAATACATTAATTATAAACTTGTCACTCTCAACTCATTCTAGGGCATTTCTAACCCCATCTCTAATGGGTTTTCTCATTCTAGGATGCTACTGATCCTATCTCTAATGAGTATTCTTTTATAGGATATTTCTAATCCAACCTCTGATGAGTCTTTTGTTCAGTTCTTACGAGTTGTACCCCAAAGATTTGAGCTAACCAAAGCTCTGATACCAGCTGTAACGACACGGATTTCACACGGATACACTAACTTTGGGCATACAACACATCAAAACAAATAACAAAAGACTTTTATAAACATTAGAATAATGTTACATCAGAGTACAGAATATCAGAGTAAATTGAATAAATGATAATACAGCGGAAGATTAATTTACAATAAACTTAACACAATGCAGCGGAAGACCATCATTGCTCTGGCCATAGCTTTAAGCTTCGATCCAGAATCCTTCCTAAGAAATAGATATCTGCAAAACAAGCCACTCGATTTCCCATGTGGAAAAGAGGGCACTCGAATTTGCAAAGTGAAATAAACTACGAGTCAGTCATGGGACTGGTATGAGAAATCTTTACTTAACTTATCTAATAATAATAAGGCTATCACAAGACCACACCACTAACGCGAAACGGGTTTACTCCATTGGATTGCCAGTGCAATAAATAAAGTAAATTGTTAAACAATGCAATGCTTTTTGGAAAAAATGAAACCATTATAAGACTCAAGTCCCATCACACAATGCAACGCAAACCGAAGGATAGAGTTTTACCTTATAATGGTAAAAAATGCTTGATATGATAAAATGGATTTGATATTATTATTAGTGTATATATGTTTCAAAAACATTTCAATCATAATGTATCAATCATAGATGGCATAACTACCATATACTATGTTGCCATACTAGTTATACAATCAAATTCGTATGGTGCCATATTGGAAGTTGGATTTCCATCATGAACCAAGGCAAGGGATTGTCCTTACCGAATTCGAGACAATCTAGCCTACTATGTCTCAGGATACAGCTGCAACTGTACCTAGGAGCCACAGGGCCGGTCCACAAATATGTTAGTGGATTATAGCTCCTGAACAATACGTCTCCCCACCATATGGGGCAAAAAATAGAGCCACTACGGACTCAAATACCGAGGCGCCTCGCAAATCCATCATCCACATAAGTAAAATGCCTGGGCTTGTGAAACCCTAACACCGCTTCAAGATAAAAAGAAACGCATGTTCTCCCTGGATCCTTCTCCCATTTCTGGTTCATACCGGGGTGTGAGGCTCGCGAAGTATCGCTACACAAAGCTATGCTAAATAAAGTTGTGCTTTGATCATCAACCACAAGGCTCTGCTTTTCCAAAAAGCCTTGATCATTTGCATCTTAGCATGCCACATTGTCAATCCATACCATACCATTGATTTCTGCCAATATATAATGTAACAACCCGTCTTTTTGCCCGATTTTCTCTGGCAATTAAACCGACTTAAACCGTTCACAAAGACGAATTGTTATGGGTACATACATATATTGAACAAAATAATAGAAATTTTATCTCTAAATACACTATTACATCATAGTTACATGGAATTTCAGGGTTACAACATAGATACACAGCGGAAGAAATATCACATATACTCTTAGCGGAAGAACAATATGATACAACGGAAGCTCCAACTCAGAAGGCGCTCCGAACCTCGTTCCAATGGATCATAACTGCAAAACTAAACTTGTAACGACCCGCATTCTACGCATCAGAGGATCGTAGAATATTTATTTCTTTCTCATGCGAAGTCGTATGGTCAAGTAACTTTGGGAGATAACTATTGGGGTCATTTCCCATGTTCATGATTTTTGCCGATTTTTAAATGACCATTTTGCCCCTAGATGATCTTGTTTTGACCATAACTTTTGATTGGAAAGGAGTTTTGACCTGAAACCACTTCCATTAGATCCGGATGATGGTTTACCTTTCCGTAGAGTGGTCTTATGTGAAAAGCGGACTTACCGTTTGGGAGATATGGCTGAATTAATGTTTAGAAGGTGAAAAACAACTTAACCGGGCTTAATTGGGTAATTAACAGCTAGGCCCAGAGGGGGATTTCGGGATTTTGAGTATTTAAGGGCTGTTAGGGTTTAGAGGACACCCTTTTCTCATTTTTCAGCCACCACTTATTATCCCTCTCAACTTAGTAATGGCCTCCAACATCTAAAACACCTCTAAACCACTTTCTAATTGAAGATTTGGCTAAATCACATCAAATTAAGGAGAAATAGCACCAAAGCAAGGCTAGAACTGCTGTATAGCCTTGGGAACAGTGCTAAACAGAGGATAATTTTAGATTTGGTATTTAGTTTGTGGCTAAGGTGAGTGATTTGCATAGTTCCTCACTAATTATGGTTAATTAAGGGTAATTAGAGTTAATTAGTGAATTTAAACATGATTAAATTCTGGAAAAATATTTATAAATTTTGAAATATTGTTTTAGGCCTCTGTTAGAAATTTGGGTTAATTTGGTTAAGTTTTACTAGTCCTATCATTAGTTTTGCTTAAAAACGCTTAAGGGAAAATATGGGGTTTTGGCTACGTTTGATCCGTTTTAACTTATAAAATTTTTGTTTTGGTGTTTGTGGTCAATTCTACAAGTTGCTAGGACTGTATGGTATGCTTTGTGATTGTCTAGAAGTGTTAGATTGGTCGAAAACGCCGTCTAATGGCGTAAACAGCTCGCTGGACAAAGCGTAGGAAATATGCAGGAACCGGACCGGATCGGATCGCCCTACCCGACCCCGACCCATTCGTGAACGGAGGCACCGAACCAATCCACTTACCTGGAGAGCTCCACGACCCGAACCGCCATGAGAGGGAGTCCACGAGCCGATCCGAATAAATGAAGGAACTCGACCCAATCCGAATGGGTCCCACGAACCGAAGCTCAGCTCGAACCAAAGGGAGGCCGATCCGATCAGGGAGGCGCGTCATGACCCGAACCAGGTGGTTGATCGCGATCCGAACCCAATAGTTACCCTTCGATCCAACCCGAAGGGCTTGTCACGAAACAAGATGTTGAGCACGAGCAGGGAGGGACCGAACCAAACCGACTTGGGTGGGGAAATCTGACCCGACCCGATGTGGATGATCACAGGCAGGACTACTTCGAGGAGCACGATCCGAAACATAGTGAAGAGGAGCATGCCAAATCGATCTGGAGATGATGACCAAAACCCGAGATGCAAAGGTAGTCCAAATGGAAAGTTTGTACTCAGGATCCAGTTGGGAACCAACGAGTTAATTTCATGAGTTGGGCTTTGCTGCGAGACGTATGCAAAAGGGTTATCGACGTCCATAGCTTTGATCCGCCACCAAGACGGATGTTAGGCTACGTATCAGTGCAGTGGGGTAGTCACTACTCCATGGGGCAGAGTGATTGTAGCATGGCTATGAGCCAGTGCAGTGAAGTCGTTATGACTTCATGGGGCAGAGTGGACATAGCAAAGGATTAGTGGCTATGGATCAGTGTAGTGGAGTCACTGTGACTCCATGGGGCAGAGTGATCATAGCAAGGAATTGGGTGATCAAAGCGGTGGATATCGTATGCTTTATGCACAGAGTGAAGATGTGAGGATGGTTGCTATGATTGATTGTTTGCCATCACTATGTCATGCACACCCCAACCCCCGTATTCTTTACACCATATGTTAGTGGCACCTTAGAGTATTGTACAGTATGTAGTGCTAATTTTTTGGTTGCAGGTCTAGGTTCAGGTATGGTTTAGTATACCTGTTATTATTCTGTTTTGCTGCTTATCGCTCATACCAGACTTTTGTCTGACCCAGAGTTTTATGTCTCTTCTTATTACTCTGGGTGCTCTTAAACTGTCAGACTAGAGACAGGTTGAGTGGTATGCACGAGAAGCTGTACCGGAGACGAGCAGGAGGCTCCCACGTATGATATATATAGATATTCTCCCTGTGTCACTGTTGGTCACTACTTTGGGCATTAGTAGTGTACCTACCTTATCTGCTTTAGAAACAATTTTCAAAAGTTGTAACAATGATGATGTGGAACATAAGTTGTATTTTGGATTTTCCGCTGCTATGATGTTTAGTTTTCAGCTTATGCACTGTCTCGCCTTTTTATGTCAAAGTATTTTATTATTATATTTTATTCCATGTGCTGTGAGATATTCTACACATTCTTTGTTAGTCCACTATTAAGTTTTCTTTCCTTCCCTTTCTTTGGCGACCGTCCCGTGCTGGTTGGACATCGGCACAACGCACTTTCATGGGAAATGTCATCTGGTGCAGGGCGGGCCGTCGCATTTGGTATCAGAGCTCTAGGTTGCGTAGTTAACCTAGGGAAAGACACTAGGGAGAGATAATACGTATATGAGAGCGCGTATTTGTGATTATTTTGGTTTTCAAAAGCTATATATATACTATTAGTATAGTTAAGGATGAAGTCGCACTGCACTGACACCACAAAGAGGATGGTTAATCGTTTCTCTTTACAGATTGAACGATGAGCCGATATACGAGGGGTGCTGATAGGGGAGCCAATAATGGGAATGCTCCTAACATGAGGAATATGTTCACTAACTTCATGAGAGTGATGCTTAGGGACGTTCAGAGGGCAGTTCCTAATGTTGCTAATGGTGGTGGTGCAGCGGTGCAGGCGCCTAGGGCCGATTTCGCCAAGCTATGCAAGGATTACACTAGTCTTGGTGGGAAGCCGTTCCACGGAATGGAATCGACTACAGAAGTTCAGGATTGGTTAGATGGCTGTGAGCGTGTCTTCGAAGACTTGGGTATCGAGGATGCGATGTAGAGGAAGCTAGCATCCCGTCAGCTGCACGGACGGGCGATGAATTGGTGGAATGCTATTAAGGCGGCTACTCCAGAGGATCAAGTTACATGGGATCAGTTTAAGGCCCGATTCAGTGATAAGTTCATCCCAGCTGCTCAGAAATCAGAATTGTTTAGGAAATTTCTGGAGCTTAAGCAGAATGGAAGGGCGGTCTCGGAGTACATTGCAGAGTTCGATTCTCTATCGAAATATGGATTATCCCTTATTGATACTACCGAGAAGAAAAATGAAAAGTTCATAACAGGCTTAGATCAGTACTTGGGGGAAAGGCTTATAAACCATGTCGATGAGACATTTGAATCGATTGTGGGGAAAGCTTTGAGATCATAGAGTCTATACCCTAAGTCGAAGACTGAGGTTGCATCTACAGAGGAGCCAAAGCCGCAAGCAAGCGGCGGAGGCAAGAATGGTTCTTAGAATAAGAGAAAGCAGAATCAGACCAAATAAGGCCAGAAGAAAAAGAATAAGAAAGATGTTGAGTGCTTCAGCTATGGTAAGAAGGGCCTCTATGCCAAAGAATGTCGGGCCAAGCCAGCGGATAGGAAGTGCTTCAACTGTGCCCAAGTGGGACATAACAAGGACAAGTGTCCGCAACCCCCTAAAGAAAAACAGATTGTGAAAGCATATGCTATCAATGTTGTTCCTTCTTCGTCGAATGCCCCAACTGCGGCGGAGAAAGGAAAGAATGTTGTCATTCAAGGTATGCTTTCTGTTTATGATGTTCCTGTTTGAGTATTGTTTGATACCGGGGCTTCCCGTTCCTTCATATCTAGTGACCTGGTAGATAGGTTGGGATTGGAACCCGAGATAGTCGATAGGCCTTTAGCGGTAACGAACCCGATTGGTGGTTCGACTAGCCTTAGCATGATTTGTCGTAACGTGGTATTATCGAGTCATGGATGCATGTTTGTGATTGCTTTGTTTTGGGCTTTACTGGGTTTGGCTTTATTTTGGGAGTCGATTGGCTCCAAAGATAAGGGGTGGTGGTAGACTGTGAGGGCTTTTTGGTGACAGTTAGAGCGGATGATGGGCGGAGGGTAGTGTTTGGTGGTCTACCCAGTGATGGGGTAATGGCTAGTTTTCTAAATTCCCTCGACACCCCGCATGATGAGTTGTCAGATGTGCCCGTGGCTGGCCAGTATCCGGACGTCTTTGAGGAAGTGACCGGACTTCTGCCACACCAAGAGATTGATTTCCGTATTGATTTAGTGAAAGATGCCAGACTTAAAGTGATGCCACTTCGTCGTATGGCTCCAAGAGAGCAGCGAGAGCTCGGGGTGCAAGTAAGCGATCTTTTGAAGAAGGGATTTATCAGAAGAAGTATTTCTGAGTAGGGAGTGGTTCCCTTCGTTTGTGTGTGGACTACCACGAGTTGAATAAGGTGATGAGGAAGAATAAGTATCCTCTGCCGTGGATAGATGATTTGTTTGGTCAGTTGAGTGGCGCGAGAGTGTTCTCCCAGTTGGATCTCGCGACAGGTTTTCATCAGTTGAGAGTATAGCTAAAACGGCCTTTCGGACGCCGTTTGGATTTTATGAGTGGTTGGTCATGCCATTCGGGTTGACCAATGCACCAGCATATTTTGTGGATCTTATGAATAGGATATTCATAGATCATTTGAATAAGTTTGTTCTTGTGTTCGTGGACGATATACTTGTTTATTCGAGGACATAGGAAGAACACAAGGAACACTTGAAGATAGTGATGGAGGTGTTGAGAAAATACCAATTGAAAGCAAAGTTATCTAAGTGTCACTTCTGGAGGAGGGAGGTGAGATTCTTAGGCCATGTTGTTTCAGAGAATGGTATTGCCGTGGATCCTGCGAAGGTGGCTACGGTACATGATTGGTCTACGCCCAAGAATGCAACAGACGTAAGAACTTTCTTGGGATTAGCTGGGTATTATCGAAAGTTCATCCAGGACTTCTCCAAGATAGCAGCACCATTGACTCAGTTGACAAAGAAGAATCAAGCTTTTGTCTGGGACGGAAAGTGTGAGAATGCATTTAAGAGTCTAAAGGAAAAGTTGACATGTGCATCAGTGTTAGTCATCCCTAAAGGGAATGAAGAGATGATGGTATACACAGATGCCTGTGGTATAGGACTATGTGCTGTATTGATGCAAGGAGGTAGGGTTGTAGCTTATGCTAGTCGGCAACTGAAACCGCATGAGAAAAGATATCCTACCCATGATTTGGAATTGGCAGCGATCGTGTTCGCATTGAAGATGTGGAGACATTATCTCTTGGGAGAAAGATTCGAGTTGTTTACCGATCATAAATCGTTAAAATATCTTTTTTCTAGGAAGGATCTAAATCTCTGACAACAAATATGGTTAGAATTCTTGGCTTCATATGATTTTGATATTGCATATACACAAGGAAAAGGCAATGCAGTAGCTGATGCCTTGAGTTGGAGACATGTCAGTTTAGGGGCTATGTTTCTGGAATGGAAGCAATTGGAGTATATCGCTGGGTATTATTTCAGACCAAAGTGTGAATTGGATCCATAAATGCTAATGTTTGACGGTCAGACCCACTTTGATTGAGCGGATTGGTTCCAGTCAGAGGGACGATCATAACTTATTGCAAATCATCTCCAAGTTAGAGATGGGTATCGATGAGGGGATGAATAAGTATGGGCTTGATCGAGATGGATGGCTTAGAAAGAATGGAAGACTAATTGTACCCAATGTAAATGGATTGAGAGATGAAGTTCTTAGAGAATGTCATCACTCAAAACTGACTATACACCCCGGTGGTAACAAGATGTATCGAGACATGAAGCAAACCTACTACTGGGAAGGGATGAAAAGAGACGTTGGGAAGTTTATATCCAAATGCATGAATTGCCAGCTAGTTAAAGCTGAGCAAAAGAAGCCTAGTGGTTTGTTGCAACCATTAGAAGTTCCAGAATGGAAACGGGAACAAGTCTCAATGGATTTCATTGATGGGTTACCAAGGACTAGGTCGGGCCATGATAGCATTTGGGTGATTGTGGACCGATTGACCAAGAGTGCAAGATTTATACCAGTCAAGTCAAATAGAACGGAAGCTAAGTTAGCTGAGCTATATATGAAATGGGTAGTGAGATTTCATGGAGTACCTAAAAGCATTGTGAGTGACCGAGACCCATTGTTTATTAGTGGGTTTTGGAAGAGCTTGCAAGAGGCGTTAGGATCAGAATTACATCTCAATACCGCGTATCATTTTTCAAACCGATGGTCAGACAGAGAGGGTGAATCGAGTATTAGAAGATCTCTTGAGAGCTTGCATATTAGATTTTGGTGGATCATGGGAAGACCATTTGCATCTAGTAGAGTTTGCATATAATAACAGTTATCAATCCAGTATTGGTTTGGCTCCATTTGAAGCCTTGTACGGAAGACCGTGCAACTCACCATCATGTTGGCTGGAAACCGGTGAGAAATTTGTGCTTGGGCCAGATGTAATAAGATAAACCTCAGATAAGATCAAGATTATCCGACAGCGAATGAAGGCTGCCCAGGATAGATAGAAGAGTTATGCTGATAAGAGGAGGAGAGACTTAAAATTCTCCATTGGCGACTTGGTATTTGTCAAGATTTCTCCGTTAAAAAGCGTGATACGATTTGGCAGGAGAGGCAAGTTAACACCAAGATTTGTTGGACCATTCCCAGTTCTCGAGCAAATTGGGAATTTGGCATATAAAGTTGAATTACTAGAGAAGATGGCAGGAGTTCATAACGTATTTCATGTTTCCCAGTTAAGGAAGTTGGTGCACGACCCTAGTGTGACTATTACACCGGATCAGTTGGAGTTGGGAACCACAGGCCTATGCGTATTGTTGGGAATGATACGAAGCAGCTTCTAAGGAAGGCGGTGAAATTAGTCATAGTTCAGTGGGGTGGTGATGAGGAAGACTGTACTTGGGAAACAGAAGAGAACATAAGGCGGAAGTATCCAGAACTCTTTGCCTGGTAAGGTTTTTATACCGGTATAGTACACCCTTGTTAGTAAACCGCATACTAGGATAGGTTTGTTGTGTTGTTTTGTATGCTTGATTGTTTTGTTAATGATTGGTAGGCATGCAGGATCCTTTATAAGTTTTGGGTTAAGGAATTTCGGGGATGAAATTTCTTAAGGGGGGAGAATGTAATGACCCGCATTCTTTGCATCTGAGGATAGTAGAATATTTATTTCTTTCTCATGCGAAGTCGTATGGTCATGTAACTTTGGGAGACGACTATTGGGGTCATTTCCCATGTTCATGATTTTTGCCGATTTTCAAATGAGCATTTTGCCCCTAGCTGATCTTGTTTCGACCATAACTTTTGATCGGAAAGGAGTTTTGACCTGAAACCACTTCCATTAGATCCGGATGATAGTTTAACTTTCCGTAGCTTGGTCATTGTGAAAAACGGACTTACCGTTTGGGAGATATGGCTGAATTAACTTTTAGAAGGTGAAAAACAGCTTAACCGGGCTTAATTAGGTAATTAACAGCTAGGCCCAGAGGGGGATTTTGGGATTTGGAGTATTTAAGGGCTGTTAGGGTTTAGAGGACACCCTTTTCACATTTTTCAGCCGCCACTTATCATCCCTCCCAACTTAGTAATGGCCTCCAACATCTAAAACACCTCTAAACCACTTTCTAATTGAAGATTTAGCTAAATTACATCAAATTAAGGAGAAATAGCACCAAAGCAAGGCTAGAACTGTTGTATAGCCTTGGGAACAACGCCAAACAGAGGATAATTTCAGATTTGGTATTTTGTTTGTAGCTAAGGTGAGTGATTTGCATAGTTCCTCACTAATTATGGTTAATTAAGGGTAATTAGTGTTAATTAGCGAATTTAAACATGATTAAATTCTGGAAAAATATTTATAAATTTCGAAATATTGTTTTAGGCCTCTGTTAGAAATTTGGGTTAATTTGGTTAAGTTTAACTAATCCTATCATTGGTTTTGCATAAAAAGTTTAAGGGAAAATATGGGGTTTTGGCTATGTTTGATCCGTTTTAACCTATAATTTTTTTGTTTTGGTGTTTGTGGTCAATTCTACAAGTTGCTATGATTGTATGGTATGCTTTGTGATTGTCTAGAAGTGTTAGATTGGTCGAAAACACTGTCGAATGGCGTAAACAGCTCGCTGGACAAAGTGCAGGAAATATGCAGGAACCGGACCGGATCGGATCGCCCTACGCGGCCCTGACCCATTCGTGAACGGAGGCACCGAACTAATCCACTCATCTGGAGAGCTCCACGACCCGAACCGCATGCGAGGTAGTCCATGAGCCGATCCGAACAAATGAAGGAACTCGACCTGATCCGAATGGGTCCCACGAACCGAAGCTCAGCTCGAACCCAAGGGAGGCCAATCCGATCAGGGAGGCGCGTCATGACCCGAACCAGGTGGTTGATCACGATCCGAACCCAATGGGTATCCTACGATCCGACCCGAAGGGCTTGACACGAAAAAAGATGTTGAGCACGAGCAGGGAGGGACCGAACCAAACCGACTGGGGCGGGGAAATCCGACCCGACCCGATGTGGATGATCACAGGCAGGACTACTTCGAGGAGCCCGATCTAAAGCATAGTGAAGAGGAGCATACCGAACCGATCCGGAGATGATGACCAAAACCCGAGATGCAAAGGTAGTCCAAATGGGAAGTTTGTACTCAGGATCCAGTTGGGAACCAACGAGTTTACTTCATGAGTTGGGCATTGCTGTGGGACGTGTGCAAAGGGGTTATCGATGTCCATAGCTTTGATCCACCACCAAGACGGATGTTAGGCTACGTATCAGTGCAGTGGGGTAGTCACTACTCCATGGGGCAGAGTGATCGTAGCATGGCTATGAGCCAGTGTAGTGAAGTCGTCATGACTTCATGGGGCAGAGTTTACATAGCAAAGGATTAGTGGCTATGGATCAGTGCAGTGGAGTCACTGTGACTCCATGGGGCAGAGTGATCATAGCAAGTAATTGGGTGATCAAAGCGGTGGATATCGTATGCTTTACGCACAGAGTGAGAGATGTGAGGATGGTTGCTATGATTGATTGTTTGCCATCACTATGTCATGCACAACCCCACCCCCGTATTCTTTACACCATATGTTAGTGGCACCTTAGAGTATTGTACAGTATGTAGTGCCAACTTTTTGGTTGCAGGTCTAGGTTCAGGTATGGTTTAGTATACCTGTTATTATTTTGTTTTGCTGCTTATCGCCCATACCAGACTTTTGTCTGATCTAGAGTTTTATGTCTCTTCTTATTACTCTGGGTGCTCTTAAACGGGCAGACTAGAGACAGGTTGGGTGGTATGCACGATTAGCTATACCGTAGATGAGCATGAGGCTCCCACGTATGATATATATAGATATTCTCCCTGTGCCGCTGTTGGTCACTACTTTAGGCATTAGTAGTGTACCTTCCTTATCTGCTTTAGAGACGGTTTTCAAAAGTTGTAGTAATAATGATGTGGAACATAAGCTGTATCTTGTATTTTCCACTGCTATGATGTTTAGTTTTCAGCTTATGCACTGTCTCCCCTATTTATTTCAATGTATGTTATTGTTATATTTTATTCCATGTGTTGTGAGACATTCTACATAGTCCACTGTTAAGTTTCCTTCCCTTTCTTTGGCGACCGTCCCGTGCTGGTTGGACATTGGCATAACGCTCTTTCATGGGAAATGTCATCTGGTGTGGGGCGGGCCATCACAAAACTACTAACAGCCTGTGTAAAAATTAATGGGCACCCAGAGTTTAAGAAGGAACAATAAACTCTAGGTCAGTCATGGGACTGGTGTGAGAACATAAAACAATTGCTTTAAGATTTATTTTAAAGTTGGGAAATTCACAGGACCACGCCGCTAACGCAGAACGGGTTTACTCCATGTGAATGCCCGTGCACATAAATTCGCAATGACTTTTGGAAAATGAGGCTATCATAAGCTCGTCCCACATCACACAATGAAAGCGCACACCGGATGGGCGAGTTTTATCTTATGATAACCAAACATGCTTTCATACGTGAAAATCCTCTTTTAATTATTATATACAGTGTGTGAAAAATCATTTCACAAATAAATATAGAATCATAGCCCCCGTAACCCCATTTAGTTATATTGACATATAGGTATACAATCAAAATCCGTATGGCTCGTATTTGGAGATTTGGGTTTCCAACTTGATGATTCCTGGCACGAAAGTTCAATGAGGGATACGAAGCGAAGTGTAACAAGGCTTTTTCATCCATCTCAGACACCAACAACAAATCGCAAGGAAGATCAACTGTTTTCGACCAGACACGGTCCCCCGAACATACCCAATTTCCCCAAGTTCATAAGTGGTTTCCCACTACTGCAGCTTCATCATCAATTCATATATAAGTATACAACCTAACTGCCAGTTTCTCATCAATCCGGGGTGTGAAGTTTTTCGATACCACGTCATACACAAAGCATGCCTAGATAAGCAATGCCCTGATCATACAAGCTCATTTCATATCTTATGTATGTCACATTGTCCATTCAAAACATGACCGCTGATTTCCATCATTACATAAACATTTTGAGCTCGTACGTCACAAACCAGAAACATATCAACAGAAATCAGTGTTATGCCGTCAATTACAATGTCGGTCATACAATCCATACAAGTCCATCCTGGGTCTGAATGGAACCAAATCCGAAAATCTCCGAATATACTCAAATCTCATGACACTAATAACCTTGAATCAGGTGTACGACCCGATTCGAGACATCGAAAATCAATCCGAACAAATTCAAAGATTCCCAGTCTTCATTCATCATTTCCAAGTCCTCGATTTGCTTCGTAACGTCATATTATTACTTGGAATGGTTTTCAGACTGAGATCCGATCCCGGTCTTTCCAAGTAATAAGCGTATTTAAAACAATAGCTATGGACCTTACGGGTTTTCAATACAAATCTCCTTCCAAATTGTGATCAATTTATTCCACATTAAGGTTGGATTTATTTCAAATCACATTACCATCTTAGTTCTTCTTTACCAAACTAGTATTCATTTATCAACCTTAAATTAAACCTAACTTCTTTACAATAGTTATTCTTTCCAAAATTCTTTCTAAACCATCCAAAATAATTCACAAACCCTTTTCCGGTTTTTAAACTATAGTTCACGATTTAAACCTCAAAATCAAACCATATCCAATGAAATGTAAAAGCATTCTTAAAGCATTAGAGAATAATTATAGATTGAAAATTTATCCAAATCCCTTTCTTTCAACTCAAATCATTTAAATACAATTTAACTAATTTCCTAAATTTTCAATAACATATAATTCATTCTAATCAATTTCTTATTATGGTTGCCAAGCTGTAAATATAACAACTCTTTCAAATCATAACTTGAAAACCATACGTTGGAATCTGAAAATCCCTCTTCTATTCAAAGTTTATTGATAATAGAAATCGAACATTCTTGTTCATGTCAATCCGATTTAAACGTTCAAGTTATGGTTGTTTGGAAATAAAATCGATATAAATGAACTGTCGTTATGCGACGCGTTCAATTCAAACTATATAACGCTTAATATACATTGTCTTATTTCTTACCACATAAACTAAATTTTTCATAACTTAACTTTAAAACCATATTCCTAACAATATTTTTATATTTACATCTGAGTTCCAAGATCTCTTTACTTCAAAATCATCATTTCGAAATATTCAAATGAAATCGAAATCTAAAAATAATATTTCAAATCTCGTTCAGTTTCTTACCGTTATCGTTAGAATGGTTTACGCAAGCTAATACTGAATACATATATCCTATTATTCTCCTATCAAGTTTCAAACCAATTATTTTAATAAACCAAATTTGACTCAAATCATTCCTTCAAAACTCAATTCAAATGTTAATATCTCATAATCTTTGAAAATATTCCCAAACCCCTTTTTAAATCGAAACAAACAAAAATTTTCAACTTATTTATTCCTTTTACCAGGACTTACGGATAACGATTATAAACATAATTGAAATCAAATGTATACATAAACCCATGTAGCTCAAAGTGACTTTCTTCATTTAATTTCAAAACTTGCTTAACTTTGAAAATACAAATTTAAATAGAAAAACATTTCCGAAAGCATTGCTTTCACGAAGGACTTATATTATACATACATAGATTTACAAATTATTTGAAATTTAAGTTCAAACCAAAATTTCCAATTATTATTTTAATATTAAAATAATAAAATTGTTATAGGAAGGGGATTTTAACTTGATTACCCATACAAATCCATAACTGCAAGGTGTGTGATACAACCAAACTCAACCATAGGAACATGGATTTATCTGTTAACATTGCAACCAATAAACAACCATCCAATTGTGCACAAGTGTTCAGTGTTTCAACTTCATAAGCACACATTCAAACATCACCATAATAGCAACCATTTAACAGAAATCAATCATTTACCGATTTTAATTATTAATGTTCCTATATAAAAATGATAATAATAATTTAAAATAAGTGTTCTCACCCAAAGCTATCCAATTTCGCTAAGCTATTGTTCCGATCTCCGTCCGTCAGCGTCTTCGGTGCATCAACTGCGCTGTCCCTATTTTATGGTTGTTCACAATTAATTTTTTTTATTTCTGTTTTTTTTCATGGGTACTTCTTTTGATGCGTCCTTATTGCAGTTATAGAAATCTTCTCTTTTTTTCATTTCATGTACAGATGCACACCGCCACTACTCTATCAATAGATGCATGCAACTTCCCTCAATTGATGCACTCAACACATGCGTCTACTCTTCTTCTTTTTTCAAATGGCGAACCCGATTGGTTAAGGAAAAAAAAAGGGAGCTACAGTTTAAGGAAAATAAGGGGATCCGTGAACTTAGTAGAAGGGACGAGGGGTTTTAGCTATGATACTGGTAAGGCTAATACAGGGTGGACGTGATAGCTTTTGAGGGAAAGTGGAGTTCCTGGTGTGACTGTTCGGTGGAGGGTAGTTAAAGGGACGAATAGCGGAGCTTGCATGGGTCAACGTGTTGTTCTGAGTGGGAAACTGCTGCCTTTTAGGAGAGAAAGGAAAGAGGGGATGAACGGAGGGGAGAGGAGTCTAAGATGGTGGCTATCAACGGAAGTTTGGCATGTGGAGATGGTGATTGCATGAAGCCAAAGGTGGTGATACTAAGAAGTTGGCGGTGGAGATTGTTTGGATGAGGTGGGTCACGGAATAGTGGCATGCATGTGCAGTTTTTTTTTTCTTTCTCGTGGAAATGGAGGAAGGGAGGAAGGCAAAATGGGAAAGGGAGGATTTGGTGGAAGCGGAACTGAGAAGAAACAAAATGGAAGAGGCTAACTGTGAAGAGGAGTTAAATGAAAAGAGTGGAGAGGGGTATGGAGGTAACACGTGTTCAGGGAAAAGAAACAGAGATTAACACGTGGTCTAAGAATGCCTATACAATTTACAAGTTTTTGATTCCTTCAGTATCAACACATGTATTAGATTATACTCGTTAAATATATATAAAATTTTCTACATACCTTAACTTATACTCGTGTTCATGTTTATTTACAAATTGCGCTATGTTTCACTTTATTGGTCTATTACAAACAATATACTTTGTTATACTCGCTTGCATTTCTTTATTTTATAAATATAAATAGCTAACATACACAACTTATAACAAAATCGTGTATACCAATGTACCACCATCCCAAAATAGTAACAAAATAGACCGATTGATCAGTTCTATAAAGTTGTCAAAAGGACCACAGTTACCCTAAAATACGTTAGAAAAATATATCCCTATTTTTTCAAAGTAAAAACTACAGTAATTTTTTTTAAAATATTGTAAAAATTCGCAAATAGAAACTAAACAAAATTTTGAAGCGTATATATTTAATTATAATTTACTTTCAAATTCTGATCGATTCTAGCAACTAGACTACAACTCATTTCGAAATTTCAACTTACGACGAACTGTTTTTCTAAAACAAACATTATTATAACCGATTTCACAATAAAATTAAATTTTTAATTATTTAAAATACTATTATCACCTTAGAATTTGATTCAACGTTTATTTAAACCTTCTAAACTTTGTTTAAAATTCATATTAAATTCAAATTTAAATTTTCAAGAATCTTGGATCGTTACATTCTCCCCCACTTAAGGCTTTTCGTCCTTGAAAAGGAGAGCTTGCGAAATTATACAAAATAAATCTTACATATAAATTTGTTAAAACACAATTATTTACAAATTTCATTAATCTTGAAACTTATCAAAATGGTTCATAGGAGCGCAAATTTTCATATGACCAAATTGGTAAAACTCTTATATCGAATGCTTCATTATACAAATCATAGTTTGCAAAGCACTTCAAATGAATTCTCCGACTTTGAATCCCCTTCCATTTCAAACCATTGGAATATTATATATTCCTTCCATATAGGTAACCATACTTTACTTCAAGATTTTAAAAACCAAATTTCCTTTCAAAATTTTCAAACATACTATATTGAAATCAATATGTTATTGTTCGAGAGCTCATCCTCATGACAGGGCAACTGAGTACCACCTAATCATTCGAAATCCAATTCCTTATCATAACAAAGTTTTAGTCACAGTTACTCGAACAAACCAAATCATTTCATACCCCGAACTTGTAAATCATTTCTCAATCCATAATTTACAAATACTTGCCGTTTTCTAAACATTTCAAAAATATCGGGAATCAAGCCATCGAAATCTCTTTGTGAATCATTCATCACTTTTAAACTAGTTGGAAAACAAATTTTTCACTAAAATTTTCTACTTCCAAGTATACAACTTATGTTACATATTTCAAAATCAACGATCGTATTTAAACCATTAGAGCCTTTCAATCAAATTCATACAAATCCAAGTCTTTCTACTTTCTAAGGTTTTCGGAAATCGTTTACACTTCCTTCATTATAAATGTCCTCGTATATCACAAGAAAGACTATTTCAAGAGCCATAAATCGAAATCTCTTTACAATTCATTTGGTTGAAACCCCTACTTTTCAAAACAAAAACTCGTTTCAACCATACTGTAGGGCTTTATATTTATTCTTATCTCCAATATCAAAATTTGTTTGAAAAGGGTACATTTTTCGATAGTTAGAAAATTCTTGAAACATTTCTTATTCAAATAGAACATCACGCTTCTGTTGCGCCACTCTGATTTAGTATGTGTATGTTTCAAACCATCCTTAAAATTTAAGAACCTATCCTATAAATTGTTCTTTCAAAACTCCATTTCCTTGCATAAATTGAATTCCATATTTCAAACACTTCCAATTTCTATGCAAAGCTCATTTGTTTAAGTTCCGTTAACATTATGTCTTGTATAAATCAAAGTTATCTTGGTTTCATTCGATAAACGGCATAAAAGTATACATACATGGATCAAGTCAAATTCCATGGGTTCAAGACAAAAGCTTAATATCAAATGAGCATCAAAAGGTATAATGGCCTAAATTAAAGCACGCCTAAACCCAAAAGATGAACTACTCAAGATCAATAAGTTTGGTTCAAATTCTCAAACAGGATCAAGACAAGAAATTCAAGTGCACCCAAGGATACGAGTATAGGCAGCTCAAAAGTACGACGATTCGAGTTAATGTATTCAACCAAGCTTAAGAAAAAGGGGATGAACGATGCTACTCAACAGTTCGAATTAAATGATGGAACTAACTTAGGCCAAGATAGGGTAGTCGAGCGCACCTAAGGATACAATTATAAGTAGTTTATTCTTACTCGTTTTTTTTTCTTCCATTAATTTCTTCTTGAGTAAATCTTACTTCAAAATTCATTTTTCATTGTATCGTAAGCGGTTACTCTTTAAATACACTCTATTTGAATTGCTCATACAATTTCAATAGGAGAAGAGCAGTTTCCTCCCCCACTCAGATGTTTGTTGCAATTTAAATCATCTTTTTAAACAAGTTTTTAACTTAAGTCAAAAATAACCTTCAAACTCCTTAAGGGAAGTTTGACTGCCAAAGTCTTCTTCTAACTAAACAATTTAACTTGCATTCTATCATTTACAATTCATGCTAAGTACCGATTTCAAATCCATCGCTTACATTAACTTATCCATCAAGGAATATAATATCTATTCTGGTTATAACTTATTAAATCTAAAATTCATGATCAAACATTATTTTATGACTTGTATATTTGAAATATGGGTGGTATTTTCGATATAATTTCTTATTGAATTATCTTATCTCCCAACATTCGCTTTCAAATCTTCTAGTGAAATTGACTTCTAGAAATCCTTTCAGGTTATTAAAATAGTATGATTTGCATTTATAACAAATTGTTCTTATGTTAAATCCTTTTTATTATTTCTATCATATCGAAATTATTTAAGTATTCCTCGACATCTTAACTGGAATCATATAGTCATCCCACTTTCGAAACCAAAAAATAAGACTAATGATTATGCATCAATCACCAGAATCATCCCCAAGTGACTAGAGTGTGATTCTATATCTATTACGTACACATAAGGCTTCGTATATATGTCGGCCCTGTGTATATTCGAAATCTTCATATATACGGATAGTCCTATCGCGACGTCGAGAAAAATACTCGAAAATTCTTATTAAAAGCTATATTTCAAAATGATTATATTCTTTAAAACAATCTACTTTTTCAAAATGATCTATTTTCAGAGTACGCTCTCTCGATCATAATATTTCGGAATCTCATTCTAGGGCATTTCTAACCCTATCTCTAATGAGATAATATAACTCTGATGAGTTCTATCTTTCATTCAAAATATGTCGTACCCATAGCTTTTTTATAACCAAAGCTCTGATACCAACTGTAACGACCCGTCTTTTTGCCCAATTTTCGCCGGTAATTAAACCGACTTAAACCGTTCACAAAGGAGAATTGTTATGGCTACATACATATATTGAACAAAATAACATAAATTTTATCTCTAAATACACTATTACATCAGAGTTACATGGAATATCAGGGTTACATCATAGATACACAGCAGAAGAAATATCATATACACTCTTAACGGAAGAACAATATGAGCGTGGACTCCAACTCAGAAAGCGCTCTGAACCTCGCTCCAACGGATCATAACTGCAAAACTAAACTACTAGCTTCCCGTGTAAAAATTAATGGGCACCCAGAGTTTAGGAAGGAACAATAAACTCCAGGTCAGTCATGGGACTGGTGTGAGAACATAAAACAATTGCTTTAAGATTTATTTTAAAGTTGGGAAATTCACAGGACCACGCCGCTAACGCAAAACGGGTTTACTCCATGTGAATGCATGTGCACATAAATTCGCAGTGACTTTTGGAAAATGAGGCTATCATAAGCTCATCCCGCATCACACAATGCAAGCACACACCAGATGGGCGAGTTTTATCTTATGATAACTAAATATGCTTTCATACGTGAAAATCCTCTTTTAACTATTATATACAGTGTGTGGAAAATCATTTTGCAAATAAATATAGAACCATAGCCCCCATAACCCCAATTGGTTATATTGACAAATAGGTATACAATCAAAATCCGTGTGGCTCATATTTGGAGATTTGGGTTTCCAACTTGATGATTCCTTGCACGAAAGATCAATCAGGGATACGAAGCGAAGTGTAACACGGCTTTTTCGTCCATTTCGGACACCAACAACAAGTTGCAGGGAAGATCAATGTTTTTCGACCAGACATGGCCCCCCGAACAAACCCAATTTCCCCAAGTTCATAAGTGGTTTCCCACTGCTGCTGGTTTATCATCAATTCATATATAAGTATACAACCAAACCGCCAGTTTCTCATCAATCCGGGGTGTGAGGTTTGTCGATGTCATGTCATCCACAAAGCATGCCTAGATAAGCAATGCCCTGATCATACAAGCTCATTTCATATCTTAAGTATGTCACATTGTCCATTCACAACATGACCATTGATTTCCATCATTACATAACCATTTTGAGCTCGTACGTCACAAACCAGAAATATATCAGCGGAAATCAGTGTTACGCCGTCAATTACAATGTCAGGCATAAAATCCATACAAGTCCATTCTGGGTCTGAACGGAACAAAATCCGAAAATCTCCGAATATACTCAGATCTGATGACACTTATGACCTCGAATCAGGGGTACGACCTGATTCGAGACATCGGAAATCAATCCAAACAAATTCAAATATTCCCGGTCTTCATTCATCATTTCCAAGTCCTCGATTTGCCTCATAGTGTCATATTATTACTTGGAATGGTTTTCAGACTGAGATCCGATCCGGGTCTTTCCAAGTAATAAGCGTATTTAAAACAATAGCTATGGACCATACGCGTTTTCAATACAAATCTCCTTCCAAATTGTGATCAATTTATTCCACATTAAGGTTGGATTTATTTCAAATCACATTACCATCTTAGTTCTTCTTTACCAAACTAATATTCATTTATCAACCTTAAATTAAACCTAACTTCTTTACGATGGTTATTCTTTCCAAAATTATTTTTAAAACCTTCCGAAATAATTCACAAACCCTTTTCCGGTTTTTAAACTATATTTCACGATTTAAACCTCAAAATCAAACCATTTCCAATGAAATGTAAAAGCATTCTTAAAGCATTAGAGAATAATTATAGATTGAAAATTTATTCAAATCCCTTTCTTTCAACTCAAATCATTTAAATATGATTTAACTAATTTCCTGAATTTTCAATAACTTATAATTCATTCTAATCAATTTCTAATTATGGTTGCCAAGCTGTAAATATAGCAACTCTTTCAAATCATAACTTGAAAACCATACGTCGGAATCTGAAAATCCTTCTGTTCAAAGTTTATTGATAATAGAAATCCAACCTTCTTCTTC